>CM072511.1:90998609-91358609 GCA_036898135.1 Oncomelania hupensis | reverse complement strand
AACGATGATGATGATGCATAAAATAAAGGATTTTAATGGCGATGTGGACGATGAAAATTATAATGGTAGTGGGAAAGGATGTGGTGGTGGTGGTCGTTCAGTGGTAGGCCAAACATTGATGAAGAGGGTGGCATTACAGAAGGTAATGAAGATGGTTCGAGTGCGTGTTTGATGGACCGATGTTTGGCGGGGTTGATTTATTGTTTGGTTTTTACGGTTGGTTGATTCATTGAGTAACGTCTAACAACATAGTGCACTTCTCTACGTATTAAAAGGTATAAGAATTATATATTTCCTTCTTTTTTTTCTGACATTTTCAGAAAAATTTTCGAGCTGGCGCTACCCTGAGTGGCAGTGAGGTGGAATTCTCTCGTTTCGGCTCCGCCATCGGTAACATCGGAGACATTAACCGGGACTCTCTGGATGGTAAATTGTCTTCATTTTCTATCCTCGTACTCTTCATTCTGAATAAGGAGCATTTTGGAGACCAAAGTGTTTCAAGGCCCTCTGGAGTGGGTTTTTTCAGTGCTAGATTCATGAAGCTGTTCTCTATCATTATTATCCGTTATCTTGTTGTTGTTGTTGTTGTTGTTGTTGTTGTTGTTGTTTTTCTTCTTCTTCTTTTTCTTCTTCTTCTTCTTCATTTTTTCTTTCTTCTTTTTTCTTTGTCCCTTCCTTCCTTCCTATCTTTCTTTCTTTCTTTCTTTCTTTCTTTCTTTCTTTCTTTCTTTCTTTTTTTCTTTCTTCTTCTTCTTCTTCTTCTTCTTCTTCTTCTTCTTCTTCTTCTTCTTCTTCTTCTCCTTCTTCTCCTTCTTCTTCTTCTTCTTCTTCTTCTTCTTCTTCTTCTTCTTCTTCTTCTTCTTCTTCTTCTTCTTCTCCTTCTTCTTCTTCTTCTTCTTCTTCTTCTTCTTCTTCTTCTTCTTCTTCTTCTTCTTCTTCTTCTTCTCCTCCGTCGTCGTCGTCGTCGTTGATCGCAAGTGTTACCTTTGCTGATTGTAGGAGAACCAATTCGCAGTTGGGTGGACTGCAAAGATTTGTATGCCCTCTTAGTTAATGTTTCGGTGTTGTTGGTTTTTTTCCCGTTCAACGATCCAATCCCGGTGGCGGGATACAGAGTGTGTTGCCACATTTAATATTTTTTGCTGCACTCTGTGAACATGATAGATTGATGAGAAAATGAAAGTAACTCGTGTAGCGATAAAAAAAATTTCAACCTTGGGTACCGGTAGCAATAATGATGACTCATAATTCCAGATATTGCATTAGGAGCTCTTTCATGAACAATTCAGCGCTCCGGGGCCCTGTACATCTTTTTAAAAATTTCAAATTTAAATTTGTTTATTTAATCGTTCTTAAATAGCTTTTTCCCCAGTTCTACAGGATCTAATTCAAGCCGCCCGAGGCGCCCACGTATTGCCTTAGGTGCATCGTCTGACGCCCAAACGACTGAACACAATAATGGGCGACCTACACTGTAGTTGTTGTTGTTTGTAGATTATAGTCACACGACACTTTCGCATATAGGTGACTACTGGACCGATTTATACTGACACCAGCGGGCCAGTTGTTGGTAAAGGGGAAAATAATATGATCACACGTTGACCAATCCGGGATACGAACCAGCGACCTTTCGGTTACTAGCAAGACGCTCTTACCAACTGAGCTACCCGGCCCCACCACCTACACTGTAGTGCGCGTGCTGCGTGTATTTATGTAGCCGGCATTCACCCGCCTAAGACGTTAGGGTCAGGATCTTTAAAGTCCATGCGATGAAATGCGTCCGTGCACTGGCTAAACCTTAGTTTATACTCTCATGCCAAGCACTCTGAATTGACATTGATCACTTCGGCTTTCAGACATTGCAGTAGGAGCTCCCTTGGAGAATCAGGGGTCTGGAGCCCTTTACATCTATCTGAGCTCTCCTGATGGTCCAGTCAACAAGCCCGTGCAGAAAATTCTGGGTCAGCAGTTCACTCCAACTCTTACGTCGTTTGGCTCCCATATTTCCAAATCCACTTCTAGCATCAGCAGCTACGGTTACCCAGGTATATTATCTGGTCTTTTAGTATCTGAATAGTAACAGTTTAGCATGATCTGCCTCTGTGTGTGGGGCAGTGGGGGAAGGATGTAGGTAAGTAGGGTGGGGGAGCATGGGTGTGGGTGTTGGTGGGTGGGTAGGTGAATGTGTGCCTGCATACTTGTACGTTACATCCAGTTACACTTTAGTTACATGGTAAACAACAACAGAAAAGCCAGGTAGTGTTGTATTTCTCTCATGTTTATCTGACAGACTTTGCAGTTGGGGCACCGCTGAGCGACGCGGTGGTCTTCCTACAGACCCGACTCATCGTCAACGCCCAAGTGGACATCAGGGCCCTCCCAAACCCAGTAGACCCTGCCCATCAGATTTGTCCTCCGAACCCGGAACTTGCCAAAAAGGGATGTGTTCAGATTGAGTTCTGTATTAATTTCACACACGGTGCTGAACGGGTTGTCCATACGGATTTTAACACTCTCCGTAAGTGTATCATATTATGCCTTTTCTGTTGTTGTTGTTATTGTTGCTGTTGTTTTCTGAACAGTTTTGGGACGGAAAAGGTTTACGCTAAAAGAAAGTGTGAAAGGAGAAAAACTAGTGTTTAAATGTCACCCGAAAGATCCCATCCTTTAAGAAGGGCTACTTTAGTGTAAAGTTTAAGATTTTCTGCAGCAGAACACCAGCATTTAAAACCATAAAGTGCCACTCTCTTGCTAGCATGCAGTATGGTTTTGAAAGTATGTCTCAATTGTATTTGTTAGCCACCCTGACAAGAAAAATATCTTCCTTTATATAAATATTATTGGCTGGAGAGGTACAAGAACTTGAACAGCTGATACAGAGGCTTGACACCACCTCCAGACCTTATGGAATGGAAATAAGTGCAGAGAAGACCAAAAGGATGACCAACAACACCAATGGCATCAACAGGGACATCAAAATCCAAGGCCAATCCCCCAACACATTGCATATCTTCAAATATTTAGGAGCCATTGTATCAGACAATGGGTCCCGACAGGAAGTCCTCTCCAGGATCGCACAAACAACTGCTGCCCTGACAAGGTTGAAGCCCATTTGGAAAGACAGGACCATCAGTCTACCTTCCAAGGTAAGGCTGCTGCGCTCCCTTATCATCTCCATCTTCCTATACGCTTGCGAAACATGGACCCTCACAGCAGATCTACAACGAAGAATATAAAGCATGGAGATGAGGTGCTACAGAAGACTTCAGGGCATTTCCTATACCTAGCACATCACCAACGACGAAGTCCGACAGACCTTCACACAAGCCATTGGACAACACGATGACACGCTCAAAATGATGAAGAAACGGAAACTCCGATGATGGTATGGCCACATCACCAGAGCCACAGGCCTTGCAAAGACCATCCTGCAAGGCACGGTGCAAGGAGGCAAAAGAAGATGGAGGCAGACAAAGGTGGGAGAACAACATTCGAGAATGGATTGGCTTGACACTGAGCGAAGCTATGAGGGTTGCTGATGACAGAGAAAGCTGGAGTACGCTGGTTAAGCGATCATCTGTGGTGCCCCAACGACCTTCGAGTTACGGGATAGGATAGGACATACATATATATGCACAAATGCACACCCAACAATACAAGATTTTTATTTCTTATATACATTTCTTTCCAAATGGGCTTTAAACCTCAGGACAGCAGTTGTTTGTGCGATCATTGCTGTATTTCCAAACAACATTGTAGTTTTGTCTTGCCGAAACTGAAAGATCGTACATGCTTTGTCACTACTTCCCTTCAAATGATACAGGCGGAGTAGATGAGGCTGGGAGGTCTGTTTAGTATGAACTATGGTCGCAATAAAATAACGTCGTTGCGACCGAATATCACTTCCACTATGGTCAAAACGACCGTACTTAATGTAAAATACAGTCGCGCTAACAAATTTCAAGCAAGAAAATCCATGACGTATACTGCCTTGACAGCAACCAATAAGGAAAACCAATAAGGGGAAAATAATCAATAAAATACAATTGACAGCTGTGAATATTGTTTTGCTTTATTGTTGGAAGGGGTTGACCAGTTTCATGCATACTGATTTTTATTTTCATGTTGATTTAAAATAAGCCTGCAGTCATAAACGTGTTCATGTTAAATAATACTAATAATACAATTTCATGTTTGTTGCATAGCCAACGATACAATGCATTGTACATTGTTTTTAAAAAAGCGATTATTTTTCACGTGAAGTACGGTTGCCAGGAGCTACAATTAGTTAGTTAAAATAGATTAACGTCCCCGGACACATAAGCGTATAGGGGACGGGTTGTTCTAATGAGCTACAATTTCTGCTGCACATCGTAATATATACGTCGCGTT
Source organism: Oncomelania hupensis (assembly GCA_036898135.1). NCBI lineage: Eukaryota > Metazoa > Mollusca > Gastropoda > Littorinimorpha > Pomatiopsidae > Oncomelania > Oncomelania hupensis. Next base: position 91,354,217 of record CM072511.1, on the reverse strand, counting down.
TCCGAAACATTTTCACTGGGCGCATATTTCATGTTTCACCTACTTTTTGTTCAGAAGTGGAACTCATCAAGCTCATCTACGCTAGTTGATATATAATCGTTTAAGGTGTCAGAAGCGTGTTGTAATAGAAGGAAAATGACCTGTGTCTTATCGTACTAATGCAGAATTCGACCTGGACATTGAGGTCGATAGGCGTATCTCCAGCCAACTTGCACGACGTCTGCAGTTGTACATAGATGCAGATGGCACAACCACAACCTACCTGAATTTGACCAAGACGGTTACGGCTACAGGAAGGGTCTGCCAAAATGTCACTGCTTTGCTTAGACAGGTAAGACCAGACTGGTTTTTGTCCTTTGCTTGCTGCTTCTTCTTTCTCTTTGTTACATCAAACATCGGCGCCATATTATTCATCCCACTCTCAGTAACTCTTTAAGGCCTGTCTTATTTGAAAGGTTGTTAAGGCACACGAACCTTTATATCAAGGATTTCATATCCCGAATCTAGGTTCCTGAAACCTTTTTTTGTCCAAAAGGTTCAAAAATCTAGATTTGGGATCTCAAAACCTCGAAACAAAAATTCCTGAACCTTCACGAACCTTGCAGTTAAAAGGCAGGCCTTTAGAGCTTTGGTCAAGTAGGTTAATAAAATGAAAATGTTCTGACATTAGAAACGCGTGCTTAGCCTCAGACTGGTAGTCATGGCTAGTACCATACAGCAGCCAGTAAGGAGTATGTCGCACTCTTTGTCCACCTTTGAGAGCAAGGTTATAACCTTTACTAATGTTTATTGCAACGGCTTTTTTATTCCTCGCTCCTCGCGACTGGCATTTTCCTAATGTAAACTTCTCAGTTGTGTCTTTTATGTAGTACTTATGTAGTATAGTATTGACTAATTATGTAATGTGTGTTGTATGCATTTCACAGGAGCAAATAAACAAGAACCCCTTTGAGCCGCTGGAGGTTGAAGTGAAGTTTAGACTGAACACCACCAAGTTCAGTGCAGGCCCATCCCCCATCCTCAACCAGTCAAGACCTGACAGCCACATTTACGTGGTTGGTAGTTCAGTATTGTTTTAAGTAACATCGTAGCATGGATTTGTTTATTTGTGTATATTTTCAGTGGCCATGAGTTCACCTGGGAATTTATATTATACTACAATTGTATTCGGTCTGATTTCCATGGTAAATAAAGTGTGTTTATGTGCAAGCGGCAAAGAAATGAAGATGCCTATGCTGACCCAAAATCAAGGACTTCAAGTTGAACAGTTCTGCTTTGCTTTGTGCTATTTTATAAGCATTTTTCAGTTCGTCCGACCCATTGAATTTATTTATTTTTCTAAAGAAAAAAAAGACCTACTTCTGAAAGATATTATTTGGGGATGTTATTCTTTTTTAGTGGGCCAACAATCAGTGTTAATGCTAAAAACATACATGTGACATTACATTTGTGATATCTAGTAACTTTGATAGCATAGGGTTGGATGCCGACTATGTGGTAAATTTTACGCTCAATGTGCAAATGGATCCAAAATCAAATCCAGTTCGTGGGAAAAGAGTTAGCGTTCTGTTATAATTTATTAGATGAAGTTAGTTTTCTGTAATGATTCATTAGAGGGAGTTAGTTTTCTGTAATGATTCCTTAGACGGAATTAGTTTTTCGTAATGATTCCTAAATTCCTTATGTATTTCCTTGCGTACTGGCTAACGTAAACTTTCACAAGGATAGCCCATGTTTTATTTCTTATGCAAAAATGCATAAGCCGGGCTTACGAGGATTAATCAGAAGCGAGAGTGTGACGTCACGAGTTTAGAGGTCAACCCTTCTGTTGTAGGTGAAGTTCAAATTCAAGTGCGGCACGGACGATAAATGCCAGGCAGACCTGAATTTAAGTGGCAAGGTGCAGCACCTACCTGCCCTTGAGAGCAAAATACAAAATCTTGAGAATCAGGAGATCGTCAATGTCATCAACCACACCAGTTGGATGGAGATGTCTCTGCTGTTACGCAATAATGTGAGTTGTTTGTGTGTGTGTGTGTGTGTGTGTGTGTGTGTGTGTGTGTGTGTGTGTGTGTGTGTGGTAGCAGTATAGGTGCGCGCGTTTATGCATGTGTGTGTGTGTGTGTGTGCATGTTTCTGTCTGCCTGTTGTTGTTTTGATTTTTTTTTGGCAAGTGCATGTTTTTCTTCGTTTTTCTTTCTCAGCCTCTGTTAGTCATCATCATTACCACCACTACCACCATCATCATCATCATCGTCGTCGTCAGCATTGTCGTTATCATCATCATCAGTCATCGTCTTCGTCGACGTCGTCATCCTCATCATTAGCGTCATCGTCATCATCATCGATCATCATCATCATCACTATCAGCAGCATCAGCATCGTGGTATTCATCAATATCACTCATACTCAGCATATTGCTTGTACAGGGAGAAAAAGCATTCGGAATGAATCTAACCGTGAATGTGTCCGGCATCATCCCGTTTCGAACCGTTACCAGCAATACAACTTTCCTCTGCAACGACGGAAACCAGCAGAATCCCACTGAAAGTACTGTCGAGGGATCGGTCATTGCGGGCGCCACGGTCACCCAACCCTCGAGTGGCGGCACTACCGCCCTCAAACCAGTGCAGGTATGTTTAGTTTAGATTTTTTGTCTCAATGCACATAGGAATTATCTGATTATTGTTCGGAATTCAAGAACACATTTTGCGGTAGGGAAGTTTGAACGAGATATTATTTAATACAAAAAGGAGATAAATAAAAAATTCAGATCTCCCTTGGTAATTGTTTATAGTTTAAGAACACATTTTGCGATAGAACATTTTGAACAACACATCCTTTGGATTAAAATGAAAACAAGAATTAGAGTAAAATAAAATAATTTTAAAAGACCTTTAAGTTATAGTCGTCGGCGAACGCGGTAAAAGCAGATATTACCAGCCGATGAAGTTTGAGGGTCATAATGATCAAAAAGAGAAGAGTTGAGAAGAATGAATATCAATATCAACAACAGTTTTGTTGTTTTATTTCATTAAAGAGCACGAGGCTTGCGCCTATTTACACTAAACATTATTTACATTAAAGACAACACATTTTACAGGATATTTACAAATAAAAATTACAGGGACAATAAAGGAACATTAAAATATACACCTATATTCCACCTCTCACATTTCAGATTTATGTATGTATGTAAGAACAAAATATTATTCCATGTATGTACTCATAAATGATGTTTACAAATAAGTGCAGTGCAAAAGGTGACTCCGCATAACTTTAACATATTCTAGGCGGACACACATGCTAACACACACTCAGCGAGGGAGAGAGGGAGTGAGAGAGTGAGTGAGTGAGTGAGTGAGTGAGTGACATACAGACAAAAAGACACAAAGTGTGCATGCAAACATGTGTCATTCACTCCAATCAGTTTTGTAATCAAACACAAACGCACACACACACACACACACACACACATACACCAACATATACACAGATATGCGCACACAACAACAACAACAACAACATCAGTTACACGCATAACATTGTACTAGTCAAAATAGATCAAATCAAGTCAACAAATCTTTATTATCCCAAAGAAGAATTAACTCAGCACATGAAAGGAAAGCAAGACAATTAAAACAATAATATCATCATCACCAAACCAACAAATTTGAGCGAAATAAAAAGCGTTAAGCTTTCCGCATTTTTCCATGATTCACACAAAACAACACAACATAACACAACACACCACACGCGCGCACACACACACAAACACACACACACACACACACACCCTCGAACACCCACGCCCACGCCCACACGTATGAATTAAATAAACTTTGTCCTCCTGAGATACATATATTAGAAATTGATATGTAGTACAATTATTATACTATGTAAAAGGTATAGGGCTGATTATTAAAGAAAAATAAAAAAAAGGAAAGGTTACAGTGGGATTTTTTTTCTCCACAGATAACAATTTCAATATGGTTCTATCACATTATTATTATTTTATCACAATCTCTAGAACAGTAATATCACGGACTAGCAGTACAGTTCATGAGAAGTTTTTTTTCTCCATTAAGGGAAGTAGAGCGCCCTGTATTAACTCATTTTGAGAGCACACGTTAATGAAACTAACTGCGATTTTAATATCCACAGGAAAGCCGACAAATGCTGATATGCCGCAGCTGGGCTCCTCTCGGGGAGGGAGAGGCTGCAGAAATCCGCTTGCAGTTCCTTGCAGGCAGCGTTCCACTGGTCGCCGAGAATAAGGCCATCACCTTTTTTGTCAAGGCTATGCCGTCTGACACCAACTCTAACCCGGAAGTGAAGGAAGAAGACAACAAACTTTTACTGGAGTCTCGCACCGCCATCATCGCTGATCTCAAAATTACAGGGTCGGTATGATGAAGGGGCAATAAGGGAAAGAAATGAGGATGATGAGGATAACATTTGGCCGTCGTTGTAATATAATTACATTATAATTATTTCGAACTTGTGAATGTTGTAGGTGGTCTGACCCGCGTGTGCAGCACGTGCAAGATTCGGACCGCGGGAACGTGACTTTGACCCATAAATTGCTGCTGACAAACAATGGGCCAAGTTTCCTGCCCCCCACACTGCTCAACGTCACTCTGCCTGTCTCCTCTGTAGCCGGAAACGACCTCGTTGGAAGTGCCAACGTAACGGTCAGCTAAAGATCTAAATTACACATATCATTGCATTTCATTTTCATCGTTGAACGTCTCTCCGATCATTCATTCTGAAATTCATTTGACATCAAGTATTGTTATGTTCAACCAATCATTCCATTATGTTCTGTGTTGTGACCGTAAAAATGAAAGATGGCTGACAATAGTGGGGCTACTTCGGCACGACATGGAGAGCAGGCACTGTCACTGTAGGCCTATTTATATTGAATGCGGAAAAAAAGAATGTGGGTGCAAAGGATAAAATGTACCAGTTTCAGGCTACGTGAGCATTGTAAGCCTATTTTACGTTCAATGATTTTTTTTAAAAGAAGAAGAAGAAGGAGAAGAACGTTTTCTATCTTTTTTCAGACCTCTTTTACCGTGTTGGACGCGTCATATATTGAGCGTTGTTCATCGCATTTCAACCCATTGAAAGGATTTCAATGCTGGCTTGTTGATACGCGTGCGGAAGCCTTTATCCTGCCTTTATTTATTCCTTCTGACCTAGTTCCAAGCAAATATTTTAGGCTACAAGGATTCGAGTCTTCTAACAACCATTACTTTATGGTCTCCATGCGGATCTTGGAGTAGCGTCGCCATTGGGTGGAAGGCAGAAAAGCGACGCTTCTGTCACCAGGAGTAATCGAATATCGCAACGTTCCTGTCGTGACCTCATCTACACAGAGACAATAGTTGGCTTTAGACACTTTACGAATGAGAAATCAAATATTAGGCTACTATTTGCGTTAATTTGCATATTGCGATCACTGATGACTAAATTAAAAAAATTTAACTTTCGTTACACGCTGCATCCCGACCCCCATTTGTTTCCATTGGCTGAAACTACGATTGTGCAAGAACAATAGTTTTCTCCTTCTTTTCAGTTGAGAATGACTGACGGAAAGGTTCTGGAATGTCCTGAAACTCATATAAGTGGTTCAGTGGTTGACCCTTCCTCTCCAACCACCACTACAGCCACCACCACAACTACCACAACCCGTGCACCAACGACCACCCGATCAGATGGGGAGTTGGGCGGGTCCACGACAGATGACCCGTTCGGTACTGTCAAACCAGCCAAACGCCGGCGCAGAGATGCAGCTGATGCTTCAGATAGAGCCGCCAATGATGCAGAAAGTGGAACAGACAGAGCCGCGAATGATGCAGAGAGTGGGACAGTCGAGAAGAAAATCGTATGCTGCTTTTTCTCCCTTAAAAAAAAATGTGTTGCCCTTCTCCACCCTCGTCATTTTTGTTCTTGTTCTTGTTCTTGTTCTTGTTCTTGTTCTTGTTCTTCTTCTTGTTCTTCTTCTTCTTCTTCTTCTTCTTCTTTTTCTTCTTCTTCTTCTTCTTCATCTTCTTCTTCTTCTTCTTCTTCTTCTTCTTCTTCTTCTTCTTCTTCTTCTTCTTCTTCTTCTTCTTCTTCTTCTTCTACTACTACTACTACTACTACTACTACTACTACTACTACTACTACTACTACTACTACTACTACTACTACTACTACTTCTTCTCACAAAACCGCCATGATAATGAACATGCTTGAATATGCTTCTTTTTTTGTCTATGTGTGCGTACTTGCTTGAAATACTTATTTTTATTGAACACGCACGATACGTTTCGGTAATACGCTTTGGAACATTGTTTTGGGAACTGAATGAAAGCTGAAGTGCTGGCTGGTTAACGAGTGTCCTAAATACTGATTAGTAAGAGTTCATCTAGTTGTTTTTTTTAATTAGAGTTACGACATAAATTGCGTCGGGTACCTTATGAGAGCTTGAACCCAGGTGGGAATCACGCGTTTAAACATAGTTGTAGCAGCAGTAGTCTTAGCAGCGGGACTTCGAAACGTTTTCCTTGTATTACATACAAGACAATCAAACAATATTAAATAAATCACCTAGCACAGAGGGGTTGGGGTAGTGGGTGGAGGTTTAGCAAAAAACGAAAGATTGGGAGGAGAGAGTGGGGGTCCACTCTCTCCTCCCAATCTTTCGTTTTTTGCTACACCTCCACTGTAGTACTGATGGGTGGGAATACGAAAACATATGCAAAAGAAAACACGAATGGCATAAAAGTAAGCTATACATACAAGAGCATTGCGCAATAAGGACTGACATTTTGACATTAAAATACAAGCACCGAATAAGGGAAACCATTTTACTCATATGAAATACATGCACATGTCTACCAAGCGTAAAATGAATTTCAAATGAAGGCAATTCGCAAAGGAAAACAAGACGGCAAGCCATTTAAATGTATTTACAGGTAGGCTTACTCTTACACACATAGCTGGAAAAAAACCCACAGCATTGTCAAACAAAGCAACAGGGAAAATGGAATGATCGGCCTCTACCGGAACTATATGCAGGCATAAAATTATCCAAATCGGCTCAGCCAATTTTGAGATACAGCGCAAAACGTGTTGAGAGAATGATGAAGCACCATGACCTTGACCTTTGAGAAAGTACAATTACGAATGATCTAACATGCTTAGCAGACGTCCACAAAGTAAAAAGTGATGAATTTTGGTTCAGTTATTGTTGAGATAAAGCAAAAAGTGTGTTTTGAACTAAAAAGTGAAATTCGTTACGACGGATCGACCAGCTGACCGACAACCGGACTGCTACTGAAGGAGGGCCCATGATTTGAAGTACCTGTTTACCAAAACTCCGTGAAATCGCCTCGGCCGTTTTTGAGATATTGAGCAAAACGTATTTAGCAACAAAACACTCCAGTGACCTTGACCTTTGCGTTAGAGCAAACATGATGGTACGAGAGGCAGACCACTATCCTAGGTAATGTTCTTATGAAGTTTCGTCAAAATCCGTTCTGCGGTTCTTGAAAAATGGCTTCCAACAGACCGACAGAAAGACAAGCAGACGGACGGATCGACCGACAGAGCACTTGGCTCGTTCTGATTCTCCCCCGACTGTTTCAAACGACACAGTAATAACAGAAGAAGACGTAGATCGAGGAGTGGGAGTGGTAGTAGAAGCAAAAACTGCAGTAGTAGTCACTATGTATTGTACTATGCGGGCGTGCATGTATAAGTGCAGTTGGGCTGTGAGCTAGTTTGTGTGTGCTTGCATATATGTGTGTTTGTGCATGTGATGTGATGTGGTTTTCTGTGCAGGACTGCAGCACCCATATTTGTCGAATGTACCAATGCTCGCTGCCAACCCTTCAGCCCAACGCCAAGCTGGAGCTTAATGTTACGGTCACTCTCCTCAGAAATGGCATCTCCTTTCCTGAGGTGCGTTGAACATTAAATTTGGGAAGGACATGTTAAATGAACATTTCGATGAAATGCGTACTTCCCAGAACGATGTAACTATAGTTACTGGATAATGTAATCCAATCATATGTTCACTTATAGGCCTATATCGCACAACTCCTATAAGGAACGAATCTATGGCATAATTTAATGCTGTTTGAAACGTTAACCGATCAAAACGAACCGTATATAAACAAAGTGAGGAGTCGCCGTTCCACTTTTGGGAAATAATTTTTGTGAGCTAAAATCGAAAACAATCAAAAATAAAGACCATTTATTGTGCATTTATTGCTTTAAGGATGATTTTGGTAGGTACTGGGACATTTGAAACATTCAACAAACATCTTATTTTATTATGGCCTTTTCTCGATTTTCTGGAAATGGGCCAGATTTATACTCAACCTCCGCAGTCACCCCATTAGCAAAGAATGACTCGTTTAGGCCCTGAGTTAAAGCCTACATGTAGATAGCCTTGAGGCTTGCACCAAAGCAAGACTCCGAGGCCTCAACCTTACGTGTGAGTTGAAACTAGTTTATTGTCGTAAAAATGTTCATAGTTTAGTTGTGATTTTTTTGCACTTTGAGCTTTCTCACTTGTGTGAACTGGCGCTTCATAACATACATGTATTCAGACCTGTTTTGCTTTTGGTCTAGACTTAAGACCGTGTCATTTATATACGTAGGCTTACAATAATTGTTTATTTTCGGATGTTTATCCGTTCCCCCTCTCCTCCCAAATTCTTTTTACATTACTTTAGACATCAAAAGTTGTTTTATACGAATTTTTGGTTTAATTTTTTTAAAATTGTTTGATACAAATTGTTTATTCAACAGTTGTTAAAATGCGATTCATGTGAACGATTTGGTTTAGAAAGGGATACAACACATTTGTGTAAATGACAGAAGAGAAGTTGTTTCGCCTGAAGAGATAGAACAGGAGTTGGTCATAAAGCAGTAACTTCTTCTAGAAATAATAAAGTTGTAAAATAAAAGTTGTCTTTTCATTGATTTTCTGTGTACAGAAAGTCGACACATTGCTTTATGCTACGACCACGGGTGTAACGCAGCCTAACCACCCTCTTTTCCACAGCTGGGACACCAAGCGCATTCTGGAGGTAATATCTGCATTGAAAATACCCTATATCCTAATACCTTTGTTAAACTGTATGTCCCACCGCCGTGGCTCAATTGGTAGAGCGTTCGCCTGGCACACCGATGACCCAGGTTCGAATCCCGTGGTGGGCGATATAAAATGTGGCCATTTTCACTGTCCATTTTAGCAGTATGATTGCTCTGGTGGTTCAGTGTTGATTCAGGTCCCTACCCCTCTTTTTCTGGGATGGTTATCCCTGTCTGCCATATCGCCATTGGTGGGTGTAGACGTTAAACCTCAATGTTCATTCAAACTGTATGTGTAGTTTGTGAACAAACTTTAAGAAAGCAAGTACACACGTCATCGGTAAATAAATATAGGTAAATAATTAAGCACAAACATTCGTTGGCCTTTAGAACCAACCAGCACAGTGTAGAAGTTGAAAAGAAATGAATTGGCTATCAGTTAGGCTTCACGGCCTGTGTTATCCTCAAAGGCTAGAACTACTGTTAAAACTCGTCATTGGATTTAATATGATGTTGACACAAAACAAAAATTGTGAACGAACACAAAATGTGCATGAAAAATCTAGCACTAGCAAGTTAGACAGGAAATCTAAAAGATACGTCATTCACAAGGAGGTTAGACAGTAAAGCTAAAAGATACGTCGTTTTCCGGTGATATGAAATGAGAAACACGGGTCACGTTAGTATCTTAAAGGGCCCCATGATGACACGTTTCAGCGTCACAGATCCTTTTCAACTTCACAGTGAGTGCTGCACACAAGAATGAATAAGATATTCTTTTAAAATTACGGTTTCGATATAAGTCGAGAAACTAATTTGTTTATGCGCTTATTAATAGACTCAAGGTTGCATCTAAAACATATGACAGCAGCGGAAGTTTAGGTACAGTTTTGTGGTTGTTTGTTTACCTAAAAGGAAGACACGCTTAAAATTCAAAGCTTAGTGTTTTGATCGATTACCCATTACACAATTGTTTAAAAATGCAATTTCTCAAATAAACTCATTGTCACACAAAATAAACAAACACCCTTCATACCCTGTCCCTTCAAGCTTATATTTTGAAAACGAGTCTGCAAATTTTTATTTTAAATAAAATATAAAGCTAAATACTGTAAATCGTTTAATATTATGAATATTATGAATTACTATTACTGATTTTAAAAAAAACCTTCCTTTGTCTGTAAATAGGTGGTAACACCTTTACGGAAAGTCAGCTCAGCAGACGAAGTGAACATTTTATACATCATTCTCGGTGTTATTGGTGGCCTGGTTCTTCTGGCAATCATTGCTATAATCGCTTGGAAGGTATGTATGTTAAAATAATGTTGTTTGTAACCTATTTCTTCTTTCAATTTACACAGGTCTACCACTTTTCTTTTTAATCTGACTAAAATACCCCACCCCTTTTACCCCCTCCCTCCCCCCCACACACACGCCCCCTCCATCCACATATACACACACAGTTGTTTTTGTTGTTGCTATTGTTGTTGTTGATGATGATGATGATGATGATGATGATGATGATGATGATGATGATGATGATGATGATGATGATGATGATGATGATGACTGGACTGTGATAATACTGATTACGATATTATTGATGAATGATGATTTACTTTGCAGGCGGGCTTTTTCAAGCGCAAGGACAAGAAAAGACTGGAGAAATTGAAGCGACAGAGCGGATTCTATGAGAATAAGCAGAGCAGTCGCCGTAGCAAGAGGGCCTCCACATCTGGAAGTCAGCGTTCTGCTGGGTCCACAGGCAGCAAATCCAAACCAGTTTAGCTCAAAGGGAAGAAGAAGGAGGAGGAGAAGGAGGAGCCTGCTCAATCATTGATACTTAAAGATCTTTCCTCGATGTTTTGACAGTGATTTAATTTTCTTTGTCCCACATACACTTCATATCCATTATTGATAATTCTACGTTTGAAAGCGTGCTTCAAAATAAGGAAATGTCATCTGTATGTCTGCAATAGTTTTGAACATCTCAGTCCATTCCTTGTCAATCAATCCACTTATTTTTGTAAACGTCTGCATGTTTTCCCCATTTCAGTTCATGTAAGCATTCCTCTTTGTAATCATTCATTTTCATTATAGCCTAAATACTGTCTATTATTAATTTTATGTTACATCATATATATGTCACATCTCATTGTGTGAATAAAGACTATGAATCACCTTATATTTAGTATCATCAAAGAGCATTAAGCTCTTTGGTATCATGCAAATAATAACAGCAAATAGGTTTAATTTAATGCTTCGCTGCTTTCTATAGACAAGATTTATATATAGAGAGAGAAAGACGTTTTTTTTACTTTGTAATCCAAGTGTTGATTCATTTTCAGTCGAACCATCGGTCGGTATTTCATTTTTCTGTTAAAATCATTTCTTCTTTTTCCTTTCTTTTTCTTTAAAATGACTTGATCGATTTTTGATTATTGTCACTAGTCGGATATTTAGCTACTACTCAGCCTTTTGAGACATTCGTATTTGTGCTTTCTTACAAATAAAAACTGCTGGGGTCAATAATTTTGTTAACACGTTTTACGGTGTATCTCAAAATTGCCTAACAGATTTTCATAAATTTTAACTTGCAGATAGTTCGGAGTGGCCAATCGTTGCATGTTTTCAATTTGCTTCTTTAGGATCAAACGGAGGCAGAACAGACCCACATTAATTACCATTTTTGAAAAATGATTGTTTTCAACTTTCTCTGTGAGTGTCTGGAAATACTTTGAATGGCTTGCCATCTTGTTGCATTTTTTTTTTTGCAGGGGCGCGCGCCCCTGTGTGTGTATGTGGTGGTGTGTGTGTGTGTGTTTGTGTGTGTGTGTGTGTGTTTCATTGTGGATTTTGTTGTTGTTGTAGATTGTGAACCGTTTATCATCGTGTTTTATTCTCTCTCTCTCTCTCTCTCTCTCTCTCTCTCTCTCTCTCTCTCTCTCTCTCTCTCTCTCTCTCTCTCTCTCTCTCTCTCTCTCTCTCTCTCTCTCTCTTTTATTTAGGTTTACATTACAGGATTATGCCGTTTCATTTTTGGACTCTCTCTCTCTCTCTCTCTCTCTCTCTCTCTCTCTCTCTCTCTCTCTCTCTCTCTCTCTCTCTCTCTCTCTCTCTCTCTGTCTGTCTGTCTCTCTCACTGTTTGCGTATATGTGCGTGTGTGTGGGTAATAATTTTGTATTATTATTGACTTTTACCATTATGAAATAATGCTGTATTAACCAACATTGAGTTTACTTGTGGTTCGTTTGCAAGTGTATTTTATTTTACCCAACTTTATATCTTACTGCGCAAAATGTATTCTATTGTGAAATAAAACTTTAATCTTGAGTTTTAGACCTATGTATATGACACGCTTGATACAAAATATCACACAATACAAATATCTACACAAAACATGAATTTCTTAGTTATGATATCTCCGACACCTCTCTCTCTCTCTCTCTCTCCCTCTCTCTCTCTCCCTCTCTCTCTCTCTCTCTCTCTCTCTCTCTCACACACACACACACACACAAGTTGCAAGTGCAACTTGAGACTTGTTTCTCTTCAGTTAACATACTATTTTATGTCCTTAAAGGGGATATTCCGATTGTTTTGAGAAGAGCATCGTTAGAGCATTTTATACAACTGCAGTCATTCAGTAATTACAGTGAAAATCACGCGTAGTCTGCTAGCTACATTTCCGCCCCTGACAGTTCATACAGCATGACTTCGTACGGCCATTTTCCGGACTTTGGGGAAACAAATATCGGGTCACAAATATTTTGAAAGGTCAGGATTCTGATACACTATATAGAATCAATCAGTAAAATAGCACTGGAATGCCCCTTTAATATTAATAATTTTAAAATAAGATAGATAAAAGGTATGAATTACACCATAGAAGTAGTAGGCTTAGTAGTATCAAAGATTATCAATATTATTATTATTATCATTATTATTATTATTATTATTATTATTATTATTATTGAGGATTTTTATAGCGCACTTATCTCGCCGTACTTGACCAGACTCTAGGCGCTGACCGATACAGGATCTAACTCAAACCGAGACGTCCACCTGCAGCCTTTGGGCGCATGGTCTGACGCCCGGACAACTGAGCACTATCCTGGCCAGCCAGGGATGGGGGAGAAGGACCAAGTGCATGCTGGGGTTTGTTCTTGTTACCGGCACTCACCCGTCTAGGACATGAGCGTCAGGATCTTTAAAGTCCGTTATGATGGAATGTATGCGACACACAGACAAGACCTCGGTTTATACTCTCATCCGAAGGAGTAGGAAACGGGAGTAAAGTGTCTTTCCCAGGGACACAACACAATGGCCCGGACAAGGCTCGAACTCGGGACCCTCAGATCCGCAAGCCAAAGCACTACCATTAGACCACTTGGCCTCCAATATAAGCTCTTTGGTAGTATGGGGTCAAAACAGTTAAAGCCTTTTTAAATGCTCCTTTCTCAACTTGACGTGGGTTTACTGAGTATTTAATTTTCATATACATTTGATTCATCATAGCAATAAACCTTTTTTTTAAATCTGGAAGTCTAACTGGTTTTAAAATGTATTTATGCTTGGTGCATTCATAAGTGAGACAGGTAGATTATTCCAATTAGTAGCAACTCTGTTAGAAAATGAAAACTTCCTTATATTAGTACTGGAATGTTGAATAAATTCTTTTCCTTCGGACATGTGTAAAATTGCAATGAGGCGATGCAAAGAAATCAGTCCACTTTAAATCATCCAGTCCATTATAAATTGTGTATGCTTGTATTAAATCCCTTCTAATTCTACGGCCATACAATTAGTGCAGTCCTAGGTACTTTAACCTTTCATGACAGGACCTATCCCTACAGGCCTTCACAAGTTTTGTAGCTCTCCTCTGCACTCTCTCAATCACAATAGACTGTCTTTTAAATACTGGATACCATACTGTATTGTATACTCAATATGAGGTCTAACCATTGACTTGTACAGTTTACAGAAAATATCTTAAACTAAGAAACTAAAATTCATTTTAATTACTATCATTTTGTTGGCTTTATTAACACAATTGTGTATATGTGGATCAAATGAGAGGGTTTTGTCAAATGTCACACCCAAATCTTTCTCTTCATCACATGTCATAAGTGGTCTATTAATTATCACTGTGAACTTTCATTGTATATTTATTCTGAGGATTATACTTTCCAACATGCATGAATACCGTTGCATACTATAATTTTACTAGACGTCTCACCGCCAACCTTTACTGCTTGTTCTGTTTTTCTGAAACCGTGCTGGCAATTTGTTCTCAGTAAAATGGCCTACTATGACATCCCGAATTAAGGGCTCCAAAATCTTACCAGCATTACAGATTAAACTTATCGGTCGATAATTTCCGGCTGTTGTTGTTGTTTGTAGGTTATAGTCACACGACACTTTCGCATATAGGTGACTACTGGACCGATTTATACTGACACCAGCGGGCCAGTTGTTGGTAAAGGGGAAAATAATATGATCACGTTGACCAATCCGGGATTCGAACCAGCGACCTTTCGGTTACTAGCAAGACGCTCTTACCAACTGAGCTACCCGGCCCCTCAAAAAAATTGCGTCACTTCGCCGTTTTCCAGTCCGCAGGTATACCTTGCCATTTTCTAAGAAAAGATTAAAAAGTCTACTAAATGGTACCAATAATTCTTCACTCAACTCCTTTAAAACTCTAGGAGGAATGTGATCAAGACCTTGTGCTTTAGAAGGATTCAACTCTTTCAATGTTTTCTTAAATGCATCAGGTGTCGCGCTCTAATATCACTTACGGATATGCCATCCGATTTACAACACCCATCAATAATCGGTGCGTTTTCCAAGTTCTCTGCAGTAAAGACACTTGAAAAGAAAGTGTTCAAGGTTTCTACCTTATCTTTATCAGATACCGCACAAATAAAAAGGCCATCCTCCTTCAGTGCACTCACACCCTGGTTGCTTTTGGTTTTCTGTTGTACATACTCCACACATTTTTAGGATTTTTTGTTAAACCCATGTGCAATATATTTTTCATATTATCGTTTTGCACGTTTAATACATTTATTGCCTTGAATAATAAAAGTTTGATAATCCTTGCCTTGTTTGCTTGATAAATAACGCTTATCTTTCTTATTGTTCTCAAAACCTTCTTGGGCATCCATATAGGTCTTATATTTCTTTTTGATGCAGTTTTAACCTTAGGAATATACTAATTCATTTAATTTAGAATAATATCCTTTATATTGGTACCCCCCGTGGTGATGCAGGGGGTTTCTGTATAAATAGTATCCCCACTTTCTGGAAAGGCAGTACTTTAAATTCCCACTGTCGTTGTCTTTCTCCTTTGTTTTTTATCATTCCTGCTCTGTTCTATCTACTATACTATCTTTTTCGCTAGACCAATCACCTACCTTTTTTCTTGAAAACTCTTCCAAAACTCCTCATTTGTGTATGAGGTCGTGTTGGGTCAGCCTGAGAATATTGGACGCTTTCTGCTAAATGCTTACTAGGGCTTCCTATGATATTATTATTTAGCAATGTAGGCATTTTATATATTATGTGTTTTGTTGATATTTTATAATGATCTTTATATTTTATTTTGTTTTTGTAAACGGGGGTTTGATAAATCAGAGTATAGCCTCAGCGTGGGATGCCTTTTTTTTTTTAAATCAGTTTATAGTCCCCTCTCTTCCCGTTAAGGATTTTCAGAGAGGAGACTTATAACTTAAGGTTGTTTCAGCAGATCTTTTATACGGATCAGGGGTGAGTCCTCTTTCAATCAAGTTGTGGTCCTGATTAAGTTCTTTGTAGTCCGCTGGACCCTATAAACATGGACTAACTAGCTAGCCTACACATGTACATGGGATGCCTTTATTGTAAAGTGACCGGCTGATGGAGTACCTTCTGTGTTACCACTAGGGTTGTTTCAGCAGATCTTTTATACGGATCAGGATTGAATCCTCTTTCAACCAAGATGTGGTTTTGATTTTATTGTCCTGATTCGGTTCTTTGCAGTCCGCTGGACCCTGTAAGCAATGAATAACTAACCTTATTTTGGTCCATAAAGGTTTAACTTTAGTATTCTCTTCAACCATTGAAGAATCACAACTGGCGACATATTTTCATAACTTATCATAGTCTTATTCAGTGGTCCTGATTCGGCTCCTTGCAGTCCGCTGGACCTTGTAAGCAATGAATAACTAACCCGGTATTCAAATTGAATTTATATTTTATACTTGTTCTTTTGCTCTAAATCCTTGCTTTTTGAAACATACAATTTACAATTTTAAACGTCGTGATTGTTTTTGCCGAAGAGTTCCAAATGTGCAATATCAGAATTCAAGAGGTCATAGTTGATGAATACAAGGTCATCCATTGTTGATCTTTGACCTATTCAGTCTTGTGGGTTGTGTCTTCTTCTGGATTAAGAATGAATCTCTTGTACATTATATAAAATGATTATTTTTGTCCCCATTCCAATTTACATCAGGAAAATTAAAATCCTCAGATATATACATTGTCATATTTCTGCTATTTTGTGATTGCTGGATAGTAGTGACCAGCGCTTTGAGAAGCTCCCTGAGCGTATAAGTGCGCTATATAAGAGAAATCTCTTTCTTTCTTTCTGTATTTTAGTAGATTTAAGCGAAATTAGTAAAAGATATTTGTTTTCTGGGGAAGAACTAGGATTTCTATAAACACCGCCAATCAGAACATTTTCACCACAGCCACCAACAAAAGTGCTCCACAGGCTCTCTTCAAAACCACTATCACACAAAGGCTGGCAGTCTTGGGTATTTAATTTTCTGCCAAAATAAAGAGCAATGCCTCATTTTGGATTTTTGTTTAGGAACACATCATAGTTCGGCAAACCATATTCAGAATCAAGTGGAGATAAAATAGTATTTTTAGCTTTAATTTCAGTAAACCCAATAATATCCGGTTTTAAGTCATAGTATAGTATTTTTAGCTTTAATTTCAGTAAACCCAATAATATCCGGTTTTAAGTCATTGTTGCAAGTAAGGATTGCATTTCCTTTAAATTGCTGTAAATAACAGTATGCAACTCTTTATCTCCCACAAAAGTAAATCAGGTGATGAAAAGGAGGAATTTGATGAGGCAACAGAAGAAAAAAGATTTTACTATTTTGATCAGAATTAGGACAGCTGTGCAGTACAGTATTAGAATCATCAACATTAGCCAATAAGAATTTAACGAAGATGATGAATGAGAATCAGGATTTTCTTAATAAATAGAATCTGAAGAAAGATCTGTTCATATATTTACATGACATGTCTTGCTAGGACTAGATTGTCAGGGAGTTTCAGCACCCACAAGCCCATTTGGAAAGACAAGACTATCAGTCTACATTACAAGGTAAGGCTGCAGCGCTCCCTTGTCATCTCCATTTGCGAAACATGGACCCTCACAGCAGATCTACAACGAAGAATACAAAGCATGGAGATGAGACAGAAGACATAATTCTGGGCATTTCCTATACCCAGCACATCACGAAGTCCGACAGACCATCACACAAGCCATTGGACAACACGATGACCTGCTCACAGTGGTGAAAAAATGGAAAATCCGATGGTGTGGCCACATCACCAGATCATCAAGCCTTACAAAGACCATCCTGCAAGGCACAGTGCAAGGAGGTAGAAGAAGAAGAGGGAGACCGAAAATGAGGTGGGAGGACAACATTCGAGAATGAATGGACTGACTTGACATTGAGCGAAGCCATCAGGGTTTCTGAGGACAGAGAAAGATGGAGTATGTTGGTTAAACGATCATCTGTGGTGCCCCAACGACCTCAGAGTTACGGGATGGTAAAGGATAGGAAGGATTCAGCACCCACAGTAACAGCATTCTGAGATGCTGCCACTGAGGTGTCCCGTGTTGATGCAATAGCACCAGCAGGTTTGGTCTGTCTAGGGACAATCCTGAGAAACCTGTAGTCAATCATCAGATTGGTCTCACCTTCCCGCGTCCTTTCTTTCAATTCATCTTTTAATTGTCTTATCTTTCCTCTTTCTCTTGGGGTATACTATCCTAGTTAATGTACACCCTCTGATCTGGGGCTTTGTTCTTATTGATGTTGAACACACCTTTCATTATTTTTTCTTGGTTTCCTCTGACTTTACCCGAAGTCTCAGTAAACTAGGTCGTATATTCTGCCCTATCTTGAAAGCACCAAATCTGACCGGACTGTCAACCTCATCAACATTCACTCCTGGAATCTGTCTCACAAATTCTCTCTCTCTCTCTCTCTCTCTCTCTCTCTCTCTCTCTCTCTCTCTCTCTCTCTCTCTCTCTCTCTCTCTCTCTCTCTCTCTCTCTCTCTGTGTCCCCGTCGTCCACCTTCCTCTCCTCGGAACTATCCTTTTCACTCTCTTTCAAATTAGCCATAACATTCAGTTTTCGTTGTTCCTTCTCTTTTCATTATTGCATGCATTCCCTTACTTTTTGCTCTATTGTTTCTTCAATCTGTGTTTCTGTGTCATCGTTCCTTTCCTGTAGCTTATTAGTCATCGTTTTCGGTAGCTGAAAGATGCCATTAGATTTTGCTCAATTTGAGACTTAACAAACACCTTCCTTTCCACACATGCTTTGCTCCACTGAAGGCGCTTCGAACCCCTACTGGCATTGAATTGTGCTGTGGGCGGATCAATATAAAAATATTATATCAATAATTTCCCCTCCCACTACTCACTTTCCAACCTATGAGCGAGCGTGAATTCTAAAAAGGGACATCACTCTGACATGTGACATCGTCATTGGCGTCCCTTGATAAACTTCGACGAGATATGTCTTGAAGCATTTCCATGGGCTGAATAGTAAAAATTACTGTTTCATCGTCAACATGGCAAAACGTTTCATGTCCTACCTCAATAATTATGAAGTGGAAATGAAGGAGAAAGGAAAAGCGGTGAGTAGCTTCTATAAACTCATGTTTGAATAATGCGGTTAGATGTTTCAAGCACTGACCTAGAAATGAGTGCGTTTTCTTTATTTCAACAGTACAGTGTCTTTCTTCCGTGAATGTTGCATTGTATCATTGCTTGTGCGTATATTTACTGTCAGCATATATATTAGATTGATTGTTGTTGTTGTTTTTTTAAAGTGTGAAGTCAACTGTTGGTGTATTCTCACTGCCTTTAACAACTCTGGTAAATGACGTCTAGATTATGCTTTCAGTTTCACTTATCCCTGTGATGCAACACCCCATGGTATCTGGCCCCACCCCCTTCGAATTTGAAGCTTTATCAGAAGCACATCCTGAGTGTTGACAGTACTATAGTACACATGAGTTGCACTGTCTTTAGTAGCATCACAAGTCGGCCTTTAGTTTCAAAATGTGAATTGATACCTGACAAATGCGCACAGAGAGAGAGAGTGAAAGAGAGAGAGAGAGAGAGAGAGAGAGAGAGAGAGAGAGAGAGAGAGAGAGAGAGAGAGAGAGAGAGAGAGAGAGAGAGAGAGATAATAAGAAAAATGTGTTTAAATAGTGATTGTTGTGATTAACTCCTTGAGGAATGATTTTACAGTCTCTTTTTATTTTAAGATTTTGTTTGAAATGCATCATTGTGTGCATCAATGTGAGTCTTTTGTGACTCATTTATTTTTTGGTTCACATGCTCTTTAATCAGTCTGTTAGTACTCTTCATCATTGATGAAACAATGTGTGCTTCTATCAATTACGCATACATCATTTTAGTTTTCAAGTTTTGTTTTTAAAATAAAATATAAACTGACGTGCCATTGGGACTCTAAATCTAATACAACACTTTTGTGTTGTACAGTTTGCTTTATGCCTTTAGGAGCTGACATTTACCATTCATTTGCTGAAGAGTGGTTTAGAGTTTTGCAGTCCTTTTTTTTTCTTCTAGTGAGCATTGTTGTTTTTGTTGTTGTTCATTATTTTTATCAAATAAAACTCTCATTTTCATTTACTTTGGATGTTAAATATTTTTCTTGATAATCCATAATAGCTACACATTCATGGTGTGTTCAGTTTTGTTTCAGTATTTTCTAAAATGATATATATACATGTACATTCTAGACTTTTAGACATTCTAGAGTTTGTGAAACATATTAAATGTTAGTTTCATGAGCTCTGGTAGCGCTGCAAATTCCACCACATCTGTATCTATCAATTTCATTGCATCATTCCTACTGTTGTGGCTTGCAGACATTTAAGTCATACATCAGTGATTTTAATGGGGATGACGAAGATGGAGGAGAGAAGAAGGTATGTATGATAATATAGGCTCTTGCTGGTCTCACAAAATGTAAATGTGGTCTTGTGGTCTGCAGCCTGTAGTTCTGACTTCACACTGTAACACCTTTTTTTTTCCAGTTGAACGCCTTTGTATGTGTGTCGTTGCATAATTCTGAAAAGCCTTTCATGGAATATATTCCACAATTTCTATGTATTTATGTTTATTTCCTTTTTTAACATGCTTACTTTAATTTTTATTTATTTTTATTTTGGCTATGCTGGAAATTGAATGTTTATAATAATACTGTGTTGTTGATAATTCTAGGTTGTGAGTTGTGAGTCAGCTTACAAGTTAGATGTTCCATTCATAATGTTTTGTTTGGCATTAGATTGTAGTTTATTTGTTAACATTGGAATGCTGCACTCTCCTTCACCTTTTTTAGTTGTTTTTTTCACTGACAATGTCACAATAGCATCATTTGTTTTTGACTTGCATGCATTGCAGTGTCAACCCAAAATTTATTTTTTTTATTTTTGGCAAATCTGCTTGGGATGAGTTCTACATAGTCCACATATAATATAATTGTCTGTCAGTCTGTGTACAACTTTTAACATAGCTAATTAGTAAATTACTCAGAACCTATTTAATCTATTACAAAAATACTTGATACGATGGTGTATGGCCACGAGAGCTAAAAAATTATCAGTGATTGAATTACCTCATTTGAAGGTCAAGGACACAAGATCAACAATGTTAGTCAAGAATGACAATTTTTTAATAACATTTCACAATTTCCCCAAGTTATTAAATGTGGATTTATGATGTTTGATGAATGATAGCTATCAATGAGATACACCAACCTTGCAAGTTTGGTCAACCTCCCTCTAAGTTCAAGGTCAATAGAGCTGTCCAAAGTGGGTTCATATGGTTACTTTGAAATGGCCATGATCCTAACTAAAAGATATACATTGTCAAACCTTGTTGTAGATATCATAGATTGATCATTCATATTTGTTCTGTTTTTATGTTGATCTTGAAGTCAAATTCATTTTAGGCCTTCAACATGTATCATTATACAGTGGAATGGTTTTATATTTGACCCACATTATGCATTAACATTGAGTTATTTCATCACACATGAGCTTTACAGGTCATGTGAAGGTCAAGATTATCTTATGCCGTTATGGTCAAGCTCATTACAAGTTCATTGGTTTTTTTAATAATAGAACTTATGTTGCAATTTATTTGATCATACATGAGTGTTCATGTTTAAAAGGGAGGTTAAGGTCAATGCAAGATCAAAGTCAATATTATTTCGTGTTTTAATGAAAACGTTTTGTTTCAGGATTATAAATCTTAATCCTTACCTAATCTGTGTAGACTATTGTGAATAAGTTCCCTAAAGGGCATATGAGTCATACTCATAGTTGAAATTTCTTCCCGGGGAAAAGAATTAGTTTTAGCTGTTCATGTTGTGTTGGTTCACCAAGCTGTATGCTCAAGCCTCTTATAAAGTTACATGTACAGACATGTGCACTTTTGTGTTGTTGTCTGGTACAAGAAGCAAATGTGACTGACAGAAGGAACTTAGGCATGAAATCTAGAAGAGGGTAGATTTTCAGAATGGGAAGGGTTGTTTAGATTATTTTTTTGTTGTAATGTAAGAGTTGTTATTACATTTAGTGATTTACAGAGGACGTTTTGTATATATATTCATTATGATCACTGGTTCATACATGTGTCTTACAAATAGTAGCCGTTTCCTTTGTTTGAGATTGACTTTACAGATTCACATGTCACTGTACTTACTGTAATTAGACACCTACTTTAAGTGGGGCACTTTCAGGTTCACTAACATGTCTGAATTATAATTGAAAGCATGAGCTATGCATATACTGATTTTCTGCATCTTGTTTGCAAAACCAAGTATTCAGTTCAGCTTTTTAAAAATAAATTGCTAACTTATTTTGCTTGCAATGCTGTACGGTTTATATACAGGAACAAGCACATGTAGTAGTCACAAAAGTGTCTTCTAATACATGTACTTATGTTTTCTCTAGGTCACATTGGTGTAACACTTCTTTTCTGGAAACATGGACCATGCACATTTCTATAGACTAATATCAGACTACGACGTTTACTAGATAAGATTAAATAATACTGATAGTACTATTTACTATGGCATACTAATTCAATTGTAATGTAGACTTTTACTCAGGGATCATGCAATTATTGCAAAATGTGCATATCAGGTCATTGGACACACATTTTGAAAACTGTAAAATGTACTTTTAAGACCTTGCCAGCTTGAATAAAAAAAACTTTTTTAAAAGAGAAGATGGCAAGACATTAAAATGTATTTTCAAGGAATCGAACAAATGGCTGGAAATCAACATTTTCATAAGACAATGTTAATTTTCATGGCAATGTTTTGACTCGGCTTTAACTTAAAGAAGGAACATTGAAAGCATGTAATAATGGGCCCCTATCTGAACTATCAGCAAGCACTCAAAAAATCAAATCTGTTCAACCAATTCTGAGATAAAGCACAAAAGGTTATATTCATCAGTCACAATTAACCAAGGCATAACATGTATGAGGGCTAGAACAAAGAAGGGGTTGGGATGTAAATATTGATTTTTGCACTAACATGACACGCCTTTCTTTTCTTTTCATCATAAGAAATATTCCAAGCCACATTTGGAGGGAAATATGCACCAGTGCTCGGTTTTGGGAGCTGGTGAAGTAGATGTCAACACCATGACCACCACCTTCAACTCAGCTGTGACAGGCCGCCACTGAGATCCTTGGCAAGCACCGCCCAAAGGAGAAACCGTGGATCACACCTGAACTTTTGGACCTGTGTGATAAACGAAGAGAGATTAAAATTTTTAAAAAATAAATAAAACACCTTACAGGGAGCAGATGCCTATCGAAAAATCAACAATGACATCTGAAAAGGCATGTGCACAGCAAAAGAGAACTGGATAGAAGATCAATGCCAGGAAATAGAGAACAGTCTGAACAAGAACAACAGCAAGAAGGCCTACCAGACTGTGAAGCAGCTGACAAGTGTTAAACAGCCAAAGTCTCCACGATCCAAAGCAAGTATGGCATATGCCTTACAGAAGAACAAGAAGTCTTGGATAGATGGACAGACTACTGCTCTGACTTTTACAACTACAAACCAAATGTAGACCAGTCAGTTCTAATATGTACCCAGAACAGAGAAGAGGAAGAAATCCTCCCAAGTCTTCGAGAAGAAGTTGAGGCAGCAGTGCAATCACTGAACAAGGGGAAGTCATCGGGAGTGAACAACATACCCACGGAATTGCTGCAAGCCGGAGGAGAAGCGATGATTGACGCCCCCACCATTATCTGTAACAAGATATGGCAGAGTGGGGAGTGGCCTACATCATGGACCCAGTCACTTGTCCTCACTCTTCCCAAAAAGGGTAACCTTCAGGAGTGTAAAAATTAACGCACCATCGGCCTCATCAGCCATCCCAGCAAGGTCCAACACTCTTCAACATCTTCTTAGAGCCATTGCAGATCACGAAGGCACAGTCAGCATAGGGGGTAGAGCAATCTCCAATATCCGTTTTGCAAATGACATTGATGGATTGGCTGGAGAGGAACAAGAACTTGAACAACTGGTACAGAGGCTTGATACCAACTCCAGAGCCTGGAGAATGGAAATAAGTGCAGAGAAGATCATTATGATGACCAGCAACACCAATGGCATCAACATGGACATCAAAGTACAAGGCCAATCCCTTAACACAGTGCATAGCTTCAAATATTTTGGAGCCAGACAATGGGTCCCGACAGGAAATCCTTTTCAGGATCGCAAAACAACTGCAGCCCTGACAAGGTTGAAGCTCATTTGGAAAGACAAGACCATCAGTCTACATTCCAAGGTAAGGCTGCTGCGCTCCCTTGTCATATCCATCTTCCTATACGCTTGCGAAACATGGACCCTCTCAGCAGATCTACGAAGAATACAAAGCATGGAGATCAGATGCTACAGAAAATTTCTGGGCATTTCCTGTACCAAGCACATCACCAACAACGAAGTCCAACAGACCATCACACAAGCCATTGGACAACACGATGGCATGGTCATAGTGGTGAAGAAACGAAAACTCTGATGGTATGGCCACTTCACCAGAGCATCAGGCCTTGCAAAGACCATCCTGCAAGGCACAGTGCAAGGAGGCAGAAGAAGAGGGAAACAGAAAAAGAGGTGGGAGGACAACATTCAAGAATGGACTGGCTTGACACTGAGCAAAGCCATGAGGGTTTTTGAGGACAGAGAAAGATGGTTAAACTATCATCTGTGGTGCCCCAACGACCTTCGAATTCGGTATAGGATAGGATAGTAGGATGACATGCCTGTTGGTTTGAACTGCAGTGGCATGATTTAGCACTTCTAATGGTCAAAAGATTCTGTCCTCCCGGGTACTTTGTTCCAGTACAAAAGGCAGAATTTAATTCAAGTTAAAAATGTCCAAACCACAGTTTTACTTCCTTCTTACAATTTATCAAAAGTATATCACTCGACAGTTGTGTTTTAATATAAATGTGGGTTTGATCTTAGTAAATTTGATGTTGTCATTTTTATTGCATAGGAATGTGTCCCAATGTACTCCCACCAAAATTAAAAATTTTCAGATTTTTCAAATATGCGAGAGATAAATACTTCTAAGTATTCCAAATATGATATTTAAAAAATGTCCATCCGTCTGTCTTCATAGGTGTAGTGTTTGGTCAGTGTTTATCATTAAAGCCTTTTTACATTCTTCTTTTATCTGTCCATAAACATTATCATTGCTCTACAACATCATTAATTTTGGGCCTTAAGAAAAGCTATGGACTTTTCTTTGAGGACTAAACCTCTTTTAGGGCCACTTCTTCATTGTCATGATCATCATCATCCGAGGTTACCTACACTAATATTCTACACTAGTTGTGTTATCTTAACTTTTGTTATCTTAACTGGCATTGCAGTGTGTTTGTTGTTCTACCATAATATATTAATTACAGGCGCATGACTACAGTACTGCTTCTATTTTTTTTCTGCAGTCACAGGAAGGTGCTTCATTAGCTGAATCAGAAAGCCCAGTACCATCAGTGTCAGAACACGTGGGTTCCGTATCATTGTTTAAATATCTATGTATTCAGTTTGACGTATTGGTTTCAGAGGGCTTTTTCTTTCTGCAATTTTATTTTAGTGCTTTTAGTTTTAGTGTTAACTAATTGTCTTATTGTCGCTGACTCCACATGCATCATGCTATATATGAATGTTGCTTACTACTACTACTAATAATAATACTACTATTACTATACAGGATGCGATCACGCACTTTCTCTTCAGTCAAACTCCAAGCGTGTCTATCTGAAGAGATCGCTATTCCAAAAGGCAGAATAGAAAAGCAAATCAAATTTGTATTAGTGAAATTTAGATTGATTACATCCAATACCATTAATGATCAGTTTTCTTTTTACTGTCCTGCATACATTTATTTTGGCATAGCACTTTCAATAAAATGTTTTCATACTTTAAAAAAAAAACACAACATTATTTACATTAAAACAATTTTGTTTTTGTTCAATGAATTTACACAAGCGCATGCATGAGCTAAGGTGCAAAAAACATATTTTGTTGCATTACAAAGAGAAAACATTTTTTGTTATGACATGTATTTGAAGTCTTGCTTTTTTGTGGTGTGTTTATTATTTTTCATTGCCTTCATGTTGTTTATTGCATTTGTACATTTTGTTGTTTTCTTCTTTTTCTCTCACTTTCTTTTTTAGGGGGTGGGAGGTGGGGTGCATTCATTTAATGTTTTAATTTGACAGATCATCCTTTAGCAGAAAGAACTATATAACATTTCAGTATTTGTTTCTTGGGCTTGTGTAACGCAAATCTCATACTCAGATGCATGTTTTCTGATTATTGCATTTATGCAATTGTGTTTTGGGGCTTGTTAACTGCATGTTTTGTGATGTAAAATGTAAAACATGTGTTTCATTTATTTATTTCTTCTTCTTCTTATTATTATTAATATTTGTTGTTGTTGTTGTGTAGATCTGACCTACTGCAGCAGTGGTCATCCAGTCTATTCTCTCTCTCTCTCTCTCTCTCTCTCTCTCTCTCTCTCTCTCTCTCTCTCTCTCTCTCT
Organism: Oncomelania hupensis; assembly: GCA_036898135.1. NCBI lineage: Eukaryota > Metazoa > Mollusca > Gastropoda > Littorinimorpha > Pomatiopsidae > Oncomelania > Oncomelania hupensis. The sequence goes on along the minus strand of CM072511.1, from coordinate 91,327,709 downwards.
CTCTCTCTCTTTCTTCCCACTGCCTTTCCTCTTCCTCTCAGTTTGGCTTTATTTAAGGTTGAAAGTACAGATTAAATGTGGTTTAGTTGCCACATGTAATCAGAAATCGCTTCTTTTATACCCAAAATACCTAGTATTTGTGCTTGGTGCATTGTGCAAATATTGTTGACTAGGTTTTATCAGTTTGCTCTGCATGGATGTGAAGTTTTGTTTTAAACATATCTGCATCTTGCTTCTTTCCAACTTTTTTTTTTTTAAAATAAGCAGAAGTTCTTAGTTTAAGTTTTCATTTGTTCTTTTTTTTTTTCCTGTTTTTCATACTCTGTTGCCGTGCCGGGGTTTTCTGTATAAATAGTATCCCCACTTTGTGGACATTTAGTGCTTTAAATTACCACTGTATCTGTCATTCTCATTTGTTCTTTCTCATTTCTAATGTGTTCTATCAATCTACTATCTTCTTCGATAGGCCAGTAACCAATCTTTTTTTCTTGAAAACTCTCCCAAAACTGCTCATTTGTGTATGGGGTCAGTTGGGTCAGCTTGGAAATATATTATATTGGACACTTTCTGCCAAATGGTCACTAGTGCTTTCTATGGTACTATTATTTAGCAATTTAGGCATTTTATATATGTATGTGTTTTTTTAATATCTAATAATAATGTTTATGTTCTATTTTGGTTTTTGTAAACGGGGGTTCGATAAATTAGAGTATAGCCTCAGTGTCCCCTGCATGGGATGCCTTTATTGTAAAGTGACTGGCTGGTGGAATGACTTCAGTTTTACCATTTAGGTTGTTTCAGCAGATCGTTTATACAGATAAGGGGCGAGTCCTCTTTCAACCAATTATGGTCCTTATTTGGCTCTTTGCAGTCCCTATAAACAATGACTAACTATAACCTGTTTTGTATTTTGTACTTTTCTAAACATCAAATAATTTCAAGTCGGCAATTAATATTCAAACACAAACTTTCTTTCAAACCCTATCATACTTGTCTTGGTTCTGTTTTGCCCTTGTTGACAAAGATCGGCTATTCCAATCCAATTTAGCTGCTTGAAATTATCTCATTCCTTGTATGATGTGCATTGCTTATTTTATTAATATCTTCAGCAAATATGGTTGCAGTATCATATAAATTATGCCAGTGTGTGATGGTACATAATACTAATGTTAAGTGTATGTATAAGGTATTTAGAGTGTGACTGTGTAAGCGTATTATGGTTGTCCAACATCACCTAAACAGTTTACAAGTATGGATATGTGTAGAATTTGACAAATGTTAATCTAAAAATTTCCTTGCTAACTTCCTCATCCTTATTCAGTTGTTGAAACACGATTATACTTACCATTTCTGGACAAAAGCATTTATTTTGTGATCCTTTCTCTTGAGTATTTTGTCTTTGCACAATTTTATAATGAAGTTTATATGATTTAGAAAGTTTTGAAGGCAGATATGTTGATTTTTGGGTAGAACCTTTCTTAAAAACACATCAGATTAAGGATGTTTATTTTTGTTTTGTTTTGTTTGTTTGTTCACACACACACACACACACCCTCACTCCACCGCCCCCTTTTTTTAGGAGGGGGAGGGGGGGGAGAGACTTCAAAACTTTAATGCATAACACAAGAGTGATCATTACAAAAAGTTTCAGGAGACAAATACTAGTCCTAACAAATTCTGGCCATTAGAAAATGGAAAATACTAAGCACTTCCATCAGAATTGCATATTAAACGTATTCTCTTGCTAGATTAACAAACTTAGGAACTTCAAACACTGAAATCAAACTCGCAACTTTTACAAATTGCTTTTGTACTTTGACTTTCTTTTAAGGGAAATGTCACATTTATTAGTTCTGGTTTTGTTAATAAAGTCACATACATGTTACAATCTGTTGTAATCTGAAGTAATAATAACCTTCATCCTCATAATCAAAATCTGGTCCTTAAGTTATTATCAGTGACTCCCGGGCTTACCACGCCAAGAACAAGAATTTTGCCAATCTAACAATTTCTGAATCTTTTTGATTTTTTAGCATATTACATACCACAGCATGTCTGTCTATATTAGCAGTCTGTTGAATGTAACATTGTCTGATATTAGTATAAACTAGGCAATCGAAGACAACACGCACTTCATCTTCAATGATACCAAGACAAAATGGACAAGATCTACTGTCCTAATTCTGAGAGTACCGATGTCTATGTGCATTGAAAGGAGACACCTCCAGTCTGAATCTGCCAAATGCAGTTCTGTACAGGGACACTTTAATTGTAACATTTTTCTCCCAAAGCTATGGTAGATATCAAAATGTGCACTGTCCTGCAAGTGGGTAAACCACTGTTGACAATAATTTCCTTTAAAGTCATATAATTGCCGTTTTTCATCCTCCACACATCCAAATAACCACACAAGACCAAAGCCACAGCCACATAACAGTGACTTTATCTTCGTCACCCAATTTTTGTGCTCTCTTTTATGTATACCTAGCAGTGACAGATACACCATCTTAGAGTAGCGAGAATCTGGTTACTTCAGTAATCTGGTTGCTTCAGTAATCTGGTTGCTTCAGTACTCTAAACCATTACTGAACGCATCTAGCTCAGTGAGCAAGGGATAAGGCCTAAATCACAGTTAATCATGTCATTTGGGGTTCTCATAGGCACATTCATGAACAGTTTACAAGTATTCAAATGGACCTGAGAGAGAGAGAGAGAGAGAGAGAGAGAGAGAGAGAGAGAGAGAGAGAGAGAGATGCTGTTGAAAGGGCTCTTTTCAGCTTAACTTTTGTTTACTAAAACTCAAGCTAATAGTACGGCGGTCTTTTAATTTCCTTTAATGCATATAGAGCGATACAATTCTCGTGATTAATTAAGTTGCTCAAAAGAACAGTATAACAGTTTCCAATCTTACTTTACAGTCTAAGTATAAACCTAATAGTCAACATTTAGCCCCATTGACATTGTTTATGACCTGTCTTTCCAGTACTATGCTTAAATTGTTCATCTGCAGTAAGACTTGTAATAGAGATTCCCACAAAAGGGTCTTATCAACAAGGAAATGAAACTGTAATGTAAAGACCTTTTAAGCAGCTTAATGTAATGACTGAAAAGGAAAGTCTTTATAACTTCTGGGTAACTCACATTCATTTTACATTTCTAGTAAAGAAGCAGTTGATCTAAAGTTAATTGAAAAGCTGTGTACACAAATGTTATTCATCCTTATGCACATTATTTCGTTGAGTCATTCAGATGAAATCGTAAGGCATTATTTCTGTTGTGTATTTGATTAATGTTGATCCTGCTTCAAATGGCCTCAGTTATCATATTTGCAGAATTTGTCGTGATAACTTTCATTTTGTTTAGACTTAAATTTTTATGAAATTATTATTGGTTTGTCATATTCATTGTTTTAAAATCCTCAATGCCCTCCTTCGTAGCATTATATCATGCTTATAAATTGTTGAACCAAATTGTGAGTTGTTCATGTGATGTCAGGTCTTGTATAAAACAGGAAATTGCATATCCGCATACCGCCTTATCTCATTGTTACATAAGCAGCCCACGCCCCCCCCACCCCCCCCTCACCCTCTTCCCCCAAATATCTGTTTATGGTAACTTAGGAAAACGAAATAAGGTCGGTAGGCAGGCTTTTTAAAATTTTATTTTTTTCTAAACCTTTTTTATCTATGGCTTTTTTTCATTTTCTTTTCTCCGGAAGACCCCTTAAAAATGTTTAGGGTTAGGCAAAAAAATTACCCTTGGTCAGGATACAGTAAACAGACTTTCTTTGTTTTTTTGCCTAATAGTGATTTAAGGCAGAACTATGGTTACTTTTCTGGGTGATAATGTAATTGCATATATATATATGAATAGATTTGTATATACAAATCAGTCACTAGTTCCAAGATGTCTTGTTGACAATGAAACTGGCAGTGTAAAAAAGTTTACAAGAGTTGCATTTGCTCTGCTTTTTAAGATTGACCTATTTATTGCTTATGCCACAAACTGGAAAGAAATTTAATAAAATTAGTGTGAAGGAAACAGGAGTGTAAGAAAGTTAGTTTTGAAAAATATGCCTTGTTGTTTTTTCAGTTATTAGAGATTCTCATGCTATTTACATTATATATTAATGGTATGCCTGTATCGTTTATTTGTTGAAAAGGCTGTTAAGTGTTTCAACATTATTTTCCTGGAAACAATACTATCTCTGTTGTTTGGATTTCAGGAAGAAGTAGAGAAGAGTGCCTCAGAGTTTTTCGACAAGCTGATGCATCCAAAGCTTCTACCTGGTATGTTATATTTACTATAAGGCTTCAAGGGAAAAATAATAGTGTTCAGTTTTAAGGAGTGAAAACCAAATGTCTGGTTTTCTGCCCTACAAATCAAGTCCCCTGCATATGAAGTCAAGTCAAGACAATTTATTACCCTATGAATTCAAAATACATAAGATTTTGTTTTGGTGATGCGGTAAAACATTTAATCACTTTATAACAGCAAACATGCTTCCACTGGACATTAAGACATTGAATGAAGTAAGAGAAACAATTTTTTAAAGAAGTAAACCATGCACACCAACACACACACACGCCCACCCACACACACACACACACACACACACACACACATACAAACAGCAAAATTACAAAATGTGTTTTAAAAAATTGTTTTCGATAGGTAATCATTGAGGGTAAACAATTTTCTACACATGTTTCCCCTTTGTAACTGTACAGGATTCATGAGGTTTTGTTTTTCAGTTGACAAATGTAAAATACAAATATATGTTTATGTATAGATAACAGTACTTTCTAACAGTACTTTCAGAATTATTTTTTCCTTTATAATAGACATTCTTTACTACTTTCTGCGGCCGCTTTCTCTCCTCAACCCCCAATTAAACTTCCTATCCTATCCTATCCTATCCTGTCCCATAACCCGAAGGTCGTAGGGGCACCACAGATGATCGTTTAACCAGCATACTCCATCTTTCTCTGTCCTCAGCAGCCCTCATGGCTTCGCTCAGTGTCAAACCAGTCCATTCTCGAATGTTGTCCTCCCACCTCTTTTTCGGTCTCCCCCTTCTTCTACCTCCTTGCACTGTGCCTTGCAGAATGGTCTTTGCAATGCCTGATGATCTGGTGACGTGGCCATACCATCGGAGTTTCCGTTTCTTCACCACTGTGAGCAGGTCATCGTGTTGTCCAATGGCTTGTGTGATGGTCTGTCGGACTTCGTCGTTGGTGATGTGTTGGGTATAGGAAATGCACAGAAGTCTTCTGTAGCACCTCATCTCCATGCTTTGTATTCTTCGTTGGAGATCTGCTGTGAGGGTCCATGCTTCGCAAGCATATAGGAAGATGGAGATGACCAGAGAGCGCAGCAGTCTTACTTTGGAATGTAGACTGATGGTTCTGTCTTTCCAAATGGGCTTCAACCTTGTCAGGGCAGCAGTTGTTTGTGCGATCCTGGAGACTTCCTGTCGAGACCCATTGTCTGACACAATGGCTCCTAAATATTTGAAGCTGTGCACTGTGTTGAGGGATTGGCCTTGTACTTTGATGTCCGTGTTGATGCCATTGGTGTTGTTGGTCATCATTTTGGTCTTCTCTGCACTTATTTCCATTCCATAAGCTCTGGAAGTGGTGTCAAGCCTCTGTACAAGCTGTTCAAGTTCTTGTTCCTCTCCAGCCAATCCATCAACATCATCCGCAAAACGAAGATTGGAGATTGCTCTGCCCCCTATGCTGACTGTGCCTTCGTGATCTGCAAGAGCATCTGACATGATGCGCTCTAGGAAGATGTTGAAGAGTGTTGGAGAGAGTAGGCATCCTTGAAGCACACCGATTGTTGTTCTGAACCAGTTCCCGATGACGCTGTTATGGAGGACTGCACTGGTAGCCTTGTCATACAGGCTTTTGATGACTTCTATAATTTTAGGGCTGATGTTGTACACTTTCATGGTTGCCCATAGAGCTGCATGCCAGACTCGGTCAAATGCCTTCTTGAAGTCTATGAACACATGATATAGATGTTGTTGGTGCTGTAGGTATTTCTCACAGATTATTCTGAGGTTGAAAATCTGTTCAGTGGTACTTCGCCCTGCCATGAATCCTGCTTGTTCTTCAGCTATGATTTGTTCAGCTTGTGGTTTCAACCTGTTGAGTATTATTTTCAGGAGGACCTTGCTGGGATGGCTGATGAGGCTGATGGTGCGGTAATTTTCACACTCCTGAAGGTTACCTTTTTTGGGAAGAGTGATGACAAGCGACTGGGTCCATGGTGTAGGCCATTCCCCACTCTGCCAGATCTTGTTACAGATAATGGTGAGAGCATCAGTCATCGCTTCTCCTCTGCTTGTAGCAGTTCCGCTGGTATGTTGTCCACTCCCGCTGACTTCCCTTTCTTCAGCGATTGCACTGCTGCCTCAACTTCTTCCCGGAGCATTGGGAGGATTTCTTCTTCTTCTCTGCTCTCGGGACATGCTAGAACTGATGGGTCTCCATTTGGTGTATGGTTGTAAAGGTCAGAGCAGTACTCTGTCCATCTGTCCAAGACTTCTTGTTCTTCTGTAAGGCAAATGCCAGACTTGCTTTGGATAGTGGAGACTTTGGGCTGTTTAACACTTGTCAGCCGCTTCACAGTCTGGTAGGCCTTCTTGCTGTTGTTCTTGTTCAGATTGTTCTCTATTTCCTGGCATTGATCTTCTATCCAGTTCTCCTTTGCTGTGCGCATGCCTTTTCGGATGTCATTGTTGATTTTTCGGTAGACATCAGCTCCCTGTGAGGTGTTCTTTTTCTTTTTTAACTCTCTTCGTTTATCACACAGATCCAAAAGTTCAGGTGTGATCCACGGCTTCTTCTTTGGTCGGTGCTTGCCAATTAAACTTAGCAGATAAAATAATGGGTTTTTTTTTAATGAAAGATCTCATTTTTATCCTCTACAAGGACTGGTTGCTTTTTTTTTTTTTTTTTGCAAGCGCTTACAGCTCACGGAATAATGTAATGCTTTTCAATTTGGTTTCAGGAGAGCGTTTGATCACCCAAGCTGATAGTGCATTGAGGTATGCCCCATATTCGGATCGCAAACAGGGTATCTCGGGCAACTTGTTTGTCACCAACTTTAAAATCTCCTTTGTCACTGCTGACAAGTCTTCTTACACTCACAGTGAGGTGAGGAAGTGATTAATTGAATAATCATCTACAGTGACATAAATTATAAATAATTTAATGGTAGCTGATTTGTGCTGTGTTTGAAGAATGGGAAGATGATGTGTTCAGATTTTGTACTTGAGGCACATATTTATTCTGTGACAGTTTAAAAATTGAAAAAACAACTAAATTAATGAGTTAAATATACAGCACAGCTTTATTGTTTGATCCGAAACAAACATTTTCTATTCTTGTGAGGATGACTGATTAACACAGAGTTGTATATTTTTAGTGCTGTATGTTTGTTTTCATATTTTTTGACAGTAATTATGTTTAATGGGTAGATGTTTCTTACGTTACAGGCTTAAATCCATTTGCGAGCTGTTAGTTATTGCTTAGAAAGCAACACCTGGTTCCTTAGGCTTATGGAGTTCATCATCACTTTTTTTTAAACCTAATTGTTTTGTGTTATTTTGGGCAGGCAAAGAATCGACAACGAAACAAACTGCTTGATGATGAGGATATCCCTCTCACAAGCATTGAGGCTGTCTTTCAAAGTGAGTATGCTGATTGGTAAAGTAAATAATAAATAATTGTTCAGTAATCTTTCAGTCATATAGGAGAACTTTAGGTGTTATGGGCCTTCCTATTATCAGATCTAGCTTCATGAAGAGAGTGCCCATATCCTCTCCCTCGCTAGCTTACCTTCGCCTGTTCTAACAGAACCATGTACCCACTGATTCTCTGCCAGGTTGATTTTTTTGCCACTTTCTATTTTTATTTGTTACATATATTTATAATCCATAAATCAGTTGTCAGGTAATCCAGACTGAATGTATTCAGTTTAAACAATTTCTACAAGTGGATTGATGATTGAAAGACTTTTTGATTTGATTTAAATTGATAAGTGCCTATTATTCTGATTTAGACAGTGTGATTGTACAGAAGCTAAAATGCAAAATGATAATGATTATCACAGTCACAATATTTGTTAGATTTAAAATCATGCAAGACACATACGCAAGTTGAAATGAAGGAACATAATTTAGGGGGTTTGTGTGTGTATGTGTGTACATATATATATATATGTGTGTGTGCTTGTGTGCGAGCTCATGTTTGTGTATGTGTTTTCTCTCTTTCTTTCTTATGTTCCCCAGCTAGAAATCTGCTATATACTGGTGAGAATTTTGCATTGTTAACTGTTTTCTATCTCATCATAAAGGAGTCACATTCCATCTTCTGTTCAAGGATTTGTGTGTGTAAACACAGTCTTGATTCTTTTGTTTTTCTTCCAGTTTTGCCAGGGGGTAGGAGGAAAGCTTTGATGTTAGGACAGACAATCAGCTCTACATCCAAATACCTGGAGATTCATTGTAAGGTGAGGTTATCTTATGTACTACCTACTAAATATAGAATGTTGCTTTAATGCCTTTTTTTTTTCTCCAATTTCCAGATATAGATGATGTGTATACAAGATTATTCTTGTATTTATTTGTGTTTTATTTACTGTTTCAGGATTTCAGGGTTCATGTGTTTGGCTTCAAATTTGTTCCTAAGGACCAGAATAAGTGTGTAGCCAATGTAATCCTGCACCACTCCTGCCCAACACGTGAGGATCTCCTCTTTGCCTTTGACTTTGGGCAGAATGGAACCTTCCAAGGTAAGCGGATTATATCAAAATATATATATATTTTTTAATTACCAGATTTTCTCTTCTACACATGTGTAATTTTTCCACTATTCTGAAGAATGCAAATAAAGGATAAATAGTTTTCAGAGGTTTTATACTGTTGCAGGTTTTGAATTTCACAAAAGGCATGTGTGCCTGTTAGTGGATTTGAATGTATATGCATATACCTCATTTTCCGCCTTGTTTTTCAGAGACAAGCCAAGGCAGTCAGTTCCACAACATGGAAGATTGGGTGGATGAACTGAAACGTTTGGATTGCCAACAGCAGTGGAGAGTAGCCGATATCAACAACACCTTTCACAAAAGCACAAGGTGGGCTCAGATCTTAAGTTCTAGACTTATTTTGGATGTAACTCAGTGAGCTAGCTGTTTTCTCTCATACATTTAAAGGTGAATCTGTGTACTCGACCACAAATAAAAGTTTTCCATAATTTTTCAAATCAGTACAACATGAGTCCTAGATAGTCCCAAAAATGTATATCCAAAATAAATGTCCGTCCATCTGTCAATCCATGTGCAGAACGTGCAAAAGGCTACATTTCTTCGAACCTATTTCATCTATCACAACCGAACTTCAGGGGATGGTGAACATCCATGAGACCTCAAAAACAATCAGTGAATGAATTATCTCACTTCATGGTCAAGATCAATAGATCAACAAATGTTAGAACCAAAAAATTGGCTCATAACGTTACTTTGAAGTGTCCTTGGCCCTGAACCATGAGAGATGTAAAAAAGTCCAAACTTCTTGTATGTAGAGATCATAGATTGATCTTTCACCTATTTTACATTTTTGCATTGATCTTGAAGGTCAAGACCTTACAAAAAACATTTTCAAAATTGACATTGTAGAGTGAAATGGCTCTGTATTTGATCCACAGTATCCATTAACATTGGGTTATTTGTTCATACATAAGCATCAGAGGTCATCTGAAAATTAAGGTCTTTGCAAGGTCAAGGTCATCTCAAGATCACTGTTGTTTTTTTAAAATTATACAACTTTTGGTGTAGTTTATTGATTGTACACGAGTGTCTGGAGATATGGAGGTCAAAGTCATCGCAAGACCAAAGTCGATATTTGCATTTTAATGCAAATGTTTTGTTTCAGTTTTGGGGCACTCATTTTCATGTAGAATATTGTAAGTTCCATAAGGTGCATGTGAGTCATATGGGCTTTGCCCTTATAGTTTCTTCAAGATTTCTTGTAATATAAAGTCTATAGTACATGTGTCTTTTCTTTAAAAAAATTTCCCTTGTTAGGTATAATCAAGTTGAATGTTCTATTCCAGTCTGCCTCAGTACTTTGTGGTCCCTAACTGTTTGATGAATGCTGATCTTCTGAAAGCAGCAGGCCAATACTTTGAGGAGCGATTCCCGGTAAGACTTTTTTCAATCAGTAAAAGAGAATTTATTTCAGTAGGCTAATTCAGATCAGATCTTTTGAACCGCTGTGGTGTTTTGTTTTAATTTTACTGAAAACTCTACACAAGTATGTTGTACATTGATATTTTGAAGGCGTGTTTTGTGTGTGTGTGTGCTTCTATTGTGATTTTATTTTTATGCATTGTATTAATTTAATTATTAGTTTAGATTAGTTGGTAAAAGTGCAGAGTACTCCTAAGATCCTCCCTAAGATTTACAACGTCACATGCTGCAATAAGTACAACAAGCTTACGATAAAATCTCCTGCGATTCCATCGTAGATTCAGAGGATAAAAGGTGTCCTAATTCCCGCGGTGATCAGTCCTGAGATTAAATTGCATGGACCTAATTGTATGATTTAGTTGGTAAGTCTAATGGGGGCTTAAGGGAGGTAATTGTATCTTGAAAGATGCCAGTGACGACATCCAATCATATCTATATCCTTGAAGTGGTAACAGCACCATAGAAGTTAGTCATAATTATACCTGAAGAGTCATAATTGAACATGAGACTTTTGTTTCACTTCTTTGTGACAACAGTTACAATTTTCTTAAAATTCTGCCATAGCTTCAAGCACATGTATTACAGTTGACGAACTGGTTGCAGATATGGAGCTACACTTTGCCTGCAAGTGGAGCATCTTTGCTGCGCATGTCTCAACTGCGACCAGAGTCTGATTTCAAGATGTGTGAAGAGAGGTTTGAATTCCCAAATGTCCCATTGATCTATAGATTTATGTGTTATTGCTATTGTTTGTTTAAATGCAGTACTATGCAGATTTTATTTATTTATTTATTTTGTGTCTTCCTAATTCCACAATGGCTGGTATTTGACATAAGCTAACAATGTCAGCTCTAGTAAAGTCAGCACCATGTAAATAATAATAATAAAAAGCTTTATGAAACGCAGTTCCCCGTAAAAAAAAACAACAACACAAAACAAAAACAATGTGTACCTGATCCATGAAGCTTTTCACTAGCTCCCCATCATTCCTATTGGTCTGGCTTGTTTGTTTGTTCTTATAATAATCTTATCTAAAGTTTTTCTTGTTTGTGTATTAGTATGAATTGTATTGCTTTGTATTGTTCTTTGATTTAATAAGAATATATTATAAATAAAAAAATTTAACTGTATTTTTATGTTGGTCCAATTATAAAGTAGTGTGTGTTACTTTAGCATTGTCAGATCTTGTTTCCTTGAATGTTTGAATTGATCGTCATGTTTTTTAACTTTAGATGAAATGCAGATCTTATTCTTGTTTTTAACTGTGGATTAAATGCTGTAAGCTGTTTTGTGCTTTTCCTTTTCCACTAGGGTGCTGTCTGCAGTAAAATTGGCAACAGGAGACAATAGGCCACCTTTGGTTTTAAACCTGACTATGCTATGTCCAACTATTGTGGAGGTCCGCATCAGCTGCCAGCGGTTGATGGCAATATGTATGACAGGTAATGATATTGTTTCCAAGCCAAATGTATTCGCTAACTTGTACTTGTGCGCTATAGACAGTGAATATAGATTGGATTGGATTGCATTTGTAATGGCAGTGGTTTGTGGCACAGGGTGTGTATGATGTATATTTTGTGTGTATTTGTGTGCCCTCGCATGGATGTATATGGGGAAGGTGTGTTTCAGATGTGTCTTTGAACATATTCAAAACATTTAACAAGTATTATTATTGATTCTGTTACATGGTTTATCAATAGCCGATTCAGCCCCGATGCTTGAATCTTGATATGTGTAACCACACAGCCTAGTCACTCAGCAACAAGGCAGGAGTCGTCGTATAGTTTTCCAACGTTATTCAGCAAACATCAACAACGGCATTCAAGATCGCATTGTGAAAATCACTACAGCAATCATCCTCACAAGCAGAAAGTGCATTATTTATATAACCTCTCTGCAATCAAGAAAAAATTCAAACATTCCAGCATGACGCAATAAAACCCAATCAAAATAAAACTTGTCACCGGAACTATGCACTGCCTTATGTCATATAATGTTTAGATTCAACCAGCTTTTACCTGCAAGGTCTAGAAGCTTCGATCAATAATAAACAATTCCAGAAAATTCTCAGCAATATTGACCGACAAAAATTATCAACATTACATTGCAGACCTCCTCCATATCTACACACCTTCAAGATCTCTCTGCTCTGGTAATGACACCATGAAACTAAAACCTCAAGCATTTAAAAACAAATCATGTGGTGAGAGATCAATTTCTTTTCAAGGACCATTGATATGGAATAGCCTCCCAGCCGATGTACGCCATGCGACATCCTACAACTCTTTTAAGAAAAAGTTAAAGACATACCTTTTTACTGCCACATACAGCTGAAACTTTTTTTTTTTTTTTTTTAAATTTCAATGCTGCTATTTGTGTGCACTTTGATCTCTGCGAGGGAAAGCGCCTTACAAATAAATATAATAAAAATAACAAAAAGCCTCTTCTAGCAACAACGCAAAATCAAATCAAAGGTAAATACACTCTATTATTGCATGCTTTGCAAAACAAAATGATCGTATATATCGTGCGTGTCTTAATCGTAACAGATTCACCTCACTATTCTCCTTTTTTTTGTTTGTGCAGATTCAATCAAGGAGTTTTACAGTTTTGACTCGACATGGTTGTCACGTCTAGAATCTACTCAGTGGTTGCAGCATGTTGCAACATGCCTCAAAGTTGCTTCAATGGTTGCTGAGCATTTGATACAAAAACAGACAGTGGTGCTCACAGGTTTATTGCTTTCTTTTTTTTTTAAATAATCATTTGACTGTGTATTTAATCTGATGAGGCTTATATGCTATATAACCCAATCTAGCTTTCAATTAATTTGCCTTGTGAATTTGATGCAAACCCCCCCACCCCCCCACCTCCTTCCCTACCCCATTCCCCTTCTCTTCCCCCCCCTTCTCCTCCCCCCCCCCCCCCCCACACAACAAAAATACAGGCTGGTGCTCAAACGTTTTTATTGGTTTATATGTTAAATCACTTGAGCATGTACTTAGTTTGGACTGGACACGACCAACTGGTATTTTTCAGCTGGCAAGTCAGTCAGCACTAACGATCTTGGCTTAGCCTAAAACTGCCAGGGCACTGGACAGATGGTGGCAGAGGGCTGTTAGAAAGGCTGTGCCCTTTACAAAGCAGGGACTGGCTACTAACTTTTAGTTTCCGTTTGTTTTTATATACTTTTTGTGACTTCGCCAAGCATAAAGTGTTTGAATGTGCAATGTGCTGCAATACGAAAATACTGCAATATAAATCGCTTGAATATCTTACTTTTTGTGTTTGTTCATCAAAATTGTTAAGGAAAGTTTGGACAGGTTGGAAATGTTTTGGGACAGGCAAAATATTTGACAACCTGTTCAACAGAACAGATAAAAAAAAAAAAAAGTGGCTGTCGAGCCCTGCGATCAAAAATCTAGCTTTTGACTATGTTGTCCTTATTACATATTGTAGTTGTCATTATTGAAATTGCTTTGCAATGTTATGCCTTGTCTTGATGGGTTGATAATTCAGATTTATTTGGATAGATTTTATTAGATGTGTGTGTGTGTGTGTGTGTGTGTGTGTGTTTCTGTATTTATAGCCACGTGGTTATGATAATTAACTTTTATGGAGCATTTGCTAATAATGATAGATATCCTAATGGTTTGGAAAAGAAGTGCTTGTATTGACTGGCAGATAAAATGATTTTATGTTGCTGTGTGCAGAAGAGACAGGATACGACTTGTGCTGTGTGATTTCCTGCCTGGTTCAACTTATCCTTGATCCCTACTATCGTTCCCTACATGGTTTTGTGTCACTGGTGCAGCGAGAGTGGGTAGTCATGGGCCATCCTTTTCAGAAACGCAATCACCTCATCCAAGGACCTGACACAGAACAGGTCTGTAGCCTGTTGTCGGTGTGATAGTTCCGCGACAGATGCTTTGACTGAAAAAGCTCTGGTGTTTTAAATTCACCAGAGCGTACAATGCTTTTTCAGATGAAAGTATAAACCAAGGTCTAATCTGTGTATGCATGCATTCAGCCGCACGAACTTTAAACATTCTGACACTCATGTCCTAGATGGATGAGTGCCAAAAACACCAGTGCACCAATCATGCATTGTTGTTTCTGTTCTCCTATCCGCTTATCCTGGGGGAGGCGGGCGCTGCTCTTTTGGCTGCCGCTTTTTTGATGAGAAGGCAGCTTGCATTTTGTCTGCATGGATGACAAATAAAATCCACAAAAAAAAAAAAGTGTCTGCTCTGACCAGTGGATATAATTTAATTTCTTAAATCACTGCATATTTTGCATAGTGTAGATATGCATGATAGAATGCTCTTACTTCTATGAATATTTACCTGGCACCTAATACCTTTTCTCTAGTGGTCTCTTAACTGCTAATAATTGCTGTTGTTTTGACAGAATGTCTTGAAAGATGTTTTGTTTCTTCCAGTCACCAGTGTTCCTGCTGTTCTTGGACTGTGTGTGGCAGTTGCTGCAGCAGTTTCCATCACGCCTGGCATTCACGGAAACCTTCCTGACCACCCTATGGGATACAATGCAGCTTGGCATCACGGACACCTTCCTCTTTAACAATGCCCACCAGCGCAGCAAGTTTCACTGCCGTTTGCCTCCGGCATGGGACTGGGGCCTGCAATTCTCTGAAGAAGACATCCTCCTCTTCAACAACCCGCTGTACTCCCTTAATGCTACATGTGACTTAGAAGCAGTCATTGCAAGCGCAAGGGGGTCACTGAAGAGGACAGGTGGTGACCAGCCAGTGGCAGCAGACAGCTATGACAAGACATTGAGTAATGGCTACTACGACTCGCATTTTGGAGGATGGAAAACCAGCCTCTTTAAGAAGCCTGCCAATCAGTTCTTGATGCCTGTTCTTCTTACCGTGCCAGATTTACAACTATGGTCACAGTGCTACCTGCGATGGAGTGTTCCAGCTCAAATTCTGGGTGGGGGACGACCAGCTAGGTACCTGCAGCAGTGTTTATTAGTGGAAGAGGTGGTGTGCTTGGACCACAAACTGAAGCTACTACAAGAGCAGCGCAAACAGCGACAGCAGATGGAAGAGGGAGGAGGCGAGGGTCAGCTGATGGTATCCCCTTCAAGGGTGCCTCGCCCTCAGTCAGGTCTGGTGTTTTCCTTGGACAAGTCGCCACAATCGGCTCTGGACACCCTTCATCTGACTTCTTCATTCCCCTTCCCAACTGTTGTCACTGCACAGACCCAGCACAAGCTTATCAGTGGGCCTCTGTCTCTCTATCTCCACGATAGTCTAGTGCAGTACGACTATGCAGATTCTGAAGATTGATGAGCTGAGAGTGTGTTGTGTTCGATTTTTCTTTCTAAATCACACTGTATCTGAATGGTGCATTATTGTGATAGATGTACCAACAGCTTTAGAGTACTGTGGAAACCAGTTTGTGAATAATCCACTTGGCGACGTGCGTTATATTAGATTCACTGATTCACTTTAGGATTTCCACTATAATTTTCTCAGAACAGATACCATAATGGTCTGAAGAAAAATGTCAGAGTAGAATGATTTACTTTGTAACATGATCAAGACTATCTGAGAAGTGTAAAATTAGAGGGATCATTTTGAAGGGCACGCATTCAAATACTTGAACAGTAATATTATTGGAGCTTAATACAGTCTTTGTACAGTTAATCTTCTTTTTTAAAAATGTAATATCTGAGAGTGTACAACATCAGCCCTAACATTATTGAAGTCATTAAAAGCCTGTATGACAAGGCTACCAGTGCAGTCCTCAACAACAGCGCCATCAGGATTGGGTTCAGAACAACAATCAGCGTGGATGCCTACTTTCCACAACACTCTTCAGCATCTTTCTGGAGCGCATCCTGTCAAATGCCCTTGCAGATCATGAAGACACAGTCGGCATAGGGGGTAGAGCAATCTCCAACCTGTTTTGTGGATGACATTGATGGATTTGCTGGAGAGGAACAAGAACTTGAGCAGCTGATACAGGGGCTTGACCCCACCTCCAGAGCCTATGGAATGGAAATAAGTGCAGAGAAGAACAAAATGATGACCAACAACACCAATGGCAGGAGCACGGACATCAAAGTCCAAGGCCAATCCCTCAACATGGTGCACAGTTTCAAATATTTAGGAGCAATTGTATCTGACAATGGGCCTCAACAGGAAGTCCTCTCCAGGATCACACAAACAACTGCTGCCCTGACAAGGTTGAAACCCATTTGGAAAGACAGGACCATCAGTCTACACTTCCATGTAAGGTTGCTGCGCTCCCTTGTCATCTCCATCTTCCTATACTCTTGCAAAACATGGACCCTCATACCAGACATACAACAAAGTATACACAACATGGAGATGAGGTGCTACAGAGACTACTAGGGCATTTCCTATAGCCAGCACCAGGGTGGAGAATAGCTGAAGAAAAAAATCTCTGAAATCCGGTCGGGGTCCAGGGTCCGCCGTAAGGCCCCTGGATCAGGTCCGGTCGGGAGTCTGGGGGGGGCAAAGCCCCCCCTGAAGCTGAAAGTTTTATAGCATTTAAAACCCCAAAAGTATGCTTTTTGTGAGAGATAAACTTTGATGTTTTTCATAAAATTCATGCATTCATAGATAGACATTATTTTTTTTATATTATTATTAAGACTAATGTTCACATACACACAAAAAAACTGTTACTTGGAAAAAAAAACTGAATAGGTTTGTGTCAACATATGCAAGATTATGGCAACTGTCACAAACAAGCTTGCTTCCTAGAATTAAAATCTAAATTAAAAAAAATAAGAAAGCAAATCAATACTCTATTTGAAAAATGATGATAAGGTGCTCTGTTTTTTTAAAGTTACTGCTGGCTTAGTATTAGTGCAAAGTCTCTTGGCTGGAGGTCTGTCATCAGCTTTTTTTTGCTGTTGTCAGGAGGGCTTATGTTTCAATTAGTCTTGATGGAACCACTAAGCAAACAAACTCTTACCTGGTATCGTTGTGCAGCTAGTCAGTGCTTTCACAGCACATTTGTGCTTCTTCGTAAAGAAGTGCTCAGTGAGCGCTGTAATACCACGATTAGTGTATCTAATTTCTTTGTTGCACGTGATGCAACGAGCCATGCCTGCAGCATCAACTTTTCGAAAATGAGAGCCGATACGCTGCTCGACTCCCTCCACTTTTACCACTTTCGACGTCAAATCCCAATTCCATTTGTTGGCGATGTCTCCCTCTTGAAAATCTTCTCCCCGGTTAATAATCCGCGATGCGCACGACATTTCTGTAACTTCTCACACTCGAAAGGACCGTGTGAAAGAACATGCGTCTCTGCTGGGCGGAAATACTTCGTGGTGTGCGCCCAATTATCAACACGCGCTTCTACCGGAAATGGTCCAGAGTAAGGCAAAACGCTGGAATGGGTTTGCGGAGCGAACATACGTGGTTAATTTACGATTTGCGTCTCCTTTTTTTCCCTCGGAACAAATTTTTAAACCTCGGAAAGTAAGTTCGTTAACCTCGGAAACTCGCGTATCCGAGGAGAATTCTCCAGCCTGCAGCACCAATGACGAAGTCCGACAGACCATCATACAATCCATTGGACAACACGATGACATGCTCACAGTGGTAAAGAAACGGAAGCATAGGATCCTGCAAGGCACGGTGCAAGGAGGCAGAAGAAGAGGGAGACGGATAAAAAGGTGGGAAGACGACATTAAAAAATGGACTGGCTTGACACTGAATGAAGACATGTGGGTTGATGAGGAGAGAAAAATAGTCTGCGCTCGTTAAATGATCATCTGTGGTGCCCTGGGATAGGATAGGATATCGGATCCTAAATAGGGATATGTTTATACAATTCATGTGCTTAGTATTTATAGCATTGCCAATTTGTAATATTAAATTATGCACTCAGTTCATAGAGTGTTTTCTTTCCTGCAGTAAACTAGAAGTGCTTTGACATAAGCTGGTGACTGATTGCGTTTTTTGATGTTATTAAAAGGAAAATTTGTTATATAATTTTACAAACTAAAAGTGGGTGCAGTTGCTTATGGAAATCGATTCAGAAAACAAAAATGTAGTAAACGTACTATGGAGAGGCAAAATAAATATGTGTTGCAGCTTATTTGGAAAACAAGTACAGGCCCAGAAAAAGTTTGTACTGGATTATATTTACTTGATCTTGCTGATCACTGAGAAGTGGACAGATGTTAGTCATACTTTTATGGCATTGATGTCAAGAGTGAAGTTTTGAAGAATTATGCTTTCACGAGTAAATGGGTATGCGCATGTGTGTCATGAAAAAAAAAAAAAAAAAAAGCGTAATTATGTGTACAACACACAATGTGTGACTATATTTCACGTTACTGGTGTGATATTGTTGATTAATATCTGGCCTATTTTGTACATGGTAGCTCAAAGAAATTAAATTTTGTGGCACCTAGACCTAGAAGGAATTACATATTTATTTTATTTTGAGGTGTAAATATTTTTTCTTTGTATAATTTATGCAAATTATATTCTATTGCTTATGGTTGACGTGTATCATTGTGACATGAAGAAAAGCTTTTATCAGTGTGCTAGAGAATTGTTGATGTAATTTTATGCGTATATATGTAATAATAATAATTTAAATAATAATACAAAAATTCATACATGTGACACATATATTAATGACATCATCACGATATCAGCCAGAAATCATCTAAGAATAAGAATTACAATTGACTGATGAAGACAAAATGACTACAGGCAGGTTATAGGTAGGTTTGTTGGCTGGTGTGACGATAATTATTTAGAACTTAATGTTGGCAAGACCAAGGAAATGATTATGGGCAATAGGAAGAAGGAACTTGTACATGGGGGTATAGTGATCAAGGGGGAGGTTGTAAGTATTTGGGGATCATTATAGACAATAAACTAATGTTATTGTGAAGAAGCTCCACTCTCGCCTGTACTTTTTGAAAAAAATCAGATCTTTTAATGTTAGACAGGAGATTCTCCAGATGTTTTATACGTTTAACGTGTGTTGGAGTGGCAGCATCAGCAAGCAGGACAGAGATAGATTAGAAAAGTTCATCAAGAAAGCAAGTGGGGTGGTTGGGAGGAGACAGGACACTTTCGCATCAACACAGGAACGGTGATTGACCGAAACTGGCTACGGAAGATTTTGGCTGACGACACGCACCCACTCAGACCTGAATTTCACATCAGATGAATAGACAGAAGCTTAAGATTCAGACACCCATGCACAAGAACCACACACTACAGAAACTCATTAATTCCATCTGCAATTCACATCTTCAACTCCAAGGTGGGAGTATTAGGTGGTGGTTTTGTAGCTCTGACAACGGATTCAGGGGGCCCTTTTTCTTTTCTTTTGTGATACTCAGGCATGAGATTTATCCATTAATTAACGGAAAACCGTTAATTTTGAAGCCTCAGGTGTCATTTCTGAGATTTACACAGAACTGGTGAGAAAATTTGGGGTGGGGATGGGTGAGGTATTGACATTGTTTTACCTTATTTTGAGCAGACTATTTTTATTCCCAAAGCATATTTATTATCATCAAGTTGCTCAAACAGAGGTTTTAATAATATCAAGCCATTTGAGAATGGTGCTATCGGCTTCAACGTTTTTAAACAAACCGCTTAAGAAATCCTGGCCGGTATACGTGTGCCTCCTTGTCATCATCAACATGCCATTTCAGAAATTGAAACCGATTGACAAAGCTCTTGCGAGAGATTTAGACAAGAAAGGAAGTGTCAAAAACTGTTGGAGTTGAAAGTGAGTGGAGTCTAATTATATGAACTACTAAATAATGTCATCTGCTTATGTTCAAATGTACACCCAAACAACCATCAGCACAGCTTCAGTGTTTGACTCTGATTATAAGTGATTGGTGACAAAACAATGTGCTTCTTTTCACAGCTTAGATGTCAGGAGAGTGATACTTTTTTAATCAGAAGTATGAAAAACGTTCACCACCTGAACCTTCACAAGGTCGGCTAAATTTTCAGTTAATTTCAGTTTTCTCAGATGTTATGACTAAATACTAGATATTTTTACACTTTGTTGTCACTCAGTTCTCTTCTTTAATGAATGATAGCGCGTAATGGATATAGTATTATTTTGTTGTTGCGTATTTTATAGACTTCCCTTATTAGGCCTATACAGTTGATGCATAGTTTTTAAACTTCTTAGTAAGATTGTGGATATAAAGTTGTAGGTGATGGTATGATATGAATATGTGATGTGAATATGAAATGTGAATGTGTTATTTTTTAATGGTTTTTGATTAATTGATTTTACAAACAATCAAGCTTGTAATTTCTCTTGTAAAGATAAATAAATAAAGACATGTGTTATTGAACAAGATTCATTTATATTTCATATTATTCTGCACCATGAGGATAATCTGTCTGAAATCTCATGATTCATTTGACCTGGCATTTGAAACTTCATGGCAGTAAATAAGTGATTTTTGCGTGCTGTGGAAATTATCAAAAAACGTATTAGTAATATATATATATATATATATATATATATATATATATATATATATATATATATATATATATATATATTCTGAATGTATGGTGCTGACAAAGCACAGCTTAGTTCAAGAACAACAGGAACAGATTTGTTCTAAACGTTATTTTTATGTAAAATGGAGCAACGTATTTTTTCTCTTTTTTTTTTGCTTGTGTGTGTTTGGGGGAGGGATGGGAGTAACTGTAAAATGTAATCAAGAATTGTCTCCCAAGTGTTCTTTTTTGTGTTAATGTTATGTATATCTTGTGAACCTCAAGATTATGATCACATTGTAGCCTATGTATACTGTGTGTAGATGCAGATTCACTTTATTTATCCCTCAAAAAAAAATAACACCATCTTCTTACCTAACACAATAAAACCAAACAAAAAAAGAATTACTCTTGATTTGAAAATATTAAAATAAAACAAAACATCGTTACTACAGGGTTGATGATTTTAGAAACATCCAGGAAAAAAAAGTTATTTTAAAATTCTATTACTATAACAACTTTTTAAGCTCGAGTCTTTCCTTCATTTTTTGCTTTGCCAAGTGACTTTACATATTTATCACTAAATAGATTGCTTTATATACAATAATCATCCTTTGGATGAGAGTATAAACCGAGGCCTTGTCTGTGCATGCAGGCTTTCCATTGCACGGACTTCAAGGATCCTGACACTCATGTCCTGGATAGCTGAGTGTTGGCTGCACAAATACATCCATCACACACTAGATCCCTTCTCCCCATCCCGATCGCCCAGGATTGTGCTCGGTCATCTGGGCATCAAACTATGTGCCCAAAGGTTGCAAGTGGGCACCTCAGGAGTTAGATCCTGTATCGGCCAGCGCCTTGAGCAACTCTTAAGCTGGAAAAATGCTATATAAGAACAATTGAATTTAATAAATTTTAATGAATTTTTAGCTTCTCATTTTCTGCAATAAATAGTTGTACAGTTGCAATTCAGCAGCAAGAGACATTGATTTACAATGTCAATTGAAATACGTCTTCTTGCTTTTAGACAACCATTGGATGTTGTGTTTAGAATCACAACACTAAACAGGGGTGGCGCTAGCACTTTGGGCATGGGTGCTTGTGCGCAGGCATATTAGAAAATTGCATCCACTATTCAAAAATTTGCATCCGTGGTCAGAAGAATGCATATTTATACTAATAGAGATGTACATTTCGGCTCTTTGCAGTCTGCTGAACCCTACAAACAATGACCAATTTGGGAATTAATGCACCGCACTCCGAACACACTATAATTAGTACCCGTTGTAAATTCAATGACAATTGGTTAAATCAAATAGTAAGGGACCTAGGATCAGCTTGAATAGATCCAGTCTGTAAATATTTTCATATTGAACCATTTATTACAAAAAGAAAGAACAACTTGAAACAATGACAGAGTTGAATTTGACAATTTAAAAAAAAAAGAAAAAAAAAAGAAAGGCTAACTGTGAAGATAGTGAGGTTGAATGTTGTTAGTATTTGAACAAAAGCATATTCAACATTGACTGGTTGCCTTTGGCCCTTTTTATTTGTGGAGCTCCATCTGTCATGTTGTTTTTTTCGCAAACAGATTTCAGAGGTTTTTTTGTGTTTTTTAAAATGAAGAAAGCAAAACAGGTTATATGTTGAATCATTTGTAAATAAAAGTCATTATTACATGATCCGTATTTCTTGCCTGTTTCTGTGTGAGACATTACAGATGCATGCAGACATAAAAGGGAAAAGGAAAACCTACACACAATCCACATAATCTCTTTATTGTCTGAAAACTGCTGTTCATGACATGACAACGAGAAAAATAACCACTGAAAACTGATGTTCACAAAAATGAGAAAAATAACCATTGAAACTGCTGTTCACAAAAATAAGAAAAATTACCTATCAACAAGTACAACATTCTTCACAAGAAACAACACCAAACAAAGTGCGTAAAACAAACAATTTTCGGTAATTAACAAATCCTACTTAAAAATACAGAAAAATTACTGTTGCAATGGTTTGCAGTCTTTTACTCCTCATTCCGCTAGCTGTTATTATTAGTATTCCAGTTTTAGGGCATTTCTTTCTTCCAGCAAAGCATTTTTTTTTTTATTTCTCTTAGCACATTGAGAATGTCTTAAAATATTTTAGAGCAGACTGTAGCAGGAACATACTTCAAACTCAAAACAATGCCACTGCATACACGCACGGTGGCCTTTCACTAGACTTTGTTATTGTTATTTTTTTATATAGAGTACAGACTTGCACAGTACTCTGAAATTAATTATAACATTAACATGTTATGAATCAAATGTATAAATGATAATGTCACAAACAGTGTATGGGTACAGTGCTTTGGTAAAACAGCACTTATGGGTGGGCAATCTAGTTAACTAAAAAGTTATTGATGCTAATAGTGCTCTGGTTTGCAAAGCAGTGCTAATATATTTGCCTTACAGTTACACTACCCTAAGCACTTTGAACTTTACCATGATGTCTAGAGTGATGTTTTGCTCAACATCAAGATTTCTTTGAAGCATTGACAACATTCCTCTCATTCTATCACTCAAGCAGTCACACCATAAAAGGAAACATAAAACATTCTAGCACCACAAAACACAATAAAAGAGTGATAGGCATCATTACTGCGTTGAAGAATCTTTTTAGAATGTTCTCACTGCCGCATCAATGTCATCAATCTGTTCTTTTAGTGCATTCCACTGCTCCATAGTCAAGCTGATGCCTTTAATAAACAACAAAAGAAAAATGCAGTTATAGCAATGTAATAATAATAATAATACAGGATGCTATACGCGCCTTTCCCCAAATCATTCAGGCTCAATGCGCGGCGATCTATACCAACATACACGCTCACCTGTCTCATCCACCCTCACACACACCAAACACACATCCATCACTCAAACAGGTGGTGTAAAGGCAGGGAGATCGCTATTAGAAGACGGAAAGAAAATGTGATAGCCTTATAGCAATAGCTACATGAACATTGAAAAATAACCTTGATGTGACGAGATGACTAGTTTTACCCTGCCTATTTACTATTTAGCCTTGTTTAGTCATTGTAACCTTAGAAAGTTAGTGTATTACACAGCAGACGATTACAATATACGGAGGTACACACACAGCGAGTTTGACGCAAACAGTGTAGTGACGTCAGCACTGTGTGCCTTGAATCGGAAAGTTATCAGGACTCAGGCAGAGCGGCTAGATCCAGTTCCGGTTGATTCAGTCCAAACCAAGTATTAGATTCAGTTGAGAGTAAGACGCCCCAGGGTACACAGCTACACCTGAATAGAGCAATACCTCCACTGAATAGACCAG
Source organism: Oncomelania hupensis (assembly GCA_036898135.1). Lineage (NCBI taxonomy): Eukaryota > Metazoa > Mollusca > Gastropoda > Littorinimorpha > Pomatiopsidae > Oncomelania > Oncomelania hupensis. The sequence continues at coordinate 91,303,597 of CM072511.1, read as the reverse complement.
GAAGCAGGACTTGATAATCTTAGAATTCTATCAAGTAGCCACAGGACCTGACTTTGTCAAACAGGTAAATGAACATACTTCTGTTTCATCGTGATATATATTTATATTATTGTTGAAATTATGTTTGTGGAATTTGCTATGAATAGATGTGAAGTGTTAATCCGAATTTGCGTGACCACGTGGCGAAACACGACCGGTTGCGCCGCCATGTTGTATACCTGACGGAACCACTGTTGTTTACTGGTCCTGTTGGCTCGGAAGAGTCCGCTGGACCTAAAGCAATAATCTTGTATTGTATTGTACTGTTGTTTAACCTATATGTATGTTTGCAGACCAGTGGCTGTACCAATGAATGTTTATAATATTATTAATTTTGTATGTGTGTAGTTAGCCACTATTTATATTTATGTATGTATAGGAAAGTAGAGTGGAGAGTCCGGGACCACGGACGTAGCGGAATGTTCGTCGCTTATGTATAGAGATGTGGAGCTATCACTGAGGGCTACTTTGGCTTTCAGTGAGACGCTCTGCACAAACCTATTATTCAAGGTTGTGCAGAATTTCGTCTCTTATATTACAGACGAGCAGGCGAGCTATAACGTGCACCCAACTCCACAGAAAAGACGTTGGCTGTTTAGCCTCTACAGCACAAGCCTGAGAGAGCAACCCTGGAAAACACCCTGCAAGACCCCACAGCGTGGCAAGGGACCAAACTACACGACGACACATCGTGTACCAGAAGCTACCTCAACGAAGGACTTCAAACCCACTACGTGACAGTTAAGTGCATAAGCAAAAGTGCACCCAAACTGATAGCAAAAGGACCACAGTAGGCCAACCGTTCAGAACTATAGTAAAACGGACCACAGTAGTCCAATCTTCAAGAACTTTAGTAGCCAGTGCCCTATGAAGACATAACAGCTGCATAGACTATCAGCGATCGAATTATTTGCATTGACTCATGACATTTTAGGGTAGATTAGTACTTCGAAGATATTGTATAGAGTAGAAGAAATAAATGTGTGATTTTAACTGTTATCAAGTGGCTGGACTACATATGATTAATAGCCGTGTGAAAGCTAGTGTGACAGTGATCTTTTACCATTTTTCTATCTATCTCTGTACCCCAGCCTTAACACAGACCGTGCTAAACAAATAAATTTATTAAAGTAATTCACATGGTAATTAACTAGCAGTTCCCATCGAATAAAGCATGAGGGTTACAGCATCCATTGTGCAGAGCCCAACAACCCATAAACCCCACGTGACACTTGACAGATCACTAAGCAACATTCATACACAAATGCACCACTGAAACACTTTCCCAATTTTTACATGACGTTGGTTTTATCGCATATAAATTGTGTCGCCTTGTTTTGTGTTGTTGGTTGGATTTTATTGGAAAGACTGATTTTACTTTTTAGTGATTTGATTGAAGAAATAGAACGTACTTTTAATACATCAGATTTTAAGAAGATTTTTCAAGAGGTTGTGTGTGAAAGTTTGTTTGAATACTTAAGAGTAACAGGCTTGTTTTTTAAGATTTGATCCATTTCATAATATTTTAAGATAAGGCCTCTCTGGTCCTGATTTGGCTCGGAAGAGTTCGCTGGATCTAAAGCAATAACCATGTAATACAATGTAATGTAATATAACACTTTCCCAAAGAAGCAAGTAAGGATATCCAGCTAATGTTAATCCTCTTCAGTTTATCCTAAATGAACTCTGTAAAAAGTGGTATGTTTACCTTTCTTTCCCGGTCTCATGTCTCCATCTTTTTCATAATATTCACGAATGCTAACCAACACTTTTCCACGGAACTCACTAACGGTAGCATAACGCATTTTTTCCAGCTGAAACATTAACAACAGCAATGTTCTTTCAATACACATATATTCAGATTTTGCAAAGATCTTAATCACAGAAGAATCTGCATAATAAAGTTATTTTTCCATTGAGTAATAATCTCTCAATGCAGAATTACATCTACAAACATCTGTAATTGGATTTTTGCTGATACCTGTATAAAACATTTTAGTACTTTATTCCTGAATGAGAAACAAATTGTAGGATTTTGAGGAACATATTAAGGAACTTAACTTTTAAAGCACACCTCTATGAAAGCCAATAAAATTTTGCTTGTAACTCCTTTAAATTATCGTACCCGAAACATGAGTTCTCCATTGGGTCCCTTTTCTCCTGCACTGCTTGCTCCTTTGTCCTTGCTGTCTGAAGCCTTCTTCTCTTTCTTTGGTGATGGTTTTAGTGTTTTATCTACCTTCTTTTTCTTTGGTTTTGGCTCCTATTAGGGGAAGAAAAAAAAATCACTTTTATAATAAGACGTAACTGGCAAATTCATTTTTACTTCTATAATAAAACATAGTAACTGCCATATTCATGTAATTTTATCATACAGAACAGCTGAGATTTGATGAGGCCTTCTCTGTCTAACCAGTCTCAGCAGATGGAATGAAGCCTACCCACTAGCCTGGAAGACCTAAACAAATGAGCCTTTCCATTCTTCCAGCCTGTCCATGAGACTATGTGACTAAATGTTCCAGCAAATCTACAATAGGCTTCATCCCCATCTGAAGAGACTGTACATGCAGAATATCTTTATAAGTATCTTTAAGTTTAACACAATTTGGATCCTATATTAACCTTTTGTCCAGAACACTTAAGCTCTGGGACATAAAGTTGTCATTTCTTTTTCAAAATGAACTTTATAGGGAATAACTTTATTTACGAAATATTTTACAAGCTCTGAAACAATTTAACGACAGTAGGCCTGAAACAAAATCCATGGATGAACATAACAATGCATGGAAAAAACAAACATAGCAAAACACCATGCACACAGCAAGAGACCTCATGTCTTTTACCAGGTAGTATGGGAGTGATTGCAAAGGGGGATTCTCAAGGGTGCTTATGAGATCCCAAAGATCTGCCTCAACGTCTTTTGAAGTATACATCTATCAATGGTCTGTTTCTACACCCTGTATTTTCTTCTGGCCTTGTGCCATGTCTGGTGGAACACATATATAAACTAGAAGAGAAAAGCCCATATGACTCACATACTCCTTATGGAACTCGCAATATTTAACATGAAAATGAGTGCCCAGAAAAGGAAAAAAAAAACTATGGCATTAAAATGCTAATACTGACTTTGACCTTTCTATGCTCTTGACCTTGACCTCCGGCTCCAAACACATCAAAAAAAGTACTACAAAAGTTGTATTAAGCAAAGATAACGGTGACCTTGGTATGACCTTGACCTTGGGATGACCTTGACACTCACATGACCTCTCATGCTTGTCTGATCAAATAACCCAATGTTGTTCATACTATGGGTTAAAAAAACGGCCATTCAACTGCATGATGACCTATTTTTAAAAAATGTTTTTGCAAGGTCTACCATGACCTTGACAATCAAGATCAACGCAAAAATTGAACACATTTGAAAGATAAATCTATCATACTTAAGGCAAAAAAAAATCTATGTCTGTTTACGGTATACTGACCGACCCTAATGTTTTGGCCCGACCCTAAACATTTTTGGGAAAAAAAATTTGAAAAAAGCCAAAAGAAATCTTACCCAAGGTGGAAAGAGTTTACAGAAAAAAACAACAGAAGAAGCCTACCTTCCGACCCCTTTTTTTCTTTGTTACCATAAACAGATTTTTGTTGGGGTGGGTCTGGAAGGGTAGGGGGAGCCTAAATACAACACGTTTGGACTTAATTCTCATAGTTTAGGGTCAAGGTCACTTCAAAATACCTATATTGACTTTGGACAGCTCCAGTGACCTTGACCCTGGAGTGAGGTTGACCAAATTTATACAGTATGAATTTGTGTGTCTCATTGATATCTATCATGCATCAAAGAATCATAAGTTCAATATCAATAACCATTAAACCAGTAATTTGTATGTGTTGGGTCAACAAATGTTAGAAAAAAAAATCACAATTTTTTACAAAATTTTAGTGACCTTGACATGTGACCTTGACATGAAATTATTGATTCACTGATGATTTATGAGGTCTCATGGATCTACACCATCTTACTATGCTTGGTTGTGATATTTTAAATAGTTTGAGATATTTATCCACTTGCAAATTTTGCACAGAGAGATGGCAGATTACAGACATTTTTGGACTATCTATGACTCATCTCGCGCAGATTTTGCAAACATCTGGAATTTTTTTGTTTGGGTGAATACATACATTCACACTGCTATGCATGCGAGTCAAATAGCGGGACATACGGCTTCTATCAATGCCGCAAGCACCCATGGATTCTGTGCCACTGGAAACCCCCTACTGCCCGGCCTCTCACGCATCCACATTCTACATCTGCCATGCACCTTGACAGTGTAAATTGCTATCAAACAATTACAAACTTGAATAAAATAACAATTTGCTAGTTTACTAAATCTGAAGTTAATAAAACTACTTCCTTGGAAGTTGGATAATTCACATTTACCCATCACCAGGCTTATAATAATTTTTTCTTTTTTTTTTAAAACAATAAAAGCATCTGTAATAAACTTACATCTGATTCAGAGCCAGAACCTGCAGAATCTGAATCATTTGATGAAAGAAATTCCTTTGACTTTGGCATTGTTGTTTATTAATTCCTTCAACTCTGCAAAAGTAAACCAGATTAAAATAAATAATTAGAAACTAGAAAGAAAACAGAAAAACAGATTGTTGTCCTTTGATTGCTGAACTCTGCAAATGCCAGGCAAACATAAATAATAAAATAAATAAATACATATCATGTAAAATGTTTTTGTGTAAAAATGAGGACAATAAATCATCTTAGACTTAGTATGATCTTAATAAAAATTGAATCAATCTAGTATGAACAAAATTTGTTGAACCTGTTGAACAGAACTCAGAAGGATATGGTTTCTCTCTCTCTCTCTCTATCAATATCATGTATGACTATGATTGCCTTGAGCCGACTATGATTGCAATGCCTTGAGCCAACTACCCATTGCCTTTAGCTAACTATTGAACTAGATCTGGTTAAATCAAAGTCACACAAAGACACTAAATAAACCTCAAGGCGCCAGGTTTAGCAGATCCTGACCCCTATTACTACTAAGCTTACAAGTAAACTATCACAATCCTATCCTATCCCGTAACTCGAAGGTCATTGGGGCACCACAGATGATCGTTTAGCCAGCGTACTCCATCTTTCTGTCATCAGCAACCCTCATGACTTCGCTCAGTGTCAAGCCATTCCATTCATGAATGTTGTCCTCCCACCTCTTTTTCTGCCTCCTTGCACTGTGCCTTTGCAGGATGGTATTTGCAAGGCCTGATGCTCTGGTGATGTGGCCATACCATCGGAGTTTCCATTTCTTCAACACTGTGAGCACGTCATCGTGTTGTCCAATGGCTTGTATATTGTGTGATGGTCTGTCTGACTTCGTCGTAGGTGATGTTCTGGGTATAGGAAATGCTTTGTATTCTTCTTTGTAGACTAGATCTGCTGTGATGTTCCATGTTTCGCAAGCGTATAGGAAGATGAAGATGACAAGTGAGCGTAGCAGCCTTACCTTGGAATGTAGACTGATGGTCCTGTCTTTCCAAATGGTCTTCAGCCTTGTCAGGGCAGCAGTTGTTTGTGCGATCCTGGAGAGGACTTCCTGTCTGATACAATGTCTCCTAAATATTTGAAACTATGCACTGCGTTGAGGGATTGGCCTTGGACTTTGATGTCTATGCTGATGCCATTGGTGTTGTTGGTCATCATTTTGGTCTTCTCTGCACTTATTTCCATTCCATAGGGTCTGGAGGTGATGTCAAGACCCTGTATCAGCTGTTCAAGTTTTTGTTCCTCTCCAGCCAATCCATCAATGTCATCTGCAAAACGGAGGTTGGAGATCGCTCTACCCCCTATGCTGACTGTGCCTTCGTGATCTGCAAGGGCATCTGACATGATGCGTTCAATGAATATATTGAAGAGTGCTGGTGAGAGTGGACATCCTTGACCCACACCGATTGTTGTTCTGAACCAGTTCCCGATGGCACTGTTGTGGAGGACTGCACTAGTACCAGTAGCCTTGTCATACAGGCTTTTGATGACTGCAATAATTTTAGGGCTGATGTTGTACACTCTCATAGTTGCCCATAGAGCTGCATGCCAGACTCGGTCAAACACTTTCAACTAGATCACAGTACGAGTATCAGTATCAAAAGATTTACTTTCACTTTTCACAGACGTCTCAGTTGCTTCCCTTTTCCAGATTCTGTGGAAAATAAATCAACATAATTTACAGATTTTAAACATTAAAACACACGCATATATGCTGGATACTTAAAGGTATTTTCAACCTATGTAGAAACGAAATAACATATGGTCTTGTTTACTTACACAAAGCTGACAACTTGATAAAATATAACACCCAAATAATTTTACCGTAGTAACTTACGCGCGCAGACAAGGCGGAAGTGACGTTGGGTTGCTTTGGATGATGGGATCAATTTAGTTCTCGAAGTTCACCGTCTTATGGTAGATTGTTTGTTGTGATCCAACGTTTCTTGCTGGCTTAGGCCAAAGGGGCGAGTGATTCCGTAACCGATCATCTACGAAAATGACGCGTAAGAATATAGTACTTTCAAAATATTTACTTGGAGTTCTTTATTTGAGTTTTTACACTTGAAATTAGTTTTGTAACCCAAATACTTTTGTTTTGGGCTTGTCACTAGTGACTGTGAATCACTGAATGAGCGTGGCCAGTTGCAGCTGGATTTTGCAATCCGTTTGAGAAAGGACGTTCCGCATTTAAAATGAAAAATGTTTATTGTCTCCACACAGATTATTTATGCCCCTGCTCAAAACAGGGTGTCTAAATAAAGAAACTCCCAAATTTAATAGGAAAAAAATTAACCCCGAATTCTGGATAGTGAGTGGGTTTCTCAACTTCAGCCTTCACTCTTTTTTTTTTTCCACTCCCCCCCCCCTCCCCCCCCCCAACTTTGGGTCACTGACGTTAGCTTTCTTAGTCGACGCGTTGCATTTGATACATTTTTATACGTTATTATACCTTACGATTTTTAGCATGTTTTTATCTCATAATATTTTAATATTGTTTAAATATTTAGGCTATCCTTGCGAATGTTTTAGTGTGTGCATGCATGTAAGCGCTTAGAGCAGACTTAGTTTTGTTTTGCACTTTAGAAAATAATGTATTATTAATATTATTCAAGAATACTACGCCAGATATATATTTGTTCCATATAATTATAAGGTGGACATACTTGATGATCACCAAGCTTACATTTCTTTGGATCCGATGGCGATGATGTTGGCAGTGCCTCGTCTGTGCCTCTTTCTTTTAATCTTTTGCAATATTTAATAATTTAACAAACATCCGTAGTCCTGACGCAAAAATACACGTCGTAACTGAAGCCAATTGGCATACATGTGCTTTTAATAGTTCTATCGACAGTTTATTTACACTACTTCTGTGTACAAACTAAATAACACTTTACCTATATTGTTATCATTAAACACTCACTGAACCTGTACTGTCCTACAGCACAAATTATAATATCTTGAAACATATTTCTTACAGATTGCAGTGAAATAATAACCTGTCTCGATCACATTGGTTTGACATTTACATTATACTATTACTATACTCACTATGCTTAGCTTGTTTACATTTGGATTGCACCAAAATGGTTTAAAATAACGAACAAATCTTTAAAATACTGATCTTGGTACACTCGTTAAACCTTCCCAAGATGATCTCGGTTAATCCTGATGGTTAAGAAGGGAGATTTTTTTTTAGATGATAGGTGAAAGCAAAAACCTATTTCAAATATATTGCTATTCAATTCATCCATGTTTCTTTTGAGCTGGAAGTTTGCTTAGCACCATTGAGTCTGGCAATCGGGGGGCAGCTATTTGACTTGGAGCAAATAAGAGGAGTGCTTCGTGAGACGAAGACTTGGCTCTCTCTTCACTGAAAGCTATCTCATCTGACAGAGTGCACAATTGTGAATAAATGCATTTTTATTTCTCTGATCTTTAGAATAGTTTCTGATCTTAGTATGACTTTCGTTCAGTTTCAGCAACCATCTACTTCTTGTTATAATAATAGTAGTATGACTCTCACGCTTCATAGTCACTGTTAATCACAATTTATTGTTAACTTGAACAGTGACTGATAGTTATGAAGAGTGAGACTGAGAGCCATAGTAATGAGAAGTTGCTGGTTATTTATCCAGGAAGATTATTGATTAGACTTCAAACTTGTAAAAAATGGATTATCATTCTACAGTAACGGGACTACGCCAACATATGAAAATTTCATTAATTTCTGATCATTCATGCCCTGATAAATGAATGGCTTTGTGCCCGTTATGAGTTATGTAAACAAGCCATGTTTTATAACACTTCTGGGAAATGGCTCATGCCAATGCCCATTGCACACAAAGGATTTAGTTTCAGAACAGCAGGATCTTGCCTTCGAAATGATGGGATCAAATCATCAATGGAGAAGATCGGGAATATTAATGACATCATAAACATAGTCTGTTGAGCTTGCCTTATATATTTAAGCATACTATCTTGACTGCTTTTCAATTTCGTGAGAAATTGTCAACATTTTGATTAGATTTCCATGAATGTACTTTAAAATTATCTGCTGTTCTTGATTTTGGGATGTATAGATTAAGTTTTAAAACATGTTTTCCATTCTAGGAGGAAACCAGCGTGAGAAAGCACGAGAGAAGGCTCAGAAGAAGCAAAAAGAATTGGAAAAAAGGAAGGATTCTTCATCTAAAGGTTCTAACAAGGGGATGACTCTTGAGGAGAGAAGAGAAAGGTACCATAAACATAATTGATTGCTTCCTTTTGTACTGTCCACTTTGTAGGCCAGAACTACAGACTCGGTGTATTTGCAACCATCATCACAAAAAAGCATGAATATATTCTATAGCACCAGATTTGTACAGTGTGCTATGATCCTTTTCCCTGAGTCACTAATAGGGCTCAAAGCTTGCTGATTCACATGTTATACACATGCTGTTACATACTCACAAACATATTCATCGCTCAACCATAACAAACACATATAATTATAACTCAAACATGTATGTATATGGTGTACAGGCTGGTAGATTGCTAGTATTAGAAGATGGAAAGGAAATCGAATTTTATTTTCAATTCAAAAATTTTGATCATTGCCTCCAATACTATTATTAAACTTGAAGGGATGGAAGAAACAGAAGAGCCTGGAAAAAACCCTCGGTGTCCCAAACACTCTTGTAACTAAGTGGTAATAAGTTCGTACCCAGCAGGATTCAAGCCCACTACCTTACACCGTAGGAAACCATCTGAACCAGGCCACCCCACAGCAACACATTTGACCTTGTCTACTATGTAGATTTGCAATGAAGCAAAGATCTCAGAAAAATGTACCTCACAAACTCACATAGATGCCAATAAGTATATTGCGCGTTGAACTGGTTGATCTTTAGGAAAAAGTGCTGTTGATATATATATATATATATATATATATATATATATATATATATATATATATATATATAATAAATGGCATTAGCCAAGTGACTCACTTGGGCTTCCAGGCCTCTTTTGTCCTTTCTATTCTGGGGGCCATGAGGAGTCGGGAGTCATCAGACGAGTGACAAGTATAATACAGGGTGTTCCAAAAGTCTTGGGCACATTTTGACATTGAATATTTCTGAAACTATTAACTTAATTAAGGATATAAAAACGCATCTGGTAAATTCAGAAAGCTTGTAATCTCAATTTGTACATGACTGAGTGCCAAAAGGTGCGCATGGAATGGGTTGGTTGAAAGTTTTGTCAAAGTTTTGTGAATAAAATTGCTGATGGTGGATTTCGTGAATTGTGTGAATGGAAGAATGGTTGGAGAGATAACTGAGATAAATTCAGACTCAAACTGCCAATAGTTTGAGCGCTGTCGGTCTTTGATGACGAAATCTGGTCGTAAAACCAGCCCTCAAAAACGGACAAGTCGACCCCATGGTCAGCAAACTTGACAGCACAGAACACTGTCACTATAAAACGTTCAATAATTACTGCCAATATGCAGTAAAAACACTAGTGCACACGTCATATCAACCTCAAAAGCCACACTTCATAATTTAATGAAAACTGAACAGGTCAATTCCGATGTGTTGCTTGTTGTTTGTGTCGTAAGAGAAACGACAAAACTTTTCGTCTGCTTCACTCTTATTGTATTTTACGCCGAGACGTGAAACTGCGAGATTAGCTTAGTCTCAAACCCAGTTTGAACACGGTAATATTAAATTGTAACGGTCGAGCCGATTTACTGAATAATATAGGCTGAACTTCACAGTCAGAAATTGGCGTAAGATCTTACGAGCGACCAAATCTACCATATTTTCGGTTTAAAATTAAAATTGAATATTTTCACTTCTTAATTCTCGTTAAGTGCATCACGTGACACGTTCTTCCTGTTCAATCGCCATTGTTTTACCACGGGGTTCGGTGCGCGAAGAAACGAAAGTTATGTCGTCACTTTTTTTATTTTCTTACGAGAGACACAACCAATATTCGAATCTGACGAGGGACGCAAACTTATGACATGTTTGTATAATTTAATACAATAAAGAAGGCTCGTTTATCGTTTTCTTTTGAGAAACAGATTATTAAAGTGTAAGACAGTAGGGGGCCACTGTCACTGAAGATTAAAAGTCAAAAACGGGGCTGAGAAAAGTTTGAAAGAAGGTTTTCTTCTCCACATGACTTTGTAGCAATATTACGAGCGACATTGAGGGCACACTTTTGCGGCTTTTCTGGGTACTATTCCAAGTTATTTCATCTGTTGATCGAGCAATACATGGCCCAAAAGGAAAAACATTCGTTTTCAATGAGGTGTAAAGGACAGTGGTGTGAACTTCCACTAGATTTATCACAGGTACATTGTGTAATTCTTATGCGCGACACTTATAACATTGTCTGTTGTATAATGTAAATAAAATTAAAAAATCCTAATATAATGATAATAATAAATAAATATTTGTTTTCTGTGCATTCCCTGTGTATGGTTGAGTCATTCAGCATCATAAAACTCTGTCTTGCTTCAGTTGTGAATTTACAGCAAAATCTGAAAAGTTTTGTTTGTTTCGCTCATCAGGTATTACAACACAAAGCACTGCTCACTGCATTGGAAAACAATATTTGAAAGAAATAAATTCTATGGTACAAAGAGGTGATCTAGACACACATTTGTCATAGTAGTAATCAGTCCTAGTCATTTGATTTATATAAAAAATTCCTTGTTCATGTCGTAATACCTGATGAGCGACATACCACACATTTTCATGTTCAAAGCCTATTTTCTCAATAATTAGTTTTGTTATTATATTTTAATTTGGCACACACATGACAGACACTGAAAGCAATCTGACAGCACAAAAAGAATGGACAAAATACATGATTGATTTTTAAGGCCTACTGTCCACTTTCTGAGCTCACCTTTTGGCACACAGTCACATGGAATGTTCAAAGAAGTTCAATGTGAGCACCATTGGTCACACGACACACATCAAGCCGATTGTCAAATGCTTGCCAAACGCGTCCCAGCATTTTCTGGTTGAGTGAACGCCATTAATGGGTCTGAAAAGAAATAAACAAATCAACAGCTTTACAAAAAACTTAATGTAATTAGTTTAAAATGGCACAACTTTTATCTTACTACCATTCATAGTAATTGAGATATGGGGACTTCATATGTGCCCAAGACTTTTGGAACACCCTGTATATACCCTTAGTAATAATAGTAGTAGTAGTAGTATTCATTAAATGTGAACAAAACAATTGTATAGATAGACTTTCCAAGCTTGCTCTAATCAATCCATTGGTTATCATTTTTGTATTACCAGACTTATCTGGAAATATTTTGAAATAATAGGGAGGAATATGAACAAGTCAAAAGTCTAAACACAATCTGCTCAATATATCAAAAACATCTCTTAAGCCTATCAGAAGCCTCCCAAGCTAACTCGCTCACCCCTATATCGGGCCTCCCTGGCGAAAAATAAGGAAAATTTACAAGGGTTAGAAAATTGCTAGTATCATGCAAACCAGTAGTCAGAATGAGCTCAAAATTATAACAGAAAATAGGCCTACCTTCCATCTAACGCCAGTATTGCTGCAGTGTGAAGCGTGTATGCCTTGCTCTTTTTGCTGTGGAAGTGCTCGGTTCATTCGTCGATCTTTTCATGGTGGATTTTCACTAAATATTTACTGTAATCACTAACTCACAGCTTTCTTCAAGGAAGATGTCATTTGTAAGGACTAATCTCGCACCAAATGCGAGATTTAAACCATGATTGGCTGTTATTTTTAGTACTTCTTCACGTGCTGTCCCAAATACCATGTGCTATCCCAAATACCTAGAATTTGGTAACTTGGTATATAGGAATTAAATCGATTACCTAATATTCGGTAACTCGGCCTGGTAGGGTTAAGTGATTTTGAGTTTTGGTACACGGAAATTAAATCATGGTTGTCGATTGGTACATCGCTCAGAATTTCACTTTTTTATTCCAAACACATTTTTGGCATTATCTCAAGAATAACTAACCGAAATTCATTATTTTTACTTTTCTGCTACTTCATCACTACTGCAACTTCATTATTTTCACATTGCGGATACTTTAATTACTGCAAAGTATGTTAGATCATTCATATTTTTTATGTTCTCAAAGGTCAAGGTCATAGTGCTCCATCATTTTTGCCTCACAGTCACACAAAACAAAAAAAAATTCCAGTCCAAAAACGACAATAAAAATCCTTTCAGCAGACATGCCTACTGTACCTGAATTTCTGGATTTGTTCCTGAAATTTGAAAAAATCCTGCCTGTCCGGGTGTCCGTAAAATCCGTAAATTTTTTTCGTGTTCCGGACGTTGAAAAAATGAATGTTATTTTTTTTCCAATTTTTTCCCCGAGTGTTACGATTTTTGACAACGAAAAAAGGCAGTAGCAGACGACAGTTGTATGAAATAAAAGAAGTAAATGTACAGATTCAATTGCTTATATGTTTTGAATTACTGTTTTGCTCGTTTTTGTTCGGTTTTTTTTGTTGTTAATTTTTTATGTTCTTGAAACTGAAGTGTTCCTGAAATGTAAAATTTGGGGTAGGCATGCCTGTTTCAGCTATCACAACCAAACTTGGTAAGATGGTGTATATCCATGAGACCTCATAAATGATCAGACACACATCCTATACACATTTGGTCAACCTCACTCCAAGGTCAAGGTCACTGGAGTCATTTAGTTAGTTATTCATTGCTTACAGGGTCCAGCGGACTGCAAAGAGCTGAATCGGGACCACAAAATCTGGACCACAACTTTGTTGAAAGAGTACTCGCAAATGATCCGTATAAAAGAGCTGCTGAAACAACCCTATTGGTAACACTGAGGGCACTCCACCAGCCGGTCGCTTTACAATATAAACATCCCAGGCAGGGGACGCTAAGACTATATTCTAATTTATCGAACCCTCATTTACAAAAACAAAATAGAATATTAACATCATTATGACATATCAACAAAACACATACATATACGCGCCTACATTGCTAAAAAAATATCATAAGAAGCCGTGGTGACCATTTGGCAGAAAGTGTCCAATATTCCCAAGCGGACCCAACAGGCATCATCCACAAATGAGTTTTGGAAGAGTTTTCAAGAAAAAAGATAGGTGACTGGTCTAGCGAAGAAGATAGTATACTAGATTGATAAAACAGATTATGAATGAGAAAGAATAAAGGAGAAAGACAGCCTTACAGTGGGAATTTAAAGCACTAAATTTCCAGAAAGTGGGGATACTATTAGTATATACTTTTAAGGGACCTTGACACTAAATTATGAGAGATTTAAAGTTCAAACTTGTTGTATTTAGAGATGATAGATTGATCTTTCATAGATTTTTTATTTTTGTGTTGATCTTGGTCAGGTTCATTTGAGGCCTTTCAAAAACATACAAAAAGGTCATCGTACAGTGAAATGGCTCTAATTAACCCATATTGTATGCAACATTAGGTTATAACTTATATGTTCTTACATGAGCATGAGAGGTCACGTGAAAGTCAAGGTTATCCCAAGGTCATCCTTTTTTTGGCATAATACAACTTCTGCTGTAGATAATTTGATATTACATGAGTGTATTTGGAGCCGGAGGTCAATGTAATCTCAAGGTCAAGAGCATAGGAAGATCAAAGTCAGTATTAGTATTACTTTGCATTTTAATGCCACCGTTTCTTTTCTTCTTTTTTTTTCTGAGCAATTTTCATGTTAAATATTGCAAGTTCCATTAGAAGCATGAGAGTTGTATAGGCTTTGCCCTTCTAGTTAAAGCATGTTTTGCAGCGTATCTAAAAATTGTCTAAGCCGATTTTGATTACGTTTTTGTTAGCAGATAGTTCAGATAGCAGCCTATCATTCCATATTTTCTTTTTGTTTCATTTAGATAAAATCCATGTCACAACACCCCCAAGAAAATGTACACTTTTGAAAATGCGTATTTTTCAGCGAGCCTATGGTATTATATGTGTGTTTGGAAATACATTTGAATGGTTTGCCATCTTGTTTTTTCTCACCCATTCCTCCCTCTTTTTCATAGATTTAATTTAGTTTGTAGTGATGACATTACTTTTGTACTTATCAGTTTGATGACATTGTGTTTCAGAGATGCTGCGATAATGAGAGAAAAGCAAGAAAAGAAAACAGCAGCTGCAGCGGCTGGTGGAGAAGGTGCAACAGGGGGTGGAGAAAAGGGAGCCGCAAAATGACAGCTAAAGGGTTGCTATCTCCCCTCAACCCAAACCAACCACCTCCCCATCTCTCTCCTCTGTTGGCTTTCTTCTTTGTCAGCTTCATTGTTTTCATCACATTCTTCATTTCGGACCGTATTCTTCATTGTGCGTCATCTGGGTCACTTGATAGGGAAGGTGCTGGATCATCTCTGCTGGCCAAGTTTTTCTGCATTACAACCTCGTCAGTCTAGACTGGCCTCTGCGTTTTGTGCTACATCCTTCATGTCTCTGCTTGGAGTTGGAAGAACATTCAGTGCTCAAACAAGCTTATGACACATCACTAACGGTGGGGTGGGAAATGTATTCATGTTTAGAGAATGATTGGCAGCCAGGGCATGTAGAATTTCATTTGTCTGTAATTTTGTGGGAATATAATGTACTCAGCCGTTATCAATAGTGTGTATTCTGGTTGTACATTAATACCTGGTACTTACATTCTTGCTTGATAGATCATACAGTACAACTTATGAAAATATTTCATGTTCCAATCACAGTTATTTATCTGAAGCCAAACCTCGCTTGTTTTAGTATTTCTAGTATAAATAAACGATAATGATTTATGGGTAAACGATAGGAGTTGCCATATGATTTATGAATAAACGATAAGAGATACCATAATTGTGTGCATGCCAAACTTTGTCATTTTAGGGAACACATTTAGTCTAGCCATCGATTAACCATGCTACATTTGCTTCATTAAATGGAAATAATGAAGCATACATTTATTCTTGTAATGACTGCATTCTTTTGATTTGTATTAGCAGTTTGGTATAATGAGAGTTGTTCCTCAGGATTTTGCTTTTCATTTTATATAATTGCACAGTGAAGATGGCGGTCTTGATGAGTAGTCACTATGAAGAAAAAGGAAATTGCCATGTTTTATGTATGTCAGTTGAGGTGAAAATAAACTTACTTTTCTGTACAGATTTCATCATTGCCTTTTGTTGGCTCTTGTTTGAAAGGCAAGTGCATTGCCCTTTGATAGCGTCATATAGTGAAAGATTGAGTGCATGTGAAATGATTTATTGGCATCCTTGGTGTACCAGATGTCGGTAACAAAAACTGTCACTTGTTTTTGTAATATCCAGTAGTACTTGCCGTCTTGGTAATTTGCAATAAGCAGATCGTTCCAGTGTTACTATGCTATGCATAAGCGCATAAGTTTTGTTCTGGCCAACTTGAAATTGTTTGGTATCGTATTGTGGTCTGGAAATAATATTGCCATCACTATGGTCCTTAAAGCCAGACATTTTAAACTTGCCCAGGCTAGTGGCTCCCAAATTACTGCTTGCTGCATTCTTTCCATACAAAACTTCGTAAAACAGAATAGTTTACGATTCAATAAAAAGTCCTTGAAAATGGGATTGATGATGGGATAAGCTGGCAAAAAGAAGAGAGGAAACGGACCTTTCTTAATAATATTGCGACTGGGGTCTACCCTTCTAAGAAAGTGATCAAAAATATGATTTCAAAGTTTAAAAATGTATTTTCTAACATTTAAAAAAAAAGAAGAACATTTATAACAAAGAAAAGCTAAGACATTCAGCAACATTTCGGGTGTATTTGTAATATTATTTATTGTGTAGCTTATATGGCGATTCCCCACTACACAATTGATGGGTGATCCGAAAGTCGGATTTCGGCAAAAGCATTCAAGATGCAACAACAAGGCCAAACCCCTGCACTTCATACACTATGTTGCTGAGAAGGCTGGCATAGATTATACAGTTGCTTCTATCTGTTTTCAGTCTCCACAATGATTCATTTCCTACTTCCCTGTCTGAACTTATAAACGCCCTACCAGCCAGGTTGTTCTCTGCACTCTCAAGATGCCTCTTATCTCACTATCCCAAGATATTCTCTGAACTCCTTTGGGAAAAAGGCTTTTGCATTGTGTGCCCCGTCGCTTTGGAACTCTCTTCCCTCTGAACTTCATCGCACTCACTTGCTTGCTATTCAAGAAAAACCTCAAACATCTTTCTCTTTCAAAGTGTATGTCAAAATCTTGCGATTCGGTCTCTGCTGGATGGAACTTTGTTGGCCTGTTAACCTGCAAAAAGAGAGGAATTGCCCTTGATCCATATAAAAGATCTGCTGAAACGACTCTATTGGTGGTCTACGAGAAGAGTGGATGGGTTGTTGTGTAATATTGTGCTACTGTAGGTGTGTGTGCTAGAAAGTGTTTAAGTGTGTTAATGTGTTGTAGATGTGTGGGTGGTTGTGTGGTGCTAAATATTATTTTTGACTCGCATGCATAGCAATGTGATTCTATGTGCTCGCGCCTCTCCCCACCCCCTCTCCCCCCACACACACACAAACACCACTCACCCCCTCTTCCCTCCCCCCCCCCCCCCCCAAAAAAAAAAAAAAATCTGCGAGATGAGTCCTGGTTAGTTGTTTTTTTTTTAAATGATATTTAAAAAATCTGTCCATCCATTGTCTGTGCAAAAACTTTAAAGTGGACAAGTACTCGGAGCCTATTTCAACTGTCACAACCAATCTTGGTAAGATGGTGTATATACATGAGACATTGAAAATAATCTGTGGATGAATGACTTCACTTCAAGGTCATTAAAGGTTGGTTAAAAAATGACCACCTTTTACAGAATTTCATGTTTTTTTCTAGGTTATCAATATTGAACTTATGATTCTTTGATGCATGATAGATATCAACCAGACACACATACTATACAAAAGTCAAATTTGGTCAACCTCACTCCAAGGTCACTGGAGCTGTCCAAAGTCAGTTAGTATAGGTACTTTGGTTGGTTAGTTATTCATTTTTTTATACTTTTAGGGTCCAACGGACTGCAGAGAGCTGAATCAGGACCATAACTTGGTTGAAAGAAGACTTGCCCTTGATCCATATAAAAGAATTGTTGAAACACTCCACCAGCCAGCCACTTTACAATAATGGCATCCCATGCAAGAGACTGAGGCTTTACTCATCAAACCCCTGTTTACCCCAAAAAAATAAAAAATAATATATAAACATTATAAAATATAAACGCAACCCATACATACAAAAAGCCTACATTGCTAATACCATAGAAAGCCCTAGTGACAATTTGGCTGAAAGCATCCAATATCCCCAGCTGACCCAACAGTACCCATACATAAAATCAGGAGTTGTGGGATAGTTTTCAGGAAAAAAGGTAGGGGACTCGACTGGTCTAGTGAAGAAGATACATGTAGTAGATTGATAGAACAGAGTAGGAATGAGAAAGAACAAAAAAGAAAGACAGCGACAGTGGGAATTTAAAGCACTAAATTTCCAGAAAGTGGGGATACTATACAGAAACCCCCGGCCCCATGGGGGTGTACTTTGAAGTGGCCTTGACCCTAAACTATGAGATATAAGTTTGTTTAGAGATGATATGATAGGTTGAATCTTTTTCTTTTGGGTTGATCATGAAGGTCAAGGTCATTGGGGAAAAAAAACATTTTAAAAAATAAGTCATCGAACAATGGAATGGCTGTTTAACTCATAGTACCCCCCGTTGGAGTGCCGGGAGTTTTCAGTATAAATAGTATCCCCACTTTATGGAAATTTAGTGCCTTAAATTCCCACTGTCGCTGTCTTCCTCTTTTACTCTTTCCCATTCCTGCTCTGTCCTATCACTCTGCTATACTATCTTCTTCTTCGCTAGATCAATGACCTACCTTTTTTCTAGAAAACTCTTCCTGGACAAGACTCCTTGTTTGTGTATGAGGTCTGTTGGATCAGCTTGGGAGTGTTGGACACTTTCTGCCGGGTGGTCACTAGGGCTTCCTATGATTGTATTATTTAGCAGTATAGGCATTTTATATGTATATGTTTTGTTAATAATTTATAATTATGTTTGTATTCTATTTTGTTTTTGTAAATGGGGGTTCGATAAATTAGAGTGCAGCCTCAGCGTCCCCTGCGTGGGATGTCTTTATTGTAAAGTGACTGGCTGGTGGAGGGCATTCAATTTTCCCACTAGGGTTGTTTCAGCAGATCTTTTATGCGGATCGGGGGTTGTCCGGTCCTGATTTGGCTCGGAAGAGTCCGCTGGACCTAAAGCAACAATCAATCAATCAATCAATTCTTCGCTAGACCAGTCAACTACCTTTTTTCTTGAAAGACTCCGTATTTGTGTGTGAGGTCTGTTGGATCAGCTTGGGAATATTGGATGCTTTCTGCCAGGTGGTCACTAGGGCTTCCTATGATGTTATTATTTAGCAATGTATGCATTTTATATGTATTTGTTTTGTTGATAATTGATAATGATATTTGTATTCTATTTTGTTTTTGTAAACGGGGTTCGATAAATTAGAGTATAACCTCAGCGTCCCCTGCGTGGGATGTCTTTATTGTTAAGTGACTGGCTGGTGGAGAGCATTCAGTTTTACCACTAGGGTTGTTTCAGCAGATCTTTTATGCGGATTGGGGGTTGTCCGGTCCTGATTTGGCTCGGAAGAGTCCGCTGGACTAAAGCAATAATCATGTAATGTAATGTTTAACTCATGGTATGCAACACTGGGTTATTTGATCAGACATGCATGAGAGGTCACGTGAAGGTCCCAACAATCTCAAGGTCAAAGTCACTGAAGGTCCAGGTCATCCCAATGTCACCTTTTTTTTTTCTTTTGGGAGGGGGAGGGGAGAGGCATGATACAACTTTTGTTTTGACAATAAAGTGTGAAAAGAGGGTAACTGGTGTCACCCAATAGATCCCAACCTTTCAATAAGGTTTAGGACAGAGCAGCTGTAGTGTAAAGATGAAGTCATTCTGCAGCACCACACCAGCATTCAAAAACCTGCACAATTGTTTTGAAAATATGTTTCCATTGTATTGAAGATAGCTTGTATTTGGAGCAAGAGGTAAATGTCATCTCAAGGTCAAGAGCACAGAAAGATTTTTACATCTTCTGGGCACTCATTTTCATGTTAGATATTGAGAGTTCCAAAAGGAGAAGGTGATTCATATGGGCTTTGCCCTTCTAGTTTATTATTGATTTGATTGATCCCAGGGACAGTAATATCAGATCAGCAGTTTTATTTGCTAGTTCATTCAAAATACTGAGACAAACCCCAATGACATGCACGTTTCATTTTTATTTCATTTAAAAAATCAAAACTTGGAACGAACACAAAGACCATCCCACTTCTAAAACTATTTTCAGTGCTGCAATAGAAAAAAAATCAAAGCAATAATGGAACACAAACAGCACAACCAAACAAGCAGGTCAATCTTCAGATTCTTGCAGTTGTTCACAAAATATATTTTGGTCCCAGAAATAATGTGTGAGCTCGATCACAACATGATCTATCGTATACACCAACTGGCATAAATATAAAAGCTATCTGCGAAAGCGTTATTTTTTCCTTTATATTCTGTATTGTGTTCAACAAGAAACAATTTCTGGAAAATTCCAAGAAAATTAGCATATCTACTTTGCTATGAAATAGACTTATTTTTCTGTAAATTGCTTTATATTACTGACTAGAAAGAAAGAACAGAAATGTCGGAAACAAATACAAAATTTAAACAATATACAATTACAAATCCACAAAATCAGCATATTAAAAAATTCAGGTTCAAGAAATCACTATCATAAGTAGTGCCATTGATCACTTGGCAAAAAGAACGAGTTTTATCCGCTGCCTTTATGAATGCAAAATTTGCTCCAAGCACAGTTCCAGGGCAGATAGTTTTTTTTGACAGCATAGTTTTACTAAAGATCTCTAAATTAAAAATCCCCGCTCTCATTCACTTTATATAATATTTAACCCAAATGTGAATATTTGATCCAAAATTACAAAACGTTTATACTGTATGTTTAGAAACTATATGTTCTTATAGAAACACTTTCCTAAAGAAATGGTAACGAACAGAAGAACAGAGTTGCCCCAGAATTTCACACTTATTTCGGAAATTCACAAATATTAAAATATTGACAAGTGTAAAAAGAACAATACAAGTGACATTGAACAATCTAAAACAGTAAATTCATTACGCCGTAAATAAAATAAATTAAGCAATGCAGGAAGCAGATACTTTGAAGATCTACTTTTCAAGATATTGAAAACCTTTCACTATAATATTAGTTTTTAAATCAGAAACAGTTCCATCAACAAAACAAGCTGGTTATAAAATAAAATCTTTCACTACACCAAACAAAACCAACAAATAGCTGTTGCATCAACAGATTTTTGGAGTTAACCTCTAGTTGCAAATTTGATTGCTTAAAACTAAATTTACTAGTTCTGTAACAACGGAACATTTTACCGCATCAGCAGAGAGAGATAGAGTGAACAACAGCAACTAGTAATGTAGTGCAAATGGGGACACACTACAGCACCAACATGGTGCCATCTCCAATCTGTACACACAGCAACATGGCTATTCCATGCCAATACATAGAACAATAACAGCTCACATATAATATAAACATAACAGAACAGTTCTGACAAATGTTACACAGTGCGAGATCTACTAACATAGCATTAGAAAAACAAAACAATTATGCACATACACGGCACACGAACTATATAGTACATGTGTTTTACATCTGTCACAACAACAAAACATAAAAACTCAATTTTAAGGTACTAAACATTTTGAACATGACCCTTTCCCACTTAAAAAATAAAATCAATTTGAATTCTACATCAAATATGTATGCAGGCAAGTTGAAACTTGCGATTCAAACAGGAAAAACAAGAAAGTACCATCTAACGATTGCACATGTTGGTAAGGCTTCATAACAATATATAGAAAGGTCACAAAAACATGGCCTTTTAGTAAATTCATAACACTATACCATTTCGCATCTACACCAGTGACTGTTGTTGCTTATAAACAAGAAGCTCACCATATAGAAATAAACATAACTAATATATGTTTTCACCCTCCCCTCTAAATAAAAATCAACCTAGCCAAAGTTTAATCACTGCTTTCCAAGCAAGAATTTGATATAAATGCATACATTTGGATTCTCATCCAAATGGCGAAAAGACTTACACTACTGTTCAGAGTAAGAAAAAAAATCTTATTTTCAACGGGTAAGTCATCGAAAGGTGTTGGTATCACACACATTGGATGAGAGTAAGCAGGGTGGGAGAGTTCAAAAAAGACGTTTAAGTTCAGGAAGATGGTGGCGATTTTTCCAAAACATGCTTTGATGACATTCTTTGTACCATTACTGTTGTTAAACCAATGTTGTCTTGATCTTTAATTAATCATTACATTACATTACATAATTGTTGCTTTAGGTCCAGCGGACTCTTCCAAGCCAAATCAGGACCGGACAACCCCCAATCCGCATAAAAGATCTGCTGAAACAACCCTAGTGGGAAAACTGAATGCCCTCCACCAGCCAGTCACTTTACAATAAAGACATCCCACGCAGGGGACGCTGAGGCTGCACTCTAATTTATCGAACCCCCGTTTACAAAAACAAAATAGAATACAAGCATCATTATAAATTATCAACAAAACATATACATATAAAATGCCTACATTGCTAAAGAATAACATAGGAAGCCCTAGTGACCACCTGGCAGAAAGCATCCAATATTCCCAAGCTGATCCAACAGACCTCATACACAAACAAGGAGTCTTGTCCCGGAAGAGTTTTCAAGAAAAAAGGTAAGTGACTGGTCTAGCGAAGAAGAAGATAGTATAGCAGATTGATAGAACAGAGCAGGACTGAGAAAGAGCAAATGAGAAAGACAGCGACAGTGGGAATTTAAAGAACTAAATTTCCAGAAAGTGGGGGTTTTCATTAATCAGTCTGTGTAACATACTAACAAGTGTAATCATGTGACTAAGAATTAGTATATAAAGTATTGTTATCGTCAATTATAAACACTTATCTGTTGATAGCAAAAACTGATTATTTCGGTTTATTGAAAATTATATTCATACCAAAGTGCATCCTTTACGTGTGTACAAAATGTGAACTATTCACAATAATCAATTCAGAAATTAATTCGTCCCCTATACGCTTAATGTGTCCGGGGACGTAAATTTTAATCAAAAAAAAAATAATAATAATAATAATAAATTGAAAACTATATACATTTTCTGCCACCCTGCACATATTAGCTTCTGTGAATTTTAATTTGTTAAGGTATGTACAGTAATTTCTGTGGACCTGAAGATCAAACAAATGTTCAAGTTCAGTTTGAAACCTCAAGCCCATTTAAAATTCCCTAGAAAAAAAAAAAGACTCAGAAAGACAATCTCAACAAATGAAATAATTTTTGACATTGAAGTAAATGAAGTCATCAAGTATTTCAACAAATGTTCAAGTTATTTCAAGCTTAATTTTTAAATATTATTCCAATTCCAAATCCCATAGAAAGAAAACAAAAACGAAGGACAAAATCTCGTTCACTCAAAATACATAACTTCTAAAAAATATAACAATTCCACCATGGAACTTCACCAGTGATCACCAACACATGTGATGTGAACACTTTTAATGAAAATATTGAAATCTCAACAAAGCAATTTTGGACAGGATTTCAATGAGACACTTCCATTCTGATGTTCGCCAATAGCCAAACAATGCACATACAACAGAATGAGCCACCATTTAATTTTTGCATACATTATATTATACAAAATAAAAAAAATCTTCACATTTTGGATTTGTTCTTTAAATAAACATGTACATTTATCTATAAATACAACAGTTTTATACAACAATTTCATTAAAATGTGGCTTCCGTTACACATTACTGATAGTTATTTATTCACTAAAAATGTATTGAAACAAGTTATAAGTGCACACGCTCGCACATACAGAATTGTCCACCGATTCGCCTGCACATTCTCTCTCTATCCACAATTAACAGAAGATAAAAGACTAAAACTCTTACTATGTTTTTTTAAATGGAAAATAAACATCTCTTTACAAAAGAGGTGCCCACTAAGAATAACAGTAACAACTAATTGAACAATCTGGAAAAAGAATAAACAGATAAATAATAATAATATAAATATCAGAATAAGCTTACACTTTTGTGTACCACAGATTTCCGATAAGTAAAAACAGATCAAAAGGGCATTGTTCTGTTTCATAAACCTATTTATTTTAGCAACCAAAAAAAAAATCACACAAGCCATTAAAGACTATTAAAATAAAATGTTCATTCTAAAAACTAAACTTGTAAATCGTTCTGGTATTAGAACTTTAAAAACGTTTTTTCCTTGGCAATCAAATCTGAACTTCAACAACATTGACAACATAAGTTGCTTTTAGTCAAAAAATAATATCAAGCTTCAAAGTGTTACTTTCAATGTAAAAATGCTAGCTGTATTAACATTAGTACCTTTGTCTTGCTCACATAATTTTATAAATACACTTTGTATTGCAGTTTTTCAAGTTATTTAAAAGGTTTATTTTTGTCATTGTACTACCTAATACAAAGCATCACATATATACAGCGAATAATAAAAGAGACTGACTTAAAACTGTTCGCTACTAAGAAGGTACTTTGTTCACTAAGCTGATACTGATACACACAATAGACGATATGCATTTACAGCATAGAACCTTTGTTGCTTTTTGTTTTTTCATGTATATGTGCATAAAAAGGGACAATAAAAGCACAAATTAAAATGTCACGTATTACAACACACTTATCTTTTCCTTAGGCAGTAAGCTTCATAAAAACATGAAAATAATCATGCCATATAGCTCATTTAAACAGAGACTTGCACAAAAAGTCAAATTTTACCTCCATGATAAAAAAACAAAAAATCAAACTAATAATGCAAATGAACATTCCTGGAACCCAAGTCAAAGGCAGAGATTAATTGCCATGATATGTCTGCTACCACATACATCACAAGATCTGAACGCAGAGTGGTCAAGTCACTTCACACAATCACACATGAGAAGCAGACTGCACAAGAACAAGGACTGAGAGGGCAGACGTACTATGCAAGTTCCTGTCCCTTGCTTACCCACATACTTCATTTACCTTACTACCTGGTCCTATTGTCAGCTCAGGTGAAAATGTTGTGAACACCAACTTGAGCGGCATTTGCGATGGTTGAAAGTAAGGCAACATGAACTCAACCCTGTTCCTGAGAATGAGAGAGGTCTACTTCTTGAAGTAAGTGGCAACCGCCCTGGCCTGCTCGGCCACAAAGTCCCTGGCAGGCTCCAAGAACGTGAGATGATTCCTGGCCTCCGTCAAGTATGGGTGTTCCAGGCCAGAGAAGTACAGCACATAGAACAGAATGCTGAAGATACTGATGGCCATGACAACAGAGCCCAGGACAGCACCGCAGGCACCACACCTAGACGACTTTTTCTGCACCGCAGTAGCCACTGGGTGAGCCATGGGCTGAGAAGCAGTAGGTGTATGATTAGGCTCCATGTTAGAGAATGATCTGTCCAGCTGCTCTATCTCCTCCTCCAGTGATGGCTTGGGACCTTCATCATCGTCGTCATCATCGTCATAGAAGGTGTTGTTGGGCTGGTATGAGGTTGTCTCAAAGCTAGTGTCGGCCTCGCCGCCGGCTGCGGTACTAGTATCCAGAGCGACAGCCTGGCCATTGAGTTTTGGTGCTGCAGTGGTGGTGTTAACTGATGCTGCAGTCATTACTTCCTCTATTACTTGCTGCTGCTTCTCATCATAGTTTTCTGGGGTAGCCATTGGGGCTACATCTGAAGCTGAAGGTGCTTTCAACACAGGGCTGGGTTCCACAGCAACTGCTGCCTTTTCCGTCAGCCCTGGAACATCCACTGCAGCTTCTGGAATAACAAACATTAAGAACTAAATTTAGCAATAATGCCCCCAGAAGAGTTTAAAACACTGTGCAATGCAATGCTACAACTAAAATACTATAACGTTTACAACAACAACAGCTTGTTCAAAGAAATCTGTCCATTTGACAACACAGAAGTATTCCAGTGTTCAACTAAAAAGAAAATCAACCTCATGTGTGTGAACTCCCCACCTCGCCCACTGAAATCTGCAAGCTTAAAAACAATTCACTTGAATCAGGACCATTTACTTTTAAACAGAGGAAATAATACAACATAAAAATAAATACATGAGTAACATCTACTAAATATTGCCTAGGAAGCACTGAAAGGGTTTTAGTTCAATAACATTAAAGTAAGAAACAAAAACTAAAGTCAAATAAAAAACTTAAACACCTTTTTTTTTTCAAAGGTCACCAAAGTTAACCTAGTACAGTATTAGTCATAATAAAAGAAAGATAAGCAAAGCCTACATTTAAAATGATTGTAAATAATTATTACTAACCCCAAGTCTTTTAAAGCTTACAATTAAAAAAGTGATGTTTTTTTCTGCCTTCAACAACAATACTATGCAACCTAAAGCACAACAGCGGAGCAAAATAGAAAAACAATTACAATATATACAACAGTTTTTAAGAGTTTTAGGAGAAGTACTCGGTTACATGGTACATATGTGCACAACATGTTTAATTATTCACATAATTATTTGTATTTATTTGTGCTGAGCCATGAAGGTGGTGGGAGGGGGGAAGAGAGAGAGATAATGTGAACAGAATAATGTTGGGGGTGTGGGGGTCAGGAGTGGGGGGGGTGGTGGAAAGAAGGAACATGAGAACAGAATAACGGTCGCTAAAATGTGACTTTTTCACCAAAGGAAACAAAACATGATCCCAATCCAGTGACCTGAAATTTTTTAGATTCTGTCTATAAGTGTGCACTACAAAACAATTACAGTGGATTCACAGAGGTACATACTAAGGGTGCAATGAAGTAGGAGTGGGGTGGGAGGGACAATTACAAATGGAAAACACATTACTGAGGCAGCCAATGGTTTTACCACATGCACTCAAAAGTTCTGATTTACAATAAAATAAGCAAATTAAAAAGTAAAAATTCCACAACAAAAAAGGTTCAAGAAGGTGTCCTTCAGAGCAAAGATCAATCCCAGTGAAGTGCCATACACACACACACACAATCAACAATCACTAAACACACTGAGCATTAAACAGATCTATCCTATCCTATCCCATAACTCGAAGGTCGTTGGGACACCACAGATGATCGTTTAAACAGCTTACTCCATCTTTCTCTATCCTCAGCAACCCTCATGGCTTTGCTCAGTGTCAAGCCAGTCCATTCTCGAATGTTGTCCTCCCACCTCTTTTTCGATCTCCGTCTTCTTCTGCCTCCATTCACGTTGCCATGCAGGATGGTCTTTGCTAGGCCTGATGCTCTGGTGACGTGGCCATACCATTGGAGTTTCCGTTTCTTCACCACTGTAATCATGTTGTCCAATGGCTTGTGTGATGGTCGGTCGGACTTCATCTTTGGTGAAGTGGTGGGTATAGGAAATGCCCAGAAGTCTTCTGTAGCAACTGATCTCCGTGCTTTGTATTCTTCGTTGTAGATCTGCTGTGAAGGACCATGTTTTGCAACCCTATAGGAAGATGGAAATGACAAGGGAGCGAAGCAGCTTTACTTTCACCGGACCTAAACTTAGTACTGTTTTATACCTGATCCTGTATTTATTTATTTATTTTTTAAAATTTGAGCTTGAAGCAAATCTCAAATTAAAGCATTATTTTATATATAAACACTAAATCTAAGACAAAAGCATTATTGTATGTATATATCTATATGTATAATACGAACGATGTTAAAAGCTACTCTAATAATATAAAGCTTCAAATTGGTTATGAATTTTTGCAGAAGCTGGCTATTTTCTTTGTTTTCTGCCGATTTTGCTTACTCCATTATAATATAGTGTTATTTCTCCACCAATGATCTTAAAACAGCCTGCTTTTGTCTTTAATCTAAAAGCAAAAACCACACCAAAATGGTGTTAGAGCAAACTAAACATCAAACACGGGCACTTGAAAGTGGTGGTGCACACTGTAGTTTCTCCAATAAATGACAAACGGGAAATAAATTTTACAAATAAATACAATAAATTATAAATAAATAAATTAATAAATCAAATTTTAACACCAACATGAAGAATGCAAACAATAAACTAATTCTAGTAAAATAACATAAAAAGTATGACTGTATAATATGCTACAAAGAAGCGCTAACCACACAAAACCACACATAGCTTTGTGTGTGCACAGGTCATCAAAAAGCAAGTGAGACAAAATTTCACAAGGTGGTCAAATTTTACCTGGCTTCTTTCCCGATGCCCAGATGACTAATAGCGAGAACAAAAAGAAAAAGGTTTAATTAATTTTTGACAAGTACCTACTTGTACTGAAATAAAAACAAAATGCGCTCACGTCTCTTTCAACTCAAATTCCCTCTCTGCCTCAAAACAAAACAAAGAAAAAAAAGCTGAAAACAATAGCTCCAGAGCTTACAGCTCAGAACGAGAAAGCTGAAGTGTATCCCCATCTCCCACTACATTGGGAAAAAAGTTGGGGGAAGAGGGTAGAGGAGGAGAGGTAATTGGAATGGGCGGTGGGGATAGACTGGGTACATTTTCTCCCCTAGCTCAGCAATTACTCTAACATACATACATGTCTCATAAAATTATTTTCAACTACTTGTGCTTGATTTTCTCCTACCTTCCTCAACTATGAAAACAGAAACTAATATTTTAACTGACCATTTTTAAGTACTAATAACTGTCCTGATAAGTAATGTACGCCTGACTTGTATTGTAATAATATTATTTTATTACGTCATGTTCA
Organism: Oncomelania hupensis; assembly: GCA_036898135.1. Classification (NCBI taxonomy): domain Eukaryota; kingdom Metazoa; phylum Mollusca; class Gastropoda; order Littorinimorpha; family Pomatiopsidae; genus Oncomelania; species Oncomelania hupensis. The sequence goes on along the minus strand of CM072511.1, from coordinate 91,275,081 downwards.
CAAATTACATAACTTTGAGTTATGATAAGCAATATACTTTCAGTTATTGATACACTGAAAATATCTTTTTTTTTCTCCCCTCCTTTTCTGACCTGTGCAAACATAATTTGTGTTTCTGTAAAACATAACGTCAACATTAAATCTAACACATAGAGATCCAGCATAAACACAATAATTTGCTAAGTCAGGTACAGAGGTGTGTTGTCCAAGATGCTCATACACAAGGCTTTGTGTGCTGAGCCACCTCCGCCACCATTAATTTAAAATTAAGTATGTTCAAAAGTGTCAGTCAGACACTGAATAAAGAACATTTAAATTAAGGCAATGATGTTCAAAAAACAAATATTAATGTAGGTTAATCAACCTTATATAGTGCTTGTGAATGGAAGTTCATACTTACGATGGAAGTGACAAAACATTTTATCACACAATAATAATTATAAATGATAAATGCACATCTAAATAAAAGATCCATAATTTTGCATAAATGCTTTGGAAAGCAGATTATATCAACAAGAATTAAAAACTCAAATCCTGCATTTTACCACAGAGGTAAACAACAAACCAACAATGAAGGACACAGGATGAAAAATCAAGCAACTTATCAGAAGGAGATGGGCAGAGTGAACAGGAGAAACCTATCAACCAATGCAGGGGTTAAGAATTATATCTCCCCCCTCCCACCCTCTCCCCTCACCTAGCAGAAACAAGATGGCATGCCATTTAAATGTATTTCCAGATAATCCCACACATAGCTGAAAGTTAAGCATTTTCTTTTTCATTTAAAGGTGTCGGATAGCACAGCGGTTGGAGCACTCGCTACTGTGTCGCAAGTTAAGCACCGTCCAGTGTGGTTAGCACTTGGATGGGTGACCGCAAACCGTGAAGTGACAAATAACAACGCCCCCAGTTGACTCAACTGTGACCGAGTACCTACTATCTTAAGGGTGGGGAAGGTAAAGCAGCGAGGGAGAGAGATGGGCATCACCCTCATTACGCTGGCCTAAGATAAGTGTGATCTCCAACATCACGCTCCCCTACGGCCACAAGGCTATGGGACTACCTTTACCTCTTTACCTTAAGCATTTTCAAAAGTGTAAATTTTCTTGGCGGTGTTTTGACTGCTTTATCTGAAGAATGGAAAACACAGAATTATAGACCACTATTTAAACTATCTGCAAGGAAAACATTATCAAAATCAGATCAGCCGGCCATTTTTAAGATACAGCGTGAAACGTGTTTAGAAAATAGTGACCACAACGACCTTGACAAAATATGAATGATCTAGAGGTGCCAACCCCCTAATCTTCTTGTCAGTATTTCCGGACCCGTTTGTCAGTAATTTTTAACACTTGTCAGTATTTTTTTTTCTCGCAAAACCTAGCCTATGACACTATAAAGTAACTACAGGCTTCCCTCTGAAACAGAAGGCTATTTTTAATCCTCTAAAATCACGATAAAAATCAGCTTGTTGAACACCACACTTGTTTTACTCTAAAATCACCATGAAAATCAGCTTGTTGAACACAGCGACGTTCAGTGAGTGCAGGAGTACTATTATGAGACCAGAAACCGGTACAGAAGCACCGCTGGCAAAGATAAACGATCGGCAACTTTTCCTCCGTATTTTTAAAAAAGCTACAGTATTTCTGTATTTAATTAACTTCGCCGGAATTAAATACGGTCAATCCGTACTGGTTGGCACCTCTGATGATCTGACATGCTTAGCAGTAGTTACAGTATTCACAAAGTAAAAATGATGAATTTTGGTTAAGTCATTCTTGAAATAAAGCAAAAAGTGTGTTTTGAAGAAGGAAAAAAAGTGAAATTCTCAGCGATAGACTGACTGACCGACCAACTGACTGACAACCAGACTGGCCCATGATCTAACTACCTGCTTATCAAAACTCAACAAAATCACCTTAGCCATTTTTTTTAGATATTGAGCAAAATGTGTTTAGTTTAGCAGCAATATGACTTGCTGTAGAACAAATATCATGGCACAGGGAGATGCAGGCCACTAACCTAAATACTGTTACTATGAAATTTGGTCAAAATCCATTCAGTGGTTCTTGAGAGGTTCTTGGTCCAACAGACAGACCGACAAGACATTTGGCTCGTTCTGATTCACCCCAACTACTTCAAAGTATTTCCAGAAAGAAAAGCAAGCCACAAAAGAGGTGGGGTTGAGGGGCCTGAAACTAGCTTTGTGCATGTGGCATTGCTGATTGAAAGAAAAGAGTCAGGGAAATAGCAGAACTAAAATTCAACACCAGGCTGGCTTTCCCCCTTCAAGAACAAAGCAGAGCAAGCTGTGTGGAATAATAAATCTTTGTTCATTTTATATAGGAAAAAAATATACAGGTCTTAATAAAGAATTTAACTTTGTTTTTCATAGGGAAGGTTTCAGCCTTCCCAGAAAAAACTTTATATAATGACTATAGTGACTCTGAGATCATATTTTTAACTTCAACTTTTGAATTTTTTAACCTTTTTCATCTTCAACTTCAATAGGCTGAAGAAGGCAATATGATGCTGTCAAAATATACCAGAGATAAATAATAGAATCTGAGTCAAGATAATACCTACTCTATATGACCACTCCAGATTCTGGAAACATACACTCAACTAGTCTGAGATCATTTTTTCAAACTTGTACACTAGATCATTGAAGAGTTTACAAATCCACTTTGAAATGCCAGCTCTCAAATAAGAGTGTATACACAGCTTAAAAAGACATTCAGTCCCTTTATCATGTCACCTAACAAGTTTCGATCCATACAGACATTATACGTCTTTACCAGACACAACAGGCGGAGAATCAATCGCATAGAAATTGTCACAACAAAGCCTTCCAACACATGCTGATAGCATCGAGTCATGCATCGGAAATTCAATGTATTTCATGCCTATATAGGTATCTTAGGGGCGATAAGTTACTTAGTGCATTAGATGCACAAAAAATATATGACTGTATAAGCAAACAATCATCTTTCACAGGTAATTAAACATTTCATAAGCTTTTTGCGTAATTTTGATCGTCTCCCCAGATGCGATCTCAGATGGGTTTCAGCATGAAAATGAAATAGGAAAGAATCATTTAAAAGAAGGACGTTCAGATGACATAGCATTTTGAGTATTATTTAGCCTGTTACACAGAGTTTTGTAAAATGAGTCATCCCAACAGTACCAAGCAATTAGAACAGGAAGAATAAATTGGAAAGCAAACCAAATGCTTAGTACTCTTGTAATGAGTTGTAAAACAAAACATAGATAATAATCATGTAATGGTAAAACAGGACAAACATCATTTTAGTCTGAAACACTTTATCGAGTTGTTCAATGGGGCTGCTAAACAGAATGAATGAGAAAAAAAGTCAATTCTGTAAACAACTTGCCCACCCACCCATAAAATAAACTAAAAATCTTTCAATGTTTTCATGATAGTGCCCATGAAAGCCCAACAAGGTAAAAATGTCAAATATGCAGCCCGAATAGCAAATCATAAACAAAATGAAATCAGCTAGATTGATACTGTTTACAAGTTCAGCATGTCTTTACAAACAGCTCAGCAATGGTTGATGATGCAAATAAATAGTCACAACACAGGGACATCTATCAAACTGGGCTAAGGACCAAAACTATATTTCACAGCAGCAAACCAAAGTAAACATCAGTTAATAGACTGTCCAAAGTCAGAAATATTAACCTGGTATAAGGCTGTAAAATAAAGAGGGTCACTAGTATAATACAAAATTAAAGATCCATACACAAAGTCTGACAATAACAGAATAAATGTTTCTATACATGCAGTGAACAATGCAAACATCAAGACCACTTACCATTGTAGTGTCTTCGATCTACAACACATGAAGAAATACCAATGCCTACTGTGCCCTTATCTACACAAAAAAAATAAGTTAAATTTCCTTATTAACGGTTCACAATGGCTGATATTCTTTACAGCTGAAAGCAACATAAACATCAGTGAAAATGCAGTTTTACTAAACTACCCAGTATCCAGCATCAGCAAAGTTTACCTACTAGTCCTTGATTTTTTCTTTTAGTATTCACTGATGGTGATAAACTTCCAACTCTAATAACACTGGTTGATTTTTACAGCTGGTTGGGTGTCAAACTATTTAATAATAAAAACTAAAGAGCTTTCGCTGAAAAGGAAACCCAAATTCTGTTTGCATGTATGACGAAATAAAATCCAAATAAAAAAATTCTCCCCTGCACCATCTGTGACTATTTTCTACCATATTCTATGTATACTTGCTCTCTAGTCACATTATTTTTATCAAGTATGTATGCAAAACTTTTTTTCCCCACACCCAAAAATGGGGCTTGTATAGAGAATAAATGGGGAAACAACAACAACAAAAGTGTTAGTATTTAAGTTAACAAAAAATTAAGCAGGGCAAAAACATTTACTAATGAAATCAGTTAGTTGGTCTAAACTGATTCAAAGAGAAAACTGACCACCAAAGTAAATGAGAAAAAGATCTTCAAAAATTAAAAGGGGCTAATCACAATTAAACATTGAAAATCCATTTCCCTTTAAACATTGCAAAGACAAATAATAAAATGATCAAAAAGCTGTGGTCAAAATGTTACCTGGATTGACATATTTAAATCAAAGTTATCTTCATCACTTGTGTTATACCTGGTATGAATTACACTTACGCAACAACAACAATGTAACTTTTACAAACGTGTGTCAATGAGTTAAAAAGTCAAATTTTGAGTTGCAGTATTATGCAATCTGCAGCACTACAAATTCTGATATCAAACATCAAGTTCAGACACAGTACATTGCACAACTATACATATGTACAAAATATTTTTTTTCTATACTACTGTATTGTTGTGTTCTATACTGCTGTACATATGCTAACAGAAATGCAAACTCTTGATTATATTACAAATGAATGTTACAGTAAAGCAAAGAATACTAAGCAGAAATAACACACCCCACATTGCTTTGCCATACGCTATTCCCAACTAGATAAAATGAAAGCTTAAGAACATACACATTTAAATATATAGAGAGCAAGAGTGAATACCTAAAAACATTCAAAGACCAGAGGTTCTTCTTTCCCACCCTACACCCCAGAAGTTATTTTATTGCTGATTTATACTTTCTTCAAAATGTAGCCATTCGTCCACAGTACCATATTTGCGGCAATTATCAAAACACTGCACATAAAATCATGGATGCATGTTTCCAATTAAAAGCATCAGTAAAACTATTCCTTATGTATACACGTATGATCAAAATATGGCGTTTCTTTATGTAGGCAAAGGTGGGGTGTATTATTATCATCAGATGTGATACCAAACCAGCTAGCATAAAGTCAACATGGGTGAAAAGTACAACAGAAAAAATTATGATCACTGTACCTTCAGGCTGCGTATCACTGAGAGCAGAGTCGCGCTTGTTGACCGCACTGTTACGACTGCTCTGAGACGGATGTCTTCTGGCAAAATTGGGAAGTGAGGATGACCTGCTTAGGAATAGCAAAATCAAAAGAATCGTGAATGCATAACATGTGAAGATAGAGGACTACTAACAATCAACGTCAACACAAGTGTGGAGTGCTGTAGAAGAGATTGAGTGGACATTTGAACTAGATTGATGTCATTGGTGTGGAAAAAACTTGTATGATCATAAATGATAGTAGGATGACCCCAATTTAACAACTTTCAGATAAACAATGAACATTCCATCTCAATTAGCACTGAAGTTAGCTGCCCACACAAAGAAGAGGAAGAAAGGCCATTAATGCATCTCTAAAACATTATGAAACACTGTGCAAATATAAAAGATTGTCATAATATTTCTTAAGTTTGATGAGATTCATGTTCTCTGACAATATCACTGTTACCTGTAAACATGTCATATTTTACTTAATACATGAATACACATTATCAACAAGAAAAATACATTAAACACAAACTAAATCTTAAACATAAATGTTCACAATTATTACAATTTAAAAAAATGTTATTATAGTATTTAACTTGAGAAAGAACCCGATTTACATACAAATATCATGCCAAACAACAGGAGTGGTTTTTTTCTTAAATAAGACTGCATTGCAATGGAAAGTCATATGATTTCATATAAAACAAAATGCATCAGAAAAAAATGTAGACGTATTCTTTACAAAATTTAATAGACATAGAGGCAGATCTTAACAAGTTTCAAAGTCTCAAGGGAATAAAGTAACTTACTTTGAACAGAAATGGAATGAGCAAGGAGTAGTGCACTAACTTCACATGCATAAATAAAAACATAATAGTGGTTAAAATTGGAGTGGGAATGGGAGAATTAATAAAAACAAAGAAATAATACAATGTCTGGAAAATAAACTAATTCTTCCAAATAACATCATCAGTTTAGAACAGCCTAATCAATGAGAGGCTGCTTGGTTACACCAATCTTTCTGTTTCATTTTCTTTTATTTTTATGTAAGCATTCTATTTTTAGAGTTTTTGCAGCTCAAGAGCTTTTTTCAGACTGCAAAACACAATAAAGTTTAAATCTCTCCAAAATTATGTTGCAATTTCACTAAATCTCTCTAGTCCTTCCCCAACAAAACCTATACAACATCCCTACCCACCCTTTCAGCCTAACAAATTTGATGTGGAGGTGGAAGGAAATATGTGGAGCCAATTATCATGAGTGAATGATTCTTGATTGATGTTTTTTGTTTTTTCTCCCCACCTTTGGAAGTTGGGTTCCGAACGGTGTATATGCTCACTGGCTTCGTATGCTTCATTTTGGCACCGACCGCTGTGTAAACAATCACAGAACATGCCTGGCGGTTAGTTGTATTCTCTACCACACCACAACGACAACACCAATAACAGCTAGACAATATTAACATGAATGTTTGATTACACAAAACTGAGATTGACAACACAAAATGAGAACAAGGACGGTTGTGATTGAACATCTTGGAAAATTATTTCAATATCTCATGCTAATGATGACTTTACACATCCAATTCTGAAAACTTTGATGAAGCGAACACTCATTTATACTTGCAAGGTATTGATTTCAAATCCACATTGCCTTGTGGTTTGATCAAAACATTTCAACTCCCACAAACTAAAATCTACTTTGCAATTTCACTAAAGAATCTTTAACAGACGCAAGCATTCTGTAGTTCTTAAATAAAACTTTAAAATCCTTTTTTTAAAATTAAATAAAAATCAGGCAGCTACAAAAAATGCTGTAACTGAATAGAAATACTTGTAAATATACAACTTTACCATCTCAAATCTAAGAATCATCCATTATTTGATAATTTATTAGTAAAATAAAAGCCCAAAACTAATTTATCTGAGTAATATGAGCCGCTCCCATATGCTTTCCGCTAACGATGAATATGCAAATGACTGATGAAATGGTGTGAAACAGAATGGTCGTTTCACCTGAATCGAAACTTGGACCCTCTTGTAAATAGAGTGCCCCCAGACCTCAACTTCTTAGGAGCTGCGTTTGAATTGGAGAGTCTGCACACACAGACAATGTTGACCATTACGTATACTACTTCTGCTATTTAACAAAAGTTTCCTAAGCAACACCCACACAGAAAGGTTACAAAACACGGGGTAAAAAAATGTATGTATTTTATAACTTTTGCAGACTTCCAAAGAATTTAAATCAACAAAACTTTTGTAAGCAACATGAGATTTTGAAAGCCTTTATTATTCAACACTAGCAACTCAAAAACAAAAAGCTTTTGTTAGTCAACACCAGAAACCCAAAAACAATGAAAGCATTAGATGATCAGGATCGGGATAAAAAAACATAACATACTAAGTTCATTGCCTTAGTCAAAAGTCGTGCAATGAAGCTTTCTAGTGGTTATGGATATTGTTTGTGGTGCTAAAAGGTGTAAAGCTTAAAGGTGATCACTATTTTGAATTTCTACACCATTGCTCTTCGTACGCTTGTAAGTTAACAGAAGACCTTGAAAACGGTCTTGCAACACCAAACATACCCTAACATTATAAACCAGGATTATACAGAATCTTAATGAAATCTCAAGTCATTGCATGGATGCTTGGAAAGACATCACAACAACATATTTCATATTAAACTGATAAAGTTTTATAATATATTTATATAAATCCCATAAAACAAAAGCGAACATAAAATATATGTTTAATAGGTCTCCTTAAAAAAATCATAAGAACTTTGTTTAGATTTAGAAAGGATGGAGTGAGATGCAGACCTGTTTACCCTGGAATTGTGGATGGGGTACTTTTCAGAAAAAAGGGTGTATTTTTAAGAAAGTAAGTGTATTCCACGAATAACTTGAAAATTCCATATATTAGACACAATTCATTCGCAACTTACGTACCTCATGTTTTGAGACAACACAAAAAAAATGTTATCTTACATCAAAGAACATAAATTGCCTTAAAATACAGATATTGCAAAATCAAAGCTCTTAAGAGAACCCCAAAGTACCATGGTAGGCAATTATGATTGTAGTTATTTTTACAAATTGATTTTAGTAGGCTACAGTTTTTCTCTTTGTTTGTTTGAGCCATCAGTGGCAACACAAAAAGGTCCATTGAGCATCTGCTCTGCAACTGAAGCTTTGATGTCTTCTGCCATTGACGTAATTATCGCCGTTGTTTTGTTCCTGCCACAAGAATACATCTGAGCGATTTTCGAGTCTGGAAAAGCACTTTTCACAGTTTTACTTATTATATCTGCTGTGGTGAGAGGTAGGTTAGTCTTTACAATAAGTTCGGAAAACATGGCCTCGGCTCGGATAACATCTTGCTGGGTTTGCGATACTTGCTGTGAAGGCATGAATTTTAGTATGCTTTGGCATGTTGCAGCGGCCTACTGAATTCTACCAAGTCGATCACGGTGGCTTTTAGTCTCACAATGGCAATCGATATAAAATTTTCCAGAATGATTATTCGAAATAGAAAAATCAACTTCACTGTACTTGCATCGAGCATGCACTTTGCTGACAGAAGATTCGACGATGCCAGGGATTAGTATACTTTGAAATAAATTCCTGCTCACGTATATTTTTTTTTTTTTGGCTTTTGAGGGCCAGCAACACTTGCACTTGCTGCTTGACGTTTCATTTTTCACCCAAATATGGCGCCGTGATTGTTGTCAACGAATGACCATAATAAAAGCAGAAATAGCCGATCCGTGATGTCACTACTCGTAAACCAATCATCATCGATTTTCCTTATCGCCCAAGTTACCCGAAAAACAACCCGCCAAAGCTCCGAACTGCTCCAGAAACATCCAATTTATGTCTAGATTAAAAAAAAAAAAAAAAAAAAAAAAAGGCCGTATTTTTTTGGTACTGTCCTGTATGGGTTGTATTTTGTCAAATGTTGCGTATAAAATATGGTGAAATCGTATGGGTAAACAGGTCTGGAGATGCCAATCAAAGTTTTACAAGGATTCAGTATAATACTGTATTGATTAATCATATTAAACCCCAACAATTATTGGATAGATTTTTAAAAAAAACCCACATTCATGCAAGCAGAGTCAATTCGAAGCAATCAAGCATATAACTTAAACAAAGCAGCTATGCATAGAAAAATCCTTTCAAAGAATGCAGTTTCAATAGTTTGCTCACTCCCTCTATTTTGCAAGTGAATTTTAAACAAAGAGAAAAATAAGCTATGGGAAGAATCAAGCAGATACTTTAATCTTCTCTTTTTTGCAAGATCAATCAAATATAGGTATACAATATTAAAATATCAAGTTTTCCATGGCCCAATACATTCTGATTTATAACAAGCAGCTATCAAAATGCACCAGATTCATGCAGCAACAAAATTGAATTATTCATGCAGCAGATAGAAAGTCTAGCTCAGCCCAACCCTTTTCAGTTTTGGCCTTTGTTTTAGGGTGATTAATGGAATATACATTATTAATAAAGTGTGAAACGCTATTATATTCACTCTATTTGTGCGTATATTGAAAAGATATAACATTTATTTATTACATCAAATAATCCATTAGTTTTATAAAAAAAAATCAGCTCACAAATTTTAAAACAATTAACTAATGTTAACATTTCAGGAAAAAAAAAATCAGTTTTAAATCAATGTAAAATGGATTAGGTAGAAAAATGAAAATGTGAGCATGACAAAACAGACAAATAAAATAATTAAACTTTTTGTGTAGGCAAAGGCAGATTTGTTATTAATAGAAGGGATTGCACTGGAAGAAAACAATACAATCTGTAAAAATTTAAAATTGTGAGGTGAACAAAACAAACAGCAACACCCAAGTAGAGGTCTGAAGCAATATTTCGATTTTTATTCAAATCTTTATCAAGCCATTAAGCAAACTAAAAATTGTAAAAGCTTTCAAATAACAAAAGTAAAAAAAAAAAAAAAGCTCACAACGGCACTGGAAAATTAACACAAGGACTGAGAGCTTAAAGAAAGCAACAGTAAGCAATTTCTGTTAGTTAACAATGTAAAATGTGCAAAAACTGACGTGAAGAAAAGTTGCTGTTCCACAGCACATCGCCACAGATACTTGGCAGCTGCAGCTGTTTGGCATTTATATCCTACAGGCTGCTGCTTCTGCACACAAATAAAACATGTCGCAGTTAATTAAAATGCTTGTGCCTAAGCAGCAAAATCATTAACAAGAAAACTGGCGAAAGTGATCATTTCTTTTCTTACCTGCACAATTAATTTTAAATAGATTCTAAATAATGTATTAGCGGTAAACTTTATAATTTTCAATTCAATGAGCATAAATTTACCTATAGTAACAAAGAACAAGCAGCAAATTATAGTGAGTTTTCTTTCCTAAACCACTTTTCATATGATTTTTAAAAAAAATACCCTTAGCAATTTCTATCGAGTTTTGTTTGCAAAAACACTGCACGCAAATATTTTCTTTTCTTTTTTTATATAAATATACTCAGTTCATCTCCCTTTTTTTCAAGTCTAACGAATAAAGTTTATTTACATAATCAAAAGTTGTTCCACAACAGCAAATTACAAACATGGTCAAAGTTCTATAATATTTATATATCGCAAAATACAAACACACAACAAATTTGAACATGAGCAGTGACAGAAAATTCACATGTATCATCACACCTAAAGTCACCATTATTTACATAGGTGTTTCAATACGTGTCTAATGGTACCATAATCCAGAGCTCATTGCAATAATGCCATGGTACTATTATTTATCGATCACATGCAAAGTGAGGATTGAAAAAGCAAAGTATACAAGGAATGGGCAGTAAAACTGATAAACAAAAGCACTATTCCAATAATATGACACAGGAAGAACATTATACTATGCATATTGCACACATAGATGTAAAACAGTTTCAGAGTAATATCTTTGTCTACAGCTCATTTCACCCTTGGATTACAAGAGTTTTTCATAGTCAATTCAACTTTAACTTGATTTTTGTCCTTTAGAAACTGCTCTCAAATGCTGCAAGTGAAAATCTGTTTTGTCTAGGAAATTTAAAGGAAATGAAGGCATGAAGAAAGAAACAAAAACAGTGGAAAACCAATATCTGTTATATGAGCAAAAAATGGTCCCAATGACTCAAGCATCTGTCACTGATTGCAAACCAAAAATCAAGCATGAACAAAGGTAGGGTACATTCATATAGCACCAATTTAAACTACAATATCTTTTTGCACAATGTACATATAATTTAAAGATACATTATCAGTCACCATTATTATGCAAGTCTGCAGACACAAAAGAAATAAATGCGGTATAAAAATTTCTTGCCATAGATTTTCCCAAAGCAGTTTACTCATATTTATCAACACCTTTCTCTCATCCAGAGTTTGAGATCAAATTTGCGCAAAATCTCATAACGTTTTTTAATTTATTTAACACTAAGAGATTACAATTTGTTTACAGAGTAACGCAGCAGTGCATGATAAACATATTCCAATTTTTTGCAAATTAACCATGCAGACTGTGCGCCTATATGGTATTAAGCGACGCTTAATGACTATTAAGGAACTCAGCCATTTGCTAGACTCACGAGGTGACGTTATTGAGGAACTGAATGGCATTTTAAGCTGCATACAACTTTTTTGTTGTTGCAAGCTTTCACCTCAGAAATGGAAATGAATAAACTCTTCCATGATCATACTGTCTAGAGAAAAAGTTTGAAATTTTTTTTAACCTCAGTCACACTTTAATATATCCATGCAATTTTCCCAATTAATGTTCAAATGAAGTAAAACTAAACTCAAATAAAATTATAGTGCAAGCTCAGAAAAAAACCAAACACCACTTGGAACTGTTATAAACACATTTGGTGGATCACAATACACCTTGTAACAGAAAAAACGGTTCCTATTTTAACATAATAACATTTAAGTCGGCCGAACTACAAGCAGCACTTGATAAAGTTTGTAGTTAAATAAAAATGAGTTACTTAACCACACATCAAAGAGAAAAAATATTAATAAAATTATTAACAAAACTTTTAATAAGGGGTGAGAATTGTCAGTCATTTGGCTGATATGCACCATTAAAAAAATACCCCATCCCCTATAAAATAATGATTCCGCCAAATAAAAATAAATTTTAAGAAAGGGAGATTGAAGGTATGAATGTAGCACTATGAATATTATGTGCAGTATACATCACAACATTACATTCTTTTGGTCATTCAAATAAAAGGGAAACCAATGGCGTCTGACAGGTGTGGGATCAATCCCGCCTCTGGGCGTTATGTTTTTCCAAATGTTATTTACTTTCAACTCTGGCAACATCTCCAGGGTTTTCTCCGGGTACTCGGGTTTATACACTCAGCAAAATTTCAATTAAAAAAAAACCAAAACAACTAATATTAGGTAGGGTGGGTTTGGGCACGCCACAGGCTGCAACTACACTTTCCCCAGGAGAGTTAGAGTCATCCCAGAATTTTATGACAAAAAGAAACAACAGAGTATCAAAAATAAAATTTGAAAAAATCAATAAAAAGTAGCAATCAAAATTATGCAGCGATTTGAATATGTAAATTTCTGCAGCGATTTTAACATTTAAAAAAGTGGACTTCAAAATACTTTTTCCTTTATTTTTTTGTTTATTATTATGTAGCCGAACGGAGCATTTGACGCCTGCCACGACCTCGAGAACACGAACTGTTATTTTCATTTATCCCTCGTAAGAGAGACATTGTTGTTTTTTCCTTTAACAACTTTTGAAAACGACTCTTAGTGTACTCCTACTGGCATCTTTACCAGCACTGAACCTTCCTTGCTGTGGTTGATGTAGTGTGGACGTTGACCGTTACAACATGGGAGCCCTCTGTACAACCTGCCGTCTCAACTGACCTGAGCAGCTGAGGGAACCATGCTGGTCGCTGACTGCCATCCAGAGAGACTCCAACTTAGAAAGCCCGTAAAGAAAAAGTTCTGTTTATTATTCCCTCATAACTTTTGACATTTAAAAAAAAAAAAAGATTCTTTTGTCAATGATTAAGAAAGGAGATTTTAATTTATAAATGGAATTTAATCAGTCGTTTTCAAAAGTTGTAAAGGAAATAATTCATAAATTACAATTAAATTGTTTGCAATTATAATAAATGGAAATAATTTAGGAAAGTGCGTTCATTTCAATTATAATAAAGGGAGGTCATCTATGAATGAGCTTGATAATGGATAGAACAGGTAGTAACATGCACTACGATGCAGGAAAGTATGTGTGGGGGGAGGGGGGGGAGGGGTTTCCTTTGTTGGTTGGTTATTAATTCAAGAATCTACTCTTGTGAATGTAACACACAAACCAAATGTAACTGTTGTACGATTTCTCTTTGGCCATTTTTCTATGATGCAGTCACGAGTCTCAAGAAAAAAATGTGATCTTATACTGCAAAATAGTCTGATAACATATTTTTTTTAGGTGACATGTGCCTGCCGGGAACAGTTCAAAATACTATCATCCACAAATTCACTCAACACTTTTACCATGCGAGCTTGCATTTAGATGCGATGTACCAAATCAACAACGGGATTGAAAAACTCTCTCCAGATTTTTCACCACACACACACTGTTCCATACAACATAAATACAATATGTGTGCACACTGAAACACTTTGGAATGTCAGTTTAGAAGATTCAAAACAGAAGAAAGTATGGCACTGACGGATGTATCATTTCCAATGTTAGTCATCAGCCATTGAAGCATAAAAATCTAAAAGGACTTCAAACGCAGTCAAGCGACTTTTTTTTTTCTCGAGCAGTTAATATTATTGAAGTAAACTTCTCTCAGGACTACAAACACGCTGACACACTGGTTAATGTGTTCGTTAGCTAGGCCATCTTTTATTTGAGTACAGTCCCTTCTTCGTAACCATGCAACATAACCAAGCAACCAAATACTCTCTAGATTAGATCTATCACATATCCCCACCGTTAAGATGTCGTCTATAGTCCTGGATCGTAGACTTTGCTCTACCGGCCTTTTTCAAATGGATTTATAACAAACAACCTTAAACTATAAAAACAATAACGAAAATAACGTCACTGGACTCTCAGCATCTTTTCACGCCTTTCCCCCGTCTAAGTCTTCACTTGCGAACACTAGAGATCTACTGGAGCACAAAGTCCTTGAAGCGTGCGGGCAGCCTTCGTGTGCGGCTCGGACGCCCATCTGGTACGGTCGACGGACATTGGGTCACCGCAGGCACAACCGCTGGGCCCTGACTCTGAGGCAACACGGGCGCCGCGGCTGGACTTTGAAGTGGCAACGGCAAGCGCGATGACACCGCGGACACTGCGGGTAGACTCGGAGACTACGGCGATGGCGCGGAATCTCTTGAGCAAGCAACCTCGATAGACAGCTCATGCGGTCGCGTTGGTGTCGTCTGGAACTGGCTTGCCGGCTGTGGCAACCCCTGCTCCTGCGGAACAGCAGGGGGATCGATCAACTGCAGTGAAGGGCGTTCACTGCAAAGCGCAGCCTGGGAGGTACTGGGTTCATTCACGTCCTCTCCCGGCTCTGGTGGTTCTCGGACACGCGGCAGTACATGGTCCACGTGCCTCTTCAGCTCCCGTCCGTCGGGCAGCCTAATAGTGTATGACACAGGCCCCGTCATTGTTGTGATGACTCCTGCCAACCACTTTGGGCCTTTCAGAAAGTTTTTGACATACACATGGTCACCCACAGCGTAGCGACGGGCCTCAACGTGATCATGATTCAGCTTCTGCTGCTGCTGCTTCTGCACGACTTGCCGTTCCACACTTGGCTGTACTAAATCCAGTCGTGTCCTCACTTTCCGATTGAGGAGCAGCTCAGCAGGCGACAGTCCCGTCGTTGTTTGCGGCGTAACCCGAATACAAGGACAGGAAACGCGACACCCGCGTCTCCAAGGAGCCGGACTTCATCTTCCTCAGGCCCTGCTTTAGCGTCTGTACTGCCCGCTCCGCCAGCCCATTGGTCGCGGGGTGGTATGGAGCTGCCCTGATGTGCTTGATGCCGTTCATCAGCATGAATTTCTCAAACTCCGCACTCGTGAAACAAGTCCCATTGTCTGACACGAGTGTCTCTGGCAATCCATGAACGGCAAATGACTGCCTCAGCTTCTCAATGGTAGCTTCCGATGTAGACGAATTCATAAGATAGGCATCAATCCACTTGGAGTGTGCGTCAATGACAACCAGAAACATCTTGCCCTGGAACGGGCCTGCAAAATCCACATGCAGACGACTCCACTGACGATTCGGCCACTCCCACGGATGCAGAGGCGCAGCACTGGGCAGGTTTCGCTGCGTCTGACACACATGACAACGTCGCAATGTGGCCTCAATCTCACTGTCCATATTTGGCCACCAAATGTACGATCGCGCCAGCGCCTTCATCTTCGTCATTCCCGGATGTGTGTCATGTAAGTCCCTCAAAAGTCGCTCCCGGCCTTGTGGCGGCACCACCACACGTGTCCCCCAACGCAGACATCCGTCGAGCACGCTCAGCTCCGTCTGCCTCGTGAAGTAGGGCTGCTGTCTCTTGTCTCTACAGCTTCCTGGCCAGCCCTTCAACACATAGTCCCTCACCCGTGACAGCACGGGATCTCTGCTCGTCCACTGACGAATCTGGCGCGCCGTCACGGGCATGGTCTCCATCTGCTCCATCAGCAGCACCGTTTCTCCATGCTCTGGCTTCACGCTCACTGTGATCTCACGCGGCAGTCGGCTCAACCCATCAGCATTTCCATGCTTTGTGCCTTCTTTGTACCTGATATTGTATTCATATGCGGCTAAGGTGAGCGCCCAGCGCTGGATTCTTGCTGCAGCCATTGTAGGTATCTGTTTGCTCTCGCCAAACAATCCCAAGTAATGGCTTGTGATCGGTGTAGATGTCGAATCGGTGGCCATACAGGTATGGGTGGAATTTCTTTATTCCAAAGATTACTGCCAAAGCCTCTTTTTCCACCTGACTGTAGTTCTTCTCGGCATTGTTCATGGTTCTCGAGGCAAATGCCACAGGCCTCTCACTGCCATCTGACATCTTGTGCGCTAGGACGCAGCCCACCCCGTAGCTGGAGGCATCACATGACATCACTATGTCCTTGCTGGCATCAAAATGTACAAGCACTTGTGGTGACTGCAACATCTTTCTACTCTGTTCCCAAGCTCTTTGTTGCCTTTCGCCCCATGCCCACTTCACCCCCTTCTTCAGCAACTCATATAGCGGGGCAAGCACAGTGGACAAGTTGGGAAGAAACCTGGATGGTAGCTTCCGATGTAGACGAATTCATAGGATAGGCATCAATCCACTTGGAGTGTGTGTCAATGTTTTGTGATGACTCCTGCCAACCACTTTGGGCCTGTCAGAAAGTTTTTGACATACACATGGTCACCCACAGCATAGCGATAACAATGTTTTGTGATGACTCCTGCCAACCACTTTGGGCCTTTCAGAAAGTTTTTGA
The DNA here is from genome assembly GCA_036898135.1 of Oncomelania hupensis. Classification (NCBI taxonomy): domain Eukaryota; kingdom Metazoa; phylum Mollusca; class Gastropoda; order Littorinimorpha; family Pomatiopsidae; genus Oncomelania; species Oncomelania hupensis. The sequence goes on along the minus strand of CM072511.1, from coordinate 91,258,131 downwards.
CATACACATGGTCACCCACAGCGTAGCGACGGGCCTCAACGTGATCATGATTCAGCTTCTGCTGCTGCTGCTTCTGCACGACTTGCCGTTCCACACTTGGCTGTACTAAATCCAGTCGTGTCCTCACTTTCCGATTGAGGAGTAGCTCAGCAGGCGACAGTCCCGTCGTCGTTTGCGGCGTGACCCGATACAAGGACAGGAAACGCGACACCCGCGTCTCCAAGGAGCCGGACTTCATCTTCCTCAGGCCCTGCTTTAGCGTCTGTACTGCCCGCTCCGCCAGCCCAGTTCATCTAAACAACTAAAATAGTGACGCACCAAAGTTGCACTCTAATGACAGATGACGTAATTGGGCTACATACGTCGACACAGATTCGTCACTATGACGCATACGTGTATGGAACTTGAATCTCTGCACGATCTCTGACTGTTTTGGCTTCAAATGATTCTGTACAGCATCTGCGAGCTCCCGAAACGATTTTTCACCTGGTTTTGAAGGTGCCAACAAATCACTCATGAGCTTGTATGTCGGCCCACCAACCACACTCAAAAGAATGGCCTTTTGTTTGTCTGCAGTGCCAATATCATTGGCTTCAAAATAATGGCCCAATCTTTCCACATACTGACTCCAATCTTCTCCCCCATGTAAATCAAACTCTCGCAATCGTCTGGAAGACGCCATCCTCGTCGCCAAATGAAGTAAACTTCTCTCAGGACTACAAACACGCTGACACACTGGTTAATGTGTTCGTTAGCTAGGCCATCTTTTATTTGAGTACAGTCCCTTCTTCGTAACCATGCAACATAACCAAGCAACCAAATACTCTCTAGATTAGATCTATCACAATTATCTGCTAGTTGATGCTCTGGCCATGCAACTTGTTTAATAAACAAAGAAAAACGCTGTAAAAGTTACGCAGATCTGGATCTAATAGATGCCCTTTTTCAATCTGTTTCACACACACAAAACTGCAAAATACCCTTCCTCGTTTTTTGGAAAGCGGAAAACACCATTTCTCTGCATTTACTTTTTTTGTGAGCGTTATGGTATCCCTCAACACTACAGAAATCACCTCCTTGTTTGCCATGTCCTATTGCCGTCGCCATCTTGAGCCTGCAGAAACTAAGGGACTTAACTCGGCTCTCATGCTTAAAAAAATCAAGCAAGTAAACAATCTTGGGTATAATTATATTATTTCTGCTTACATTTTGCCCTCAAATTGCTGCGCTAGATTTCACAAATTTGGTTGATTTTGACAATTTTCTTAAGGAGCATGCCCCTGTAACTCCTTAGTTTCCATTATTGTTAACTTCTGCAATTCTGGAAAGGGTAGGCAGATCCACACTACTAAGGAAAACTTGTTTTAATCATGAAGAAGTCATAGGTGTTTAGGTGGGTAGTGAGAACATGATTTCTTTTTCATTCTTGGGCTTCGAATTCATGTGCCTTCACAAAACTTTATTTAATCATAGAGCATTCATATCAATATGTTTTGAAAAGTCTTCAAGTTGGTTATGGGAGCAATGCTGGTGGAGATTAGCTGGGCAAACATGATATCAAATGTGTATGTAACCAACAAATGTATACAAACACCATTAGTATACCAGAAGACAACGAAATCTTGGAACGAACATTCAGAAAAATGAGGGAGCGAAGGGAGGGATAGAGAGAGAGGTGGAGTTGGGGGGAAGAACACAAAATCTTTGCAGTACAACAATCTAGACAGTAACTTCAATAAGTCAACATACCATGACACGTTCAGTTTGTCAACAAAAAACAAGCATACCATGGGAAACCAACAATTTTACAGAATGACCAAGGGAAAAAAGTGATACTGAAATAAATAAAACAGAAGCTAAACACAAAGAAAACAGAACACACTTTCTTCAGTACGTTCACCTGTCCTCTCTTTTTCTACAAAAGAAATAAAATAGGATTAACAGAAAATTACTTGCACTACCCACATGAGCATGCATCCAAATGATTATGCTTGGTTGTTGGTTTAAGAAATCTCAAAACTGAACATTGATTCACCCAAAATGAGCTGCTTAAATACATTTAAGATTTTTTTGGTATTGAAACCTTTTTGCAGTTCCAATTAATCAGAAAAATTATGAAGTTGTTAACTTTAAAATAAATGTTCAAAAACCCAGAACTTCTTAATTAAAAAAAACAACAACAATTTAAACAGCTGTATCATAATAATTAACATGCAGATTAAATATACACAAATCAACATTTGACATTTAAAATTTTACTCATGTTATAAATCTCTCTCTCTCTCTCTCTCTCTCTTTCTCTTCTCTCTCTCTCTCTCTATTACCATCGACCAGTATTTAAAATACATATTAAAATGAAGAGGAAGAAAACATTCCCTTGGAAAGCTGAATCTCAATATGCAAAATTAGTGAATGACCCAAAATTTCGTTATAAAAACTTCTGAACTGAGCATGCTAACACTGAGAAAGAGATATGATGTTTCATATTTCTGACTGCAGAGAAATGTAAATGGAAAGAAAGATTAGTGCCCGGGTGAAGATGGAAGAAAACAAACAACTAAAATTGTGCTAAATTAAATCAATACCAGAACCAAACAAATTTACAAAATAGTGTGATTCCAAAGCATGCCTGAGGACCTTGGGATAAAATACAAGTCTATTTAATATACCAATATGCAGATACACTGTAGCTGTCGTACAGTAACAGCCCAAGAATGTTTCATATGTCCCTATCACTGATTAATATAAAAATAGTATATAAAAATTATAGTTATGTCCCTCCCACATCCAAAAGGAATACTCAACCATAGCTTATGAAAAGGGCTCAATGGCTGCAATAATTATGTTAATTATACTGCAGTGTAGATGATCTGATTTCAATAATTATTCCAAACAAAAAAGGAGCTATAACAAAAGAGCCCTTAGCCAGAATTTATAAACTGCTTAGCTAAGGAAAAATTTTAAATCTATTTTACTGCGAGAGGTCCTGTGCACAGTCGGGAGGAAAATGCTGTCTACAAAAGAAAAGAAAATAAGAAAATATTAGGTATACAGAGGAGACAAAGAAATAAAGATAAGAAAATATTAGGTATACAGAGGAGACAAAGAAATAAAGAACTATTTAGTACTGAACAATATTACCTGTGCAAAACAGAGGCTTGTTTTAGTGAGACTAAAAAGAGCACTCAAAAGGGAAGCTATCTCGAAAAGAACATGTGTTTGAAATGCACAACTAATAGTGTAATTGCAGACAAAAGGAGAAGAAAATAAAAAGTAATTTCTAAATCACACAAATAATTATTAACCCAATGCACAACTAATAGTATAATTGCAGACAAAAGGAGAAGAAAATAAAAAGTAATTTCTAAATCACACAAATAATTATTAACCCTTTCTTAGCAAAGCCAACTCTTTCGAGCATTTCAACTTTCATTAATAAAAGTTAAAACTGTAAAATTTAATGGTACAAAACAAAATAAACTTTGAACTGACCTCCTCTAAATAGCGCACAACATTTCTAACACAATAAAGAAGTTTAAATAATTCAACTCTAAATCCACTTAGCAAGCCCATATAAGTACAAAATCTCCACAGCATTCAATGTTCACTTTCGAGCACCCCAAACTCCACACCAAAGTTAAAATTATAAAATAAAAATTAAAACCTTTTTTTCCTATAAAAAATTAACAAGAAAAAATAAATATGCATTCCCATAAATTTCATTTAAATCAAAACTAGAGAATTACAAAGACCTAATTCAAAGTAAAAAAGTAACAGAAAATTTGGTTGCATTACCAATTAGTGGGAACACAAAAATCAAGTATGGAGTAGTGGCAAGCCATGATAATTAAAATATCAAGAGTAATATAAGTGATTTCTATATTATGTCTTATCTAAACAATTCTATCTCACCTTCTTGGGGGTTCCTGCTTCATCATCCTGTGGATAATATTATTAATATTATTCTACAAAGTGACATTATTCTACCAAGTTTTAACTTTAAAAAAAAAAAAAGAAGAAGGAGAAAGAAGCAATTCTGGCGATAATACATAAACCACTATTATTTTTTCAAATAACTAAAAATGAGACAAAATTTCCCACAAACAAAATATACTGTACAGAGAAAGTGTCCTGAAACTAAACAAAAATAGGAGGACACAAAACAGAAAATTCTACAGAATTCCACAAGTTCATAAACTTGAGAAAAAAGCCAACAGAGTTCCCACAAAATTATCTCCCCTTATGCAAGAAAGGCAAGCACATAGAGATAAATATTTACATTACATTTCATAAAGCATAAGTTACAGCAAAACATGTTCCACAATCTTTTCATAATACAAGAAAGCTGACTTCTCACCTCATTGACATTCACGGTAACAACAAACATCTTTCCTTCATACGCAATTCTACGGATCTGGGCCCTGCGCACATACACACACAGAAAATTAATATTAAAAAGAAAATATTCACGTAGAATTAAAATATGAACGTAAAACTCAAATTTATAATTGTTAATTCTGCCAAAACGAAAACATAACTATAAAAAAACTGTTCCTGCTGTTTACACTTCTGCCTGAGCTCATTATATATATACATGCGTATACAGGGTGGCCCAATAATAGTAGGTTTACAGTTATCACGTAGACTATTTATTTTAAAATTCGACACTAAAACAGCAGGAAATTCGTTATACCTGTTAACATAAACATAAATAAATTACAATCAGCAAGTAAAAAGCTGTTTACGTAAGTTAGATTTATACTCTGAGGAATGTTTTATATTGGTATTTTTAGCAAGTAACTTCAACCATATAAAAGGTAGTTTAATAATTGTAAACCTACTTTTGGGCCACCCTGTATATACAATCTTGGCATCAAATTTGGTCATCTTGACATAATTTCTAGCTGTCGTGTATGAAACACTTTTATATAGCTCCAGAGTTGCTGGCCGATACAGGATCTAACTAAAATCGCCTGAGGCATGCACTAGCCACCTTTCGACGCATAGTTTGACACCAACACAACTGAGCACAATCCTGGGCAAACAGGGATGGTGAGAAGGGACATAGGGCATGCTGGTTGTATTTGGGTAGCCAGCATTCACCTGTCTAGGACATCAGCATCAGGATATTTAAAGTCTGAGCGACGCAGACCTCTTTTTATACTCTCATCCAAAGGAACAGGAGCAGTGTTTCAGGGTTTGTTGTTTTTTCAATACAGCAGGCCATTAATAATAATAATAATAATGGACATTTATATTAAAAGACTTTGAACCACTGCCTGTACAGGCTGCAATGTTATCGCCTGACTTTCTGCCTGTACAGATTGCAATGTTATCGCCTGACTTTCTGCCTGTACACCGAGGGTTTTCTCCGGGCACTCCGGTTTCCTCCCTCCCTTCAATAATGGTACAGGACGCAGTCAATATAAAAATTTCAAAAATAAAAATTCGATTTTCTTTCCGTCTTCTAATAGCGATCTCCCTGCCTTTACACCACCTGTTTGAGTGATGGATGTGTGTTTGGTATGTGTGAGGGTGGATGAGACAGGTGAGCGTGTATGTTGGTATAGGTCGCCGCACTTTGAGCCTGAATGATTTGGGGTAAGGCGCGTATAGCATCCTGTATTATTATTATTATTATTATTATTACAGGCTGCAATGTTATCGCCTGACTTTCTGCCTGTACAGGCTGCAATGTTATCGCCTGACTTTCTGCCTGTATAGGCTGCAATGTTATCGCCTGACTTTCTGCCTGTACAGGCTGCAATGTTATCGCCTGACTTTCTGCCTGTAGAGGCTGCAATGTTATCGCCTGACTTTCTGCCTGTAGAGGCTGCAATGTTATGCCTGACTTTCTGCCTGTACAGGCTGCAATGTTATCGCCTGACTTTCTGCTTGTACAGGCTGCAATGTTATGCCTGACTTTCTGCCTGTACAGGCTGCAATGTTATGCCTGACTTTCTGCCTGTACAGATTGCAATGTTATTGCCCGACTTTCTGCCTGTAGAGGCTGCAATGTTATCGCCTGACTTTCTGCCTGTAAAGGCTGCAATGTTATGCTTGACTTTCTGCCTGTACAGGCCTGCAATGTTATCGCCTGACTTTCTGCCTGTAGAGGCTGCAATGTTATCGCCTGACTTTCTGCCTGTAGAGGCTGCAATGTTATCGCCTGCCTTTCTGCTTGTACACCACTAAGTACACCACTTGTACACCACTAAGCCAAATGTTTACCCATCACAGATGACGATGTTTCTAGCAAAGCATGGAATATAAAATCAAAAGAATACCTACACAAACTACTTATGGCTGTTGTCCATAAAAAAGATAAACAAATACATCGATCTTATGTTTTAAATCTGACTATCAGCAGGATGAAAAAATTAATTATGGAGAATTTTTATATCCTAAAAAGGATTACTAGAAAGTGCTAATACAATAGATTTTTTTTTTAAAGTAACATTTCTGTTTCATCCAAATTAAAGCAAAAGTGCATCACAGCACAGTGCAAGGCATTGTTTGAACCGCATGTGAGCATCAGCTAGCACCTGCCTTTGATTCAGTTCATAAAATCGGAGTTAGCACACAGGACAGAGCTGTTTTCTCGCTGTTATTTACTTTAGATCCTGTGACCATAGCATTAAAGGTGCGGTCTGACGGGAAGCGAAACAAGAAGCAAAACAGCCAGTAAAACACGAAACATCGTAGTTTTGACTATGTTTATCGTGTGACTAGACCTAAAGCATAACAGCAGCAAAGCGCGAAGCAAAGCAAAGCGGATGCTTTCAGTTTAGAGCCTGCTCTAAAATTTTGCTTTGCTTCGCTGAAGCATTTGAATGCCATCCAATCAGATGAGCCGACGTACGAAAACTAGGTTATCATGTCAGCGATCATGACGGCATCAAAAGCTACTGGGTCATTAGCAAATCTGAAACAAGACGATACGTTTATTCTCCTCGATCCAATTCAAAGCCACGAGACATTATGGAATGTTAGAAGTCAAAATTACAGAAACCAAACCCCGAAAAAGGCCTCATGGACTTCTTCTGTGAGGGTCAATCTGACGGAAAGGGAGGTAACTGATTTACAACTACTAATTGCGCATTGCTTCCACGCAGATTGTTATTATGCAAAACTTCTCATCGTGTGACCGCTTCACAAAGCAAAGCAATTGCTTATAGCAGCAGACGCTTTGCTATGTTTACCGCTTTGCGCCTGATTCGCTTCCCGTCAGACCGCACCTTAAAGCAATAAAAATGCCAAATTTCTTTTTTTCTTCCGAGTGGGATGATGAAAAAAAAAGTTATTAAAAAAAAGCCTCCATAAGAGCCGCTATTTTATAGCTAGCGACATAGGGCTATGTTGTCAATTTCTGATCTTAACAATATATTGAAGGGCACTCACCATTTGTAGAGCTGGGTGCGGCGGCTGCCTCGAAAAGTCATGATGCCTTGATGAGTAATGCCAAGGTACAACTGATCCCCTTTCTGATCCTAACAATAAATAAACAACTATAGTATAACATTCATTACAATGTTGCACCATATGGTTTCATAAGATTCAAGGGATTAACTGATCTAATGCTGCACTCTATGCTTTGAGAAGATGTGAGGGGTTAACTCGTGCCAACCCGAGGCTGACAAATGACTTCCTCGGTTTAATCTCAAGATCATATTACCTAATTTCATTTCTAAAACTATGCACAAAAATTAAAGGGAGTTCATGCCATCCTCACCAACCAGACATTATTATTTTAATATATAAATATTTGACATCCTTCAATTTTCATATTGATTTCATCATATTCTTTACATTTGAAAGCATTAAAATAGGCATAATATCTTCAGACTTCTTTATGAAATGGTCACAGTCAAATAAATGACTAACCTTGACCTGGTGTGGGTCAACGCCATACGTATCCAGTGTGCAAGCCTTCCTCAAGAAATTTCCCTCTGCTTCAGCTGGTACCTGGCCACTGTAAACAAATGCCAATTTACATTTTAAAATTTTAAAGTTTTCCCCCTCCCCTACCCCCCCCCCCCCTCCTCCCAAAAAAAATGAAAGCATGAATAAGACAATCTACAGCCAATCAATATAAGTATACTACAAATAAAGTACATATGGTATTAACTTATTAACTGAAGCTAGCTTTCCACTGATGCACCCTCCAGCTTGAATTTGCTAGCCTATGTAGCAACTCATAAATAAAAAAAAAAGAACCATCTTTCACCACCTCCTCCACCCAGACTCTAGAGGTAAGAAATAATATGATGTTAAAATTCAATAGCATCAAAGTAAGTTTTGTTTTTTAGAGCTTTTTTTAAAAGCCTGCTTATTAATTCTGCATAATTTTGATTTATGGATTTCTGAGTGATAATAACTTTTAACTCAAAACTGCATTTGATGCGAATAAAACACACTAGCGAATTTGTCACTCTTTTTTTGCACCTACCTATTTGCAGTTTTATACAAAACAAACATTTGCCTTCATCGTAAAATCTGTTTTTAAAATGGAAATGTAAAATAGTACAAAATTTTGGCAAATGGCAAAGCTACCCAGACAATCACAGAAAAGACTAGAGATAAGTGGCAGCATCATACTGAAGTAGTTTGTGCTGTTCCATGACACGTTCTTCCAGTTTGGGCGACTGCTTGGGCAGCGTCTTAAATTCTGAGATGTAGCCAGGAGGATGGTCCTCAGGATCATAATCCCCAACCTCAGCTGCAAGCAAACAAGAGTCAAAATGACAATTTAAAACATAAAAATTTTAATGGGTGTTGGTTTCAAGGGTTTTACAGCAGAATTCAAAACGTTTTTATTTATTGGGAAAATCACTAGGAATGTAAGAACTAAGATATATTTTATATTTGTCTAAACCATATACTAAGAGAAATTAAAAACAAGGTTTTGATTTTTTTAAAAACTAAGATCAGTCCCAAAATAAGTTTAGTTTAGTTTTGTTTTTTAAAGTGAGCCCAGGTTATGTTTTTGCCAAACATTTGCACAAGATAGTATGGTCCGATAAGATTTTACATAATTATTGTGGTGAGAGCTCTACAATTACTGTGTAAGCCATTGGAGAGGTTTAGAATTAAAAAACTTTATTTATTTACTTATTTTGCAACTCTGATCTCGACCTCAGATAAAGTTATATTTAAGGTGTTACTTCATGAACAAAACAAAACAAAAAAGAAATTTGCAACAAAATGGTTAAAACTTGTACTATGCACTGAAAATACATACTAAACTATAGGTACTATATTATAATTAAATAATGATAAAGTGTTCAGTTATTGTTTAAACCTACATTGCACAATTAGGGCAGCAAGAGAAACGGCGTCATCGGGTGAGCAAAGCAAGCGGCCATGATGCAAGTCTCTGCGCAGCTGCAGGAAAAGGTAGTATCTGGAAGAGAAAAAATACATTAAATAATACATCAGGTTTGTTTTTAAAGTATTTATTCCAAATACAGTGCACAGCAACGTAATTCAAAACGGAAGTATTCAGTGTTGAATCTACATACTACATGATAGTTTAAATTTAAATCTTTCAAAGAAAAATAGAACATATCTTCAAGTTCTATGAAACCAACATAAAAGCGCCAGAATGTATTATTCCAGCTGATGAACCATGCAGAAAACAGCAACATAAATAGACATGTATAGAATTAAGTCTGGAATATAAATACATGGAATGTAATGTGGTGAACATAACCCTTCCAATAGTGAAAAATCACACAAGGGCCAGGGGAAACATTGAATAAATATGGCATGATCAACACCTGTTGCATCTTCCAAGCTGCTCTAAACAAGAAGAAGGAGCATCAATCATGGAGACATAAAACGAAGAAAATGGGAGAATGCAGGGTTGTAACTGAGCACTTCTACTTGAAGCTGACTTATCCAAACTGTTACTGGTGAATGTCAGTAAATGCCTGCTACCCACCCACCTAGTACCTGCTACATTCCACTTCATTTGTATACTAAAACTGTACAATTACTACTAAAGTCTTTAATGACCCAATTGTGTCAGGTTGATAAACCTTAGACTCCTATTATTCATAATATTCTCCTGCAAACATGCAATGAGTCACATAGGGCAGAATCAAAAGCCATCCCTGAAAATTGTTACGCACATGCAAACATATGCACACACACATGCATGCACACACGCTCGCGCTAACTCCTCTTTTATTCCATAATGAAATAATACCTTGTAATCTCCTCATGTAACTTCATGGGATCTTCTGGGTAGAATTTCACACGAAAACACAACACCATCGGGTTGATTCCTGTAACAAACATCAAACAACACCTCATAAATGTTCAATTTTCAGGCATATATCAGTCTACTGCCTTTACAAAATGAAACTTTACTAGCTAATAAAAGCTTCATTCAATGTTACATGTTACCTGTGCGTTTTCAGACCACAGTATCAAGAAGAAGAAGCTAAATTCACAACCTTTAAACTACCTAGTATCGCTCATTTTTTCATCACCATTTCCTGATCCATCAAAAGACCCTTTTTTAAAAAAAAACTTCCCCCCTTTCTTCATCATCTGTTATTTGAATTAACAGACTGCACAACCTTCACCAGAGCAGTGCTTAGGTACATGTAGTAGGTATTGTGGCTAATTGATAAAGAGTGTTATGACTGTGATTAAATTTGCACCTGTACCTGTACAAACCTGAATGGAGCCCATTTCTAGATACTTCTACAAATCTAACCCATGTCAAATCCTGTGCATCGTCACTTTCTGGGATGTAGGAGCTATTGTTTGGACAAGAACAGATCTGGGGTGTAGTACTTATTGTTTACACAATGAAAGGTCACAGACGCTTTCTTGCTAATGCCACAATGGAATACAGAGCTAAATACACACAGGTGTATTTGCAAGATGATCTTCAGGCTGGGGTTAAGAACAGGACTGACATGACGCCAGTACAGTCCCACCAGAAAATATTATATTAATTTTCAGGAACTGCCAAATCCCATTCCCGGCTCCCGTTGCAAGTTAAAAAGTTGCCAGGAAAGACAAATTATGAAAGTCACTAGCCCGAAGGGTAAGCTGTGAACTTAAAACAATGCAACTTTATAATCGTCTCTGAATCATGTTTATTTACCCACTTTTCCTCTGCTTTTAATACTTTTTAATACGATACAACCTCATCTCATGGCTCTCAAACTTATGGCCCTTGACGTCAATCCCAGGCTCATCCTGTAAGTTACTTGCTTTCTAGTTCACAGATCTCAATCTGCTTCCAACGGGCTGTCTCCTCCTCTCGAACTACATCAACTGGCTCCCCTCAAGGCACTGTACTATCTCCTGTTCTCTTTACTCTGTACACCAACGACCACCGCACTAGTGCTGAAAATACTCCTCTCATTAAGTACTCCGACGACTCTGCCTTTCAAGATCTCTCTAACTCTGCAACTGTCTATCTAAAAGAAGTGCAAAAATTTACTGCATGGTGCAAAGTGAACTACCTAAATTAAATTTACTGCATGGTGCAAAGTGAACTACCTAAATTTAAATGAGAAAGCAACTAAAGAACTGGTTATTGATTTCAAAGAACCTCGTCTGCTTTACATGACTTTGTAATTGTTGGAGAGAGTTATTGAATACAAATATCTAGAAACAATACTGGACAATAAACTTACCTTTGAATCCAGCACAACTTCCATCCATAAGAAATGTTAATCCAGAATATATTGTCTGCAGAGATTGTGCTTTTAAAAGTAAACAAGTCTGTTTTAGGTAACTTTTATAGCCGTTTTATTCAGTCTGTGCTGACCTTTGATTCTCTTTGCTGGTTTGGAGGTCTCAGTGTGAGGAATAAGAATGTGTTGAATCAAATTATAAATGTATGCAGGAGAGTTGTGGGTGAAACACTGAAAGGCAGGAGAGCTTGTGTTTGTTATACGAAAGTCAAACAAGAAAGAAAGAGTGGGCGATTGCAAGAGACTCCACTCACATCCCAACCCAGCACAACCAACTCCTTCCTTCTGGCCGCCGTCAGAGTGCCAACAGTTTCCACAGTTAGAGCTAGAAATAGTTTTGTCTCCAAATCAGTACAAATTCTTAATGTTGACTGAAAGCTGGGTGTGTGTTGGTGTATGTATGTTTGTGCATGTGGCGAATGAGTGCACTATATTGGAGTTTTATAATTTATACTGCAGCAATTTTATCACTATCCAGTATTCCGTGACTGTGTAGCATAATTTATAATAGCAAACCTGTGATTTGGCACTGAGTGTGTGGGTGTGTGTGTGTGGGTGTGTGTTTATGATGCTGAAGTGTAATGAGGGTGATGTTTAGTTTCCAATTATTGTAGAATATGCAAGGATAAAGTGTGCCTGTAGTGTTCATGTAAATATGTAAATCCGTGTTAGTCAGTGCATGAGGTATCTTTGTAAATTTTAAAAAATATATATTATTATTACCTTTTTAACTGTTTTTTACTGACAGCAACTGCATGTTAGAATTTCTCTGGTGAGATAATACAGTTTTCTGAATCTGAATTTGAACGTTTTCTGCGTAGTAGCCTGTGGAACATGTGTTTCAAATTTTGAACGCACAATCTAATCCCATATATTACAGCTGAATTGATTGGTCAATTGTTCAACCTTCATTTTTGTGAGGGAAAGTAATTTTTTGAGCGGAAAAGTTAAAAATGACATGTTCATGTTGCTTACCCGGAGACAGCTTTTGTTGAAAAAAATTGGCAAACCGTGATTTTAATCTTTTCCCCAAACCATCAGATGTCCGATTTTTCTTAATGGTCTTGTTCAGAATTTGTTAGCATTCTTCGTAGAAATTGAATGCTTGTACATGCTGATTAGGCCAGGATAAAACTTATACTATAGAACTTGACTAGAACTACATACCCTCTCGAATATCGCGTCTACCCGTAAATATTGTAACAATACAGTAGTAAGCAACTACAAAATGTAGGCACTGCTTACTACAGAAGGAGAACAATGCCCGTTTGTTGGCAGGTGGGCTACCATGCCTCAGAGTCATGATACCGCAGCGAGATTGCATAAATGCCGGCAATACTTGCTACAACAATACCAATAGTACTGGCACGTGCAGCAATCTTGGAAGCCAGCCCAACATTTTTTTAAAAAAATTTCCTCATTCTACTCCCCCTAGACTTCGGCGAGTACTTGACTTGCAAACTTGGTTGTATCACTATCAGCAGAAACTGAAAAATCAACGGTAAAGAGAATCTATGAGCTTACCTGGTGTTTGTTGTCAATTATGGAATTCTCATTAGACTACTGCAATACTTTTCGAGGTTTGAAAAAATTATAAATAACGTCATTGTAAAGGTCAGCTAACGGCATATCAACTTCATACAAAAGCTTCATACTCCCTGTATTTAAATGTCAGTAAAAAGCTACGAAGCGCAGCTCTGTTGCATTCCACTTTGGCTGTACATTTTTGCAATGCTTGGATGTTCGCCCATTGACATAGCAACCCCAGGTATTATTATCATTACAGGAAGATGAAAAGACACAGGTTTCTCCTCCACCCCCTCTCTCACCTCCTCCCCCAAAAGCCCATCACAGGCCACATGTCTTATTCACTTCCCTTCCTGCCTTCATCAACTCTAGTCGTGTGGATAGACGCTATATTCTTTATTGTTCTTTTCTTTATATTCCCTTAGCTCCTGTGGGTTCGGGCACTGATTAGAATAGACCCAACGTTTCCCGACGTGTTGTAAGAGGTGACTAACAGGGGTGATGTCAGCACGGCATCACTGGGCGAAAGTCTTCTACACAGAAGTCACCGGCCAGGACGGAGGAACCTCATGTTACCACAGGTTCAACGACCACGTGCTCGGGGCCAAGGCGAGCCACACTGTATTCGTGGATATCGGCTGTGGCCAACAGCCTGGAGAGGATTGGGCCCTGCCAGGTCTTTCTTGCCCAAGACACACTGCATGATGAATAAAACCATTTACTCCATGCGGGATCGGTCGTCGCCCGGAGCAACAAGGACCGCGCCTTCCGTTGGCCACCAGGACGGAGGCGATAAGTGTGCTACTGATGGACAGCTTAGCAAGATCCGCACCAGAAATAACTTCGTCATAGGAACCTTGAATGTCGGGACCCTAAATGCGGAGGGAAAATTAGAAGAACTTGCCCACGAGATGGACCACTATAGATGGAACGTTTTAGGGATCAGCGAACTGCGATAACAGTTTAAAGATCTGCATAGTAGATGATACAATGCTGTAGCCTTATATTTCTATGGGGTGTGATGGGGATACGAAGTTCTTTTATGCTGTGCGATACACCGAGGACACCAAGTTCTTTCATGCTGCACCATATACCCTGATACAGGCAATGCAATAAATCATCATTATGTAGTACACACCTGTCACGCCTTTCACAATCAGATAGCTTATACCCGGTGCCGAGTGCAGGTAACACTGGCAACTGCAGGGACTTGAGAAGAAAAATGAAAGAAACGCTGCTTCCCAAGAGACAACGTTAGACCTATGACACTATCGTGACTATGTGGGATGTACATCCAAACAGTGCTGAGTATACATTTAATACGTTTGATGTGTCTCCGGGCAATAATAATGAATATGACGTGTCATGTGTGTTGCAACCTCAATCATCGATTGAAGAAAAAAACATGACCCAGACACACACGTTACAGAGTATCATTACTCATCATCGGAACTCGAAAAGAAGGTTAAATTTGCCATACAGCGCAGATAAGCCTCCGAGGCCTATGGCAGAGGGAATCCTCAGCTACGCTGTTTGTCTTTTTTTTTCTGTACCGCACTTTTCGTCCTAAGAACAAGATCTATTCCGTCTGAATCCATATGATCAGAGTAGAGGCTTCCAAATTTGAAACCAGGCGATCAGAATATGGGCATTCACGTTTGTTATGTGCAGGCGCAGAACGAGTCAAGAAAACATTTCTTTAACTACGAATGTAGTACGGGCATGCCCAGAATATTGCATGAACTTTACTTGCATTGTAATCAAAGCTGACAACAATGCAGTTGTGGGTTTTCTTAATACACGCTGACGCTTACTTGTTTTGTGAGAAAAGATTAATGCCATACACCCTGACAGTGCAAAATGACTGACAACGCATAATAAAAAATAAAGGTAGGCCCCTAATTGTCTCTATCCTCTCATAGAAGCAATTAATAATGAATGACAAATTGCGCATTATGTGTTAATATGCGTCTGCGTCACTAAGAGCGTTTTGTAAATACACACCAATATCAAGTATAAACACGATGAACCTAGGATGAACTTTTCTCAGTGCGACCTTAATGATGGCAAATGACTACCACCCCCATCCCTCACCGCTACCACCACCTCTTTTTCCTCCACCATCAACCTACATCCCTTCAAGGTTTACCACCCCCAACATTACTACCCTTCTCCCCCTTTCGAGCCCCGACTGTTAAATCTTGCTTGGGAGGGTAATAAAACTAAGTACTGAATAAATAAACCATATTTAATATTTACCATTACCTTCGAAAGACAGGTAAACAACAAAGCAAGCAGATATGCTTAGTAAATGGAAAGCGAGCAGTAAACGAGAACGCTATATCACATCTCTTAACAATTTCCTCTTCGCCCATAAATAATGCGAGACCGCTGCTGCATTTGACAATCGGGCTGCTGCACATGGCGACCTTCTTGCACACTTTTTTTTTCTTCTCACAAACATTGCGCTCCAGTAGGACTAGTTTTCGTTGCCACTTCGGTTTCGGTGCATGATAAAGGTATAAGCGCAGAAACAGAAACGATTTTAAATAACGCGCTCGAGAAAGAGATACGAAGGTGGAGTAATCTGCAGTTCATTATTTCGTTTCCCTTGACCAGCTGACAAAATCTCACTGGAAATTATCATTCATTAAAAAAAATCTACATTGACCAGCAAGAAACAACCCTGTCAATTAATTATTATGTAAAATTTTTGTTAAACAGGGAGGGTTTATAAAAGCTCGCTTGTTGACTATCCTGTACATCTTTGTTTGTAATTATGTGTTTTCCTTGAATAAAACATTTATTTAAACCAAGAAACAACCCGATAATCGACCTGGACTAACATCGCCAGAGCATAAGCTGCACCGCAGAGTCTTATGCTAATGCTAAGTAAATCGATAGACGGTGGCGGAAAGAAATGGAGGAAGGGTGTAGTGGGAAAACAGCTTAGTGAACGACAATGGACGAAAACATGATGAAACAAATAGGACACAATCAATAGTGGCTTGAAGCACCTTCAAGCCATCAAGAGAAGCTATTGATTGTGTCCTATTTGTACGTTAATCGTGAAATAACACGTCCATTTTACTTCTCGTTAAAACAGGTTGTTATATTTAGTTGGTTTCTTATAATGATTATTATTTTACAGTATTTCAAACGTCAACTAGTAGTGCCTGCAGCACAATGTCAGTGCTGCTAGAAATATCGCACAATAGTTCACAATGAAAGAAGTTCACATGCAGCGGGAAGTAGCTGCATGTCTGCTTTAAAAACAAACTGATAAGCCTCGGATGGCGAAAAAACAGTATGAAAAAGTCTGCCAGATGGTGCCATAATTCTAAATAGAGTATTGCCTGCGCACTATGAGTTTTTTATGCGTTTGCGTCACTATGGTCGTGTTCCACAAACATACACACACACACACACGCGCACCTACACCCCCCCCCACACACACACGCACACACAGTGTGCAGCACAGCACGGCGTTATTGCAGCCATAAGGATACAATGGATTCCTTTAGTCACTATCTTTTAGGATACGCTGGATTCCGTTATTCGCTACAGTGCACTATGTGTTATCAAACTGCACTGAAGTTCTCCACATCTAAAATACACACGATGGACACAGATGGCCAAATTTCATTAAGAAATTCCTTAAGTCATAGAAAACCATGGTCGCGTTATAATATATATGTGTGATACGATGATGGCTTAGCCATACAGACATAAAGGGGAAAAAATTACATATAGGCTAATCTCTTCAGACTATTCTACTTATTTAAACGTTGCTATTGTTGAAACTATGGCATATTGGCTGGATGTATTGCTGTTGGCACACTAATGAAAGAAGTCTTTGTAGTAGTAGCCGCATAATAAAAAGCAGCCGTGCAATCGACGCATATATTTTTTTTAATTCTCGACAGTGGTGACAGCAGAGAGAGGATGGGGAAGCAAGGAAGAAGTTGGGAAAAAAAGGAATGGGAAAATAGAATTTGCATTGTTGCTGTTTCGCTAAACATCCATTAGATCCTATATCCTATCCTATCCTATCCTCCTTAACTCAAAGGTCGTTGGGGCATCACATTTGATCGTTTAACCATCCTTGACGCACACTGATTGTTGTTCTGAACCAGTTCCCGATGGCGCTGTTGTGGAGGACTGCACTGGTAGCCTTGTCATTAAGGCTTTTGATTACTTTAATAATTTTAGGGCTGATGTTGTTCACTCTCATGGCTGCCCATTGAGTTGCATGCCACTCGGTCAAACGCTTTCTTGAAGTCTACAAACACATGATATTAGATGTTGGTGCTGTAGGTATTTCTCGCAGATTATTCTGAAGTTGAAAATCTGTTCAGTGGTACTTCGCCCTGCCCTGAATCCTGCTTGTTTTTCAGCTATGATTTGTTCAGCTCGGGGTTTCAATCTGTTGAGTATTATTTTCAGGAGGACCTTGCTGGGATGGCTGATGAGACTAATAGTGCGGTGATTTTCACACTCCTGAAGGTTACCCTTTTTGGGAAGAGTGATGGCAAGGGACTCGTTTTCACCCTGACGCAAATATGTCTGAACGGAAGCTAGAATAACAATGTAAAGACATTTTACCACTACCTACACACAACCTATATTGATAAAACGGAAAAAAAAATATTGGAGAGTTTGTGTGAGGTGATGGTAAACGTTGGGGAAGAAGAACATAAAGACCGGACAGACGAGGAGAAAAAAATGTTCAGTGTCGATAAAAGGTATCGATCAAGAAATTTCAATTCAATCAAGAAACAGTACTGAGCAATGTGACAGGCTGTTCCATTCAATGTTACCTTAATTTATTAATCAAGATGCTGCTGAGCGGATGGATGGAGAATACAGATCTATATTTGTTCTGAATGCATTACAATGAAACGAAGGGCTGCTCATGGAGGTAGAAATTGGGAGAAACTAATACAGTGGAACCTCCGGTATCCGGCTCTCTGGTATACGACTCCCTCCGTTATGTGACCTGAAAACTTCTGACGGATTCACTTCCAATAAAAAATGACCTCTGGTATGCGACAACCTCGTTTATGCGACCAGCGACCGTGTCTTAAGCCCTTTATACGACCGTCTTAGGGCAATTTAAAAGAGATATCAGTTAATTTGCTGTCTGTACCTTTCGTTTTTTCTCTCATGTTAGTGTACGCCTGCTGTTGTCTGTTATTTCCAGTTCGCAAATAAGGGACATTACTCGCCTACACTGGCTGTCAAAATGGCGTCGCGCAAGAGGAACGTTTTGAGTTTGGCAGAGAGAATGAAAGTGATTGAAAGAAGTGAAAATGGGGAGAGTTGTGCGTCTATTGCAAGAAGTTTAGATTTTGGGAAGACCCAAATTCAGCTCATCATAAAGGATAAGGAATCTGTGAAACTACCATGGGAGTGTGGAGAAAGTGGCGAAAAGGGAAACATCGAAACTGAGAGCTTCTGCACTGATAGACTTGGATGAACGCGTCTGGCAGTGGTTCGACCGTTTTCTATTTTCGAAGTTGTGAATAAAAGACAAAGCTAAAAATGAAACATGTTTTACAGTTTCCTTTGTCAGAGAATACATGCTGGTGAGTGTGAAAATTATGAATACATACCCCTCCGAGCCTGACCCCCCTCCCCTCCCCCACCCCACCACTTGTTTCCGGTATAAGACCACCTCTATTATAAGACCGTTTTTTCTCAGATTTTGGACGGTCGTATACCGGAGGTTCCACTGTATCTGGGTTCACCGGAATTAACTCACGGTACTGTAATATAACAAGACCTAGGATTAATGGAGTGGATGTAGTGACGCGATATGCACTGTCAGCACGCCAGAAATAGACCACTTGCTCACCGTGATAATCAACAAGGCTGGTTTTGCTTGCACTTAAGACAATTTACCCGGTAGGGGGCGCAGTAAACGGCGCAGATGTAAGTATGGTAAAATAAGATTTTTCCTTTGCACTATTTTAAAAAAAGATTATCCTTTGCACTAGCAACAAGTATGGTTTTCTCCCCCTCTTCCTCCCAACCCCTCCAGTCTTTCCCCTAATAACCCCCGCGTACGCATACATCTTGAATTCTTTTTTCCCACAGGCTTTCTTCGTTCTAGCGCTTTCAGAGGTAATAAATAAATGGAATTATATGTCAAAAATTGCACCATCTTATCTCCCCGTCTGCCATAAACTGTGTAAAAGATAGTGCAGGACAAAAACAAATATTGCTCTATTTCTGTTTCATTTCAATTAATTGGTCGTGCTTGACTTGCGCGATCGATATTTAAATTTACAATGACAATGAAACCTTTCGTGACAAACATTACTGAAGGAAACTAACTATTTCTCTGGGTAATAGACCTACTGGAATAACTGACAACCGTGTCTGCTTGTCTGAAATGAACAGTATGACTATGAGTAACAATAAATAAAAGTGGTTGTTACAGAGGAAAGGCTTGTTTGCGGACAGTCGAGCGTGTCAATTAGGTTGCTAAATACAAGATGGAAGGATTTTTTTCTCCTTCAAAGACCCACCCTCCTCCCTTTTCTCCCCAGTCTATCCATCTCTCTGCCCTCCAAACGAAATCGGTGTGTGCCTGCCCTTTTTCATTCTCCTTTTCCCACTAAACCGATAATCACCCAGCTCCAAATTTTTTTAACTGCCAAACGACCTTTCTATGTAAACAAAACGAGCAAAAACAGCCTCTGTTTCTAATTCGTGTCTGCCAAGGATTGTAAACAACTACAGCCTTTAAGGGAAAGGTTTTAATTATCTCTCTAGTTCTGATTGCTTACCCGTTATCTTAAAAAAAAAAAAAAAAAACGTGCTTGGAGAACTTTATCAGATGCATGCACTTTGGTAGTTCCACGTTTGCGAACCTAAAACAATTTCTGTACGAAAACTTTAGCTCATGCATGCACTTGTACGTGTGTGTGTGTGGGGGGGGTGCGTGCGTGTGTGTGTGTGTGTGGTTGCGGGGGCGCGCTGCAAACAAGTCTGTATCGAAAACAGTTGAGAATGTTCTAGAGGCTATTATGAATTTTAGAAGTACAAAAAATACCGAGTTGATTGTGTCATTTGGTAAAGATGGTCAGACTTTATTTAAACAAACCATTCTCTGGGCAATCGAACGTGTGTGTGTGTGTGTGTGTGTGTGTGTGTGTGTGTGTGTGTGGGTGTGTGTGTGTGTGTGTGTGTGTGTGTGTGTGTGTGTGGGTGTGTGTGTGTGTGCGTGTGTGTGTGTTTTTGTTTGTTTGTTTGTTTGTTTGTTTGTTTGTTTTAACGGGGAGATGGAGTCCGGAGCGAAAGGAACCAATTATTACTATACTAGTTTGAGAAAGGAAGCATGGGATAATGTATCACATATTTCGAGCAGACCAATCTGTTACTGGTCAATACATATATTGTTTATGATTAGACCATGAAAATACAAAAGTTAACTTGTAACTTCAACCGTTCACAATGTAAAACTAAATAATAATGTACATTTCTTTATTTTCCTGATAATCAGCTAAAGTTATGCGACTTAAGCTACCTCGTACTAGAATACAAATATAATTGCAATGTAAAACAAACCGTTACAAATAGAATGGGCATAACTTTATTTCCACGAGCTGGGCCTATGTAACAGGCCCTCGGTATTCCATAACCGGCAAGTGACTGTTTATGTGTCATTCGACAACATCCGCACACACCCTGCCTCCGTTAATCAGAATTTGAAAATTTGCACCAAGTAAAGTTGAAAAGAGTGCTTCATAAATTAAACCATATGTTTCATCCCTCATCCCCCCCCCCTCTACCTCCCCCCCCTCTCTCTCTCTCTCTCTCTCTCTCTTTGTTTTTGTGCGAAATAGAGAGAGAAAGAGGGATAGTGAAAGAGGGGGGAGGAACTCTCTCTCTCTAATTCGCACAAACACCATTTATTTACTAACTAAATTCCTTACTTACGCCAGTAATGCCAGTAGCATGTTCTTACTCCTATACTAGCTACAGTCAATACCATAAACTAAACACGCCTGCCTGTCTTCTTAATCCTTTCTATCTTAGCAATAAATCGAATATATAACCTCATCCTCCTCCCTCTGCCCTATATAGCATACTCATCAGTCAAATCCACAAAGGAGGAGTCTCCCTTCAGGCAAGGAGTGCGAAGAATGAATCATTCATTGTAGCAATACTGGCAAAGGTGCCAGGAGACCTTAGCATCACAGACATTCGCGCTGACATCACCACCAGCTAGTCTTTTCGCCTTTTGGAATTGGCATGAGGAGGCATTTATGTCAGTACTTACGCCGAGTGCCAGAGATCGCAGGCACAAATCTAGGCTTGTATGGGGGTACACCTTTAACAGGCGCTTGCAGGCGTAGACCTACCTCAACAAGCTCTCAATTCTTTAGCGTGGGCTATATGTTTTCAGCATCATTATCACCGTCGTCGTCATCTTCAATCATTAGTCTTATTCTTTTCTTCTTCTTCAAAGCGTTTACGATGAAAGTAGGTTGTAGGCTGTTCTGAAGATAGAAACTATCGAGTACCTGGCAAAACGTCTAATATCCATGGTCTGATCCAATGGAACCCTGGTCTGAAGTTGTGTTGGTTTCTGGGCAGCTCATTACTTTAAAAGATTTGTCAACATATTCCTGAATAAAATACTAGACAACTTTATTCACGAACAACACAAATAAACATTATATACAATTCTAAACCCTATAAATCAAATTAAATTCTTATTTAGATACTAGTTTAAAAATACATTTGGCATTTCTTAAGTTTGAAGCTAAAAAAATCAGACGCTGACAAACTGATTGATGCGGCAAGTTTATATCTCTTAGTCACGCTCTCTAAATTTGCCAAAGGCAGGGCAGGGCTATGGCGCAAGTAAAGATACCACTCTTTATCCGATACCGTTATCAACTTGCTGATTCAGTGATTTGCAATGATTTGCACATGAATAGCTTGCCTCTTTGTACACTTTGACGTTTAACATCCATTGGCTAAGCGGAACTCCTTCGCTGGACACACGTGACCTACACCGGTAAGATGAACCATTGACGCCATCATCAACTCAGGTCATCTAGCCATCACCATTACTCGCATTAGTAAAGTATGTCAAATAACCTACGGCATCTAATAACAGAACCGAATGATAATCCACCTACTTGTTTATATATTTTATTCGACTGAGGTCAGATTGACCTTAAATTTACGTCTATTCGATTGAGTCAGAGAGTCAATTTTAAAAATTTAATGAGCTAACAACGCCTTTCATAAGGGCGTTCTCGGATAATTTATAAGAATCTTAGGACCTGCGGCCAACATTTTAAAACATACGAAATGTCCTGCATATAATACGTAGATAAGCCTTAGCACAGTCTCTGATACGATTGGACTCCCTGTACTGTGCTCGGCCTCTCTCATCCTTGTCTCACTTTATACATTACATTACATGATTATTGCTTTAGGTCCAGCGGATCCTTCCCTTTATCCTTTTACACAAACAATGTTACAAGACCATTGCCCCAACCAGAGTAACCTAACAATCAATATCACGCAAATAACCATTCATCCCCTGCGAGATCGAAATAGTCCCCCACTGAACCGTCGCTTCTGCCGTGACAGTGAGGTCACCAGATGATACACCTATTCCTGTCCTATCCCATTACTCGAAGGTCGTTGGGGCACCACAGATGATTGTTTAACCAGCGTACTCCTTCTTTCTCTGTCCTCAGCAACCCTCATTGCTTCGCTCAGTGTCAAGCCAGTCCATTCTCGAATGTTGTCCTCCCGCCACTTTTTCTGTCTCCCTCTTCTTCTGCCTTCTTGAACCGTGCCTTGCAGGATGGTCTTTGCAAGACCTGATGCTCTGCGGACGTGGCCATACCATCGGAGTTTCCATTTCTTCACCACTGTGAGCATGTCACCGTGTTGTCCAATGGCTTGTAAGATTGTCTGTCGGACTTCATCGTTGGTGATGTGCTGGGTATAGGAAATGCAAAGAAGTCTTCTGTAGCATCTCATCTCCATGCTTTGTATTCTTCGTTGTAGATCTGCTGTGAGGGTCCATGTTTTGCAAGCGTGTAGGAAGGTGGAGACAAGGGAGCGCAGCAGCCTTATCTTGGAGTGTAGACTGGTGGTCGTGTCTTCCAAATGGGCTTCAACCTTGTCATGGCAGCAGTTGTTTGTGCTATTCTGGAGGACTTTTTTAGGGACTCATTGTCTGATACAATGGCTCCTAAATATTTGAAGTTATGCACTGTGTTGAGAGACTGGCCTTGAACTTTGATGTTCATGTTGATTCAATTGGTGTTGTTATTATTTATTATTATTATTATTTAATCGTTCTTATATAGCGCTTTTCCAGCTCAAGAGCTGCTCAAGGCGCTGGCCGATACAGGATCTAACTCAAGCCGTCCGAGACGCCCACCCGCAGCCTTTGGGCGCATGGTCTGACGCCCGGACAACTGAGCACAATCCTGGGCAGCCAGGGATAGGGGAGAAGGACCTAGGTGCATGCTCGGTGTGTTCTTGTCACCGGCACTCACCCGTCTAGGACATGAGCGTCAGGATCTTTAAAGTCCGTTATGATGGAATGTATGCGACACACAGACTAGACCTCGGTTTATACTCTCATCCGAAGGAGTAGGAAAACAGGAGTAAAGTGTCTTTCCCAGGGACACAACACAATGGCCCGGCCAGGGCTCGAACCTGGGACCTTCAGATCCGCAAGCCGAAGCACTACCATTAGACCACAGTGCCTCCCATCACTTTCATCATTTTGTTCTTCTCTGCACTTATTTCCATTCCATAGGCTCTGGAGGAGGTATCGAGCCTCTGTACTAGCTGCTCAACTTCTTGTTCCTCTCCAGCCAATCCATCAATGTCATCCGCAAAACGGGGTTTGGAGATTGCTGTACCCCCTATGCTGATTGTGCCTTCGTGATCTGCAAGGGCATCTAACATGATGCGCTCTAGGAAGATGTTGAAGAGTGTTGGAGAGAGTAGGCATCCTTGACGCACACCGATTATTCTGAACCAGTTCCCGATGGAGCTGTTGTGTCATACAGGCTTTCGATGTCTTCAATAATGTTAGGGCTGATGTACACTCTCATGGATGCCCACAGAGCTGCATGCCACTCGTTCAAACGCTTTCTTGAAGTCTACAAACAAATGTTATAGATGTTGTTGGTGCATGCTGGAGGTATTTCTCGCAGATTATTCTGAGGTTGGAAATCTGTTCAGTGGTGCTTCGCACTGCCTCGAATCCTGCTGGCTCTTCAGCTGATATGTTCAGGTTGGGCTTTCAACCTGTTGAGTATAATTTTCAGGAGGACTTTTCTGGGATCGCTGATGAGGCTGATGGTGCGGTAATTTTCACACTCCTGAATGTTACCCTTTTTGGGAAGAGTGATGACAAGCGACTGGGTCCATGGTGTAGGCCACTCCCCACTCTGTCAGATCTTGTTACAGATAATGGGAGGGCGTCAATCATCGCTTCTCCTCCTGCTTCAAGCAATTCTGCGGATATTTTGATCACTCCCGCTGACTTCTCCTTCTTCAGCGATTGCACTGCTGCCTCAACTTCTCGAAGAATTGGGAGGATTTCTTATTCTTCTCTGTTCTGGGGATATGCTGATTGGTCTCCGTTTGGTGTGTGTTGTAAAGGTCCGAGCAGTAATCTTTCCATCTATCCAAGACTTCTTGTTCTTCTGGAAGACATAGGCCAGACTTGCTTTAGATCGTGGAGACCTTGGGCTGTTTAACACTTGTAAGCCGCTTCACAGTCTGGTACGCCTTCTTGCTGTTGTTCTTGTTCATACTGTTCCCTATTTGCTGGCATTGATCTTCTATCCAGTTCTCCTTTGATGTGCGCATGCCTTTTCGGATGTCATTGTTGATTTTTCGGGAGGCATCAGCTCCCGGTGAAGTGTCCTTTTTCTTTTTCATCTCTTTTCGTTTGTCACACAGGTCCAAAAGCTCAGATGTGATCCACGGTCTTTTCTTTGGGCGGTTCTTGCCAAGAATCTCTGTGGCGGCATCTGTCAGAGCTGAGTTGAAGGTTGTGGTCGTGGTTTTAACATCTACTTCACAAGCTCCAAAAATGAGCAGTAGTGCAAATTTCCCTCCCATTGTGGCTTGGAATATTTCTGCCACTTCCGGGTATTGCAGTTTGTCCAGGTAAAACTTCAGCCTAGTGCACTTTGCTGTGTTTACTCTCTTCAAGTGGAGTCAGAAAGACATCATCACGAGATCGTGGTCACTTCCGATGATACATGGAGGACAGCATCTCTTCCCTCTGTCTGCCATGACGAAGAAAAAGCGCACACACTCCGCGTAATTTTTTTTTTTTTAAAGAAAAGGTCATTCTAAAGGAGACCACAGAGGTGCCTCGAGTGCCACTCCGGCCTCCAGTGTCATACTTATTTGATGTCGACCAATCGAAGTTAGGAGATTAGGAGCACTTTTTGGTAAGCACCATCTCAAGCTGCCTCTTGAACAGCAAAGTACGCACGCGTGACGCATAGAAGATGTGGATGAATTTACCTCCACACATTCACTTTTCTTAAACTATGCTCGTTGTCTTCACTTGGCTCATGTAAAACCTGTGTCATTTAGGCTATTTCGTAAACCCCTGCTGATTAATTTTATGAGAAAAATAAAATAAGGGAAAATTTATTTGAACTAAGCCCTAATGTAACATAATCTGAAATTCATAAAGGTGTGTGTGTGTGTGCGTGCATTACTACGTGTGTGTGTGTGTAGAGAGAGAGAGGGTGCGGGGGTGGGGGAGGGAGAGAAAATCTAATTAAACTAAGTGCCTGTGTACACCAATATCGCTAAAGTCTAAGTCATGTGCTCTATGTCAAAATTTTTTTTTTTACATTTCTTTGATGTTCGCGGGTAATAGGCTGTTTTCGGGAGCAAATGTCAGCTCCAACGATAACTGCTGAACAACGGAGTTGTTCCGAATCTGTGCCCAACAAACTGATTTGACGCTCAACAGGTGCGTTCAAGCAACAAAACGTATTAGTTTATTTTAAGCTAAAAGAAGGCAGATTCACTTCCGTGCATTAAGTCAAAAGGTTTTGTACGACGTACATTTGTTGCAAATGTTCCTTCTATCATCTTACACTTTAGCTGAATTATACTAAAAGTAATCCCGTCCACTCTCCTTTATAATCTTGACTATAACTGTAGTAATGACTAAAAACTTTTTTTTTAAATTGCTGATGCGGGACAAGTTTTAATGTTGAAAAGCCTAATCAACGGCACTACTCATCTCGCTTGGTGATGTATGTATTCGACCATTATATCGAAGGGATACTCAACCTTGGTCCTGAGAACTGTTTCTTTTCCACCTCTTCCCATTTCGCGTAATTCGCCTCCCAGCAAATCAATGAAATGGGAAAATTGCATTTCCGTGTTCTGGCACCTTTGACATTTCGGAATAATGTAATTTAGCAAGAAAAGGGTGAGACATGTGTAATACAAATGCAGATCTTTGGAAATGGCGTAGATCTACAATAAATAACTAATTGTGTTATCTACCGACAATGATTCCGGTGAAATGGTAGAGCCAAGATACGTGCTTCTTGCCACAACCAACATGAAGTTCAATTCCATTACAGAAAACAGGAAGTGCAAGAGAAGGCATCTCTGACACTGATGTGAGTCTGGAAGGGAGGGAGCAGGGTACGGTGATCAAGAGAATTGATAACATAATATTAACTTTGGGAGAGAGCGAGGGGAAACGGGACAAGAGAGAATCCTATGCTGGTCCCATTTCCAACCAACCCATCCTACTCACACCCATGTGTGTTCATTTCCCTTCGCCAACTCACTCCGAAAATTGCAGTTTCTACCCCAAAAAGTTGCTCTAGAAATAATAACGGGGCCAAGAGGAATCGACTACGCTCATCACTGAAGCACCCGTAATAACAATACAGCGTGCTGTGTGCGCCTCATCTTTCAAACTATTCCTTTTCCTTTGATGTTCTAGACGAACAAGATCATCTCGAAAATGACGAATCTCACATCGAGCCTACAGTGAGTATCAGGTACTCCTGAAGTCTGCGTGAATCTGCTGTATACCTAATAGATCTCTAGATGCTCAGCGTACGCTGAGTTAAGGAAGTCCGCTTACCCAAAATGACCCGCACCTAGAGGAGTGTGCATGCACATATAAAATGAATGTCTCAATTCTCTATTCAATTAATAAGTCTCCTCTCTGAAAATCCTTTTGGGAAGAGAGGGGACTATAAACTGATTAAACAAACAAACAAACAAACAAACTCTATTCAATGTCTATACTGCCCATGAATTAACTGGCGTTACAGTTTATTGCTGCAACCAAAATGCGTCAAAGTGAACTTCCTACAAATTAACAGGCGTTACAGTTCGCTGCTTCAAACAAAGATCATGACTCGATTCGCTTAATTTCCAAGACTCAAGAGCTTCACAGCACAGTTATAAAATTATTTATTTTTAATTCACGACCGAAGCAAAACCTAAATTTGGTGCTTCTTTTCTAGAACCATCTTAAATCTCATCGTCAACTCAACGACTGAAATGTAGATATTCACTTTGTAATCGACTTGTTATAACACAATAATACTATAGAAGAGAAGGTACGATGGAGGCAAACAAAGACAGCGAAGCAAACAATTACATCTGATACACCGACACGATACAAAATACGTAGAGGTACAAACACAATAATTTTAACTCATGATTATATCGTACACTTCGTTCGCTCGAACTACAACAAAATTAAATGAAGTTAATGCTTCGTACTGCCTACAAATTACCCGGCATTACAGTTTATGATTGTAACCAAACTGCATCAAAAAGACCAACATAGTAAACATTACAAAAGTGCGCGAAAGGTACAGAGGACTGCAAAAAGAAGGAAACATTTAAACAGTAACTAGCGTGACAGCCGCTGCATCCCTCCACTCCGTATCTCTGACCAAAATTAATGCCTGTATTTCTCTTTCAGGTTGATCGTTTGATGAAGGCAGACAGGCAGGATAATGAACAAGGGAACAAGATCGATACTGCCGCTGTCTGAACGATAAAGTGCGCTAGCGAGATGGAAATTGGGGTCGGAGGGAATGATCGCGAGCCGAGCCTGCGATGTTGAGACTGTATCTACGTAGACTAGTACACGTATATCCCATCCAGAGCTTCCGTGTCTGCTGAGATATATGCCGCAGAAGCCTCGGAAACTCTGCATGATGTCCATCAAGTCCTCGGCGCTCGTGCGCTCAAGCTGGTGTATAGTCCAATCCAACAGGCTTTTTGAAAGTAAGTAAATCCTATAAAAATGATATATATTCTAATTTACTCTTTACAGTTGTGTTTACAACTGAAGAAAAGTCCCACGGAATCGAAGGGGTATGAATATGTTTATTTTAACTTTTTAAAGCGAACTATTTTTTGATGCGAATGCATTGGGGACCCCCCATTTTTACAGCCCAGATATTGTTGCGCATGACGTCAGGAATCTACAGCCAAGTGATGAAATGTGCGTAGGTGACAAGGTCAATGGCATTGTTGATACACAGGCTTGGAAGTCTCGTCTCTCGTAAACCTCAATTACATACTATACATACTATACCACGTACGTATGTAGGAGGGGAAAGAAAAGACTTCAGAGCCTGTGGTTGATAAATGCATATAGTATTAGTCATCTTATGGCTGATGCAGGCTAACCCCCGTTGGGGTGCCGGGTGTTTCAGTATAAATAGCAATGTAGGCATTTTATATGTATGTTTTGTTGATAATTTATAATGATGTTTGTATTCTATTTTGTTTTTGTAAACGGGGGTTCGATAAGTTCGGGTGAAGCCTCAGCCGTCCCCTGCGTGGGATGTCTTTATTGTAAAGTGACTGGCTGGTGGAGAGCTTTCAGTTTTACCACTAGGGTTGTTTCAGCAGATCTTTTATGCGGATCGGGGGTTGTCCGGTCCTGATTTGGCTCGGAAGAGTCCGCTGGACCTAAAGCAATAATAATGTAATGTAATGTAATGATGCAGGCTTGCAGGAGGCATGGTGGCCGAATGGTTAGAGCGTTGGATTGCGGATCGGAAGGTCCCGGGTTTGAGCCCAGGTCGGGCATTGTGTTGTGTCCCTGGGAAAGACACTTTACTCTCGTTTCCTACTCCTTCGGATGAGAGTATAAACCGAGGTCTAGTCTGTGTCGCATACATTACATCATAACGGACTTTAAAGATCCTGACGCTCATGTCCTAGACGGGTGAGCGCCGGTAACAAGAACACACCCAGCATGCACCTTGGTAAAAAAAAGTGCCATAATGATCAACACGATTGACAAGACAAGACAAGGCAATAGAGGCAGTTTGTGCATCAAATTCTGCAGTTCACATCATTGCTGGAAAGGCTTATTCTAGGGCAATTAGAGCACATTTTCTTGTCGAAGCAGCATTGAGTGCAATATTTGTAAGCACATCCTTTAACATGTCATGGCTGTTGCTCCATCCTGACACTTAGTCCAATGATTACAATCCTAGGAAGGAAAACGGTGATTGTCAAGAAGAAGAGTCACTTCTACATAATCCTGCAGATCTTGACATAACAGATGACTTTGATTAGTCTCTTTTTGAATCACTGATGCAGGGCAAAACAACAGCAAGAGATGCTGCAATACATCCTGTATTAGGACGCATTAAAGCAACGTTGGAAGATTTCAAACGACAATGTTCAAGTAGAACGAGCAAGCTATGGATTCAAGAAATGGTACACCTCCTTCACACAGCAATATAGGCTGAGAGAACTGGAGACTTCAAGCTCCATCTATCTGCTGTTGCCAAAATGTTGCCCTATTTTGCTGCTTCAGGGCACAACCTCTACACCAAGTCGGCCAGGTTGTACTTACAGCAAATGATGGAGTTGAACAAAACCTACCCAGAAGTCTATCACGACTTCATGGCAGGCCATCACATGAAAAGGAGAAGCGATCGCTATAGGGCTGGTCTGTCGTGTGATCTGGTGATTGAGCAAACATTGATGAGGACGCTGACGTCAAATGGTGGCCTAACTAAAGGGCGCGAAATGGGCGAACGACAAAGGCTTGTTTGGCTTCCCTCGACAAAGGCTTGTTTGGCTTGTGCAACAGCAAACCAATGGATGCAATCCTTGACGCAAACAGAGTTCACAACAAGTGAGCAGCACAAAGATTCTTCTGAAATAAGGCAAGAGAAAGACCACAAAGAAACTTTGACAGTCATCAACTATGTTTCATCAAAAAATCCGTTTTGCGCTGACATGAGTCTTAGGTCTATTGCTACTGGTCAAGCCGCTGACTCATCTGTCAATGCTGACCAAGCTGTTGAAATTGGTCAGCGCATTCTCCAAGGGATGACGGGTCAATCTCCAGCTGACGTGACGTTCAAGAAAAGCAATCAAGCAGTCACAATGACGACAAAAACTGGAGTGACTATTGGCCAGGAAATGGTGCAAGTGGATCCGCAGTTATTGTTTCAAAGGTTGGTGCAAGTCGCTGGGAATGATACCAACAGGCTCGAAGAAATGTTTTACTATGTACTGGCCAATGTACCTGCCTCCTTGTTTGATGCGACAGGATTCCCCAGAAAAGCCAACAAACATACTCTTGCAGGATTTCTCTGGTCTGCTGTCAATTAAACTGCATCCTTGCCAAGAGAAAATGTGAAATACATTCTCGATGGTGGATCCCTTTTGCATCGCCTTCCATGGCCCAGAGGGTCGTCCTAAAAGATCTAGCAGAGATGTATGTCAGCTTTGTTGCTAGGAAACATACACTAGCTACAATCATTTTCGATGGCTATGATGGCCCAAGTACCAAAGATGTTGCCCATCTTCGAAGAAGCAAAGGCATGGTTGGGAGACATGTAGCATATGATCCTGACAGGATCCTCTGCGAGACGAAGGAAATATTCTTGGCCGACTGCGAAAACAAACCGGAACAACAGTCTGTAATAACATTTTTTTTGCCCATGCATTCTGTGGATACGACACGACATCTCATCCCTTCAACATCTCAAAATCACTCACAGTCAAGAAGCTTGATTCAGGAGAGCTCCTGGATGAGGCTAGAGTATTCAATGAAAAGATGTCAAGTCATGATGCTGTTGCAGCGGCTGGTGAGAGGGAATTTGTTCACCTGTACAGTGAAAAACGTTCTGATACCTTGACCAAACTGTGGTTTGTCAAATATGAGCAAAAAGTGTCTGCAAGCCATACACAAATCCAAGCTAAAGTGCTCCCCCAACAGCAGCAGCAGCTGAATTCCATGCCTACAGAACATTCTACCAAGTCCAGGAGTAGCTGAGTCTAGACAGAGACCATGGTCTATCACCAATGGATTGGGAATGGAAGTTACAGGAGGGTGGGCTACTTCCAATCATAACTAATAAGCCAGCTTCTCCATAGGATATTTTGAATGTTATCCGCTGCTGCTGCTAGAAAGACTGCTCACCTGGCAGATGCAGATGCAGAAAGCACGGACTTAAGTGCACCATAGCTTGTGGAGAATGCCGTGGAGTCAGCTGCACAAACTATGTGGTTCAGCTGGATGACGAGTCGGATTCTGAGAGCGATTAAGGTAGACCACTTCTATATTCTACTGGAAAACTAATCAATTTCCTGGGTTTTTCTGTTTTTCTTTATTTCGTGTGTCTTCCTTTTAACTAATCTTTTTTCTCTTGTGAATTAAATAGAAGTCGACTTTTACAAACGAGATCAAGATTTTTAAGATCATCGGAATTTCGCATTTATACCCCTATGTTAATTAAATTTTAATCCACAGTCAGAACTAAAACTGACACAGAAAGCGCTGAAACAGATTTTCGGACTGTATATGTTAAGAGCTTTCATTTGACATGCAACATGATATGGTTTTGAATTAAATG
This sequence comes from Oncomelania hupensis, assembly GCA_036898135.1. Taxonomy (NCBI): domain Eukaryota; kingdom Metazoa; phylum Mollusca; class Gastropoda; order Littorinimorpha; family Pomatiopsidae; genus Oncomelania; species Oncomelania hupensis. The sequence goes on along the minus strand of CM072511.1, from coordinate 91,225,976 downwards.
TTTATTTCAAGTAATCTCCCTTTGACGTTTTGAAGTGTGAAAAAACATAAGCACCAAAAATCATGTTTCAGACCCCTTTTTTTTACTGGGACTTTTTATAGGTATTTCCTCATTGCTTAAAGAATATTTTTTACTGCATAGCATTTTTATAGGAATTAGTTGCTTATCTGGCTATTTATTTCATTACTGGGACTGGACTAGTAATCTCAAATGATCTGGGTGCTAGTGGGTATGACATTTTGGAGGAAAAGAGAGGAAAACGGTCTAGAGGTCGATCTGATCTCACTCACAGGGCTAAATTATCAGTCCGCTGATGAGACAGCTCGGAGGGCTTGGCAGCAAACACAATTAATTAAATAGCGAGTGTGTATTTCAAATATCAAAGTTGTGTTATTTACATAAAAAAATTTAAATGTTGCCACTGTTAAATTCGTACCTTCACATTTCATTCAGGAAACAATCCTAAATCAGATAATGTGATATGCCATGGTCTTCTGTATTTCCTTCTCTTGCCAAGTCCCAAACTTCAGCCATCCCCAAATGTTAAATTATTCACCTTATAAGTTATAGCTCTAAATAAATGTATTAAGGGTGTGTGTGAGTCGGTGCGTGGATAAGAATGAATGTGCAAGGATTAGCATGGTCATGAGAAAGCGTGAATGATTGAGAAAATGGCAGTAATTGTCTTTTTTTAGTATTGTTATGCATTAAGGTGTTCTAATATCCACTACCGTTTCTTTATTGTATACATGTACGCTAACCTTTGTGTTGTCTTCTTAATATGTCAACAGTTACTGTGCATCACACACATATATCCTTGTGCAAATGGGGACAATAAAGATTCGTTATTCGATATTCGTCGTTATTCGTTAATTAAAGTCGCATTCCCTAAACACTTGTCCCCTGAAAAGATATATCATATATAAGAATTAGTAGTAGATTCCAAATCCAAACCTGTACACTGAAATGTCAAATGCTTTGAGTATTCGTCTCGACGTTAGTTTGTCGCGAAACGAAACGCTCGCGAGTATTTTTATTTTTCCAAGTGCAAATTGTTGTATAGAGTGCCTGTGCTAGATTTAGAAATATGACGTCAATCTTGCTGCGTGTCAATCGCCATTTTTTTTATTCCTGGAAAAGTATAAAATGGACGATTTTTTTCGATAATTCTTTTGTGTGAAAGATTGTGATTAATGCCAATAATAAAATTTTAGGGAAAGAAAAGAGGTTGTGAACTATTAATTTTATAAAATATAATATTTGAGGTGATAGGTAATTTGTTTGCGTTGGGAAATTTTCATTGGTTGTTTTAATGATAAAAGTATGGTAACCTTAGTAAAATGAAACAGAGGCGAAATCGGTTAGGAAAACTGTCAATCAGTTGGGAAAGAGATCTAGACTGGACAGGGAGGATTCTACCCAAGCTCCGAGGCAACTTATTCTGTGGGGTGCCAACGACAGTTTAGCTGGAGGCTGAATGATGTCAGATGTGGTTGGGCCAGGAAGATAGTTGTTCCTCGACGTTTGATCAGCTTTAGCTGAATTCTGGCACCGTAGGGTAAATATTTAGATTTTTCTTCATTCAAGATGATTTCCCAAGAAGATTGATACGTGTGATGATTTGTTCGTTGAATATATGTATTTTTCAGAGGAGAAAAATAGTTTGTTCACTGAATGCATTTGTTTTTCAGAGTAGTGAGATAGGTTGTTCATTGAATGCATTTGTTTTCCAGAGGAGAAAAATAGTTTGTTTGTTTGAATGCATTTCTTTTCCAGAGAAAAATAGTTGGTTCGTCTGAATGCAGTTGGTTTTCAGGGGACTGATGTGTTGATTAATCGTAACATGTTTTTCTAAGCAGAGCCGGACCTGGAGGAGTTTAAGTTTGTATGAAAATAATTTTCATGCAGATTTCTAAGACTAGTTTTGTTCGGCAGGTGTTTTTATTCTGTGGTATGAATCGTCTTGGATCTACGTGACGATGTCATCTTTGAGACTGGCACTGGATTCTTCACTGACGTATTGCTTATGATCGGAGTGACTGATTCTAAGATGGAACTGTACGTTAACGAGGGCTACAGAAGTCACTGGTGGGTCATGGACAGCCTTTAGATCTAACGGCGACATCGACGTCAAGTTCCAGCTCCTATTAACTTTTCTACAACTCATCTAAAGACTGGTTTCTTCATTTGTTAACAACGATTTCAACGAGGACGAAAATAGAAAGCTAAGTAAAAAACCCAAACAAACATTATTTTCGGTAACCACGACGAAAAAGTATCGCCAAATTATCGTTCCGATTTCGAAGAAAATGAACGGAATATAATAAAATAATCGAACTTGGAAAAACGTGTTATGTGTTTGTGAAGTGTTGGAATGAAATGGTGTACCTTAGGTTTTTTTATTGAAATAAAACCATGTTCTGGGGTAAGTCATGAAAGTCAAGGTAGTCCTTCATCAGTAGTGATCACCCAGTAACACCCAGGTTTGCGACATAGTTATATATTGAATTCTTCAGACACAAACATTAAGTATGAATTATTGACAACGCTAGGTCTTCTACCGAAATCGGTAATGAAATCCACAGCAGACCGAGAATTTTAAGTCTTCGATATAATCTAACACGCAAATGGGTGAGCCTTTGGACATGTTGGAATGGAGCAGAAGAACAGGTCGAAGTATGGTATGGCAACAAATTCAACGCTAACTACGAGGTAATGAGAACTCCAGAGACGAAGGTGAAATGTGTTAAATGTAAAACAGGATAAAAATTATTGCGAGTAGTAAAAGTGATAGTCTTGACCGACATGTGATAACGTATGCATGATGTATAAAAAAAAAAAAGTAATAAAGTGGCTGACAGGGAGAAAAATCAATAGGCATAACCTAAAATGGTATAAACACCTTGCAAGTTTGACCTATGGAGCATTTCCAAGTAGCGTAATTTTTACTGAACAATGGTAGGCTCAGGTACCAGGATACGCACAACCCAGTACGGTTAACTACTAACTGGAAAAGGCCTTCAAATGGAAAATCGCCACGGATAGATCTAGGAATGGCATTTCCGCAGACGTACAGTACTGTATAAATCATTATTGTATGCAAGAAATTGTAGTGCATCATGAACAACTTCAAGAAGAAAATAATCACGTCAGCTTTAAGATTATTAAATTTTTCAACGCGATTTGCTCGTTAAGCTGAAGACTGGTCATTTTCTCCTTTACAACTTTAAAGGAAATAAACGCATAGTTTCCTAACAATACAAAACTAATATCAACTTCTTTTAAAAAAATGCAGGGGAAAGAGAGAGAGTGAGAGAGAAAGAGAGGGGGGAGGGAGAGAGATAAGAGAGGGGGAGGGAGAGAGGGAGACTGAGAGAGAGAGAGAGAGAGAGAGAGAGAGAGAGAGAGAGAGAGAGAGAGAGAGAGAGAGAGAGAGAGATCAAAACATTTCACTGACCTTTCAACTGTTTGTAGACAGTCTTCAGTGGATCGAGCCAGTGCTGGAAAGATAAAATACAAACACGCTTCGAAATGAAGGGTTCACACCAAAACTGACAAGCTCTAATGAGTACTTAAACAATTACTTACTGCTCAAAAGGTTTAGTGGAAAAAGTCATCTCTTCACATTAAAATAATCTAAACTACCTTAATAAAACCGTGCTCCCCGACCTTCTGGATTCCACGAAAGTCATCTCTTCACATTAAACTAAACTAAACTACCTTAATAAAACCGTGCTCCCCGACCTTCTGGAATCTGAAAATCGACTAGGATAGTTGTGCAGTGAGAGAGAGAGAGAGAGAGAGAGAGAGAGAGAGAGAGAGAGAGAGAGAGAGAGAGAGAGTGTGTGTATGAGGGGGGGGGGGGGTGGAAGGGGTCGCGCGTGCGTGTTCGCGCATCTCTCTCTCTTTCACACACCCCAGCCCACCTCCATCCCATTATCTTCTACTTTCTTTGATCAGGCCAACAAAAACTAAAAACTGCCACTGCGGTCTGAAACGCGGTTCGTCAATCGTCATGAGTGACACATAAACCATATGATATTATCTCAGAAAAATGCAGGCTTCATTTTCTCAATTATTGTGCGATGAAGGCACATTACAATGAAAACTCAAGAATACTGCAAAATAAAATACACCTGGTTGTGGGTTTTTGTTTGATGTTTTCTTATGCTAAATTATACCCAATTCTCTAAATGTATTAAAACTACTATTAGTACTAATAACAATATGAAGGCAAATAAAACAAATCACTACTTTAACTTACCCTCTGTTTCTCTGAATCGACAAACCGCAGACCAAAGTAATCTTTCTCCATAAGGTTCAACTTCTCCGCTACTCGATCGAACAGCCATTGTCCTATTGTGTCTTTCTGTAACCATAGAAAAATCAACAAAAACATTATAAATAAGTTATTATTCAATCACATCCAATGCTTCATTCGCTTAAATCATAATAATTCACGAGCAACGAAAAACCCCATTTCAACAGAACTAAAAAGCTATTAAAAAATCGATCGCTATGCATTCTTTCAATAGTGCTGAAACCTGAACTTTTGAACACTTTTATTTTGCAATACAAATTACTATTTAACTGTATAGCATCGTACTGTCAATTGTCATTAAAATGATCAAGCAGCATTAAAGCAGATTGATCCAACAAAGTGTTAAGTTTAGTGTAGACTATACGTATTAAGAATCCAAATGTTATACGTGTATAGTTTCAGCATATTTACTTCAAACAATTTTAAAGTATGCTAAATTTTACTCCTTTTTTTAAATAGCTTGACCCCAATATGCCGATTTAACATTACATTTCAAGACTTTCTTAAAATGCAGAGCAATAAGCTTCACTCGTTCACTAAAGACATCAGACTGCGTGCCAGACTGCATCTATTTCTCAAACCCCACCCCCACCCAACTAAAAGCAGTGAATAAGTACCATGCAGCAAGTGGTGTCACCAACACACTTTTATTTATAAGGACAGATACCCATACCGGTCCAACAAATTGTAAAGTTCGTACAAAAATCTCCATCATTTTAGGAACAGGAAATAAATGAAGTTAAACTAAAAAACGAAAGGGACGGGCTGTGAAATTTTCAATTGAAATGCAGAATCCGGATAACCCGATGAACACGAGCAGAAAACCAGAAATGATATGGCACACACAAATGTGAAGTTTAATTATGTAAGCACTGCATGATGAGATTAAAGGCGAGGATTACTTTAATGGAAAGATCAGACATAAACGGACTTGATACAAAAGTCACCACTGGTCTTTCAATTTTCGCATGCATAGGTGCCAGTGGAGTGAATATTGCAAGCACAGCTCAAAACAATCTGCAACAACCCATAATATAAACCTAATATAACCCCTTATAAACCCTATAATATAAACGCTATCTCTTGGGGGAGAGGCGGGGGAAGGAGGAGGGGGGAATTAGTATACCTGGTGTTAAGACTGTCTCGCCTGCTTTGTTAGTTAGTTTTTCCTGACACCTCCCGCTTTTCGTTTTAACAATGGGAAGTGAAACTTGTTCCCTAGAAAGCTTAGACGGGCATGTCGGTGCCTGGCTGAATTAATCGACTGACATCAATGTTCATCTCAAAATGTTTCAAACCGATGGACTGTGAATAAAATACGCCCCTTTACTCCCATGCCCCAAATACACAACCATTTAATCTCTTCCCAACAACAAAACAACCCTCGTCCTAATGATAAATCTTCCACAAGGCAAATTGATGCTTTTGTTCAAGGGCAGCACGATTCTATTTGCTCGCTAAGCCATCAAGCAAAACGCCCTAGACAAAACCTCACCCTTAGTGCCTTACTGCTTCTATCACGCTTAATACACCCCGACCCAATGAAAGAATGCCTTATGTCACTGTGTCCAGTACTGTAAAGTTTTAATGCAATACATTTTTAAAATACAATAAGATCAATGTACTCCCACTGAAAGAATGACTTCAATGTTCAATACTATGAGGTTTTTATGTTATAGTATACATTTAATTACAATAAGACAAATGTCCCTGTGTCATCTGTGTCTTAACATGAATCACTTCTCCCTTGTAAGGGCGCTTTAATAGATTTCTATGCACAAACATTATTCTTGGACCGCCCCCACCTACCACTTAAAAGGAGGAATTCGTGTACATTTAAAGGGCCCCAAGATCACAAATTTCAGCGTCCAATATCCTTTTTAAATTTACACTGAGCATTGCCCCACCGGGAAAAATTAAGGCAAATGATAACATATTTTAAAAGTACACCTTTGATATAAACTGAAATTTCTTTATCAACATGTATGAAGGTTTATTTTTAAATTTTAAAAAACGCCGCTAAGTGGACACAGTTGTTTCTTTACATACCCAAGAAGAGACGCCTAATATTCAAATCTTAGTGGTATGTGTGAACAACGATTTCCTTTATAACATCTTTTTATGTGGCAACAAGGCAATTTTTCCCAGTAAACTTGCCATCATAAAAAATTTACATTTTTCATGCCCTAGCCCTTTAATAAATAGGTTATTTTTATCATAGGGAGTACACAGATTCTTTATCCTTTGATGTCCCACGCACACGACCGTATAACGATCCTCAATTTGTTAAGTAAATTGGGAAGTGATCGTCTTGGTGTGGTTTACAAACTAGTATAAAGAATATGATTGTTGTAGCGATTACTTGTGCACAGGCACATTTTACACTGGAATTTTTTTTTATCACTGGCTTAACTAAAGTTTCTATTGACACAGGCAAGCAAGCGCTACTCTCCACAAGGCAGAAAAATAGAAACTGGACAACATCTATAAGGCTATATGTTTACAACTAGCTAAACAAAATAAAAATTGTAGTAGTCTAATTAGCCTACCTGATATAAAATTGTAGCCCCTTAATCTTATGGGCGTACACTTTCTCTGAATGCGATAATTTACCCACGCTTTGTAAATACTTAGTTTTACAAATTACATTTAGTCCTCACATCTGAGAAAACTATAGGCTTACGTTTCCTCTTCATGGAATTTTGTTTACCTAAACCATCGGCACCAGATTCCCCATCTACGTATCCCCTATCCTATCCAATACCGTAAATCGCTTTCTCTGTCCTCCGCAGCATTCATGCACACACACAAAACTGTTGTTGTGCACAGAAGTTTATATATATATAACATAGAATTCTATATTACCCGGATCCCAACAACTTGAACAAGATCACTCGAAGCTAAGAATAAGACTAAGAACTGGTGAAAGTCCTCGTACAACTGTACAAGATAGTACACTGTGCAGAATGACGGGAATAATATCTAACTAGACTGAAACGCGCAAAGTGATTATCTCTCGCTGGTCGTTCCGCTCGGACACTGGCCTGTTTTCAATGCTATGGCATGTAGCATCAGGTCCTTGTGACGCCAATACATAAGTGGGAAGAGGGAAAGAGAGAGAGAGAGAGCGAGAGAGAGAGAGAGAGAGAGAGAGAGACGCACACATACACACACGTACACACACATAAAACAAATGTAGTGTCTGATTCTGAGTTTATATTTTGAACTACTACTTTTTGACTGCAATAACCCAAAGTGCAAGCAAAGCGTCTTTTATTACAAAGACGTGAATTTGAATTTCAAAAGCATTCCTTGACATTGCGCTAACCTACAAAAGCGCACGAAGAATTCACTAGCATTATGAATGAATGTGGCACAGCTTATAGTCTAACAAACTCAGGCAAAAAAAATATTTTTTTTTTCAATGACCAAAAGAGTGGGTGGGTGAACCAGAAGTATCCGGGCAAAAGAGTACCCAACCGTATAGTACTAACTACCCGCTGTGTAACTGTGTACATGTAAAATAATCAATTCAGCTTCGTAGACAAATCTGAAGCAAGTACTGTGAGGATGTTGTGGGAACGAAATGCCGAAAGTTACAGGGCGGATTCCTGGATCATGGTGTCAGCTTTCGTGCGCGACTGTGACAGCTGAAGACCCCCCCCCCCCCACCCCACCCTTCCCTCTATTGCGCTTTGAACGAAAGACCGTTACCCATTTAATGTTTACTCGGTGTACTTTGACAGCGCACAAGCCTCGTTTTAACCGCAGCCGCCGAATGAAAACAAAAGTGGAAGTAACGAGATGTCAACTCGCTGCCGTCATCCTTGTACAGGTGTATAGTATTTTTATTCTCACACCTTACACTTACAGCTACAACTTAAAAGAGACACAAAATCGCACATTTCAGCATCATTTTCAAATTCACTGTGTGAAAAAATAAGTAAATAAAAAATAATAATAATCTCCTTCAAAAGTACTATTTTATTTTTTACTATTTTATTAAATTAGTATTCATGTGTTCGTGCGCCTATTATATTAATTAATATCAAGGTTGACTAGAAATAGCAAAACAGCACAAGTGTGTATAGTATGCCTAAAATTGAAAGCTTGGGGGTCGGTTTGAGCAACGATTACCCAGTATATCCTCTTTTAAGGGGACAACAATTTCCGCAGTAATCTTCTTGTCGCAAACATATTAATTTTTATAGAAACATCCTTGATATCCTGGTCCTTTAACAACGTTTAGACAGTTTGTGTTTACTTTTTATTAGACTTCCTCCCAAATCCCTCCACCCCACCACCACCACTACCACCGCCCCGTCCCCCTCCACAAAAACTAGCACTCTATAATGTAATGGAAATGCAACTTGGAAATACCACATTGATATTCCACCATTGCAGTAAACATCTACATACATCGACACCTACATTTCAGTGTCAAATAAAAATTTTCTTAACGGACTACTTGCACCGCAAGTACTCTGAATAGAAATACCTTAAGATTCCACTCTAGTTATTTCTCCAACTTCTCGGACTAGGTAAACAATGCATCACTGTCCTCCTCCTCTCTTTGTTCTCTGACGTTGGCCGAACACGAACAGAAGTGCTTCTTCCTTGCTTACTGTTGTATTATCTCTGTCCATCTATCTAATCCTCCCCCGCTGTTCCCCAGCCAGATCTCAACTGATTTTAATCTTGATGACTTGACATATATGCCATATGGTAGTTTTAATGCAAAATGTACAGAAACAGAAAAAAAAGTTCTTCGTGTTAAAAACAATGATTTTAAAGTTATTGTTATCAACTGTATGTACAACAGTTACACCGCACGAGCCATACAGTACAAGAAGAAATAAACCCGTCCGTCCGTTCGTTCGTTCGTCTCCCTCCCTCCCTCCCCTTCTTCCTCCCTCCCTCCCTCCCTCCCTCTCTCTCTCTCTCTCCCTCCCTCTCCCTCTACAACAAAACACAGGTGGCTTTCCAATTCCAACTATTTCTACAACCACAACAACAGAAATTAGCCAAATAGAAAAAAATAGGGAACAACTTAACAAGGCAGTCGGGTTATTCTGGGATCTGAAAGGTGGGGAATGACGTGCGTTTTAACACACCACAGTCAGTGCACCCCTCAATGCCAGTGTCAACAAGACGGAACGCAGACTAAACACCCACCTTGAATATTTTAGAACTACAATTTTAGATGTTCTCCATCAGCCTATCTGAATCGTTTTGACCTGTGCAGCTGGCGAGTGCACACCCCCACATGGCAGAAGGCGATTATCATCAACAGTCCTTCTCCTTCATTACCTTTGTTTTTCCACAGTAGGCACAAGAACACAAATTCACACCTAAGCGGTGGGTTTGAGCAATGAAAGCCCACTGTATCATGTTTTAATGTAACTACAACGCGAATTTTAGGGTAAACTCATTTTCGCAACAACAACAAAAAAACTACAACCAAACCCTTCGAATTGGGCCTCTTTAACTAAGCGTTATTCGTCCTAAAAGGCAAGGCAAACATACCTTCATTTATTAGAAACACCTAGCTAAAATCCGTCCATTTGCTCAGCGCCCTTTCGGGTTAAAAAATCTAACAATTCTATTCCTTCAAGAGCACTAGCGCAGCAACCGTCGCCAACAAGGCATACATTATAAACAGTCTAACTTTTAATTGGAATATATTTTCGGCTTCACGGATCGATCTAGAAGTAAATTACCGGTTTTGTCAGTTGTGGTCGATGCCGAGAGGGCCAACCTGCGGTTAAATCAATATTGCACATAGTTCTCATACAAAGGTGTGCATTACCATTAAACAAATAATCATAAATTGAGGTTTTAAAAATACCAGTATTGTTATTTTTATTTATTAATTTTTTATTTTAATGCTTTATTGTCCCCTTTCATCGGGAAATTGTGGGCCGCCTCCCCTGGAGAAGGCGTAGTCGCAGCCTGTGGCGCGCCCAAACCCAACCTACCTAACATTGGTTGTGATTTTGACATTTAGAAAAAAATTTTTTTACAATTTTTCAAATTTTGCTGGGGGAGCAAACCGGAGTACCCGGAGAAAACCCCCGAGACGTTGCCCGAATCGAAAGTAAATAATATTCGGAGAAACATAACGCCCAGATGCTGGATCGAACCCACACCTGTCAGGCGCCATTGGTTTCTGGCCTGTGGACAAGGCAAGTTAGTCCCGCCTTAGCCCACTTTAACTTATGCACTGGATGACCCCTTTAAATGTAGCGCAGGTTAGGAAGTGAAAAGAATGCATAGGCATTTATTAGCCAATGCTCAAGAGCGTTCTTTTTTCTTTTTCTTTTTTAAATTAAACCAATATGAATTCGTTCCAAAAATAATTACACGTCGTGATAAAGTGTCAAGTCAAGTTGTTTAGTTTTCTGCTTAGTATTCACAAATGTATGTTAAAAAGACAAGCGCAGGCCTGACACTTAATGCAAAGAAATTCTAACTCTAGTCACCAAAGAAACTCAAAATCGAAGTCATTGACATACATCAAACAACTACGATTGTTAATTGATCTCGTATTTGAAAACAGCATCGTCGTTGTGCTAGACTATCCTAACAGCTATCGACGGTCTTGCCGCTTTCATCCCTAAGAACGCTCCTCTTCAATCTCACATTAAACCCAGTTGCCAAGATTTTAAGTATCCTTTGCAAACCATTCTCAGGTGCTGACTGGACGGCTGCTTAGTGCTTTTATTCTGTATCCGATAATCAAGTTTCTCATTTTAACATGCTTTTTAACAAAAGGACGTTGGCGAACTAATGAAGTGTGGCTGATGTAACTCTTTCAAGAGCATATTGTCATTGATTTGAAAGTCTCAGCGCATAAGTTGATGGCGGCTTCTCGTTCCGGCCAAGTCAGTCATTGCAATCATTACAGCGTCCTCGCATATATATAATTAATTATCCACGCCCACTCGCTTGATAGTTAATATTTACAACCGTTGATTTGACATAAATCTCCCTAAACAAAGGATTGTCCCTTTTAATGGATTGAATCCGGAAAATTTTAACAAACTATGAAGTTAATGCGCCAACCCTCTTTTTAAAGGGCTAGAATGGGCATCAAGGATGTGTGTGTGTGTGTGTGTGCGTGTGTATGCGTGTGCATTTGGGTGTGAGTTGGAGCGCGCGCGCATGACAATGAATTTTTAAAATATGATATAATGGATAGTCGTCAAACCGACCGCCACAGTTTAGAATTTAGAAGCTTAGAAGGTCTGTCTTGTTTGTTGTGTAAACAACTATACCTACCACACACACTTTCGCAGCAGTACTATTGTTAGAATGAACCTTAATTCTATTAATAGGCATTAATAAACAAATTAAAGTATTGATTTAAATCAAAGCCGTACTCTTAAAAGTTTTGTTGTTTATGCTTTTTGTTGCTTAATCTTATTTTTTTCCCGGTGGGGAAACGCTCATTGTGAATTTGAAAAGGACCAGTGACATTGAATTGTTATCTCCGGGCCCTTTAATTAGTAGGCTAGTTATTCAAGTTGAAGCAAACCGAATATATATATGATTATGAGTCATTCTTTGCTATTGGAGGCTATGAGGGGTTGGTCACATTCGTTTCACAGCCTAACCTATGTCTTAAATTATTATATACTTGCATTCACTCAATAAAGAATATGTACAAAAATCATAAACTATCGGAATCATTTGTTAATTTTAACAAATTGAAATATTGACATTATACTAGAATAATTGCGGAAAATGAGTCTCAAAATGGCGGAAAAAATGAAAACGCTGGTGCTATGTAAATGCATTCAGATTTATTTGTTGCTTAAAGCTCTTATCTTAATAAAACTAATAGTTTAATTTATTCTAATAAAGTCAAATTACACAGGAAACACGGTTTGAAAGCATGTTGTGTTGTCTGAACTTAATTAATCGTGCACAAAATGTGCGTATCTTGCGTTTCGTCTGTTGTCACACTTCTACTACCGTAACTTGCTTTTCGTAATTTTCTCGATTTCACTTTCTTGTTATTGTTTGTATGTTCTGATCAATTACAATCGATTAAATGGTGATATTAGCAGCTTAAAAGATGTCAGTGTGGTGTTGTTTAAGTTTTCTCGACTTATTTGTTTAGCGTTGTCACACATGACATGCAGGTTACGTCCGACTTTGAATTCCGCTAAATATTTTCTAACACGATTATTTGAAACGAGAAGCCATTTTTCAAGTACTTTTCCATTTAATACAATAACCTATGACGTAGACACAAGATTTTGTCTTTGTAGACCACGTGATAAAGCTTTTTCAACGACGTGTAACGCACACTTTCTCCGGAAACGCAAATTATTTTCGTGCTTGTTCATATGCCTTGTCACAGTAACGCAAGTTAAATTATTAACACTACAGGTGTTTTTTGCTGAAAACTTTAAATTATTTACACTATTCATTTGCTGAAAACTATTTATAAAACAAAGAAATGGAATAAATTGCCTTTTCTTTACAAATTACCATAAAGAGAGAGGAAGAGAACTTGGTTTGTACGCTATCTCGCATTGCAGTGTTGGAATGTACTTGATATACATTTATTCTTATATTCTTATGTATTATCATGCTGACATAAATAATTATCTTAATTTGTATCAGTGTTCTTAATTTTCTTTTTACATTTGCCTTTGTGTTGTTTTGTTTTTCCTTGTTAGAATTATCATTTGTGTTCATGTTCTTATAATAAGATATATTCCTTGTCACTGTAACTCAAGTTACTTTAAGATTATTAACACTATTTATTTGCTGAAAATAAATGATAAAGCAAATAATTGTAATAAATTGTTGTCTTTTCTTCACTAGTTACCAGATGCCTTATTGTAAACTTATTTATCTCATTTTTAAACTAAAAAAATAAAGTTGATGGTGTACCGTAAGTTGAGTTACGTTGTCACATAATTCATACCTTTCAAAATCATTAATTTTTTTTACAAAATATGTCACGCTGTAATGCAAGTTACACCTTCACACGTCTGCACTACTTGCTCCTGTATTGTAGAAACCGAAAGCAGTAGTGATTTACTTTTTATATATTTGAAAAATATACACTTTAATGTTCATGTAAGGATATGTTCAACATATTTTACAAAGTTTTAAAATGTGTGTCAATTTCCCACTTATTGCCTCCAATAGCAAAGAATTACTCATATACTAGTCGACTACAGTTCCCCACCTGCCCCCACCCTCACACCTGTAGCAACAGCAACTGTCTTTGTGACATATATGGTCGTTGGGGCACCACAAACTCCATCTTTCCCTGTCCTCAGCAACCCTGATGGCTTCGCTCAGTGTCAAGCTAGTCCATTCTCGACTGTTGTCCTCTCACCTCTTTCTGTCTCCCTCTTCTTCTACCTCCTTGCACTGTGCCTTGCAGGATGGTCTTTGCAAGGCCTGATGATCTGGTGACGTAGCCATACCATCAAAGTATATATATAATATATCTGAATTTGAAATAAAAAAGATTCGATTCCTTTCGAACAGTGAAGAACTATAGAATATGCAAGCGTGCATTTTCGAAGTCATGCATCGGGATATATATCATATCACATGTACGTCACAAAGACTGCTGCTGTTGCTACAGGTGTGAGGGTGGAGGTAGGTGGGGAGCGGTAGTCACTAGTTATTTCATTTGTGTGCCCTTTATGTTCTCCATGCTTTGTTTGCTTGTCTCGTGAATAATAAAACTCTGTTTAAACCAAGTGCCAGAAGGAGTAGACTAAATTCACATGGCGAATGATTACAGCAAGGGACGATGTGAAGCATCTGACTGAGTGAGCGCGCATAGCTTCTCAAAGCCTATTGCCATGGATACTACATGATATAGGTCAGTGATGATTAATGGTTTGAAATGACTCCATTCCGCTACTCACCATCGGACTCGACGGTGAGTTACCCATCCACCCTAACCTCTTTTATTACCTTGTGCTAAGGGACTTTTTTGTGTATATGTGTTTGCACCACAGCTGACACTTTGTGACAGCTACTATGCAGGCAGGCTGACTGTGAAAAGCAGCCTTGCAGGTAATCAATGACGCTTTATGTAACGGCTTTCCACGGCAGTGTGGATGTTGTCGGATGTCCATGGTGTTAGCACGGGCACTTTACATTACATTACATTACATTATTATTGCCTTAGGTCCAGCGGACTCTTCCGAGCCAAATCAGGACCGGACAACCCCTGATCCGCATAAAAGATCTGCTGAAACAACCCTAGTGGTAACACTGAAAGCTCTCCACCAGCCAGTCACTTTACAATAAAGACATCCCACGCAGGGGACGCTGAGGCTATACTCTAATTTATCGAACCCCCGTTTACAAAAACAAAATAGAATACAAACATCATTATAAATTATCAACGAAACACATACAACTGCCTACATTGCTAAATAATAACATCATAGGAAGCCCTAGTGACCACCTGGCAGAAAGCGTCCAATATTCCCAAGCTGATCCAACAGACCTCACACACAAATAAGGAGTCTTGTCCCGGAAGAGTTTTCAAGAAAAAAGGTAGGTGACTGGTCTAGCGAAGAAGAAGATAGTATAGCAGATTGATAGAACAGAGCAGTAATGAGAAAGAGCAAATGAGAAAGACGGCGACAGTGGGAATTTAAAGCACTAAATTTCCAGAAAGTGGGGATACTATTTATACTGAAAGCCCCGGTACCCCAACGGGGGTGCACGGGCACTTAAGCTACGGGGAAATTTACAGCTTTAGTGAGCTTGGTCTCCTTTGCTATTACATAACGGTCACTCAATGGTATATGCCCGCTTTCGATCTTGGTGTTGCAAGTATAAAACAGACAATTCTGTGTTCTTTGGTCTCAATGCACCATTGTTACAACACAATAAATGCGTTCCTTTAGCAAATCCGTAGCGAGTTGCTCTGAAGCGAGTACTCGCGAGTACACGCGGGTATACGCGAAAATAGGCGATGACACCGTTGTATAAGGCGAAAACAAGCAATCCGTCACGTGACTTTGGCGAGTTGGAAAAATATATACTTTTCTGCGAGTACATCATGGCCGCTAACATTGTGGACTTATCCTACTTTTGATTTTAGCTTAGGATCTCTTAATGCCCAGGCGCAGAACGTTCTATTTTACCCAACGTTGCTTTGTGAGTACTTGCATGCATACGAAACAACGCGAGTTAGCCACTCGCTGCAAAGCAACTCGCTACTGGTCTCTATTTCTTCCACCCACGTATACAATGTTGTGTCGTCGGATATCGATCATGGTGTCTGTAAGCAATCGCCTGCAGAGAGAAACTTAACCAATTTTTGTGTGATTTGCCTCAACTACAACAATAAAAAATAAATGCTTGGTCTCTATTTCTTTTGCTCATGCTCAAGCACAAAAATGTAATGTTAGTGTGATACCGGTTTTGGTAGTTAAGCTTCGCCTTCGTAAAATAGATATGTTTCTGTGTGATCGATCTCCACAGTACTGCTGTACAATAAAACGCTTCAGCGAGTTTGGTTTTCATTGATAGTTTGGTTTTCACTGATACCCCTTCAGGCACACAGCATGACTGACCTGCATTTTTCACCATTTATGTCATTTAGATAAATTAATCTATTGGCTCTGATACAATGCTGAAAACTCATGTCAGCAGTCACTTAAGATTGCAGTCAAATGTAATTAATTTACACTTAAGCCTTTCCTACCATTCTTCACTCGCAGGTACTGTACAGAGTCTATTATACTAAAAAACTGACCTGGGATGACCTTGACATTCACTTTACCTCTGGTGCTCATGTATGATCAAATTCCCCAATGTTAATGCATACTATGTGTCAAACATAGAGCCATTCCAATGTACAATGACAAATGACAGTACTCAAAATTATCGCCAGACTACTTAGCATATTAAAAAGTACTTAGCGCAAAATCGTATTGTAACTGCGGGGCGTGTGACCTCACGCCGCCCACAAATTAGATAAGCCTTCCGCAGGGGGGATGTCCTGAGATTACAATAAAATAATAATCAATTCTGGCCACAAGAGCATTTTGCTAGTTTTATGAAACTGATTCAGGGACAAAGAGGCAAGTACAAACCAAGCATGTGCTTGAATGTGATCTTCAATTTGAAGCTGGATAAAATGTGCAAATCTTTCAGGCGCCCTTGGAAAATTAGGTTAAGCCTCCCCCCCCCCCCCTATCCTGTCCCGTAACCCGGAGGTCGTAGGGGCACCACAGATGATCGTTTAACCAGCATACTCCATCTTTCTCTGTCCTCAGCAGCCCTGATGGCTTCGCTCGGTGTCAAACCAGTCCATTCTCGAATGTTGTCCTCCCACCTCTATTTCGGTCTCCCTCTTCTTCTACCTCCTTGCACTGTGCCTTACAGAATAGTCTTTGCAAGGCCTGATGATCTGGTGACATGGCCATACCATCGGAGTTTCCGTTTCTTCACCACTGTAAGCAGGTCATCGTGCTGTCCAAAGGCTTGTGTGATGGTCTGTCGGACTTCGTCGTTGGTGATGTCTTTTGTATATGAAATGCCCAGAAGTCTTCTGTAGCACCTTATCTCCATGCTTTGTATTCTTCGTTGGAGATCTGCTGTGAGGGTCCATGCTTCGCAAGCATATAGGAAGATGGAGATGACAAGGGAGCGCAGCAGTCTTACTTTGGAATGTAGACTGATGGTCCTGTCTTTCCAAATGGGCTTCAACCTTGTCAGGGCAGCAGTTGTTTGTGCGATCCTGGAGAGGACTTCTAGTCGGGACCCATTGTCTGATACAATGGCTCCTAAATATTTGAAGCTATGCACTGTGTTGAGGGATTGGCCTTCGACTTTGATGTCCGTGTTGATGCCATTGGTGTTGTTGGTCATTATTTTGGTCTTCTCTGCACTTATTTCCATTCCATAAGCTCTGGAGGTGGTGTCAAGCCTCTGTACCAGCTGTTCAAGTTCTTGTTCCTCTCCAGCCAATCCATCAATGTCATCCGCACAACGAAGATTGGAGATTGCTCTACCCCCTATGCTGACTGTGGCTGACTGTGGCTTCATGATCTGCAACAGCATCTGACATGATGCGCTGTAGGAAGATGTTGAAGAGTGTTGGAGAGAGTAGGCATCCTTGACGCACACCGATTGTTGTTCTGAACCAGTTCCCGATGGTGCTGTTGTGGAGGACTACACTGGTAGCCTTGTCATACAGGCTTTCGATGACTTCAATAATTTTAGGGCTGATGTTGTACACTTTCATTGTTGCCCATAGAGCTGCATGCCAGACTCGGTCAAACGCCTTCTTGAAGTCTATGAACACATGATATAGATGTTGTTGGTGCTGTAGGTAATTATCACAGATTATTCTGAGGTTAAAAATCTGTTCAGTGGTACTTCGCCCTGCCCTGAATCCTGCTTGTTCTTCAGCTATGATTTGTTCAGCTTGGGGTTTCAACCTGTTGAGTATTATTTTCAGGAGGACCTTGCTGGGATGGCTGATGAGGCTGATGGTGCGGTAATTTTCACACTCCTGAAGGTTACCTTTTTTGTGAAGAGTGATGACAAGCGACTGGGTCCATGGTATAGGCCACTCCCTACTCTGCTAGATCTTGTTACAGATAATGGTGATGGCATAAATCATCGCTTCTCCTCCTGCTTGTAGCAGTTCAGCGAGTATGTTGTCCACTCCCGCCGACTTCCCTTTCTTTAGCGATTGCACTGCTGTCTCAACTTCTTCCCGGAGAATTGGGAGGATTTCTTCTTCTTCTTTGTTCTCGGGACATGCTAGAACTGATGGGTCTCCATTTGGTGTATGGTTGTAAAGGTCAGAGCAGTACTCTGTCCATCTGTCCAAGACTTCTTGTTCTCCTTTTTCTTGCTTTGGATCGTGGAGACTTTGGGCTGTTTGACACTTGTCAGCCGCTTTACAGTCTGGTAGGCCTTCTTGCTGTTGTTCTTGTTCAGACTGTTCTCTATTTGCTGACATTGATCTTCTATCCAGTTATCCTTTGCTGTACGCATGCTTTTTCGGATGTCATTGTTGATTTTTCGGTAGGCATCAGCTCCCTGTGAGGTGTTCTTTTTCTTTTTCATCTCTCTTCGTTTATCACACAGATCCAAAAGTTCAGGTGTGATCCACGGCTTCTTCTTTGGTCGGTGTTTGCCAAGGATCTCAGTGGCGGCATCTGTCACATCTGAGTTGAAGGTGATGGTCATGGTGTTGACATCTACTTCACCAGCCCACAAAATGAGCAGTGGTGCAAATTTCCCTCCAATTGTGGCCTGAAATAGTTCTGTCACCTCCGGGTCTTGCAGTTTGTCCAGGTCGAACTTCAGTGTAGTGCACTTTGCTGTATTTACTCTCTTCAAGTGGAGCCGGAAAGACATCATCACGAGATCGTGGTCACTTCCGATGTCTGCTCCTGGAAAAGTGCGTGTCCTTCCAATGTTGATGCTTGATCTGAAGCGTTTCTTGACCATGATGTAGTCTATGTGGTTGTATGCTCCCCGCCGGGACTGTGCCATGTCCATCGTCTGGAGTTTTTGTGGAGACCAAGCGTGTTTGCCAGTACCAGATTGTTGTATCTGGCAAACTCCAAAAGTCTCAGACCCCTGTCATTTGTCTCGTTGTTGCAGTGGGGTCCACATGTGTCTCCCCAGTTGTGGTGCGCATCTTGGCCAACCTTGGCATTCCAGTCGCCTTGCACTATGACTATGTCCTTCTTCGGCACTTGGTCAAGGACCGCCTGTAGATTTTCATAAAAATCCTCCACTTCGCTGTCGTCATAGTCTGATGTTGGGGCATAGGCCTGGATGATGGTGATGTTGAAAGGGGCTGCTCTCAGGCGGATGGTAATGAGTCTACTGGAGACTGGGCGGCAACCCACGACAGTGGCTAGAATGTTCCTGTGGACCAAGAATCTAACGCCGTGTTCGTGCCTGTCATATCTACCGCTGAAATAGAGCTTGTGGCTTTTGTCGGTCGTTGTTTCACCTAGGCCTTTCCAGCGCAGTTCGCTGATTCCTAGAACGTTCCATCGATAGTGGTCCAACTCGTGGGCCAGTTCTTCTAATTTTCCTTCCGCAGTTAGGGTCCTGACATTCCAGGTTCCTATGACGATGTTGTTTCTCGTACGGCTCGTGCTAAATTGTCCATCAGTAGCATACTTAACACCTCCGTCCTGATGGCCAACGGAAGGCGCGGTCCTTGTGCCGGGCGACGACCGATCCGGTATGGAATTAGTGGATAGTGTCATCATGTAGTGTGTCTCGGGCAAAAAAAGACATGGCGGTGCCCAATCCTCTCCAGGCTGTTGTCCACAGCCGAAATCCACGAATACAGTGTGGCTCGCCTTGGCCCTGAGCACGTGGTCGTTGAACCTGTAGTAACGTGAGGTTCCTCCGCCCTGGCCGGTGACTTCTGTGTAGAAGACTTTCGCCCAGTGATGCCGTGCTAACATCACCCCTGTTAGTCGCCTCTTACGACATGCCGGGAAACGGTGGGTCTATTCTATTTAATGCCCGAACCCATGCGGGAGAAATTTGGGCTGCCTGTTCATATCAGCAAAGGCGCGGCAGCTGCAAGACAAGCACCACGGCGTAATTGAGACTGGCCGAGGTTACGTCCGCCTCTCCCCCCTCCTCCTCTCAATCTCTGCTGATGGGTCGTGAAGCCTGCCGAATGACGTAACCTGTCGCCCAGTCTTTTTCAGGTCGGGACGGATGTGCGATGACATAATATTTCAAAGAAAACCCGCAGTCTGTTTGTAACCAGCGGCAGAGATGGTGGGGAAGAGACGTATTATCGGCCAGTCTCTGCTACGCAGTGCGGCACCACCCATGTTCTATCCTGTCCTATCTTATCCCGTATCTCGGAGTTCGTAGGGGCACCACAGATGATCGTTTAACCAGCGTACTCCATCTTTCCCTGTCCTCAGCAACCCTGATTGTTTCGCTCAGTGTCAAACCAGTCCATTCTCGAATGTTGTCCTCCCACAACTTTTTCGGTCTCCCTCTGCTTCTACCTGTGGGTTCGGGCACTGATTAGAATAGACCCAACTTTTCCCGACGTGTCGTAAGAGGCGACTAACAGGGGTACTGTCAGCACGGCATCACTGGGCGAAAGTGTTCTACACAGAAGTCACCGGCAAGGACGGAGGAACCTCATGTTACTAAAGGTTCGGTACCACGTGCTCGGGGCCAAGGCGAGACACACTGTATTCGTGGATATCGGCTGTGGCCAACAGCCTGGAGAGGATTGGGCCCTGCCAGGTCTTTCTTGCCCAAGACACACTACCACCCATGACAGGGAGAAATAAGACTAGTGCATGCTGGGACTCAATCGTGTAGGACATGAACGTCAGTAGAGTTTGTGCAATAGAATTGCATGCATTAACAGATTAGACCTCGGTTTATACTCTCATCCGAAGGAGTATCAAATGCTACTTTCATTAAATAATGTAATGGACTCAAGTATCCTGTTCATAGGGGTCATAGTCAATTACAAAAAGCTTTTTTTTTTTCTGTATTAATAAACAAAAACCTTGTTCTCTCAAATAATTTCTAACCATAGGCTGTCGATATTCTCCCTCTCTTTAAGAACAAATAAGGAAGAAAAAAAAACTAATCAATAATGACAACCCAATAAAATACTTGCTTTAAAATGATAACACTGCCTTGCACCCTCTCTCAAAACTTATGTGCCCCATGAAGTCAACACACACAAAAATGACTCTGAAAAAACATTACAATAGTAATAAATAACTGAATTAGGTTGTCCTGTAAAAGTGGTAAAATTATCTAGTGCGGCAGTTGTTGTTATTGCTCTGCGACTGACCAATGTCTACTCTAAGTAATGACAAAAATGTTAAGGTTGCTGTTTCCTCGGATTTTCAGTCTCTTACTCTCAGTCTCAGTCTTAATGATTAAAGTTACTGAAATAACAAAGCAAGCTGCTTGGGGTAGGGATTAGTTTTAGGCAGGGCTTGCAGTGATGGAGATCCAAGAGTTAAACTGTTTATGCTTCTATCACGTAACAAATCTAATGCACAGGTTGACCATAAACAAACAGGCAGAAAATTTGCCCAGATGGGATGTGCGGGAGAAGGCAGGAAAATGAACAAAATTTTTAAAACAATCCAAATTAGCACTATTTACCATACTAGAAAATAATGTTACTTTGTTTGCATTGCACTTAAATTGGCCATTACTACTGCAATTTTAGGTGTTTCGAAACAGATTTTAGCCGAAAAGCACAGAACAAATTGCTTTCAAAAAAATCATAGGAACTAATGTTCACGTCTGTGACAACATGAGTGCTTGTGAATTTCAGACGTGTTGTGAGCAAGAAAAACTGATGCCGACAAGCATGCGATGAGGTGTGCCACTCACTTTCACCAACTGTTTCTAAAGAGCAAGGTCTAAAAACACAAACATTTTTTTGCAGCACTTTGGCTTTGAGTGCTCGTAAGACAAGAAAAAGGTAGACCCCAAGAAGAGTACACTGAACAGTAATGAAGCATTGTGAACTGAATGGCTTGCACAGATGTAGCAGACATTCAGATAAAGTCAACAAGAGATCTATGCGGTGTGACTCAAAACAAATACACACTCCTAGGACTTGATGATAATAGTATTAAACACAAAAGAAGAGAGAGAGAAAGAGAGAAAAAAAAAACAAGAGAGAGAGAGTTACATTACATTAATTATATTGCTTTAGGTCCAGCGGACTCTTGAGCCAAATCAGGAACCGGACAACCCCTTAAGATCTTATCCACATAAAAGATCTGCTGAAACAACCCTAGTGGTGAAACTGAAGCAACACCAGTCACTTTACAATAAAGACATCACGCAGGGGACGCTGAGGCTGTCCTCTAATTATCTAAGTTTACAAAAACAAAATAGAAAACAATCATTATAAATTATCAACAAAACAAATACATATAAAATGCCTACATTGCTCATAATAACATCATAGGAAGCCCTAGTGACCACCTGCAGAAACGTCAATATTGCAAGCTGATCCAACAGACCTCATACACAAATAAGGAGTCTTGTCCCAAAGGGAGGTGACTGGTCTAGCGAAGAAGAAGATAGTATAGCAGATTGATAGAACAGAACAGGACTGAGAAATAGCAAATGAGAAAGACAGTGACAGTGGGAATTTAAAGCACTAAATTTCCAGAAAGTGGGGATACTGTACTATTTATACTGAAACCCCCGGCACCCCAACGGGGACATAGAGAGAGAGGGAGAGAGAGAGAGAGAGAGAGGGAGAGAGGGAGAGAGAGAGAGAGAAAGAGAGAGAAAGAGAGATTATTGCATGATACTGATAGGTGTTAGTAGTAAGTAGACTTCAAATAAGCAATGTCGTCCCACTGCCGTAGCTCGTGGTAGAGCATTCGCATGGCACACCGATGACCCAGGTTCGAATCCTGTGGTTGGCGATATAAAAATAAAAATGTGGCTATTTTCACTGTCCATTTTAACATGAGTATGATTGCTCTGGGGTTTCAGTGTTGATTCAGGTCTCTAGCCCTCTTTCTCTGGTTTGGATTACCCCCATCTCCCACATCACCAATGGTGGGTGTAGATATTAAACCTTAATCATGTTCATTCATAAGCAATGTTCCTCAATATCATGCTCCCCTTCTCCTCTCCAACTTTTCTCAAGTCTGGTTGCTTTTCTTAAGTAACCTGAGCAGCCTCATCATCAGTGACTCACTCTGTGATAGAGATCAACTTTGGCAATACTGCCAATACACGCTCATCACTTATTCAGTTTAGCGATACACCATCTGCCCCCAGAAGTCCACTTTCTCCTCAAAATGTTCAATACCCTACTGATCTAGCTTTATTAACTTAAATGCACAAGTATACATTGTTTATCTAAAGATTTTTTGTAATATTTAATGAAAATAAAACATCGAAAGCATAGGAGATTCATAATTATAAAATACTATAATTTAATCTAAAGAAAAAAAAAACAAGAAAACGTACTTGATCTTTTAAAAATCAGTTTCAAGCAATGCAATGTGCAGTTTTCAGCATGTGTGCTGCAGTCTTTGAAGATTCATATAAAAATTTGTGTATTTAAAATATAAATGCATATTCAATAGTAGTAGTAGTAGTAGTAAATATTATTTTTTATATAACTAGTGCTTTATCCTAATGACAGATCTGAGATCAGGTTAAAGAGTAGACAAATTGTAAATTTATACAAATAATTCTATTAACACAAACATTATTAGCATGCTATGGAAAAAAAGAGCTCAGAGCCAAGTGTCATCCCCGAGAAGTTGAAAATCAATCGATACTGAAATAAACTCGTCAGCCGTACGACAACTGCCGTACCGGTACGCCGGCCACTTCCATTCGACACACGGATCAATCAAATCTGATACAGTACGTCAAGTAGTAACCCAAATACTCTTGCCGGCAGCAAGCTGCTTTCTTATTCCCCGTAAGTCTCCTCTTCACAAATAGTTGTGTTAAGACACACCCATTCATGTTGCGGCATTTTATTTCCTTTCATCCCTATCACTGTTGCTGGCGGCATTGCTTTGCGTGCGAGCGTTCTTCGTCTCATCGGGGATTCCGTGCTTAAAATAAAAATAATAAAAATAATATGGCACTCGCGCTTCCGATACGAAAATAAGCCCTCGATAAATTCTCGGTTTTGTTTCCATAGCACGATGACAAACTGGCACATACACATTAATGCTCTGGGTACCTGACGTCAAATCTGAGCAGACCAATGACGAATCACACGAAGCGACTGAGCCTCTATAACCTGCATAAGTGCATCTGTTATACCATGCTCTCGTTCAAAGTGCACTTCCTTACCTTGAATGTAAACTGCATCGGCTCGTCGTCCAGGAATCGGACGCTGCAAGTATACTCCATTTGCGCATCACTCTTGGTCCGTTTTCGGAACATTTTTGCCTTTTCAAAAGAGTCGACAGGCCGCACACTGCTACACAGGAGATCGGTTAGCACAACAAAACTCGACAGCCGCTACGCTTCGGTCTAGTTCAACAGACGTTGTTTTCTCCTTCGAACTAGATGGCGCTTTTTGGGTCATGTGATTATACATAAAAACAAAATCGCAGCCTCTGTTGACTACCTTTGCTCCAACACGCACACACACACACACACACACACATATATACACCCACACACACACACACACACCCACACCCACACCCACACACGCACACAACCACCTACACACACACATCGGCAACGCTGCGGGTGGTGTGCTTATACCTATTTGTGAGTGTGTATGTAGACCTATGATATTTTCTGAGAGTATTTAAGTAATAATGATTGGCGCCCATCAAGACATAAATGATAATCATTTTATATTATGCTTTTTAAAAAAAATTCATTTTTACTTTCTGTTACTGATTATGTCAATGACATTTTAGTACATAAGTTCAAGGTTTGTACACATTTTTACTTTGCAGTGGTTAGAAGTATCTTGTACCTAAGTCCTTTGCAGAAGGCAATTGTAAAACTTTATTTATAAATTATGGGGTCAACGTGATGGCATATAAGTTGTTTAGTATGAACGTGTTGTTCGCGTAAACCTAATGCGTTAAATTATAAGTCCTCTTTCTATTTTTTTCATCAACTTTTTTTTAAATTCCAAATCATGCATGAAGACAAGAGTAACAATATATTAAAAAAAAAATTAGATAGCAGAAATTCTTTGATCAAAAACAATAGAGAAACAAACATTTCGATCATAACAATTAAAATATGCAGATTGTTTTACTATTTTGGATATAAATAATATAAAACGAACGGAAAGAAAAGAGAGAATTCAGGGAATAAGAGAGAGAGAGAGAGAGAGAGAGAGAGAGAGAGAGAGAGAGACAGACAGAGACAGAAAGACAGAGAGACAGAGAGACAGAGACAGAGAGATGGGGAATGGGAGAATGGATATGCAACAGGGCAACATCTGCCAACGGATTTGCATTTAAGGTACAGCAAATACATAATCATTCTGGACACCTATAGCATGTCTTAAAACAAAGATGTGTACGCACTCCACATTAGTACAAATTTGTCGTATTGCATATTAATCTTTGCTATGTATCCATTGGACAACACGATGACCTGCTCACAGTGGTGAAGAAACGGAAACTCCGATGGTATGGCCATGTCACCAGATCATCAGGCCTTGCAAAGACTATTCTGCAAGGCACAGTGCAAGGAGGTAGAAGAAGAGGGAGACCGAAAAAGAGGTGGGAGGACAACATTCGAGAATGGACTGGTTTGACACCGAGCGAAGCCATCAGGGCTGCTGAGGACAGAGAAAGATGGAGTATGCTGGTTAGACAATCATCTGTGGTGCCCCTACGACCTCCGGGTTACGGGACAGGATAGGATAGGATGTATCTTTCATTAGTGTACCTCTGTTTAACACAATTCTAAATGCATCGAAAGTAGGCAATTTTTAACGTTTCTGGAGTTTACATCTATAAATAAATAATAAGTTTTGCCAGCAGTATTTCAGCACGTCGATGGTAGTCTTTTGAGACGTTAGCGTTGCTCAACAGGCTCATTCACCGGCGATGCGTGACCTGGTATTATTATGCCGTCACCACAGGCTATCCTGCCTACGGTCACGGAACGCAATTATCTGCAGTCGGCATGTTTGATTTGCATTGATGTGACTATTTTGTCGGTCTATGGAAGCATTGCAAACCGCTAATCATCAAGAGAAATTTATCGTTGATTTTAAGGTAGCTATATATCTTCTAATAATTATGATTTTTGAAAGACCTTACACACCGTCACCTTCTGATTTTTAACGTACAATCCACGTTTAGTCAATTAAGCTGCTTGCACGCCCATCTGAGAGCTTTCACCTCAATAATGTGGACTAATAAACTTCTATGATCTACAGTCTAGTGTAAAAGTTTGAAAACATTACTTAATTTGGACCTAATACATCTACTTTAACTCACAGTTGTAAATGAGAGGCACGCCAAAATTTATATAGGTATAATTATAATTAAACCGAGCCGTATCATGCATGATCTTTGATAAAGGTGAAGGGGAAACAATTCAAGATCAGGGTCAAGGTTATTATCGCGCACGAGGTTCGCAGCTGGTGACCGGCTTATGTTTATTTTCAGCTCGCCGGTGTCACATCCTTCAAGTTCCGGGTTTCCTAGTTTATCCGAGCGCATTTGCGCATGCGCTAGGTCATGTCGGGTCGGCTTTTTCACGAAGTTCTTAGGCGTCATAACCCTAACCCTAACCCAAACCCTAAACCTAACCCTAAACTCTGAACTCTAACCCAAACCCTAACCCTAACCCTTACGAAGACTATGATAGCACTGTGCGCATGCGTCGAATTTTGTAACGCGTCGACCAATCAGAATGCTCCCATTCGCTCCCAGCCCAGCTAAGATACTAGGAACTGTGAGGATGTCACACCGGCTTCCCTGGACTTCACAGATCGCAACATACAGTACCACCGAAGTCAGCTGAAGACTTCTTCTGCACCAGCTTCTAACCATGGTTGTCGTCGTGGTGATGGGGGTGTGCGGATGTGGCAAGTACGTAAGCTTATATACACGATGATTATTATAAATCATTCACTGTGGGTTATTCTGTAGTTGTGCTTGTTCAAGTTGTTGATTTATGTTATTGAGTATTTTGAATACTGTATGTATGTATGCCGCAGACTGGAGCAAACATATAGGCTCGTTATCACGTAGGCCTACATACATGGTCTTCATAGACACCAGAAAAGTATCAACCAAACAATCAGTGTTGGAAGGAAGGAATAACGAAGCTTAACGTCCTATTGCGTTAGCGTTAGGGACGAATCACCACGTCGACACCTTGACAACAATGATAATCATCATGAAAGATTAATCAGCGTTGAGGATGGAGAAGATTAATTTGTATTATACAATTCTCTGTGTGCATTGTACGTAGCATTTGTTTTCTGAACTAATTTTCAGGGTGTAGGTTTAAATAAGGGAGTCGGAATATTAATAATTTTGCATTCTTTTATATTACAATAGAGAGACAGAGAGGGAAGGGAATGCGGGGGGGGTAGAGTGACAGACAGACAAACAGACCCAGAGAGAGAGAGAGAGAGAGAGAGAGAGAGAGAGAGAGAGAGAGAGAGAGAGAGAGAGAGAGAGAGAAACTTTGAAACTTTTTTATTTGGGATAAAGATTTTAGACTAATTAATAAGTCTAATCTTCCAATCTGTCCCTTAACAATTTAATACAGTAAATAACCTTTAACATTAACGTGGAAATCATAGAAATCACACACACACACATGCACACACAATCACACCAACATCTTCATCATTATCTTTAAATAATTGTAGGCAACCATCCCTCACTATCCCCTACCCTTAGAATAATAATTTTTAAAAGAAATCAAGATACTACTACTACTACTACTACTACTACTACTACTACTACTACTACTACTACTACTACTAATAATAATAATAATAATAATAATAATAATAATAACAACAATTGCAATTATATGAATAATAACAATTACAATAATAATTAGTAGTACTATTAATATTATTACTACTAACACCACCATCACCACCATTATCATCACTATTATTATAACAAGAATATCTTAATGAAAGAGAGAGAGAGAGAGAGAGAGAGAGAGAGAGAGAGAGAGAGAGAGAGAGAGAGAGAGAGAGAGAGAGAGAGAGAGAGAGAGAGAGAGTGTCAAACTTTCACAGGATTATCTCCCATCCAAATGTTGCTCAAGTTTGGAAGACCCAACAACTACTTGTCATTCCATAGTATAAACATGATAGCCTACTTTGATTAGCAAGAATACCTTTTATTATTATCTGACTACATAGCTTGTTAATGAAGCATCTTTTGGCAGCACATCATCTACAAATTAGGAAAGGGGGAAAAGCTGGGAGTTTTGTTTTTTTTTTTAAATCTAATAAGAGATTTGTAGTGTCCCTTTGTGTGAATTAAAACTATATATGCTAGTATGCTACATGTATAAGGATGATAGGGATAGGGAAACGCATGGATGATTTCCAAACCTGGACGATTAATATTATGATATGGTAACTTGTATTATTAGGTACTGTATATAATATTGACGGTCAACCTCAGGTAGCAAGGGTTTCCAGTCCCAGTGTATCTTTAAGATTGCCTGTAACTATCAGATTACTTTCGTGCTATGCGATTCTGACATTAATCTGTTTACAATGTGCATTGTTTGTTCTCCTTCTTAAAATGTCGATGCGATTAATTCAGCGCCATTGCATTTTTTACTTCTCTCCAGAACAACTGTGGGCGAGGCTTTGGCCAAAAGAGTAAGTATAGATCTATCTCTCTTTCTCTCGGTGTATGTTTGTCTGTATGTATGTATGCATGTATGTGTGTGTTTGCCTATGTGTACAATACACTAGAGTACAATACATTATAATACAATACGATTTTATTTGTCTCATGAGGGAGCAATTGCAATGGCGGCAGCACATTAGTATTTACAAATGTAAAACATACAGGGAACAAACTGCATTTCACAGCTCGCAAAACAAACAGTAAAAATATGCTTTATTATGTTTGTAAAAAAAATAGTGTGTGCTTGTGTGTGTGCATGTGTGTGTGTGTGCATACACGCGCGTACTTGCATATGTGTGTACATGCGTGCTTGTGTCTGTGTTGAGAGAGAGAGAGTCAACTGGCAAGGATTGTGGAAAAAGACATTAGCATTGATGATTGGGTAATCATTGCAAGAGCCTTAATTTATTGTCTAATTGGACATTTTCTGTAAAATTCAGGAATAAAACACTATATAAAATTTAAAGGGGTGATGTACACACAGTTGTTGATGTAATATAATTTATTTTAATCTAAAGAAATTGTTATCAATTAAAATAGTTACATTTGTTACATATTCTCAGATTTTTTAAAATAAAATTCCCTGTTGCCACACCAACACTTAATTTAAATTAACGTAAATTCACGTTCGAGAAAAGACTTTAAATGAAATAAACAGACTTAAAAGGAATGTGACACCATCATTGACTAAAAGAAAAAATATTTATCTATAGAACATGTCGGAATTTGGTCAGGTGATGCTTAGTTTTTTTTTTTTTTTGGTTTTTTTTTATTTACCTTATTGTCCCTTTTATAGGGAAATAGTTATAGTTATAGTTACTGTAGTACTGGCGATTGATCCCAGAAGTAGTTATCTCATCCTATCTAGTCCCTGTTTTCTACTATGATATTGATAACAAATTGTAATATTATCATATATAATCATAATGTTATCATACAAACCATTATTTTAATAGCAAATTATTACTGTAATAATAGACTATATATATGCGTTGTTCCTCAGTATAACCATTAAAAATTAACAATACAGATACTACAGATCTGTGCTCTTTCAGCTTGGCTGTCAGTTCAAAGATGCAGACGAGTTCCACTCCGAAGCCAACAAACAGAAAATGTCGTCTGGCGTTCCATTAACGGATGAGGTCATCATCATCATCTTCGTCGTCATCTTAATTAATGTTATTTTTTCCTGTGAGATAGATTAATTGAAAACTTACTGAGATTAAACATGTAACATTGAAAAATAATTGAATCGAGGCAGGCTTTATCATGAACTGGGAGAAAGTCTAAGATCAGAGACAAATCACAAATAACTAAGATCTATTCGACTAAACCTTCATTCAAGTCAAGCCAAGTAAAGTTCTTGGCTTGTAATTGTGTGTTACAAGAAGACGCAATCATAATAATCTCTTTATTAGATCAGACGCATAAGATTTTATAAACAGCCTATATAATATTATTATGAATAAATTATTAACATTTGGTTATGTTTCAGGATCGAATACCTTGGTTGTTGTCGATTCATGACTGCATCAGGAGGTAAGTTTGTCAGTGTGTTAAATTTGTGTAGGAATGCGAACGCACACATGCACATGTGTGTGTGTGTGTGTGTGTGTGTGTGTGGGGGGGTGTGTGTGTGAGTGTATGTGTTAGCAAGAGACTGAGAGACAGAAGCAGAGAGAGCAAAGATAAATACTGATTATTTTACAATTTAATAATGTTACAATGTATGACAGTTAGAGTCTGCGTGTGCATGTGTGCTGGTCTATTTCTAGATGTGATGCTTCCTTCCTACTCTGCAAAACATAATTATGACTCGCGTTTATTATGGGACAGGTCACAAGATGACCATTTCTTGGTGCTGACCTGCTCAGCATTGAAGCGTTGGTACAGAGAAATTCTACATTATGGCGAGTCTGCCATCCCCAGCATTTCGCCGATGTCGCCACCATCATCAGCGACGATGGCAGTGTCACCTTCCTTATCGCCATTATCACCACCCTCTACACTGACATCATTTCCAACTCCAGCGTCAGTTTTATCGGAGTCATCCAAAGTCCTCTTCGTTCTGCTGACTGGTTCTAGGTCGGTGCTAGAAGCCAGACTCGCCGGCCGCAAAGGTCATTTCATGAACCCCGACCTCTTGACCTCGCAACTGGCCATTCTGGAACAACCTGGTGCTGATGAGAATGCCTTGATTTTAAATATTGACCAAACCATTTTGCACCTTGTGGATGCTATTGTGGAAAGGCTATAGACAAAATAACTCGCTCCAAACACCAATCCAACCGAAGCCCTCCACGCAAATAAATTTAACTATTCCTCCCACTGTATTATTCAGAATTATTTGAGCATAACAAATTCAGTTATCTTGTTCAATTTTTGTTCAGAGAGAGAGAGAGAGAGAGAGAGAGAGAGAGAGAGAGAGAGAGAGAGAGAGTAATTATCTGTGCATGTGTATGGTACAAAATTCAATATGATAAAATAAAATATATAACTGATCTATTTGTTAAAAATGTTAACTATTGGTCTATAATTGTAAAAATTGAATCAATTGCAATAAAATTTTAAATGTCAGATATGTGTTATCTCAATGATGCAAGGTTTCTCTCTCTCTCTCTCTCTCTCTCTCTCTCACACACACACACACACACACACACCACATACACAGGCATGCACGCGCAATGAAAGCATACACACACACATAGTCACAACCATCATCATCATCATCATCATCATCATCATCATCATCATCATCATCATCAAGTTTGGCCTCCAACCAAAGAATTAATGTTCTTCGATCAGTGGCCACAAATATATATTTTTAAATTGAATAGCTAACAGACTATGAAACTTGTTTTGCAATAAATTGCTGTCACCAACCTCGATCTTTGTGTTAGAGCACATACGATGGCACGGCAGGCTGGCTATTAACCCAGGTAATATGTTCCTATGAAGTTTTATCAAAATGCATTCAGTTGTTCTTGAGATATAGAAAGCAACAGACTGATGAACAGACAGACTATCATTTTGCTCATTCTGATTCCAGACCATGTCAAAATATTTCCATATATTATCTGGAATTACAAAAAGTAACTTCTTAAATAGATTAATGTATTATTTTTTTAAAATTATTAATTATTTTGTGGAGGAGAGGGGGGGGGGGGGGAATAGCTAATAGATCGGTGCTTTTTAACAGATTGTTTTTGGAGGGGGTGCGTGTGTGTGTGTGTTGGGGGAGCGTGGGAAGGAAAGGCATGAAATTACTTAGGTAATTGTTAATTGTTCTCTTCCTAAGGTTGCTTTAAATCATTAGGCATATACGTACTATATTTGTAGATATAATACATGTTTCTATGTGTTAACGATTGCAAGTTCATTGCAATCATTTTGTTGTTGTTTGAACAAAACTGGTGAAAGAGGGACATTAAGCTTATAACAATATTCAGCAACAAACATGCTATTGCCATCACTGATTTTGCGAATCCCATGTAATATTTGCGAATCCCATGTGATAGCAAAAATCATTTGATTAATTTGAACTACATTATAAGGAAAAGTGGGCGTGGTCGGACAGTAGGCCTATATTCGATTTCATACTGGATTAAAGGTAGACAACTCTCAACGCCAGTCGTAGGCTAGCGCTTGCGCACTCCGCTGAATTATTATGGCGACGACTACCCAAGAGGTTTGTTGACCACGGAATGAATGTGCCGGCCTGTTCAAGAAAAATGACCACCGAGTTCACACCGAAGGTGATCGCATCTCTCAAGAGCAGAGTGCACAATTCGGCAAGAGATGGTATGGCCATAAGTATCTTTGCAATGCTATGGAATCTTGATAGACATATTGTCAATGAAGTACTTGATTATCATACTGAAGAAGATGGACAAAAGACAACACCCTTGATCATAGCAGCAAGAAATGGCGAGGAAAAGGTGGTTCAAGTACTTTTGACCAACTTCAATGTAAACATTGAACAGTCTGGGACAGTTAAGTTTGATGGCTATGTCATAGAAGGCGCCACGGCTTTGTGGTGCGCAGCAGGAGCTGGACATTTTGGAGTCGTGCGTTGTTTGGTTGAGCATGGTGCAGATGTCAACCACCCTACCATCACAAATTCAACCCCACTTCGAGCTGCTTGCTTTGATGGTAGATTGGACATTGTGCGTTACTTGATTGACCATAAGGCAGACTTGACAATTGCAAACAAATACAATAACACGTGTCTCATGATTTCTTGCTACAAAGGCCACAGGGAAGTAGTTCGCTTTTTGTTGGAAAAACGTGCAAACCCAGATTGCAAAGCTCATTGCGGTGCAACTGCTTTGCATTTCTCTGCTGAGTGTGGCCATCTTCAGATAGTGAAAGAACTTATCAAATTCGGTGGTACAATGTTGAAGAATGATCATAACATGACCCCTCTTACAATTGCTGCAGAGTGTGGCAAAGAGGAGGTGGTTGAGTACTTTATTACGTTGTCCGAAATAACACGTGAAGAAAAAATTGATTCTTTGGAACTTCTTGGGGCATCTTATGCTAACGTCAAGGAGAATTACAATATGGCTAGAGCTTACTATTATCTTCACTGTGCAATGAGGGAGAGATACAAGTGTGAAGATGAACCAATTAGAAAACCAGACTACCCTTCAGTTCCTGCATATGATAACCGCAGGGAGTGCCAAGACTCTTGAAGAACTTGAAGCCATTCAGCACAACAATGCAGCCCTTCATATGGAATCCCTTGCAATTCGTGAGCGCATCCTTGGCCCGGACAACCCCGAAGTTCCGCATCCTGTGATTTTCAGAGGAGCAGTGTTCGCCGATAGTGGCCGCTTTGACCGCTGCATTGCACTTTGGATGCATGCTATGCAGCTACGGCAGCGGAACAACCGCACGATATCCAAAGACCTACTCCGCTTTTCTCAGGTTTTTGCTCAGATGGTACACCTGGGGGATGTGCCACTTGAGTTTGCACATGTGGAATGTGTCTTCCAGCATGCAGTGATGGAGCTGGAGCGTGATGTGCAACGATCTCACCGTGACGATGATGACAGAGATACTGTGACAGAAATGTACCAGGCCAACATTCACACTTGTCTTTATCTTCTGGTGATAGCTCTCATGATCAAGAAAACAGATGATGAGATGCAACGCCTCCACAGACTTGTTTACTGTTTCTGAAACAGAGTCCGTCCCTTCGTAACGGCTATACCCCTTTGCATATGGCTGTTGACATGGCCACATTGGTGGACGATTTTCATGTGAATGATGTTGTCAAGTTCCCCAGTGCTGAGCTTGCAGCTATATTGGTGAACTGTGGAGCTGATGTGAATGCCTGGGATCAGAGACGCAACACACCATTGCACATCATTGTGCGACACTCAGACCCCATCAATGACTTTGATAACTTGCATAAAGTCCTGCTGGTGCTTATTCATGGTGGGGCACACATGGACATTTGCAATAATGAGCGCAAAACCCCTATGAAATGTGCCACCACAGGTGTTGCAGAGGTCATTCTGCGCCAACACAACCAACTTTCCCTCAAATGCCTGGCTGCCCATGCAGTGCAAAACCACTGTGTTGATTACTTGGGTCTGGTGCCACCATTTTTGGAAGAATTCATCAACTTGCACTGACTGATTGTGTGAGCTATTAGCCTAATTTGAACATCTGTAGATTAGATGGCAAGTCAAACACTGTGTTTTTTTTTTATAAGATGTAATGAATTTTATATTCTAACACTTTTGGGATTTGAAGAGAAAGGACAGAAGTTGAGTGGAGCTATTAACTTAAGTTTAAATTACTTTAAAATACAGTAGTCCATACGTTTTTATTAACTCTGGTACTGTTAGTGTTATATTATTACATACTATTGTCGTTAGAAATTGGATGGTTCCATATATTTAGGTATATATATTTCATGACGTTTTGCAAATTGTAATGGATCCCTTTATTTATTATTATTTAAATTTGGAGAAAGTCCAAGAATTAATCATTTGGCAGGCTAGCACCCAGGGTTACCAGAACAGATAAACATCTGTTGCAGTTTTAACTTTTTTCATTTGGGATAATTTCGTAAGTTAGTTAGTAATTTTTTTATAGGGTCCAGCGGCAGCGGACTGCAAAGAGCCGAATCAGGATTACAACTTGGTCACCCCCGATCTGCATAAAAGATCTGCTGAAACAACTTGTAATGAGACAAGTAATATTCAGTTGAATAAAATTAAAAAACTGAATTTTGCTGTTACAAATATTTCTTTAAGAATAATTTAGCTGGACAACTTCAGTTCAGATCACTATTATTGTACATTTTTTATTGACATATGTGGAGCTGCAGAAAACCAATAAGGTCAAGGTGTAAGCAGATGCAAACAAAATCGCAACATTTGTCATTTCAAGTTCTTATCTGCAATAGTTTTGGAGATAATGCATATTTAATGTGAACAATAACCTAAAAATCTACAGATATGATGATATCTGATAATGTGGCACTTGGAACCATTCTATGTAATTTGTGGTGGTAACAGTTAAAATAAGCAAATTTTTGTATTCCCCCCATTCCCCCCTCCTTCTTCCTCTTCCCTCCACCCTTCTTCAAAAATAAAATGAAATAATTCTAGATTTGTAAAAATCTGTGCAAGATGAGTCCTAAATAGTCCAGAAATTACATTTAAAAATTTTGTTTGTCTCTCTGTGAGTCTGTCTCTCCGCCATCTGTCTGTGCAACACTTGCAAGTAGATTAATATCTCAGAATCTATTTCAACTATCACAACCAAACTTGGTAAGAAGGTGTATATCCATGAGACCTCATAAATGTTCAGTGAATGAATGACTTCACTTAAATGTCAAGGTCACAGGGTCAACAAATGTTAGTAAAAAAAAAATTAAAAATTGTTCACAAAATTTCACATTTTTTCTATATTATTATTGAACTTAAGATTCTTTGATGTATGATAGATTTAATGAGACACTCATCTTAGGCACGTTTGGTCAACCTCACTCCAAGGTCAAGGTCACTGGAGCTGTTCAAAGTCAATATAGGTACTTTGAAATGACCTTGACCCTAAACTAGGAGAGATATAAAGTTCAAACTTGTATTTAGAGATGATAGATTGATCTTTCATCTTTGTTTCGTTTTTGAGTTAATCAAGGTCATTTTAGGCCTTGCAAAAACATACAAAAATAGGTCACCATACAGTGGAATGGCTGTTTATTTAACCCACAGTATGCAGCATTGGGTTATTTGATCATAGCATGAGAGGTCACCTGAAGGTCAAGGTTATCCCCAAGTCAAGGTCACTAAAGGTTAAGGTCATCCCAAGGTCACTTGGTTTTTTTTTTTTTTAAAATAATACAACTTTTGCTGTAGTTTATTTGATATTAGATTGATGTATTTGGAGCCAAAGTTCAAGGTCATCTTGAAATCAAGAGCCTTGAAAGATCAAAGTAGGTATTACCTTATATTTTAATGCCACTGATTAATTTTTTTTTTCATCTGGACAGCCATTTTCATGTTAAATATTGCAAGTTCCACAAGGAGCATTTTTGTCCTATGGGCTTTGCCCTTCTAGTTAATTTTATAATGATTATGCATTCATTTCAAAGTCAAGAGTGCAGTTACTGAGTTAGCATGAGAAAGTACACTATCTAATTTTAGACTGCTTTGTCATCATTTGCAATTTGGCTCAAGATTTCCATAAGTCGATTGTGACTAATATTTTAGGTGCATACTAAATCTTGGTGCCCAGCATTTTGAGCAGCGTATCGAACTGGTAAGCTTTATATAAAATGAGAACAATTTAATTGATAATTCTTACATACATACTTGTACAAGTTTCACTTGAACAAGTTGAACTTAAAAGAGATTTTTGTAGGTCTATTTGAATTATATCATGTCCCATTGGTTAATGTAGAACTTGTGAAGTTAATGACTTAATCAAATTATCTGACCGGGGTGCTGAAAGCCAGAATTTTCAACTTGCCCATAAAATGAGTGAACCAGCCAGAGACTGTAGCCCGCTACAGTGGTCACTAACCTATTAACAACGTTCACATACAAAGTGAAATCAAAGTTTGCTGCACGTGACGAGAGACAGTGCATGATTCAATGAAACTTGACAAATGTGTTGGCAGCTATGAAGGAGGAGAAATATGGATGAGGAAAAAAAAAAGTTGCCCTTTGGCTTTTGGTAAGTGAGCTACCAGTTTTAGGTCATCTGCAGAAATGTTTAGTTGCAGTTTGCAACCAGGCAAGTACGTCCAGCTTCCTTGTCTGTTATTATTTATCTGTTCTTAATTTGACAGAATCATGTGGGTCATAATTATAATTTATAGGATTAGCCCTGTCCATTACTTGAACAGAACGGAATAGTTGTAAGTGCAGATGTGTCTGTTGTGTGAGTGCGCACGTGTATTGTGAGCTGTGTGTTTGTACCCGTGCATGCGTGGGTATGTTTTATATTCAGTTGTGTATAGCAGGGTATTTGCTGATTGTGGCAAATAAAAATTGATTGTATTAATTAATTACCAATATTATTACTAACACTAATGGTTTAAAAGTTTTTTTTTTTTTGTGTAGTCAAAAATACTGGCACATTTTATCGTTTTTGAGAGGATTTTTGATCAGTGTTAAAGTTTTGAGATCTTATAGTTTTACGTTGATTGTATTCTTATTTGTTATTTGTGCAGTTTGAGTACTGTTATTGAGTAAATAATATTAACATTGATAAAATGTTCACTTGATTTTTGTCTTCTGATTTGTTTTTTAAACCATTTTTACACAGAACATGATTTTTTTTTAGGTAAGAAGAATTATTTTAATGTAACTTTTTGTAAGTCATCACTTCAGACTTGTGTGACTGGAGTTTGAATAACTTATATAAAACTTGAAATAAAATTTGTTTTAAATTAAAGTATTGCTTTATCAGTTTGTGTTAATTTGGAAAAAAAAACAATGCTCAAATATTGGAATAATTATTGTATTTTTACTCCTGCAGGAATTGTTTAATTTTTTTATATGCATGTGTGTGTGTGTGTATATGTACATATATATATATTATGTGTGAATTGAGCTTGCAGTTGAATCTAATATTTAATATATAATAGAAAAGTTTTATTACTGTTATTATTATTCTTATTCTTGCCTTCAGTGTTACCACTAGGGTTGTTTCGGCAGATCATTTATGTGGATCAGGGACGAGTCCTCTTTCAGCGAAGTTGTCGTTATGATTTTGTGGTTCTGATTCGGCTCTTTGCAGTCCGCTGGACCCTGTAAGCAATAAATAACTAACTAACCAGCTTCCCTGAATTGTAAGACAACAATTTTTATGTCTCTCTTGCGAGAGATAAAGGAAATTACTTTTCAAGTCGGGCAGTGTTGTCAAGGTGGTGGCTGAGAGGCCAGTCAAATACTTTACTTGGCTGCATTATTATTATTATTATTATTATTATTATTATTATTATTATTTAAGTTTTGCATTATTTTATATTAATAATGATTGTTTGTTGAAATAATTATTTTATTTATAATATAATTATTTGATTTTTGATTTTATGAAAAGTAGAACTAGAGCTGCTAAAACTGTGTTAGTTGATACTGATTATTGCAGCGATGTTGTTCTTGTGTGTTTTACAGTACTAACCCTGGTTACTGTGTATTACTTTTTTTTCTGCTGGGATTTTCTCTGGATTGTTAAGAACTTTGAAAGGTGTTAAGAATATATGTCCATTGTTAAATCAATTATAGGGAATGATTCGTAAACTTTGTGTCAGATTTTGTTTTTGTTTTAAATGGGGTGTGCAGGTATCAAGTGATCGAAAGTAACCTATTTTGTGGGATTTTATGTGAGTGTGCACTGCTGTCACTGAAGAGTAACAAAACTACACCAGTTTTTGTTGTTGTTGATAGAAACTTGTGACATTGCAATTTTTGAGTTTAATGTTTTTAAATTCTACACTTGTATATTTTGATTCTGGTTTGTAATTTTAGGCATGATCATTAGTGTTGGCATGGTATGGACAAAACTGTACCGGTATTATATTTGTATTTTGTACTCGTACCAGTACAGTATTTCATACTGCTGTACCAGCTGATATTACTGCACCATGGATCATGGAATATGGATGCTTGACCACATGTTCCAATGAATCAAAACATATATATATATATATATATATATATATATATATATATATATATATATATATATATATATATATATGTTATTGTAGATGCAGTATGTGTAATATATAAATGTATGCCTACTTTCTTAATAATTTGCAACTACTGATGAAAGCGTTTAAGCTGTCTCCTTGCCACTTTTGGTCTCAAAATATCCCAGTTGGTACAATAGAAGCGACAAGTTTGTGTTCTATAGAATACGGGTTCAAACTCAGGTGGACCCAATCAGTAATCTTGCTGTACTTGCTGTAATTAGTGTAAGCAATTACCAGCTTACTGCTCAAATCAGTCTGGTGTTTGGTTCTGTCCATAGTGAGTGGGATTACGTGAAGACTAGCAATAAACGAGGTTATTAGATACTATTCCCCTTTGTTTTGGGGAAGAGGAGGAAGGAGGGGGCAATAGGTCATGCACTGTGAATGTCATGTTTTTACAGAGAAAGCAGCCTGAGATCCATCTATCCTATTCTTGTAACTCTAAAGTTGTTGGGGCACTACAGATGATCGTTTAACCAGCCTACTCCATTTTTTTTTTGTCCTCAGCAACCTTTATAGCTTCGATAAGTGTCAAACCAGTCCGTTCTCGAATATTGTCCTCCCACCTCTTTTTCTGTCTCCCTCTTCTTCTGCCTCCCTGCACAGTGCCTTGCAGGATGGGTTTTGCAAGGCTGATGCTCTGGTGGCGTGGCCGTACCATCAGAGTTTCCGTTTCTTCAAAACTGTGAGCTTGTCATCATGCTGTCCAATGGCTTGTGTGATAGTCTGTCTGACTTCATCATTGGTGATGTGCTGGGTATTAGAAATGCCCAGAAGTCTTCTGTAGCACCTGATCTCCATGCTTTGTTTACTTCGTTGTAAGTCTGCAGTAAAAGTCCATGTTTTGCAAATGTATAAGATGGAGATGACAATGGAGCGCAGCAGCCTTACCTTGGTGAGTAGACTGATGGTCCTGT
Organism: Oncomelania hupensis; assembly: GCA_036898135.1. Lineage (NCBI taxonomy): Eukaryota > Metazoa > Mollusca > Gastropoda > Littorinimorpha > Pomatiopsidae > Oncomelania > Oncomelania hupensis. Next base: position 91,186,151 of record CM072511.1, on the reverse strand, counting down.
CTTTCCAAATGGGCTTTAACCTTGTCAGGGCAGCAGTTGTTTGTGTGATCCTAGAAATAACTTCCTGTCGGGACCCATTGTCTGATACAATTGCTTTTAAATATTTGAAGCTATGCACAGTGTTGAGGGATTGGCCTTGGAATTAATGTGTTTGTTTATGCCATTGGGGTTGTTGGTCATAATTTTGGTCTTCTCTGCACTTATTTCCATTCCAAAGGCTCTGGAGGTGGTGTCAATCCTATGTACCAGCTGTTCACGTTCTTGTTCCTCTCCAGCCAATCCATCAATGACATCTGCAAAACAGAGGTTGGAGATTGCTCTATCCCCTATGCTGATCACAAAGGCATCTGACGTGATGCTCTCCAGGAAGATGTTGAAGAGTCAGTGTTGGTTCATCTGCATTGGTAATAAATTGTATCCAAAATGAAATCAAAGGAGAACATCTGCAACTTGTAGGTTGTTATAACCAAATACATGTACAAGAACTTTAGGTACTTCCATGGAGTACTGAAGCTGACTGTACCAGTATGAAAAGCCTGTACCATTACCTAGTGATCAGTGTATTGCGGTATTTTGGTATACCGTCCCAACACTTCTGATTATTTATTTATTTTATGTGAATAGAGATCTGCCCTGCAGATACTTTCTCAGATACCTGTGCAAACCTAAAATTGGCACATGATATGATGTGCATGAAAAAATTATGAAATCAGTTTTTGCTATATTTGTTTTGAGGGGCGAGGGTAAAGTTGAAAACGCCATTTAATTGACAGTGTTTGTCAGTTCATTCATTATGTAGCAGTTTAGTGTTTTTACTATTGGATTACACATAATTTATTTATCCTCTTCTATTGTGTTCGTAGCATTTGTTTGCCTTGGTTAATTCAGCTGTAACATCATGTTCAGAGAATATTTTAAATTAACTTATTATTATTTTTAATGGGTTGTTTAGTTGGTGCCCCCAATATTAGTTTTGGATTGTGTATATAACAATAAACATCTAAAAGGCTTGATGTTTGGAAAGTTGATCACCATCATTGACTATTAACACTGTGCTGGCCTTTGTCTCCCTTAATATTTTTGACATGCATAGCAATGTGAGACTATGTGACTCAACCCCCTCCCCCAAAAAAAAACAAAAAACAACAACAAAAATCCATATTTTTGCAAGATCATGAAGATGAGTCTAGTCCTAAATAGTCGAAAAATGACATAGGAAAAAATGTCCATTCGGCTGCCCGCCATCCGTCTGTGCAAAATCTTTAAAGTACTCAGAACCTATTTCAACTATCACAATCAAACTTGGTAAGATGGTGTATACCCATGAGACCTCATAAATGATTAGGGAATTAATGACTTCACTTAAAGGTCAAGGGATCAACAAAATTAATGTTAGTCACAAAATGACAATTTTTAACAAAATGTCACTTTTTTTTTAGGTTATTAATATTGAACTTTACTTATGATTCTTTGACGCATGATAGATATCAATGAGAAGCACATACTGTACAAATTTGATAAACCTCACTCCAAGGGCAAGGTCATTGGAGCTGTCCAAAGTCAGTGTAGATACATTGAAGTGACCTTGACTCTAAACTATGAGAGATATAAAGTCCAAACTTGTTGTATTTAGATATAATGGATTGGTCTTTCATATAGGTTCCGTTTTTGCGTTGATCTTGAAGATCAAGGTCATTTTAGGCCTTGCAAAAACATACAAAAAATAGTTCATCGTACAGTGGAATGAAGGGCTGTTTATTTAACCCACAGTATGCAACATTGGGTTATTTGATCAGGCCTGCATGAGAGGTCACGAGAGGATCAAAGTCATTCACAAGGTCAAGGTAACAATGTCAAGGTCATCTCAAGGTCAAGAGCATTAGAAAGATCAAAGTCTGTATTATTTTGCATGTTAATGCCACCCTTTCATTTTGTTTTTTCTGGGCAGTGATTTTCATATTAAATATTGTGAGTTCAATAAGGAGTATGCAAGTCATATGGGCTTTGCCCTTCTAGTTGTGATTATGCAGTAAGCATATATTGTGTATTTGTGTATGTTTTAACAACTCAGTTTTTGTATTGGTTGTGATATAAGGGCATAGTAAAAAGCAGGTGACATGTATTTGCACAAAATTTGTAAGGTCATTTCTCTTCAATGTATTTGGTTGGTGCTTTTGAAGAACAAATGGAGAGACAAAGCTAGTTCATTGACTATTATTAGAGTATCAAAAGACTCCCCCTCTGTATTCCAGATGTCAGCACTAATATTAGTAATAATAAATGTAACAGTATATGTTAGTATAAATTGTGGTGTTATCACCTCACAAATACTTTGAAAAGACTGAAAGAGGTAAAGATTTTCAAGCTTCACAAATTATTATTATAATTTTTTAGGGCGTGGGGGCGGTGGCGGGTGTTTGTGCTATATTTCCACTGTGATGAAACCTCGAGCTCTGCTTATGGTAAATTGGTTCAGATGATCTAAAGTATACTCACAAAGCTTTTTTTCTTAGACAACCATCAAAGCATAATTGTGATGGCATCATGCTTTAGGGATACCATCTTTAAAAAAACTGTATTACCTCCCCCTCTCTCCCCTCAAAGGTAAACTTTTAGTATTTTATTATGTCTCTGCCCTCTCCTCCTGTCAATCCAAATCTAATGCCATGGCTTGTAGACAGGCATCATAATATCTCAGCTAGAGATACTCGACTTTGAATGCTTGTGTTCTATTGCAGTACATTTTTCAGCATCATTTATGCCATTTGAGCTACATTTCGTGGTACACAAAAACCAATATTTTTAACACATGTACATCATTTATGGTGTCGCGGGTCGCGGGTGACTACAACTTTTTTTTTCTTCCCCATTTGATAATCCAAAACCATGGTATATTTTGACAAACTAGGTGTCATTGTATTATCAGAAATGCCTGTGCTACTAAACAAAAAAATCACAATGTATTTCTGAGCAATGTAGATATTTGTTCTATTTTGGGTTAAAATTTTATTATTTATTTATTATTACTCCTGTTAGGATGCCAGGGTTTTCTGTATAAATAGTATTCCCACTTTGTGGCAATTTAGTGTTTTAAATTACCACTGTTTCTGTCATTCTCATTTGTTCTTTCTCGTTCCTAATCTGTTCTATCAATTTACTATCTTCTTCGCTAGACCAGTAACCTACCTTTTTTCTTGAAAACTCTCTCATAACTCCTCATTTGTGTATGGGATCTTTTGAGTTGGCTAGGGGATATTGGACGCTTTCTGCCAAATGGTCACTAGGGTTAACTGTGGTGTTATTTAACAATGTAGACATTTATATTATGCGTTTTGTTATTTTATAATGATGTTTATATTCTATTTTGTTTTTGTAAACGGGGGTTCAGTAAATTAAAGGAAAGCCTCAGTGTCCCCTGTATGGAATGCCGTTATTGTAAGTGGCCGGCTGGCGGAGTGCCTTCAGGGTTATCGTTAAGAGTGGTTTCAGCAGGTATTTTATATGGATCAGGGGCGAGTCCTCTTTCAATCAAGTTATGGTCCTGTTCGGCTCTTTGCAGTCCGCTGGACTCTATAAACAATGAATAACTCATTTTATACAGATCAGGGATGAGTCCTCTTTCAACTAAGTTGTGGTCCTGATTCAGTACTTCGCAGTCTGCTGGACCCTATACACAATGACAAATTAAGACTAATAACATAGGAACATTTCTTTGTGGCAATGAATATTTTAGTTCTAGATAAGAGAACTTACAGAGTGATGGAACCAAGGTTTCCTTAGTTTATTAACGTGGGCTTGCTAAAAGTTTGGATTTATCAGGTCTGTTTGTGCCTGTAGGCATGTGTACCTGATTGACTCGACTAGCAAGAAGGGGATACAACAGTTTAGTCTTAAGAAGGGGATACAACAGTTTAGTCTTTTTTGTATTTCCAGACTTACCTGGAAATACTTTGATATAGTCTAGAATCATAATAAGCCAAAAGTCATTCTTTCTGTCCGTCCATTGTACACCATATCTGAAGAACCACTGAAGACTGTTCAAACTTAATAGAAACATTACCTGGTCACATCACCTGGATAAGGCAGAGTCATAACATGGCCATGAAATGTAACTTTTGAAAATATGGATTTTCAGGTATGTGTGCGACTGTCTGGAAATGCAGTTATATGGTTTGCTTTTATAATTTTTTAATTTGTAATTTAAAATTTTAAAGCATTCAGTTGCCTCACAGAAATTATCAATTTATCACATATAATTTTGTGCAAAGCTATTTTAATTTGTGGAAAGAAATATGTTTGTTTTTTTGTGTGTGGTTGTTCTCTGATAAGTGCTTTCAGATTTTATGTGTTCTCATGTATATTAGTTGCTTGTACTGACTGATAATAAATGGATTGATAAAGATAGCCGATTGTATGAAAGATTAAGATTTTTCTCCTTCAGAAAAATTGTCGCAGAATAAAAGATAGGATAAAATTATTAAGCTGTGTTTTTTATTATTATAAATTTGTTTTGAGTTGTGTGATTATAGCGAACATAAATACATCTCGCACTGCGAGTAGCACTTATTGTTTTCCTCAAAAGGTTAACTGGATTTTATTGCTGCTAGCTCCCAGCTGCAAAACAAACACTGGATCTTTTTAACATTATAACTTTCTTGTTAGAATATTAACAATATTTTACCCCTTACACTAACTTTCAGTAATTGACGAGAATATGAAATTTAAGAACATACAAACTTCATCAAGCCAAACCTGCACTCTTCAGCAATTCATAATTTATTCACTTGCATTAAAATACACTTGAAGTGTCAAATCAATGTAATATTGCTACATAACATGGCTATGGCCAAACTTACTTTACATCTCTAATAACTAGGTTTTGGTTATACTAATACAGTATAAAATTACAGCTGAGAAACTAATATAAACTGACTTTTTAAATGCCCAGTGCTGAACACATAAACGCATAGAGACTTATACATTCCACCCAAAATTCCGAATGCAGAAGCATATTGTATTGGCATGTCACTTGTAAATTAGGTCTGAATAAAGAAAACCTTATCTCCTTTCTTCTTCTAATTCGTCATCACCTCTTCGTTTCTCGTTAAAAACAGCTTGAATGCGAAAGGTGGGGGGATTTTTTTTAAAAAGTTGTTACCCCATTTCTGACATCTACCCACCAAATTTATGCAAAGAAATAAAATAATAAGAACAATAACCACACGATACAATAACATAAAAGTAAAATTGATTTGTCACAACTAAATGCCAACAAGATCAAATCCGAAAAATAATTTGTTGCACCACAAGTCAAGACGCTCTAATGTTACCTCGATCACCACAGTTCCACACTAGTCATATTGTTCAATGTTACCACCAAAAAGAAAGTATTGTTTGTGCTCATTTCTTATCAACAAGCTTTGTCATTTCCGGGACAGCCTGAAAAAAAAAAGCAGAAAAAACAATATATTCACAATCTAGAACAAGTTATGAAACGAATCAAGGGAGACAATTGAATTGTCTACAACATATAATTTTAGAACAACTTAAAAATAAGAGAAACAACGGACGATCTTTATTTGGTGGCATGTAAACAAAAAACCATTACAATTTGCAACAGAGAGTAAAAAAAAGGACCAACTCTTATATACTGTTCTTTAAAATTAAAAAAAGTTTAAATGAAAAAAAAAGAACAGAAAAGTAGAAAGCAAATAATTATGTGCTGATCCAGGAATTTAAGTTACTGCTGTCAAACCATAAAAGACAACTTATGCTGTTGCATTGTCACCTATTACTTCAGGAATAAATATATACAACAAACATAAGCTGATGTAATCATAGTACCTGGAAAAGGTCTTGAACAATGCCATAGTCAGCCACCTGAAAAATAGGAGCCTCGGGATCCTTGTTGATAGCCACAATAACTTTGCTGTCCTTCATGCCAGCCAAGTGTTGGATGGCACCAGATATACCCACTGCAATGTACAGATCCTGAAAATAAAACCATCACTGCTGAAACATGAAATATGGTAATTGAAAATAGTTGAGATAAAGGGTTTGTGTAGTATTATACTGCTACTGTATTAATTGTGGATGACTGTTTTGTGAATAGTATTTCTTCTTTTAATTTTTAATTACATTTTTAAAAGACATGCATGTTTTTAAATTACTAGCTAGCCTTATTGATAGCAAATGGGACAAAGGACTGAGGAAAACAGTTGGTCTTTGTCCTAAGGCTCTTCAGCCTCCCTGATGATCAGCTCCACAATGGAACAATTTATCCTTCCTGAATTTAAATTTTCGAAGTTCACACATTTGTTTGGAGATCACAAAATAAAATTATACTCACGGGAGCTACAATCTTGCCAGTCTGTCCGATCTGCATGTCATTAGGTACAAAACCAGCATCAACAGCAGCTCTGGAGGCACCCACTGCTGCTCCTATCTTGTCAGCCAATGTATACAACAATTGGAAGTTCTCTCCATTCTTCATACCACGACCTATGCACAGAAAATACTTATCACAATAATTTACATAAAAAATATGACCTAATCAAGACAATGGATTAAATTTATTTAAAAAAAACACAACACTTCATTCTCAAATTCTTATTTAATTGTTTAGTCATTCATTTATTTACAAATTCAGAGGGAAAATGTTTTTACAGATTTTTCTGCATAATGACAGTGTGGGGAGAAATGAATAGCATGTTCTACTTAACTTTATTGCCTGACTAAATACACAATTCTTGAGTTTTATGGTGACAGTACAGATCCTGATTCCATTTTTAAACTATCATAAGAACATACAACAATGAAATATTCACCTCCTGATATTACAATACTGGCACTGGTTAGCTCTGGTCGATCACTTTTGCTAAGTTCCTGTCCGATGAAAACTGACTTGTCATTGTTACCACTCTCAGCTGGGGCTGCAAAAGTACATAAAATAATGAATAACAGGAAATACAATATTTCTTTGGGTGGCAAATTAATCAATCAATAGACCTCTCAATAATGTTTTCATGAGAATATAAACTCTTTCTAATGTACCTAAAAAAAAATTTAATTACTGAGAAAATCATAAGGATGCAATTTACTAAATAGTAAAACTTGTTCTTCAACGTCGACATCTGTCTTCACATAAATCCACAGTCCAATCATTTTTATTGTTATTCCTATCAGAACAGCGTAAACTGTGCTATTTATCATATGCAAAACAACAGTTTGTAAAGTAAAGGTTCCAAACAAAGGAACAAGAGAAGTGACAGAAGGGTTTGGGTAGACATAAAAAAGCATGCAATCAAATTTCAAACTGATGTTAAGATGTCATAAAAAGGCCAATATATTCAACGCACCAACATAAATAAATAAAATAATTAAACATAATTTTTTTTGTTTAAACTTGAAGAGAAAATTACCTAAAAACAACATTCAACGTGAACATGCATTAAAAAAAACACCCCAGAATTGACCCATTCTTCCCCGAAAACAAGAATCTTTTAAGTGCAATAAATTCAACATTATCAAATATTGAATAACACAAAGGTAGTCCTAATGCCCTGCCCTCTCAACTCAATCCCGTGTGTTGAAACAAAGAAACGAACAAACCAATAACTCACGTTTGACTGAAAATGAGAGGAAGAAAAATAGGTGTAAAAAATTTAATTTATTGCTTGTGCTTCATCAAAAGCTAAACATTTTATGACAACCTTGATGGAACACAGCTTTATAGCACATCATTGGCAATGTTATCATGCAAAATAACACCAACGCAAATGTTAAAAAAAATATGATTGTCTAAGAGCATGAAGAGACTAAATGACTACTAAAACAACAAAACAAGGAAAAAAGAAAGAATTCGTGAGTGGATGACATTTTCAGCTATGTGTAATATTCTCTTAAACAATTTCATGGATGAAACCTGAAAAAAATGAATCAACTGAAATGAGGCAGAGGTTCAGTTGCCACCCAGGTTCTGTTGGGGTTTGGGGCAGAACCTTAATAAGCAACCCAGGATGAGAGGGAGAGGGGGTGGGGAGGGGAAGGAAGGCATGCCCCCTGCCAGAAACAAATTTTGACTATTTAAGTGTGATTTGGTTGGTGGCATTTCCTGGCTTCTTAACAAACCAAAAAGGGGCTGTGAAACACTCCTAAATATTGATCAGATTGTAAGTTAACTAACGATCAAATAACGAAACAAGATCCAATTTCTTCCAATCAAACTCTAAAGTCTTCGGAACAATTGCCTTACACAATGGTAATTTAATTATGATGAGACACAAGACAAACGGTAAGGACAAAGTGAAGGCAGAACAGTTCAACATCAAATGAATCATACCACTATAACATTTATCAAAACCCTAGATACTTATGACAATGAAGTTAACTATTATAGAGAAGAAGGAAATTACAAACACCTAGTAATACAAATACTAACCACATGCAATGGATGAATCGTGTTGTAAAGGAATTACTTGTTGCAAATCAGTGAGGTTTAGGACTCTTGTGATGAAAAAAGAGAAGTGAGAAGAAGAAAAAAAAGTTCCTAAGGGGAAGACATTTTGTATAACTGACATTAAAATCTGTGCAATCTGGTGTATTCTGAGAGTAAAATTCAACTACATTCTAACAATGAACCATTCAACCATGCATCCATAATCCAATAGTATGTTCCAAATGATGCCCCAATATGTTGAAGGTCAAAATTACTTTTACTTATCAGGAGTTTTCAGTCAGCTCAATTTAAGTCTTAAGCCTCCAGTGTTTTGTTCTGTCGTAACTTCTATTTATATCATTCAGTCACTGCCCAAGATTATCAAGTTTCTGTAGCAAAATTCAAAATGGCAAGTCGTTTTCGTCTTTTTCCTCCAGCCAGTTCCATCGCCTTTTGTTGGCTAGACCATCCTCAAGCAAATCAGTCGATGTGGTTTCTTTGACAACTGGCATTTTGAATGACTAAACAGTTTCACTGGCTCCTGTGCTTGTCAAAGCACACGAAACAAAAGATGGGGTCGAGTCGATTGCAATGGCATGCAAAACACTCAGGAATCCCACAAGGTTTACAGTCACTGACGGCAAGGGCAAGTTTTTTCATTTCCAGTCAAATGAAAACTAAACTCTGCAACCGGCTCCCATTGGAATTAAAAATCGCGAATCTCACAAACAAATTTTTTTTTTTTTTTTGGAAGTTACAATATTGGGTTGATGGAATTTTCGTCACATTTTTTTTCCAATTGACGGTTTTCCGTAAATTGACAGGCTAGTTTCACCCACGCAATTTATAATACTTCACTGACTACTCTAAATAATTAGATTAGCCCATCTGTTATTTACTAAACAAAGTCTGTGAAATGTATTTATTAATTTGCTTATGCATTAGTTCATTTTCTAAACTTAAACATACCTGGTGATACTTCTGCTGAACCTCCCTGTCCAGCTGCCTCAAATGCTGTACCTCTCACCGTGATTACCTTCACCTTGTCACTCGACTGCAAAGTCTGTATAGCATTTCCTATAGTAATCATCAGAATACAAACGAGTGAAAATGCTGAAAATAAAATGCTTGAACAGATCAGAAATAAAGAGGGGAAATGGTTGCTGCTTGCTGTTCACACTGCTAACTGCTTCAAATGGACATAAGCATGCAATATTTAGGATTTTATGTGCCATAGGTTTGTGCTGCAGAACTTAGTTATTAAAACCGAGCAGTTTAAACACTGAAAATAAAACGAAAATCATAGCTCAAGATACTGTGCATACCTGCATATATTGTTCTAACAAAAGTGCTGGCATCTTTCACACCAATAATTTCAGAGATGGGAGACACATCCAGCTTGGCAGCTACCCGAGGTAGAAGAGCCTGCACAAAGACAGCAAATAAATAAGTAAGTAACCACAAATTTGGGAGGAAGAAAAAAACAAAAACGCAATAAAAACCAACAACTACCACCAAATGGACTGAGTTTACATACCACCTCCTATCAATCTATAATACTATATTCAACATCCTCCCAAATTCTAATCCACCAACCTTGCTGTTAGCTGTTGCCCCAGCCAATATATGGGTACAGTTCAACTGCTTCTGTGTTGCCAAAACCAATGGTGCAATACTCTCTGCACATAAATAAAACTGATGTTAACAATAGATTTTAATTTATATCAAACCTATGTTTGAACAAACTGAACAAAATAAAATAATCACTCTGATCAAACAAAACAAACTTTTAAAAAAGCATTAACAAAATAGTTAAGAATAAGCAATCATTTTAAAAAACTACTTCAATTTCATGCTGCTTTGAAATGACTGATTTTTTTTTTCTTTTGGAGGGGTGGAGGGTGGGGAATAGATCAGTTTCTTTTAGGGGCTGCTTCATATTCATGCTGTTATGGCTCTTCGAACCATTTGATAGTTTAATTCACCATTGTAATGGTTACCTCATCAACCGTCAGGAACTGGCTAATCAGAGTCAGGCCAGCACCAATGAAGCAGTTGCACAGAGCTGCAATTTGATTTTAATTTGTGATGCAAGAATCAAGGACATGAAGCACTAAGTGAATAATATTTTAAAATGAGCATTTTAAACTTTATCATTTTAAACTGGGGGTTTTAAAAGCTTTTTTAAAGTAAATTGTAAACAAGCAGCATTATAATATACTGAAACGAAAAAAAAAAAGACTGAATGCAACATACACTGATACAGTTATTACAGTGTATAGCTTACCGGGCAAAAAACCTTTGAAATTTTCACTGTCCGCCAGCAGTACCTTTTTCACACCAGCAACTTTACTCACTTCTTCTGCAACCTAAAGTCAAGATTTGTGAGACATTCATACAAACAATGTTGTGACAGTCATTTTAAATACTTTAGTCATGCATCAATGGCACTAACAGTATATAAATAACTTAAAAGTTCTGATTCATCTCTCCAGTGAATCCATCTGTTTTGATTATTTATTTATTAAAAAAAAGATATTGTATACTCGTATAAATGCAAATTAACAGATGAATAAGCACGGAAGTGGTAGCCAAAAATGAACATATTCTATCTATCTGATGAACGGGAGTATGTAAAGTTAAATCTTATACTATAGTAAAGCAACTTCCCAGTTCCATTAAGTTTGCATCCAGGGTCTTTTATCACTGAGACTAGCACTTTACAAGTCATATAAATGCAAGATTAATAATTCAAATCTGAAAAGGCCCGTCTGATAAGTGCAATAACCAGTAAGGATAATTATAATGACTGCATTCTATTATGCTGCAAATAATTGCCATTCTACTTTTGAAGGATTATTAGTATAGTAACAACAGATTGCATATATCACTTTACAAATCAAAACTAATACACTGTAAAAAAAAATTAAAATACCTTTCCGCACTTGGTGCCCACAACCAAGCAAGAGATATCCCCACCGATTTTACTTGCTGCTGTAATGGCATTGAGGGTAATTGGTGCCAGCTTCTCATTGTTGTGCTCTGCAATCACCAGCGTACTGTTGTACCTCTTCAACAGTGATAGCTAAAAATAAAAAAATTAAAAAAAAGAAGTGAAGAATGCATTTACAAACAAGCAACTTTATTTGCCTTGACATTATGTGAACTTAAAATGTGTATTACAAGTATGTCAATTGCCAATAATGTTTGTCCAACTGTGTGCATGCATGCCTAAACTAAAGTAATGTGAGCGTGTCCGTGTCTTCATCTTCATCCATTAGACGGCCTCAATCATCAGGTTGATTACTCTGCCGTACTGAACGGGGTTTGCGTGGGGACAGACCTAAGACAGATGAGAATAAACTCTGCACTAAAAGGACACCTGCTCTAAGTGGGTTTTACTTGCAGGGTACTACTTTTCCCTCTTCGCTCCAGGGAGCTAGCAAGTCCCAGTATGTCCTAACACAAAACTGAGCCCCCCCCATCCCCCCCCCACGCAAACAAAATTTAAAAAAAAAAAGAAAAAAATAAATAAATAAATAAATAAAAAAGGGGAAAGAGATGGGGATAATCTGACCCTACCTACTCTATTTAACCTAGGGAAAACTATTTATAGTTGTGGCACTCATGACTTAAAGGACTCAAGAGTATCAGCTGTCACTGTTTCGGGCAGCTCGTTCCAATCCTTGATGGTGTTGGGAAGGAAAGAGAACTGGCGGTATTTGGTTCTACATTGAATTTGGGTGAGCTGTTGGGGGTGGCTTCTTCGCTGACGTGGAGGGGCTGGGACTAGTTTGTTGGTGTCGACGACTGACTCGTTGTTGAGTATCTTACGTAGCATGGCAAGTCGAGCGACCTTTCTGCGGTGTTGGAGAGATGGCCATTGCAGTTTGTCGATCATCTCGGAGACACTAGAAGTGTTGTGGTACCGGTTGACGACAAAACGTGCTGCTCTTCTCTGGACTGCCTCTAATTTATCGATGTTAGCCTCAGTGTGGGGATCCCATACCGTACAGGCGTACTCCAGTATGGGGCGGACGAAGGTCTTGTAAGCAGTCTCCCTGAGGTGGGTGGTGCTGACTTTGAGGTAGCGCCGGAGGAAGCCAAGGGTCTAGTTTGCTTTAGCACAGATGTTAATGATGTGTTTATCCCAGCTGAGATCTTGACAGATGGTAACACCTAGATACTTAGCAGAGGTGACAGTTTCCAGTGTGTGATCATGTACAGGGCTAGAAATTAACTTTTTTCTTTGGGGGCCACCGGGCCCCTTGATTGAAAAATTTGAGGGCCCACAAGCAACTTTCGGGGCCCAATTGAAAAAATAATGCAAACAAAAAACAAAAGAATTATTGACAATATAATAAGTAGAAAGTACAATTTGTCTGATAATCTAAAATAAAAACAATTGAATTTCCAATTTTGCTGAGTGGTGTCATTTTTATTTGCCTTTTCTTTCACTTTCAAACATTACCAACAAAAAAGGGGGGAAAAAACACACACACACACATTCAGTGACACACATATTCCAGTTACTAGTGAGCCTGAAATGGCCATTAAACAAAATAGAAAAAAATCAAGTGAGTCTCTTGTATAATACTTTTCAGTTTTGTGACTGAGTATTGCACAATACACCTCATTAAATTTTTTTATATGAGTAACCTAACAAAAAATCTGACCTCAATGCACAAAAGTTCAAAACAAAACCATGAAAGGAAACTAAACTTAACAGCACTCTTCCTAATAAACTAAAACAAACAGATTTTGCCTTTTCTTTTTTTTCAATCATCTATTCATATTACACTTATGTGCACTTGAGTTAACACTTTTGAGTGCAAAATTAAAGGGTTTTCGCTTCTTTTCTCTGATTTTTTTTTTCTGTCCAAATTTAGGGCACCGGTGTGGGTTGCTTCCCTTGGCCCAAATACGAAACTGCCGAGTAGAACTAGCTGTAGCAGACGAATTATTTTGCGGGCCAAGCGGGCCCTTCGTTTTTCAACTTTCCGAGCCCGAAATCAACTTTGCGGGTTTTTGGCCCCGGGCCCCCGCTAATTTCGAGCCCTGATGTAGTTGGTAGTCCGCTGGTTTGATGGTCTGCTTTCTAGTGATGGGGAGGGTGGTATATTTGTCGGGGTGGAAGGCCATGTCCCAGCTCTGTTCCCACTCTTCGAGTCGGCGTAGATCTTCTTGGAGCTGGTTTTGGTCATGGTCTGTGGAGTCCAGGCGGTAGACAGCGTGTCGTCAGCAAAAAGATGGGTCGGCGAAGAGAGTTGTTCTGGGAGGTCATTAATATACACCAAGAAAAGTGCTGGGTCCAAAACAGAGCCTTGAGGGACCCCAGATCTCACGCTGACCTGGCCTGATGCTGCACCGTTGACTACTATCACCTGTTGCCTGTCATGTAAAAATGCTCCAATCCATCTGTTGACTTCGCCCTGGATACCATAGTGGTGCAGCATGTGCAGCAGGAGGCTATGGTTAACGCGGTCAAAGGCTTTGGCAAAGTCCATAATGATGACGTCAGCTTGGTTGCCTCCCTCCATAGTGGTAAACAGTTCTTCTGTGAAGTTCAAGAGCTGGGTTTCGCATGATCTTGCTTTGCGAAACCCATGTTGTTCTGGACGTAGGATGTTATTGTTATCAAGATGGCTCATCACGGCGCTAACAACTATATGTTCGAATATCTTGCAGGGGATTCTTATCAGGGAAACAGGTCTGTAATTGGCAGGATCATAATGTTCGCCCTTCTTAAATATTGGAGAGCACCGTTGGCATGTCTCCAGTCTGATGGTACGTGGCCAGTGTCGAATGATGACTGATAAATGATGGTTAAGATTGGGGCGACAACTTCGGCAAGTTCTTTTAGTATACGTGGGCTGATGTTGTCAGGGCCACACGACTTGTAGGGATTAAGATTGTGTAATATCTTACGGATACCATCTTCCGATATGGTGAGGCTGGTGAGCGTGGATCTGAGAGTTATATCAGGCATCGGGCACTTGGCATGGAACTCATCATCTGTGTACTCTCTCCCTTCACTGAAGACGGACTTAAACTGCTAATTCAGCACTTCCACTTGGGCCTTTGGGTTGGTTATGAACTGTCCGTTAACTTTCAGAGGGGAGACACCCGATTTGGAGGAGCGCTGGTGCTTGATGAAGGTCCAAAATAGCTTGAGTGAGTAGGACCCTTCTGCTGTCTCCGAATCTCCTGTGATGGCCTTGTTGATGTACTCCCAGTACGATCTGCGAATCTTGTACTGGATCTGGCGCCTAAGTTGGGAGGATGCTTTTCTTAATTCTACAGTTCCCTGCTTCTTCATCATCTTGTAGACACGCTGTTGTGTGTTGTGTGTGCGTGTGTGTGTGATAAATAAACTGACCATAGACCACTGAACGACGACAATATAACGGACTATGCTGACCTACTTATCCGTTATCAAAAAATGTTGTTTTCTAACAGTAACATAACTGATAACACTAACAGACGACAAAGGTTATGTGACCTCCTCGGGGTCAAAGTCCTCCTGCAAAGTTTTTAAGAAGCTCTTGGTGCAGGCAGCTGTGCAAGACGGCAATAGTCTTGAAGCAAAAATGGTAGGGGTGTTTTTTAAACTGAACAGCAACACGCATAATTTAGTATAAAAAAATTATGAGCAGAAAAACGCGCATATTACTTCATTCCGACTGAGTTTACACAGAAACTTTGGCATCTCTGATCTCGCGGAGTACCTGGCCCTAACATTGTTTTGAGAACCATCAGATAAAAGCACTCACTAAATAATAGGCGCAAAGAAGACATTTAAATCCAGCTTTCAATTTTCACAATAAAAATAAAATTAAACGGTTCAACTATACTTACAGTTCGCAAATAGGGTTGCCTACCCGACGCAAACATCTTTGGTAGTCTCGCCACCTTCACTTGTATTCAGTGTAGAAGAAAAAATGAGGGAGACAACTCCAATAGCCGAATAGGCAAAGAAATGGCGTCTGCTAAGGGCGACTCGTCGGATTCAGAAGGTGGTGTTGCAAGACGAGTGTCTTCTAGCAATCGCAATGTTATCGAGTCTTCTTCCGATGACGAAAGCTATTTGCCGATCTCAAACAAAACGACTCCATCACAAACAGTATGCTTCTTGAAATATATGATTGTATATTTTAAGCTAGGCCTATCAACAACAGGGACGAAGACGGAAGATTCATTTAGAAATTAGATTGTTGATAATTAGTATAGCATAGCATAGCATAGCATAGTTCGGCATGCAGGCTAACAATCCTTTGGCCCTCATAATCGATCTTGATGAGGGTTCCCTCAGTGCCTACCAAATTAGAATTGTTTAGACTCCAATTTGGTAGAGTAGATGCTATATCCTTAAATAACTTATACAGACTATTCTTGAACACGTTGAATGATTTAGCATCCACAGCCTCGGCAGTCTGGTTATTCCAAGGGGTTACAACTCTATTAGTAAAATACTTCTTAAATTTGAGAGTAATATTAAAAGTTTTAGTAAGTTTAAATTTGTGACCCCGTGTTAAGCGAACGTCATTAAAATTTAAAAGAGAACAAGTGGTTAAAGGACCATACAAATTGTGCATGATTAATTTTTTTGGGATTAAATCACCCCTCTCTCTCCTATACTCTAAACTGGGCAACCTCAGTGACTTCAGTCTCTCTTCCAGGAGAGTCCTGACATTCCACATATCTTCCTGCATGGTGAATCTGCGCTGGACACCCTCAATCAAGTCAATATGCCTCCTCAAGTATGGGCACCAGATGGAGTTAGCGTACTCCAAGATGGGACTTATAAGAGCCTTAAAGAGGGGGACTATATTATGTCCTTGGGCTTGGATTTATTGCTTATAGTTCTTACAAGCAGGGGTGATATTTTGTTGGCTTTCTTAACAGTACTCTCAATGTGATTCTCAAAGCTGAGCTCTGTATCCACAATCACTCCAAGATCCCTCTCGGCACCAGTGGTCTCAATCTTACACCTTTCTTTACCATCACATAAAATACTCATGCTGGGGATTATTTTTGCTCAGATGCCACACCTTACATATTTTTCACTATTAAATTTAAGTAGCCATGGTTCTGTCCATTCAACCAACTTGCCAATGCATTGCTGCATTCTCTCCTTAGACTCCTCACTTTCATCAACGTCTGCATATGCCTTTGTTTCATCAGCAAATATCTTTATGTCACACTCTATCTTCTCTGGCATGTCATTTACAACACTTGTAACACTTATTTTGTCAGAACTGTTACCGTTAACAGTCACGTACTGGGTCCTGTCAGTCAGACAACTCCTTATCCATGCAAGTGGGCTGCCACTTATGCCATAACCTTTTAGTTTCTGTGAAAGTCTGAGATGTGGAACAGAATCAAATGCCTTCCTAAGATCAAGATATATGTGTCGACTGGGTGGCCTTCATCCAAGGAGGACAATGACATCCATTCATTTATTGTCACCAACAACTGAGTGACACATGACCTACCCCTGGAAAAGTCAAACTGGTCATCATGTAGAAGGCTATTCTCGATGAAGTGAAAGCACAGTGCATCTCTAACGAATCCCTCAAATACCTTACAGACAACCGAGGTGAGGCTAACAGAGCAATAGTTACCCAGAGAACTTTTGTCACCTTTCTTATAGATTGGTTTAACCTCTGCCTCCCTCCACTCATCAGGTATCATGCCATCCCTCATGGTTCTATCAAAAAGTAACTTGAGAGGCAAAGCCAACTCATTCACTCATTCTTTCAGCACCCGAGGATTAATTTTATCTGGTCCCGGTGACTTGCTAATTTTAAATGTATACTATTATTAGTATTAAATGTATACTATTTTGTATTTATTTATTTATTTTAGCTGCGAATGATGAATGTGGCCATATGTTGTTGGCAGGATTTATAAATAAACGGTAAATTAAACCATTTCCTCATGCAGCATGGAGCGTGACCGATACTACGCGAAACTCACGCGCTCCATTGCATGCTGACGCTCATGTCCTAGATGGGTAAGTTCTGGCTACACAAATACGCCCAGCATGCACTAGGTCCTTTCCACACATATAGTTTGTACATGTATATATTTACTTAAGTTCATTGAAGTTGATCACCCTCCAGATGAAGAAGAAGAAGAATCCTCATCAAGTCTCAGAGCTGAGACTTGACAAGGATTAGCATGGTCACAGCCACGCTCCATGTTGTATATGACTAACCACCAGCTTAAGACAAGAGTTAGTTTAGTTTATGTTAGTATAGTTAAAAGGCTTTTGTAAGCCTCACGGCTTATTCCAAACTTCTTCATACTTTAATTCTAATTGGGGCTAGAGTTTGGATCTTGATTAAGGTCAGTGGTGAAGGGGTTAACATTTACCCAAACACATACTTTATGAGGAGAAAACCATTCAGCATATGTGGAAGAGGTTTATTTTTTTCCAACTAGTACGTCAGATACTTCAAAGCACTTACAAATCACACCATGAGAAATTTCATGACGTGATACTTTTTAGCAATGACTTGCCTCCATTTCTGATAAGATCAACCAGTTATTAAACTTATTCCTGTAATTCTGGCTCAATTATGCTGGGGTTGGTTCTTTCCTTTACAGATTGACAGCTGTGGCAGACGACGGTCTCAACGTAAGAAACAAAACTTTCAATTGCCAAGCAGAGAAAAACAGTGGAATTCCATACTGTCATCGCCTACAGAAAAACTGTCCAAACTGAAACCTCGCAGACTTGTTAACGACTTTACCAGAATGTATGTCAAATTGTAAATATATATTTTGAACATGCATATATATATATATATATATATATATATTAGGTTGTTGGATATGAGTGAAATAGGATTGTCTATCCTATCCTATTTGCCTATGCAAATTAAATTTATTAGGGCCAGTGATAATTTTTGGGGAAATATTTAGGGATCAGGCGAAAGAAAAGCCTTTAAAAAATTTAAGGGCTAACTACAATTTTTAGGTGTGAAAGATATGATGGAGGGGGATGGGCGGGAGGACGTTGCATTATTAAATCTTGCTGCATAATAAGTATACAATTACTGTATTCAGAACAACAAAAAAAGATTCTACCATCATTTTGACCCGCTACCTTCCTTATTTCTATAACCAATAATTAAGTCATAAAATTATTAACAGGAATAAATTTTTCAATAAGTGCACATATTGCTTTCTTTTCTGTCATTTATAATAATCCTGTACTGTATTTATTATTATTTATTTCAAACAGTGCAATATGTATATTTACTGATTTATTGATACGGACATTGCTGGATAAGTAATTAAATTATTTTTATTAAAATTTATTTTCAGAACACATCGCTATAACTATGACTATGAAGAAGTGAGTGGAGAAGAGTCCATGGAAGAATTCATCAAGGATACGGAAAGTTCTAGCAGCACAGGTGACTCAGAAGACAGTGCAAGCAAAAAAGGGACTAATAGAAAGGCGAGTTATAGAGAATGTATTTTTTTATATTCGTAGTGCATATGTTAGAGCATGGAAAGGTGGGTTTATTTATTGTAGATCTTTTATCAGGGCTCGAAATTAGCGGGGGCCCAGGGCCAAAAACCCGCAAAGTTGATTTCGGGCTCGGAAAGTTGAACAACGAAGGGCCCGCTTGGCCCGCAAAATAATTCGTCTGCTACAGCTAGCTCTACTCGGCAGTTTCGTATTTGGGCCAAGGGAAGCAACCCACACCGGTGCCCTAAATTTGGACAGAAAAAAAAACAGAGAAAAGAAGCGAAAACCCTTTAATTTTGCACTCAAAAGTTTAATATACACTTCAATATCTTTTTAATATAATAAACAAAAGGCTATGGCACAACATAAGCGCAAAATGTCCATCTTTGCAAGTACGAAAGTATGGCTACATATCGTCTCCATACTGTTGCTAAAACAATCGGCGATGGCGTATTTTCCAATTTTCGGGAAGCGAAAGACGCCAGAAGAAAACGTCGACGAAAGGAAAAAACAAGAAAAAGAGAGAAAAAAGAAGTATGAAGAGGAAAATAGATCAAGGAACTACAATGAAGGGTGGAAAAAAAGATTTCCAAGGCATGGCCTTGAAGTGAACGAGGAAGAGTACTGTTAAGTTTAGTTCCTTTTCATGGTTTTGTTTAGAACTTTTGTGCATTGAGGTCAGATTTTTTGTTAGATTACTCATATTAAAAATTTAATGATGTGCATTGTGCGATAGTCAGTCACAAAACTGAAAAGTATTATACAAGAGACTCACTTGATTTTTCTGTTTTGTTTAATGGCCATTTCAGGCTCACTAGTCACTGGAATATGTGTGTCACTGAATGTGTGTGTGGGTTTTTTTTCCCCTTTTTTGGTTGGTAATGTTTGAAAGTGAAAGAAAAGGCAAATAAAAATGACAGCAAAATTGGAAATTCTATTGTTTTTAGTTTAGATTATCAGACAAATTGTACTTTCTACTTATTATATTGTCAATAATTCTTTTGTTTTTTGTTAGCATTATTTTTCAAGTTGGGCCCCGAAAGTTGCTTGTGGGCCCTCAAATTTTTCAATCAAGGGACCCGATGGCCCCCAAAGAAAAAAGTTAATTTCTAGCCCTGTTTCATTATAGGATGTGCTCATTCATTATAGCATTATATAGGATCTTTCATTATAGGATTATATATGAGCTCCCTTGTCATCTCCCTCTTCCTAGACTCTTGTGAAACATGGATCCTCACAGCAGACCTACAACAAAGAATGCAAAGCATGGAGATGAGGATACAGAAAACTTTTGGGCCTTTCCTATACCCAGCACATTACAAAGAACGAAGTCTGACAGACCATCACATAAGCCATTGGACAACACGATAACCTGCTCACAGTGGTGAAGAAACGGAAACTCCGATGGTATGACGACATGCTCACGACGAAGTCTGACAGACCATTACACAAGCCATTGGACAACACGATGACATGCTCACAGTGGCAAAGAAACTGAAACTTCGATGGTATGGCATCAGTCCTTGCAAAGACCATCCTACGAGGCACGGTGCAAGGAGGCAGAAGAGGAGGGAGACAGAAAAAGAGATGGGAGGACAACATTCGAGAATGGTCAGGTTTGACACTGAACAAAGCCATGAGGGTTGCTGAGGACAGAGAAAAATTGAGTAGGCTGGTTAAACAATCATCTGTGGTGCCCCAACGACTTTCAAGTTAGGTGATAGGATAGGATAGATCTTTCATTCTAATTTTTGGTTGCCATTTTGGACCGTTCATTTATATATTATGGGAAATTTTGTGGCTTTGATCGTTTGAAATGCTTCTTCACTTTACTTCAAACTTTGCATAGTGACAGGTTTCAGTGACCAGTTTCTTTTACCATTACCTACTGTACTGTACGTGGTTCATATGTTCGCAAATATCTTCATTTCTGAAGCAAATATTTCAAATGACAGAGTTCCATCTTCCACTGTCTTCAGTCTCATTTATATCACTGTTTAAAACCAACTATAGTCAGAGGAAGTTAAGCTCAGGCACTTACTGTACTGTTTAAAGCATTGAATTACATGTATTCTGCTTACTATTGTCCATCTAGCAAGGCTGCATGGCCAGAGAGAGCAGAGATAGAGGAGAGACACAGAGAAGAGAGAAAGAGTAGGCTTCTTTCGGTAGTGAATACATTTTATTGTGGAAGTGATTCCAGACTACTTTTTGTCCATGACGTCAGCAATTTATGCAGTCATTTGTATGCAAAGGTGGAAGTTCACGAACTTCTCCAAGTGATTTTGTAAAAATTGACTTTTCCTCGAAGTTGACTTCATGGGTATATTTTGTTTATTATATTGCTTGTATGACATCCACAATGATGTGATTTTGTGAAAGGAGCCTTATTCAAGCATTTTAAAGGTGATAGTAATCAGCACCTAAAATTAACCCGCACTTGTGCGGGTACTCCGCTAGTATTTTATAAATCCTATCCTATCCTATCCCGTAACTCTGAGGTCGTTGGGGCACCACAGATGATCATTTAACCAGCGTACTCCATCTTTCTGTCCTCAGCAACCCTGATGGTTTCGCTCAGTGTCAAACCCGTACATTCTCGAATGTTGTCCTCCCACCTCTTCTTCGGTCTCCCTCTTCTTCTACCTTCTTGCACCGTGCCTTGCAGGATGGTCTTTGTAAGGCCTGATAATCTGGCGACGTGGCCATACCATTGGAGTTTCCGTATCTTCACCACTACGAGCAAGTCATCGTGTTGTCCAAGGGCTTGTGTGATGGTCTGTCGGACTTTGTAACCTGGTAACCTGTACTGTTTAAAGCATTGAACTACATGTATTCTGCTTACTATTGTCCATCTAGCAAGGCTGCATGGCCAGAGAGAGCAGAGATAGAGGAGAGACACAGAGAAGAGAGAAAGTAACCTTTGTAACCTGGTAACCTGGCTGATGCGTGGAAGCAGTCCGGTCAAGTGAAGCTGAAGTCAACTAACTGTGACCTTCCTTTTGAAAACCGAATTAAAATGTCAGAAGATAAATTCATTCTACTGCCGTTTTGAACACGACGGTACAAAAGACGACGTTGATGATATTATTTCTCGTTTAGAACAAATGTGGTTGATGGTGATGCTGACTTTGAGATCGATGGTGCCACAGTTGAGTCCATGTTTAAAAGACTGAATTTGAGAAAGGCCACTGGCCCTGATGGTATAGGGGGTCGGACCTTGAAGTGGTGCGCTGCACAGTTAGTCCAATCCAACAGGCTTTTTGAAAGTAAGTAAATCCTATAAAAATGATATATATTCTAATTTACTCTTTACAGTTGTGTTTACAACTGAAGAAAAGTCCCACGGAATCGAAGGGGTATGAATATGTTTATTTTAACTTTTTAACTCGAACTATATTTTGATGCGAATGCATTGGGGAACCCCCATTTTTACCGCCCAGATAGTGTTGCGCATGACGTCAGGAATCTACAGCCAAGTGATGAAATGTGCGTAGGTGACAAGGTCAATGGCATTGTTGATACACAGGCTTGGAAGTCTCGTCTCTCGTAAACCTCAATTACATACTATACATACTATACCACGTACGTATGTAGGAGGGGAAAGAAAAGACTTCAGAGCCTGTGGTTGATAAATGCATATAGTATTAGTCATCTTATGGCTGATGCAGGCTAACCCCCGTTGGGGTGCCAGGGGTTTCAGTATAAATAGCAATGTAGGCATTTTATATGTATGTTTTGTTGATAATTTATAATGATGTTTGTATTCTATTTTGTTTTTGTAAACGGGGGTTCGATAAGTTCGGGTGAAACCTCAGCCGTCCCCTGCGTGGGATGTCTTTATTGTAAAGTGACTGGCTGGTGGAGAGCTTTCAGTTTTACCACTAGGGTTGTTTCAGCATATCTTTTATGCGGATCGGGGGTTGTCCGGTCCTGATTTGGCTCGGAAGAGTCCGCTGGACCTAAAGCAATAATAATGTAATGTAATGTAATGATGCAGGCTTGCAGGAGGCATGGTGGCCGAATGGTTAGAGCGTTGACTTGCGGATCGGAACGTCCCGGGTTTGAGCCCAGGTCGGGCATTGTGTTGTGTCCCTGGGAAAGACACTTTACTCTCGTTTCC
The DNA here is from genome assembly GCA_036898135.1 of Oncomelania hupensis. Lineage (NCBI taxonomy): Eukaryota > Metazoa > Mollusca > Gastropoda > Littorinimorpha > Pomatiopsidae > Oncomelania > Oncomelania hupensis. The sequence goes on along the minus strand of CM072511.1, from coordinate 91,163,105 downwards.
TACTCCTTCGGATGAGAGTATAAACCGAGGTCTAGTCTGTGTCGCATACATTACATCATAACGGACTTTAAAGATCCTGACGCTCATGTCCTAGACGGGTGAGCGCCGGTAACAAGAACACACCCAGCATGCACCTTGGTAAAAAAAGTGCCATAATGATCAACACGATTGACAAGACAAGACAAGGCAATAGAGGCAGTTTGTGCATCAAATTCTGCAGTTCACATCATTGCTGGAAAGGCTTATTCTAGGGCAATTAGAGCACATTTTCTTGTCGAAGCAGCATTGAGTGCAATATTTGTAAGCACATCCTTCAACATGTCATGGCTGTTGCTCCATCCTGACACTTTGTCCAATGATTACAATCCTAGGAAGGAAAACGGTGATTGTCAAGAAGAAGAGTCACTTCAACATAATCCTGCAGATCTTGACATAACAGATGACTTTGATTAGGCTCTTTTTGAATCACTGATGCAGGGCAAAACAACAGCAAGAGATGCTGCAATACATCCTGTATTAGGACGCATTAAAGCAACGTTGGAAGATTTCAAACGACAATGTTAAAGTAGAACGAGCAAGCTATGGATTCAAGAAATGGTACACCTCCTTCACACAGCAATATAGGCTGAGAGAACTGGAGACTTCAAGCTCCATCTATCTGCTGTTGCCAAAATGTTGCCCTATTTTGCTGCTTCAGGGCACAACCTCTACACCAAGTCGGCCAGGCTGTACTTACAGCAAATGATGGAGTTGAACAAAACCTACCCAGAAGTCTATCACGATTTCATGGCAGGCCATCACAAGAAAAGGAGAAGCGATCGCTATAGGGCTGGCCTGTCGTGTGATCTGTTGATTGAGCAAACATTGATGAGGACGCTGACGTCAAATGGTGGCCTAACTAAAGGGCGCGGAATGGGCGAACGACAAAGGCTTGTTTGGCTTCCCTATATGCCTGCTTGTGCAACAGCAAACCAATGGATGCAATCCTTGACGCAAACAGAGTTCACAACAAGTGAGCAGCACAAAGATTCTCCTGAAATAAGGCAAGAGAAAGACCACAAAGAAACTTTGACAGTCATCAACTATTTTTCATCAAAAAATCCGTTTTGCGCTGACATGAGTCTTAGGTCTATTGCTACTGGCCAAGCAGCTGACTCATCTGTCAATGCTGACCAAGCTGTTGAAATTGGTCAGCGCATTCTCCAAGGGATGACGGGTCAATCTCCAGCTGACGTGACGTTCAAGAAAAGCAATCAAGCAGTCACAATGACGACAAAAACTGGAGTGACTATTGGCCAGGAAATGGTGCAAGTGGATCCGCAGTTATTGTTTCAAAGGTTGGTGCAAGTCGCTGGGAATGATACCAACAGGCTCGAAGAAATGTTTTACTATGTACTGGCCAATGTACCTGCCTCCTTGTTTGATGCGACAGGATTCCCCAGAAAAGCCAACAAACATACTCTTGCAGGATTTCTCTGGTCTGCTGTCAATGAAACTGCATCCTTGCCAAGAGAAAATGTGAAATACATTCTCGATGGTGGATCCCTTTTGCATCGCCTTTTATGGCCCAGAGGGTCGTCCTAAAAGATCTAGCAGAGATGTATGTCGGCTTTGTTGCTAGGAAACATACACTAGCTACAATCATTTTCGATGGCTATGTTGATGGCCCAAGTACCAAAGATGTTGCCCATCTTCGAAGAAGCAAAGGCATGGTTGGGAGACATGTAGCCTATGATCCTGACAGGATCCTCTGCGAGACGAAGGAAATATTCTTGGCCAACTGCGAAAACAAACCGGAACAACAGTCTGTAATAACATTCTTTTTGCCCATGCATTCTGTGGATACGACACGACATCTCATCCCTTCAACATCTCAAAATCACTCACAGTCAAGAAGCTTGATTCAGGAGAGCTTCTGGATGAGGCTAGAGTATTCAATGATAAGATGTCAAGTCATGATGCTGTTGCAGCGGCTGGTGAGAGGGTATTTGTTCACCTGTACAGTGAAAAACGTTCTGATACCTTGACCAAACTGTGGTTTGTCAAATATGAGCAAAAAGTGTCTGCAAGCCATACACAAATCCAAGCTAAAGTGCTTCCCCAACAGCAGCAGCAGCTGAATTCCATGCCTACAGAACATTCTACCAAGTCCAGGAGTAGCTGAGTCTAGACAGAGACCATGGTCTATCACCAATGGATTGGGAATGGAAGTTACAGGAGGGTGGGCTACTTCCAATCATAACTAATAAGCCAGCTTCTCCATAGGATATTTTGAATGTTATCCGCTGCTGCTGCTAGAAAGACTGCTCACCTGGCAGATGCAGATGCAGAAAGCACGGACTTACGTGCACCATAGCTTGTGGAGAATGCCATGGAGTCAGCTGCATAAACTCTGTGGTTCAGCTGGATGACGAGTCGGATTCTGATAGCGACTAAGGTAGACCACTTCTATATTCTACTGGAAAACTAATCAATTTCCTGGGTTTTTCTGTTTTTCTTTATTTCGTGTGTCTTCCTTTTAACTAATCTTTTTTCTCTTGTGAATTAAATAGAAGTCGACTTTTACAATCGAGATCAAGATTTTTAAGATCATCGGAATTTCGCATTTATACCCCTATGTTAATTAAATTTTAATCCACAGTCAGAACTAAAACTGACACAGAAAGCGTTGAAACAGATTTTCGGACTGTATATGTTAAGAGCTTTCATTTGACATGCAACATGATATGGTTTTGAATTAAATGTTTATTTCAAGTAATCTCCCTTTGACGTTTTGAAGTGTGAAAAAACATAAGCACCAAAAATCATGTTTCAGACCCCCTTTTTTTACTGGGACTTTTTATAGGTATTTCCTCATTGCTTAAAGAATATTTTTTACTGCATAGCATTTTTATAGGAATTAGTTGCTTATTTGGCTATTTATTTCATTACTGGGACTGGACTAAGTTGTGTTTAGTATTCAGTCAGCTATTCTCATGGTCAGTCAGGGACAGTGTTGTACCTAGTGTATGGAAACACTCTATCATCTGTCCCGTGCCCAAAAACAGTAAACCCAAAGAACTCAACGACTACTGCCCTGTTGCCCTGACATCCATAGCTATGAAATGTCTCGAACGGATTCTTCTGTCTCGTCTTCTTTGTCACACTCAGCCTTTCTCTGACCCTCTTCAATTTGCATACAAACCCAATCATAGTACTGAGGACGCTACTCTGACGCTTCTCCACAATGCTTATAATCACTTAGAGACCTCTGGTTCCTTTGTCCATATTCTATTTATAGACTTTTCTTCTGCTTTCAGTACCATACAGCCACACCTCATGGCTCAGAAGCTTTTGTCTTACACTGTCCCTCCTAGACTCGCCCTGTGGATCGTTCACTTCCTCGTGTTCAGATCTCAGGTCGTCCGCTTTCACTCTGCTATCTCATCTCTCAAACAAACGTCCACAGGAGCTCCTCAGGGTACGGTTCTTTCTCCGGTACTTTTCACGCTGTACACAAACGACTGCAGAGGAACTGATGCCACACCAGTCATAAAGTACTCGGACAATTCTGCCCTTGAGGACCTGTCCAATTCAAATGCTGTGTATTTCTCTGCAGTTGATAGGTTCAGCTCCTGGTGCAAACAAAACTATCTGGACTTAAATGTCAAGAAAACTAAGGAACTGGTCATTGACTTTCGTAAAAACAACGCTCTCATTCCAGACCTTGTCATTGATGGTGTTACAGTCGAGAGAGTCACTCAATACAAATACCTGGGAACCATCATTGACGAGAAACTGAACTTCACTGCAAACACCCAGGCCATCCACAAAAAATGTCAGTCTAGAATTTACTGCCTTCAAAAACTTCGAAATCTCCAAGTCAGTAGCCGCATCCTTCAGACTTTTTACTCTTCTTTTATTGAGTCCGTTCTTACCTTTTCTTTTATCTGCTGGTATGGAAGTTTGTGGATAAAAAACAAAAGTGTGCTGGATCGAGTGGTGAAAGTCTGTGGGAGGGTTGTGGGAGTGAAACAAGAGAGTCTGCAGGTGTTGTATGAAAGACGTGTTGTGCGGAAAGCCAGTTGTTTTGTGCTGGATAGCACTCATGTGCTTGCGCACCACTACTGCCTTCTGGAAGGCGCTACCAAACACCAAGGGTCAGAACTCTCAGAACGAAAAACAGTTTTATTCCAAAGGCTGTCTCATTACTTAATAAATGACATGTGTGTGTGTGTGTGAGTGTGTTTGTTTGCCCAAAATAATTTCATTTAACATTTGCTGTCGTTTAATGTTAGCATGCATAAGTGTAAGTATATTCATATTCCTCATTGTCATTATGATTGTTGTTATTATTATTGTGATGGTTATTCCTTGTTGATTGTAATTGTTCACCACAATGTAATTTCTTGTAAAAGATAATAAAGTTATCTTATCTTATCTTTGTCCTTGGTGATGTGCTGGGTATAGGAAATGCACAGAAGTCTTCTGTAGCACCTCATCTCCATGCTTTGTATTCTTCGTTGTAGACCTGCTGTGAGGGTCCATGTTTTGCAAGTGTATAGAAAGATGGAGATGACAAGGGAGTACATTACATTACATTATTATTGCTTTAGGTCCAGCGGACTCTTCCGAGCCAAATCAGGACCGGACAACCCCCGATCCGCATAAAAGATCTGCTGAAACAGCCCTAGTGGTAAAACCGAAAGCTCTCCACCAGCCAGTCACTTTACAATAAAGACATCCCACGCAGTGGATGGCTGAGGCTTCACCCCAACTTATCGAACCCCCGTTTACAAAAACAAAATAGAATACAAACATCATTATAAATTATCAACAAAACACATACATATAAAATGCCTACATTGCTAAATAATAACATCATAGGAAGCCCTAGTGACCACCTGGTAGAAAGCGTCCAATATTCCCAAGCTAATCCAACAGACCTCATACACAAATAAGGAGTCTTGTCCCGGAAGAGTTTTCAAGAAAAAAGGTAGGAGACTGGTCTAACGAAGAAGACGATAGTATAGCAGATTGATAGAACAGAGCAGGAATGAGAAAGAGCAAATGAGAAAGACAGCGATAGAGGGAATTTAAAGCACTAAATTTCCAGAAAGTGGGGATACTATTTATACTGAAACCCCCGGCACCCCAACGGGGGATGACAAGGGGGTGCAGCAGCCTTACCTTTGAATGTAGACTGATGGTCTTGTCTTTCCAAATGGGCTTCAACCTTGCCAGGGCAGCAGTTGTTTGTGCGATCCTGGAGAGGATTTCCTGTCAGGACCCATTGTTTGATCGATACAATGGCTCCTAAATATTTGAAGCTATGCACTGTGTTGAGGGGATTGGCCTTGGACCTTGATGTCCATGTTGATGCCATTGGTGTTGTTGGTCATCATTTTGGTCTTATTTCCATTCCATAGGATCTGGAGGTTACATTACATTACATTATTATTGCTTTAGGTCCAGCGGACTCTTCCGAGCCAAATCAGGACCGGACAACCCCCGATCCGCATAAAAGATCTGCTGAAACAACCCTAGTGGTAAAACCGAAAGCTCTCCACCAGCCAGTCACTTTACAATAAAGACATCATACGCAGGGGACGGCTGAGGCTTCACCCCAACTTATCGAACCCCCGTTTACAAAAACAAAATAGAATACAAACATCATTATAAATTATCAACAAAACACATACATATAAAATGCCTACATTGCTAAATAATAACATCATAGGAAGCCCTAGTGACCACCTGGCAGAAAGCGTCCAATATTCCCAAGCTGATCCAACAGACCTCATACACAAACAAGGAGTCTTGTCCCGGAAGAATTTTCAAGAAAAAAGGTAGGAGACTGGTCTAGCGAAGAAGACGATAGTATAGCAGATTGATAGAAAAGAGCAGGAATGAGAAAGAGCAAATGAGAAAGACAGCGACAGTGGGAATTTAAAGCACTAAATTTCCAGAAAGTGGGGATACTATTTATACTGAAACCCCCGGCACCCCAACGGGGGTGATCTGGAGGTGGTGTCAACCCTCTGTAACAAATAAAAATAAATAAAAAAGAGAGATTACTCTTATATAGTGCACTTATAAGCTCAGAGAGCTTCTCAAAGCGCTGGCCACTACTATCCTGCAATCACAAAATAGTTTGCTGAAGTCAGGATTCGAACCCACGTCACCCGAGACGCTTTTACACAAGTGTCTTTGTCATCCGCAAAACGAAGGTTGGAGATTGCTCTACCCCCAATCCCCAATGCTGACTGTGCTTTCGTGATCTGCAAGGGCATCTGATATGATGCACTTTAGGAAGATGTTGAAGAGAGTAGGCATCCTTGACGCACACCGATTGTTGTTCTGAACCAGTTTCTGATGGCGTTGTTATGGAGGATTGCGCTGGTAGCCTTGTCATACAGGTTTTTGATGACTTCAATAATTTAATGGCTCATGTTGTATTCCCTCATGGTTGCCCACAGAGCTGCATATTATAAAACTTGTGACTAATTGAACCAACATTGCTATATTTTGTTTCAGAAGCAGCACAGAGTGAAGGGTCTTCGACATCGAATCAGTACAATATCTGATTCTAGTGAAGATGAAGAAGCAGATCCATCGGACAAGAATGCTACAAGTACAACTGTTGATGCTGAAAAACAAGACACTTCATCAGGAAAGACAACTAAAGATGGTTGCAAAAATCTTTCTTTCACAAGTGAGACTTGTTCTGACAAAGACGCTAAAGTGAATGAGGATAAAAATGAAACAGACATACTCATTAGTGAAAGTGGGAACACTTCCAAGAAGAAGAGAAGGCGATCTGTCATAAGATCAGATGAAAAAACACCAAAGTCTTTATTGGAGTCAGGGGAATTCACACTTTCAGTAAAGAAGAGAAAATCCAACTCCAAGAAACAAGCAGCTATCTCTTCGGACAGTGACACTGAAGATGTGTCTCCTTCAGAACCTGACTTGCAAGAGATAAGAACATCAAAGAGAAAGAGAACAAAATCTGCTCTTGATAGTGACAGTGATTCAGAAAAAGATCAGGCTCATCAAAATAACAAGGTTTGTATGCCTGTGCAGGATAATTCATGCACATGTGATAAAGCAAACCCAACTAACGATATTCACAAACCTGATGATGAAAGAAAATCTGCTGTTTCTGAAACAGTTACATCTAAAACTGAAAGCAATTCAACAACAATTTTAGTTTCATCTGGTTCTGAAGACAGTTCAAGTACAGACTATACCGATACAGACAATGATGACTGCAGTGGTTCATCTAACACTAGAAGTGATGAAGACATTACAGAGAACAACGAAGATCATAATAGAGGAAATACTGACAAGGATGAGGATGCTGACAACAGCCAAAGTGAGAACGAAGACCTACAAATTGGCCGTATTGAAAAACTTGCTGCTGATAAGCAAAAAAAGAAAGAGGAAATTTTTGGGAAACTTCAAGCTGCTCGATCAAAGAAGCAGAAGCCTAATGTGCTTAAAAATGAACATGCTGGTGGTCAGTTGAACTGAACTTCCAATCAAATTGAAAACAGAAGTGAAAGAAGACTATAGGTTGGCTTTTGAACAATTATTTGTGTTCATTGCTTGTGGCATATATGTTTTATATATTAGTATCCAATTCCGTAGATGTGAATTTGAGACTTGAATTTACCCGTGCATTTAGCTCATGTAAAGAAAAAACTAGAAGGGCAAAGCCCATATGACTCACATACTATTATGGAACTTGCAATATTCAGAGCTGCCAACCCCTAAAAAAAATTTCAGTAGCAAACAAAGAAAAATATCAGTAGTTTCAGCTCAATTTCAGTAGCAAATGTACGAACAAGAATTTTCACATGATAAAATGAGCATTATTTAAAATGTTGATATTAGCTTAAATAAAAACCAAACACCAACACAAAAAGCAATAACTTTCAAATATTTATTTTTAAAATGATAGAAATGTTCCTGAAAAAAAACTACAGTTTTAACATTTTGTTCGGAAAAGCTAACCCAATGGCTCATAGCGCACACGCAAAGCGCTATACGAAAGTCTATGATATTGACGAAAGCCTAGTAGGCCTACGTCTCTCGCGGCTTTGTTTCGATACTTGTAAAAAAATAGGTATGCTTTGAAATTTTTCTTCCGTAGTATTTCTTGAAATGGCGTAGTTGCGGAATTAAAGAACATTTTCCGGAGAAACTACGGACGTTCCGTAGGGGTTGGCAGCTCTGAATATTTAACATGAAAGTCACTGCCCAGAAAAAAAACTACTGAAACAGTGGCATTATGACTTTGATCTTTCTATGCACTTGACATATATCTCCAAATACACTTATGTAATATCAAATAAACTACACCAAAAGTTGTGACCTTGGGATGAAATTGACCTTTGGTAACCTTGATCTTGAGATTATCTTGACCTTCACATGACCTCTCATGCTCATGTATGATCAAATAACTCAATGTTGTTGCATACTATGAGTCAAATAGAGCCATTCCACTGTACCATGACCTATTTTTTGTATGTTTTTGCAAGGCCTAAAATGACCTTGACCTCCAAGATCAATGTAAAATCAGAACATATATTAAAGATCAATCTATCCTTTCTAAATACAACAAGTTTGAACTTTATATCTCATAGTTTAGGGTCAAGGTCACTTCAAAGTACCTATACTGAGTTTGGTTGACCTTGGAGTGAGGTTGACCAAGTGTGCACAGGATGTGTGTCTCATTGATATCTATCATGCATCAAAGGATCATGTTCAATATTAACCTAGAAAAAAGTTAAATTTTTGAAAAATTGTCATTTGGTGACTACCATTTGTTGAAATTGACCTTGAAGTGAAGTAATTCATTTACTGATCAATTATGAAATCTCATGGATATACACCATCTTACCATGTTTGGATGTGATAGTTAAAATAGGCTCTGAGATATTAATCCACTTGCAAGTTTTGCACGTCCAGACGGTGTACAGACACACCTTTTTATGTTTTTAAATGTCACTTTTGGACTATTTAGGACTCGTATCATATACATTGCAAAACTCTAGATTTTTTTGGGGGGGAGTGGGGGTGGGAGGGTGGAGGGGGGGGTGGGGGTGGGGGAGGACTGAGTACATAGACTCACATTACTATGTATGTGAGTCAAAAATGTAGTGAATTCAACATCCTTATCATTTAGGAGGTCCATAGAAGTAAATTCTCAGGCAGACAGGAGTTAGGGAGTGAAACATATAACACATTCTTTTGCTATGCTTTTTATAATGTGTAGAGGTTGGGAGGGAGAGATAGTGAAAACTTCAAAAGCGACACTGTTCAGAATGTTATGACATCGGTGGTATCAAATCACTCAATTAGTACCTCACCTTTTTATAGGTATATGGATTTGCACCTTTGTTTAATTTTTATTTATTAATTTTTTTACAAAGAATTCTCACTGACTGAAAAGATGTTTGATTGGTTTATTATTTTAATCTTTGTTGGATAGGAGTGTTATTCTTTTGCCAAGTTTTGGTCTCTTATTTGTTGTCAGATATTTTACAAGATTTCTGACAAGTGCTTGTCAATTTCTGTTGCACATTTGTTATACATGTACTTTGGGTCTTTTTACTTTAAAAGACTTTATAATATATTATAGGTTTGTAAGATTTCAGTTCAATTATAAACTTTCGTTTAAAGAAAAGCAAGAATCATGTTACATTTTAAAGATTTGATTTAATCGAGAATTGTATGATACATTAAAGGGAGAGAGAGAGAGAGAATCAAAACAGTACATTTAAAAGTTAATATCAGTGTGTGCCATGATTAAAGATTTATTATATAAACTGTTTGTGCCATGATTAAAGATTTATTATATAAACTTATACTTTGTAAATACAAGAGAAATAAAAAGTATTTCTTATTTTTTTTTGTATGTTACTTTATATTTGCCAGACTTTTCTGTTTACATAAAAACTATCATATGACTGCATTCAACAATTCAAACATTCCATGCATTACACTGAAAGTCATACTTATCACACACAAAAAGCCACATTACTAACATAACAAAAACATAACATAAATACAACCAATAAAAATTGAAAATTTGTTGTAAACCTCTTTTATTTTTGTTTATTTTTTTTTCTCTGTATTTTCCAGATATCTGGAAATACTTTGAAATAGTTTGGAATCAGAACAAGCCAATAGTCTTTCTGTCGGTCCGTTACACACCATATTTAAATAACTACTGAACGGATTTTGACAAAACTTCCTAGACACATTACTTATGTTAGTGGCCAGCTTTCTGTGCATCATATTTGCTCTGTCGTAAAGGTCATATAGCTGGAGTCACTCTGTTGCTAAACATGCTTTACTCAAGAGTTCAAAAAATGGTGTCACTAAATTTGATGATTTTTGGTATACAAGTACTGCAACTTGTGGTCAATTATTTAATGCCGGTCCGTTAACTGGTAATTTCGTCATTAGTTCAGTTCATATTTGACCTATCTGTTCAATACACGTTTTTAGTATTATTTCAAACATCACTTGACAGATTTTGATTATTAATATTTTTACTATGTCAACACTGTTAATTACTGCTCAGCCGTTTATACATAATTCATATTTCCACTTTTTCAAAGATCAAGGTTGCTGAGTCTCATTTTCTAAACACATTTGGTGCGATATTTCAAAATTGGCTGAACTGATTTTTATACATTTTGGCTTGCTTAGAGCTCAAGGAGTTGTCAATCATCCTACTTTTTCATTTTGCTGCTGTACTGTAAAATAAAACCAAGACATCGCTCTTTGAGAATAGCTTTTTTCCCAGGTCTATTAGTGGGATCTACAGTTGAAATTCTTGCAATCTTGTTTTTCATGTAATTTTGTTTGGAATAACTTTAGGGGAAAATGTTTAGTGGTTTGTGGTTGGCCAGAAACAAAATTAATCACAATAGGCTGAATAGCTCAAATTATTTCACAGATTTTAGTCATATTTGAGCCAAGTTATGCCAGTTTTGAATGCTATCCTATCCTATCCTGTCCCGTAACCCAAAAGTCGTAGGGGCACCACAGATGATCGTTTAACCAGCATACTCCATCTTTCTTTGTCCTCAGCAGCCCTGATGGCTTCGCTCAGTGTCAAACCAGTCCATTCTCGAATGTTGCCCTCCCACCTCTTTTTCGGTCTCCCTCTTCTTCTACCTCCTTGCACTGTGCCTTGCAGAATAGTCTTTGCAAGGCCTGATGATCTGGTGACGTGGCCATACCATCGAGTTTCCGTTTCTTCACCACTGTGAGCAGGTCATCGTGTTGTCCAATGGCTTGTGTGATGGTCTGTCAGACTTCGTCATTGGTGATGTGTTGGGTATAGGAAATCCCCAGAAGTCTTCTGTCGCACCTCATCTCCATGCTTTGTATTCTTTGTTGGAGATCTGCTGTGAGGGTCCATGCTTCGCAAACATATAGGAAGATGGAGATGACAAGGGAGCGCAGCAGTCTTACCTTGGAATGTAGACTGATGGTCCTGTCTTTCCAAATGGGATTCAACATTGTCAGGGCAGCAGTTGTTTGTGCGATCCTGGCGAGGACTTCCTGTCGGGACCCATTGTCTGATACAATGGCTCCTAAATATTTGAAGCTATGCACTGTGTTGAGGGATTGGCCTTGGACTTTGATGTCCGTGTTGATGCCATTGGTGTTGTTGGTCATCATTTTGGTCTTTTCTGCACTTATTTCCATTCCATAAGCTCTGGACGTCTCTGGAGTTTTGAATACTAAAGGCAAAGGAAGAAGATTGAAGAATTTCTGCACATTACATAGTGTTCTATGAGTAAATGTTAAGAAAAAAATTTAAACACATTTTTCATGACATTTGGTACATGTTTGCATCTTTCTTCCTTTCCTTTGATTACAATAGTAAAGTTTCAGGAGCTCCACATTCAAAGGTGGTTTTTTTAATAGTCATTAAACAACAAAACCCAAACGAATTTATAAGCAAAAACATAAGTTGGTTGCTAACAGACCACATATAATGTTTTAGTTTTTTATTCATGAACCCTTTTCATATTAGGAAAGCGTGGTTGCTCAATCACACCAGCCCCAAATTTAAATTCCAGAAACTGTCTCACATTTTTTGGAGCACCTGCCATGACTCCAACAAATGGAATCATAGTCAATGGTTTCAAAAAATGTTCAGGAAACTCTGTGTCTTGTCTGTGTGTTTCAAACCATGTATCTTTGGTCATTGTACCACCTTTAGAATAAAATGGATGAATGTCAACATGCAGATGATTGTGTTCACTATACTGCACTCTGTAAAAGTCTCCTTCTGTGGCTTTCTCCCACACAAATCCGTCTTCATCAACAAAATTTCCCTCTTTAGCATCTATCAGGTGGGGGGATTTGTCAATATCATCCTTATAGATCCCAATATCAACATCATAATCCCATGGAATAATGTCACCATTTCTAGCAGCACCCAGGAGACTACCACCTTCCAGCCAATAGCGCACACCTTCTTTTTCAAGGATTCTAAACACATGTTGTGCAGTTTCACGTAAGGCTTTCAAACAACACGGTGGTGTCCATTTCCCGTCATATAAATATTCAGGCATATCATCGATGATGGTTCCGAAACACCTAGGTGTGTTTTTCGAACAACCATAATATTCTGTTTTTCCATTAGGCTGTACAACCGCCTTGACACCCACATGCTTGTAGAAATTAGACAATCTCTCGTCTTCCAGCCGTTTGTGTTTCCACTTATTATGAGGGTTGGAGAACAGCTGTTTCACCAACCCTAAATGATGTCGTGTAAAGTATCGCACTTTCCATTGACGTAGTTTGGCTTGGATATGGAATGTGAGGGGAAAGGGTCTACTAAAAGGTTCAGCAAGAGAACGAAATGTCTCTGTATGCATTAGTAGTGCTTGATCACCTAATTTCATATCACAATGGTCAATACTTGTGTTGGCAACACCCCAAGAAATCAGCCATCGTCTCAGGTCCACATCTAATGATGCGCAAACTGGCGACTCTATTCCAATACTCATTGCAACAGCTTGGGTTCTGCCTTGCTGGCCTAACATGCCAATAGTTGTCTGGAGAAATTTCCAGTGCTTGATCTTTGCTGCATCAGGAAGAACAAGAACATAAGTGGTCTTGATAAGGTGATCAGGTCGACTACTGGAATAATTATGCAACAAATTTGGCTGTAAACTAACAACCTCCACATTCCAGTTTTTGTCCAACTTCAACGGAGGATAAGGATTTGTGTCACCAACAACAAGAACTTTTGTTCCATTCAAAACGGAATACAGTTCTCCAATAGTTTCTATGATAGCATTATCAAAGGTTTCAAAATCCCTGAGTATGACTGTGATGCTTTTAGCAATGTCTTGTGGGGTATGGAATGATGTCTGTTTGTTGTGTTCAACAACTCTTTCTGTGGTGCCGCTCCCATCATCACTGATACAACGATGTTGTAGAATGGCAATATGAAGCATCATGATGAAGTTCGCCACAAATGACACAATCAAGATCTTCTGTCTGAGTGAGGTCATCCTGGAACATACACAAACATTACAAGATCTCACTACCCATAGGATCTTTGTATATAAAATGTGTCTTCTGTTGTAAATTAATCCAAAATCTATCAACCTGGTTTAGTTGTTATTTCAAGCATATTGTTGCCCTCAACTGTTTACATAATTGTTTCAAGCAGCATTATTTCCAGTTGTCAATATGAAATATAATACTTTAATAGTAATGGACTGATGCCTTGGCTTTCTCGATCAGTCTTAAGACCTGTATTTATTCTTCTCTTCTGAAATCTCCAGATAAGCACCCCATGAAAACTAATTTAATTGAAGAAGAGGATCTGAGTTAAGGATATGATTAAGGAGTTAGGTTAGGCTAAGATTAACCCAAACGAGTTAGATTATTTTCACACATTTCATGATTTCTTTAGACTAAATCATAATGCAGTGGATGAGCTTAAAATGGGTCGCTGCATGGTTTTGATGATCATATCAAATCTAGCTAATCCTAGCTTATAAACACACTGGCAGTTTGTTACTGAAAAATAACTGAGAAAATAAACACAGTCTCCCAACTACTAATATAACAATTTCGGCGCTCAGCAAATACTACAACAGACTGTTATTTGCTAGTACTATTACTTATTAGTAATTAGGCCTAGTATTAGAATTTAATCTTTCACTGCTGAGTACTTTTGAAGTATAAATAAGAGTGAGAAAGATTGACAGACGCAGTAGGAAGTAGAATAAAAGTATTATTGAAATAGCTTGTAAATAATCTTGCCTGCATCCAATGCTGATGCCTACCGGGTTCAGCAATGATTGAAAATACTTTTTGTTTATAGCTTCTACCTGTCGTCTGCTCCTTTTATTCTTGTCAGGGGAAGCGACTGTTTGATACTATAGTTACGGAAGTGTTCAGAAATCGCAGTCATTGCCTTTTTTTAACGTTAATAACTTTTTCTTTTTTTGAAATGCTCGCACAGTCATTCTCTTTTCTTCCAATGGTCAAATAAACTGTTACTCATGCATACATAGAAATTGAATAGACGCCGGAAGCAACAATTGTTACTCCCTCCGTTTATGTGTATCTAAATTAGTACAAACTTGCCTAAATCAGAATATTTATTTCCAAGCAGTGCAAGGTCAAGTTTACAGTAGTGGTACTCAATGACGCTTGTTACTATCTTTGCGGAAGTATTCAGAAACACCATTGATAAATGCCGAATCGCTATCAGTACATTTTTGTAATGTTCAGTGTAGTGTTTGAGGTAGGCGAGAAGTACACTGACAGAACAGTCAGTTACTCGCGCACCAACTGGGAAGCCCTGCGAATGTCCACAGCAGAGCTCTCTGCCCAAATCCTCACCTCCGCCTCCGACAATCCAGACGTCGAAGCCATATGGTCACAGATGAAAAACGGTCTCCTCAGTAGAGTTCAAGAATATGTGCCCCAGATCCTTCTAGGAAGAAAGAAATCCACACCCTGGCTAGACTATACAACGCAACGGCTGATCAGACGGCGCAACCGAATTCACAAGAAATGGAAGAAAACTAACCAAGCAGAACTACTAACAGCATACAAGACTCTAAAAAGCGAGGTTCAGAGGCGCCTCAGAAGACAGCACTGGCAGTATATGGACTCCCTTATTAACGACTCCCCGGACAAACCCCATGCAAAAAAGAAATTTTGGACTTAGCCTATATTAAACAGAAAAAGAATGAAATCTCTGGCGTCTCTCCATTGAAGGTTGAGGGAAGGTTGGTGACCGATAGCAAGCAGATGGCTGAAGTTCTTAATGAACAGTTTAAGTCTGCTTTCAGCCCCAAGGTGTCGCTGACCCCAGAGCAGTTTGACGCTAGGTGCCCCATGCCTCCACCTGATCCGCTCCGACCGCTCTGGGATGAGATCGTGATAATTACCCCAGGTGTTGAGAAGCTGCTGAGGAACCTGGACCCAGCCAAGGCCAGCGGACCTGACGGCATTTCTTCAAGGGTTCTGAAAGAAGTGGCGACGGAGCTTGCTCCTGCTTTAACAGCCCTATACCAGACCTCCCTGGACACTGGTGTTGTCCCAGCCGATTGGAGAACTGCCACTGTCACCCCTGTCTTCAAGAAAGGGGAGCGCTACGAGCCAGAAAACTACAGACCTATTTCTCTTACATGCATCCTGTGCAAACTACTAGAGCACATCCTAGTTAGCCGCATCATGGACTACGCCGAAGATCAGGGAATTCTATGCCCTGAGCAGCACGGCTTCAGAAAAGGTCGATCCTGCGAGTCCCAGTTGATTGGACTGGTGGACGAGTCTTCAGAAGTGCTTGAGAGAGGCCGCCAGGTAGACTTGCTCGTCCTGGACTTCTCCAAGGCCTTTGACAAGGTGAGCCACTGCCTTCTCCTCCACAAGCTCAGCCACCTGGGCATCTGCGGAAAAATCAACAGGTGGATTGGCAGCTTCCTGACTGACAGGAAACAGTCAGTTGTGGTGAACGGCGCAGGGTCGGAGCTTGCAGCAGTGGAGTCAGGAGTTCCCCAAAGTTCCGTCCTAGGGCCTAGCCTATTCCTGCTGTACATCAATGACTTGCCAGCCGAACTGTCATCCACTACCAGACTATTCGCCGATGACACTGCCTGCCACAAAGATGTCAAAACTCCTCTAGACCAGCAGACTCTCCAGGACGACCTTGACAAGCTAGCAGACTGGGAAAACAAATGGATGATGTCTTTCCATCCCCAGAAGTGCTCTGCAGTACACATGACCAGGTGCCGTAAGAAGCTGAAATATGACTACTCCCTTCATGGCCACAAGTTGCAGGAAGAGACACATGTCAAGTACCTTGGCGTCACCCTTACCAATGACCTGAAGTGGGGGCCCCACATCACCAGCGCCACCAGCAAGGCTAACAGAACCCGGGGGTTCCTGAGAAGGAACTTGAAGACGTCCAACATCAAACTGAAACAGGCAGCCTACCAAGCGCTAGTCAGACCCATCTTGGAATACGCAAGCCCCGTGTGGGATCCCTACACAGCGGACAAGATCAACACCATAGAACGGGTCCAACGCCGAGTTGCTAGGTGGGTGTCAAACCGCTACCGCCAAACCGCCAGTGTGGACATGATGTTAGAAGAGCTGCAGTGGCCGTCGCTTCAAATAAGAATAAAACTAGCAAGATTGACAGCGTTCTATAAATACCACCATGGACTCATCCACATCAACAGCAGGTGCTCTCCGAAGCCAAGTGCCCGCCCTAAGAAAAGCGCCCGCCTGTACAACCAACACTCCTATGACACCCTCCTCTCTAACAGAACTGATTACCGACAAAAGTCTTTCTTCCCCCGCACTATCCCTGAGTGGAATTCCTTGCCTGAAGAGGTTGTCTCCGCAACGACCTTGGCCTCATTTCAGGCTAGCGTTATGCAGCTCCTCCAGTAAAACCCACATGCACCTCCAACCCCCTCCCCCCTCCCCTTCTATTTCTCAGAACCTATTATACAGTTGTCGAAAGTGAAGCACCGTCCGGTGCGGTTAGCACTTGGATGGGTGACCGCTAAGGTGTGAAGCGACAAACAACAACGCCCCCAGTTGACTCAACTGTGATTGAGTACCTACTCTCTTGAGGGTGGGGAAGGTAAAGCAGCGAGGGAGAGAGTTGGGCATCACCCTCATTACGCTGGCCCAAGATAAGTGCGATCTCCAACATCACGCTCCCCTACGGCCACAAGGCTATGGGACTACCTTTACCTTTTACCTTTTATTATACAGTTATAAGCACGACAAACATGATTATAGTCGTAGTACAGTATTTCCGGATCAGCAGCCCCCAATCCAGCGCTGCAAGTTTCTTCACTATATTGAAGTTGGCTGCCCACATCAAAGAAGAAGAAGAAGAACAGACACAATAAATAACACACTCGTGTGCTGATGGTTCTGTACGTGGTCTATTCTGACTGTAGTGAGTTGCTTTGAATCGAGTAGGCTACACGCGAAAATAGGCGATGAGTTCCGTTGCATAAAGCGAAAACAAGCAACCCGTCACGTGACTTTGGGTTGTTGGAAAAATACTTTCCTGCGAGTACATGATGGCCGCCAACATTGCAGACTAATCCTTCTTTCGATTTTAGCCTAAGATCTCTTAATGCGCAGGCTAGGCGCTGAACGTTGCTTTGTGAGTACTTGCATACAAAACAATTCCAGTAAGCCTCTCGCTGCAAATACAATATAATATAATACTCGCAAATTTAAGCAGTATTTTACTTACAGTCGTAACCCCTTGGAATAACCTGATTGGCAAGGCTGTGGATGCTAAATCAATATGTTCAAGAACTGTATAGACAGGCTATTTAAGGATAGCATCTACTCCACCAATTTGGAGTCTATAAAAGGTTCTAAATTGGTAGGCACGTAATCCAGAGGTATGGGCTTGAGACCCTCATCAAGATTTAATATGAGGGCCAAAGGCTGTTAGCCTATATGCCGAACTATGCTATGCTATGCTAAAGCAACTCGCTACAGACAGAGATATCTAAAGATATCCCTGCTACAGATGAGCGCGTGTTACGTTAGAAAGTCTTTATTTCTAAAGCATGCTGGGTAAAAACATAAATACTGAAATTTCGTGAGACGAGAACCAGAAAAACAGTAGTTTTACTTTTGCTTTCATGGACATAACATTCCTCCCTAAATACAGATAATGCTTCTGGGGTCCATTGATTATCTATCTATCTATCTATCTATCTATCTATCTATCTATCTATCTATCTATCTATCTATCTATCTATCTATCTATCTATCTATCTATCTAATTCTATCTATCTATGTAGGGAGCAATGTAATGTCCATGAAAGCAAAAGTAAAACAATTGTATTACCTTTAAATAAAAATTTATATATTGTCAAACGTGTGAACATTTTATTAGTTACATTCCTCATTTTTCTTCAAAATCCACAAAATACTATTACAATCTTTCAGAGTCCGATTACAACATCTTGTTGTACTGTATGACGTACTATTTTTAATTAACTCTATGACGCAGTGTCTTTTTTTTTAATGATGTAGTTTTAAAACATTGTCTTTAGTTTGTATTATCTTTCCTTTTTTTTTCCTTGTCCTCTTTTCGGTAGAACAGTTTTCTGTCTTTTGCGTATTAAATTGCGAAACATAGACCCTCACAGCAAACCTACAATGAAGAATACAACGCATGAAGTTGAGGTGCTACAGAAGGCTTCTGGGAATTTCCTATACCCAGCACATCACCAAGACAAAGTCTGACAGACTATCACACAAGCCATTGGACAACACATGACATGCTCACGACGAAGTCCGACAGACCATCACACAAGCCATTGGACAACACTAAGACATGCTCACAGTGGTAAAGAAACTGAAACTCCGATGGTATGGCATCAGGCCTTGCAAAGACCATCCTACAAGGCATGGTGCTAGGAAGCACAAGAAGAGAAAGACAAAAAAAGAGGCGGGAGGACAACATTCGAGAATGGACTGCTTGACACTGAGCGAAGCCATGATGGTTACTGAGGACAGAGAAAGACGGAGTACGCAGGTTAAACGATCACAAACTTTCAAGTTACGGGATAGGATAGGACAGGCATATTAAATTATTTTTGTTTGTGTGGGAGTGCATGTGTGTGTGCAAAATGTGTGTTGTTTGGAATTGTCAATTCACTTTAGCACATAGTCCTTCAGGTAAGCGGTCGGTCGGCGATTGCGTTCATGTCGGCCTGAGGGTTGAGGTGTCAGGCACTGTTTAGGCGCTGCTATGGGCTTGTAATGGTCTGAAGTTAATAAAAGAGAAAATTAGCCGGAATCCAGGGGCTGCCTAGAATGAGGGGAATGCCCACCCCCTCCCCTCTCCCTATTATCTCTCTTCTCTCCGTCCCCCCCCCTCCTCCCCTCTCGGCGAATTCGAATTGTTGCATTTTAATCATGCATTTGTGATGGCCCAAAAAACTAACATGGTGAAGTATATACTTTCTTACTTACACACAGCTGAACTCTTGAAGTAGCCTGTCTTTCAATTCAATACAATTTTATTTATCCACATAAGGCAATTACAAGATTTAGAAGCAGCTCATATGTAAAAATAGTTTTAAAACAGTGAAATGTGAAACAAGGTATCACAACATTGTCACACGATCTCATAAGCACAAGTCCTATCATACAAACATAAACCAAACACACAACACACACACAACACACACACACACACACACACATCACGAACACTCACCACCACAGTTAAATCAAATAAACCCATCAAGATAAGAATATCAATCAATCATCAAATCAATCAGTCGATAAACAATCAATCAATCACTGAGTCTTTATCGTTGCACAGCATACAGTTATTAGTCGCCAACAAAGTCTAAGTTTAAAGACACACTGATGCCCAGCTGGTACAGAGGCTTGACACCACCTCCAGAGCCTTTGGAATAGAAATAAGTGCACAGAAGACCAAAATGATGACAACAACACCAATGGCATCAACACAGGACATCAAAATCCAAGGCCAATCCCTCAACACAGTGCCTAGCTTCAAATATTTAAAAGCCATTGTATCAGACATGGATCCCGACAGGAAGTCCTTTCCAGGATCGCAAAAACAATTGCTGCCCTGACAAGGTTGAAGCCCATTTGGAAAGACAGGACCATTAGGATACACTCGAAGGTAATGCTGCTGGACTCCCTTGTCATCTCCATTTTCCAGAAACATGGACCCTCACAGCTGACCTATCCTATCCTATCCTATCCCGTAACTCTGAGATCGTTGGGGCACCACAGGTGATCGTTTAACCAGCATACTCCGTCTTTCTCTGTCCTCAGCAACCCTGATGGCCTCGCTCAATGCCAAGTCAGTCCATTCTCGAATATTGTCTTCCCACCTCTTTTTCGGTCTCCCTCTTCTTCCACCTCCTTGCACTGTGCCTTGCAGGATGGTCTTTGCGAGACCTGATGATCTGGTGACGTGGTCATACGATCGGAGTTTCCGTTTCTTCACCACTGTGAGCAGGCCATCGTGTTGTCCAATGGCTTGTGAGATGGTCTGTCGGACTTCGTCGTTGGTGATGTGCTGGGTATAGGAAATGCCTAGAAGTCTTCTGTAGCACCTCATCTCCATGCTTTGTATTCTTTGTTGTAGATCTGCTGTGAAGGTCCATGTTTCGCAAGCGTATAAGACGATGGAGATGACAATGGAGCACAGCAGTCTTACCTTGGAATGTAGACTGATGGTCTTGTCTTTCCAAATGGGCTTCAACTGCCAGGACAGCAGTTGTTTGTGCGATCCTGGAGAGGACTTCTAGTCAGGACCCATTGTCTGATACAATGGCTCCTAAATATTTGAAGCTATGCACTGTGTTGAGGGATTGGCCTTGGTCTTTGATGTCCATGTTGATGCCATTGGTGTTGTTGGTCATCATTTTGGTCTTTTCTGCACTTATTTCCATTCCATAGGCTCTGGATGCGATTTCAAGCCTTTGTACCAGCTGTTTAAGTTCTTGTTCATCTCTAGCCAAACCATCAATGTCATCCGCAAAACGAAGGTTGGAGATTGCTCTACCCCATATGCTTACTGTGCCTTTGTGATCTGCAAGGGCATCTGACATGGTGCGCTCTAGGAAGATGTTGAAGAGTGTTGGAGAGAGTAGGCATCCTTGACGCACACCGATTGTTGTTCTGAACCAGTTTCTGATGGCGCTGTTATGGATGACTGCACTGGTAGCATTGTCATACAGGCTTTTGATGACTTCAATAATTTTAGGGCTGATTTTGTACACTCTCATGGTTGCCTTTTGAGCTTAATACAATATAATTGTTCACTGTCTCTAGTGCATCTCATGCAATACTCTGCTTCTGACTTCGTATAGCCTAGATTAAGCACGTGACATGTCTCATGGTGGAATCTCAATAGCCAAGCTTGCAGTTTGTCCAGGTCGTCCTGCAGTTCGATGATTGCTTGTTCAGTGTCACTGCGATTAAACAGTTAAGTGTCATCGGCAAAGAGTTTCACTGGGCTAATACATAGGCCAGGCAATTCGTTGATGTAAAGGACGAAGAGCTGTGAACCCAGAACGCTGCCCTGTGGAAAGCCAGAGGTCACGTCAGCTTCGGACGATTGAGCACCGTTGACAATGACAGTCTGAAGTCTGTTGGCCCCAAAAGTCTCAATCCAACTGATAACCTTCCCTTGGATGCCATGCTCTACTACCTTAGACAAAAGCCTGCGGTCAGTGTAAACGATGTCCACGCTGCCTCTATAATCGATAATCTCCGTCCAGCTGTCCAGACGTCCAAGAGTTGTGTCGTACACGATCTCCCGTGAAGAAAACCATGCTGCTGCTTATTGATAAAGTCATTTCCCCGTAGATGCTTTGTGATACGATCCCTTACAATAGATTCCACAACTTTGCAGAGGATGCATGTTAAGCTAAATGGTCTATAGTTGCTGGTTAACAGGCGACTGCCTTTTTTGATTTGCGTTACTGCGGCCTTCTTCCAGTCTACCGGTGTCACGTCGTCAAAGTTCCGGATGTCTTACTTTAGCCTGGCGCCTTTGCGCTTGCGCCAGGTCAAGTCGGGCCGGATTTTTCACGATGTTCTTAGGCGTCGTACCTCTAACCCTAACTCTAACCCTAACCCTAACCCTTACTAAGACTACGATAGCACTGTGCGCATGCGTCGAATTTTGTAATGCGTCGACCAATCAGAATGCTCCCAATCGCTCCCAGCCCACATAAGATACAGTACTAGGAACTTTGACGTCACACCGGAACTTGTCCAGATGCAAGCGACTGTTGAAATAAGCATGCAAGGATGCGCAAATATGTCTGCTGCCATGGACATAATCAGGGGGTTGTTATCATCAAGTCCTGACGCCTTATTTGTTTTCAAGCTCCGCAAGCTTTTTTCTTACATCTTCCACAAAAATTTCAAAGTTTGTAAGTGCGTTGTTGTAGGTGCTGTAGATTGATGGAATAGGTAAGGAGACGTCGTCCTCGATGGTGAAGACACTTTTAAAAAAAATACATTGAGCAGCTCTGCTTTGTCTTAATCAGTTTTTGTTATACTTCCATTGTCGCGGTTCAAGTCCGCCACCTCTGACCTAGTTGCTGTATTTGATTTTATATAGGACCAAAAGGCCTTTGGGTTTCCCCTTGACTTTACTGCGACTGTTACTTCCAGTGACACAAGCTTTCTGTGCTTGGTTTCTAGCCCTAACATAGGCTGTATAGTCCTCGCCACTCTTTGTCTGCTGCCATCGACGGAATAGTTTGGGTTTATGGCGCACTGTTGTCAAGGTTTTGCCACCCATCCATTTTTTCCTGTCTGGCGCTCCAAGTCGCGCTTTGGGCACTGCTTTAGCCACAACAATCATGTGTTCTGCTGTTCTTTTTCTATTTCACAAAATCTGTTTTGGCATACTGCAGCACAGTGCGCTGTGGTGTTTTTTTTTCGTGCATCGTAAGTTAAGGCTGACGATGAGTGCGAAGTGGTCACTTTTTCCCAAGCCTGATGCTGTCACAATCTCCTCAATTAGGTCACTTTTATTTGTCAGAACCAGATCAACGTTATTACCCTGTAGGTACCAGGATGGTACTCTCTGGGTGTTGTTCCAAAAAAGCATTTCTAGTTTGTTCTTTTTTTCTTTTTTCTGTTTCTTTATCTTTTTTTTTCTTCAGAAAGGTTGTTGCCGGGTTTGTTTGACCAGCTTCGCTCATGCCGTTATTCCAGTTTACCTCTTGGTAGGGGAGAGTCGCCGATTATGGACCGTCTCTTAATATGGACCTGTTGATTTTCTTCTAAGTCCATTAACTTGTCAAAATTTTACCACCTGAGCAATTCAGAGTTGCATCCCTTCAATCAATCGCACGCATAACCATGGCGGAAAAGCAGAGCGCGAAGAAAAGGTAAGCATTTTTGTTTTTTGCCGCTAATAAGTTTAAAACACGCTTTGCGTATTATCGTTCGTGCGCACTTTATTTTTATAGGGTATGTTTTAGCGCCGTTGTGAAAAATAATGTCTTTCAATTGTTTCGAATGAGAGATGAGTTTAAATCAAAAGTGTTTAGTTGTTTTCTAGAAATTACCTCCTGAGTAGTATACCTATGATTCCCCTAATATGGACCACCCGTGTCTCCGAATATGTACCACTGGTCCATATTAAGAGCCAGTGGTCCATATATGGAGACTACTTTTTTCCTAACCCTAGTCATGTCATTATATGCATATAAATCTGTTTAGATTGTTTGAAGCTGTATATCTGCATGCGTGCGCTTGCCTGTGTGTGTGTGCATTGCATCTGTATGCATGAAAGAGAGAAAAGGGGAAAATAGTAGAATATTCACCCTTTATTTAAAAAAACAAAACATATAGGCCTAAGTGTAGGCTGTGAGTTCGCATCCTATTTATACGTGTGTTTGCTTGTGTGAATGTGTGTGCGTGTGTGTTCGTGACTGTGTGTGTGTGTGGGTGTGTGTGGGTGTGTGTGTGTGTGTGTGTGTGTAAAGAGCGTTTGACATTGGTTTTGTTCATTTTCGTGCGTATTTAATAAGAGTTTTGATAAAAATCGTTCTGTTTTTTTGTTTACTAGAGCTAAATGGAGCGAAGTAGATCTGGAGCTTGCAATGACAGCATTTCGAAATGGGCACATGGGGATCAACATGTGCTCTAAAATGTATGGTGTTCCAAAGGCTACTTTGAAGCGTCACCTCGATGGATCCAACAAGCACGCGAAGGGTGTTAAAAAGCTTGGTAGATGTACAGTCCTGCCCGAAGAGACCGAGAACGAAATCCATGACCTGATCTTGAAACTAGAGTCAATGTTCTTTGGTTTGCCAAGAAAGGATGTCATGAAACTTGCATTTGAACTGGCAGATGAAAAAGGCTTGGAACATCCTTTTAATAAGAAAAAAGGTATGGCTGGAAAGAAATGGTACTACAACTTTCTTAAAAGACACCCAGACCTCAGCCTTAGACAGCCAGAATCTACTTCTATTGCGAGAGCAAGTGGGTTTAATAGAACAGCGGTGGACCATTACTTTAATCTGCTTGAAGAACTGATTGACAAGTATGAACTCACACCTGACATAATATTTAATGTTGATGAGTCAGGCATTTCAACAGTGCAAAAAAGATGCCAAAAAGTCTTGGGGCAGAGAGGCAAAAAGCAGGTTGGCTCGCTGTCAAGTGGGGAGAGGGGCACAACCACAACTGTAGTGTGCTGCACAAATGCGTCTGGGACACAGTACGTTCCTCCAATGATGATTTTCAAGAGGAAGCGGCTTCCAGCTGAGCTGGGTGATGGAGCTCCCCCTGGAAGTGTCATATCCTGCTCGGAAACTGGATGGATGGATGGTGACAGATTCGTGCAATGGATGGAGCATTTTGTACACTTTGTGAAGCCCAGTGCAGAAAGAAAGGTGCTACTCGTTCTTGATGGTCACAAGTCCCACACAAAAAACTTGAAAGCCATTGAGATCGCGAGTGCTAACAATGTCATCATGCTTTCGCTGCCACCTCACACCACGCACAAAACCCAGCCACTTGATAGAACGTTCTTCAAGCCATTGCAGACGTTTTATGACCAAGCTGCCGAGAGATGGCTTCGGACGAACCCAGGACGTTCGATCACTTCCTATCAAATTGCAAAACTGTTTGGTGAGGCATATCTGATGGCTGCAACAATGAGAGTCGCAATTAAAGGATTTGAATCCAGCGGCATCTGGCCCTGTTCAAGAAATGTGTTTCAGGATAACGAATTCTCCCCTTCATTTGCATCGCAGCATGTGGAGTCAGGTCCCCAGCAGCAATCAGTTCTTGAGATGAACAGTCAACAGTCTCCTGATACATGCTTCCAGGGACCCAAAATACCACCTGTCGTCCAGCCAGACTTGCGACGTCCGCCCGTCACCAAGCCAGACTCGCAACGTCCGCCTGTCGCCCAGCCAGACTCGCCATGTCCGCCCGTCGCCCAGCCAGACTCGCAACGTCCGCCCGTCGTCCAGCCAGACTCACAACGTCCGCCCGTTGTCCAGCCAGACTCGCACGTCCAGCCAGACTCGCCATGTCCGCCCGTCGTCCAGCCAGACTCGCAACGTCCGAATACGCATAGACTAGACATTGGATCTCTCTCTGATTATCAGGTTATTGAGACCCCATCTGATGGTCGATGCTTTTTCAGAGCTGTTGTAATTGCATTGAATGCGGAGTTTCAAACGGCCCCTCGAGTTCACGGGAAAATTGAATCTCCTCTTATGCACCTCACGGAAACTATCCAGTCCGATGAACTCAGACAGAAAGTTGTCCGACATATGATGACAAACATTGAGCACATCAGGGAGCACATGGAAGGAGATGCTCTTAACGTTGACATGCCGGCCCCAATACAATTCTCCTGCTTGGAAGAAAGAATAATTCATATGTCTGAGTCTGCTTCTTTTGTAGGAGAACTTGAAATCAATCAAACAGCAGATGCAATACAAAGAAACATAATTATATTTCAAAACAACAGCTTTGTTTCCTACGGAGAAAGCCTTCCAAATGTGACCCCTGTGTATGTGAAATATTCAGCATTTGGTGACAATTCTGGTCATTATGAGTGCCTGTTAAAAACTGATGAGACAGTGAGGCTGCCAACTCTGTCCCCCATAGGAAGACGACTGCCGGTTCTTCCTGCTACACCAGCCATTGCTAAACGGAAAAGGAAAGCAGAGCGTTCTGAAATCCTGACCTCAAGTCCTTACAAGAAACGACTTCTTGATGCAACGCCGAAACGGAAACAAGAAAGAGGAGGGAAGAAGTCAGTATCAGCACGCAGTTCCGGGAAAAAGAAAGTCACCAGAAAAAATAAAAACAGCAGCCCCGATGTGAATGACTGGCACTGTTTTATGTGCAATGAATGCAGAGTGGAAGATATGATTTGCTGTAGGTCGTGCAAAAGATGGGCACATGAGGATTGTGCTGGAGAAAATAATGCTGACTTCATTTGTGAATTTTGCTAGACTCTCTCTCTCTCTCTCTCTCTCTCTCTCTCTCTCTCTCTCTCTCTCTCTCTCTCTGATAAATTTAATTGCATTTTTTAACATTAACCAACTGGAACGTAAATGGTAAAAGGTTCTGCTGGAAGTGCTTTTTATGTGAAAAATGGGGTTACATTTGTTTTATATTCTTCTTTTAGTTTGGTTAAGGTTTTGATTTTATTTGAGAAACTGTTGGTTATAAGAATAACTTAATGTTGACGTGTTTTTGTGGCAAAGGTATTGCCTAAAGTTGTGTTCATGTGTGTGATAGATTTCATTAGAATACATACTCTAAACTTTTTCATGGGGTTTTAAGGTATAGTACATGGTTTAACTTAGAATCGTGTTCATGTGGGTGAAAATTTAAATACATTTTTTAGTATGGTTGTATCTGGTGGTAGGATTGACAAGTTTTGTCTAAAACTTTACCATTTATGCTAGAAATTGAATCGGTATATTTTTAGACACGGTCTGTGTTGTTTTTATATCAAAAGGTATTGCCTAAACTTGTTATTTTTGTAAGTCAGAAATGTGTTTACATTTCTTTAAAGTAGTCCATATTAAGATACTAGTCGGTCCATATTTGGCTCTAGTACCCCTTATATGGACCGCTTCTGATTTTTTTTTGTTTAATTTTTTTGTGAAAGATTGAAATGTTGGCTTGCTCGTCTTCAGGTGATTGATAGTCAATGTACTGAACAATAAAAGGAAACAATTTGCATTAAAAAATTACATACGGTCTTTGAGTTATTGGATTGGATGAAAAAGTGGTCCATATTTGGCGACTCTCCCCTAATTAAAATCACCAAGAAGCAGCAAGTCCCCGTCCCTTGATTTAGATGTCCTCAGCAGAATATTGTTTAGCTTTTCCTTATGATTATTGTTCTGGGTTGAGCTAGGGCTTCTATATTTTTGCTCGCACATATGACGGTGTTACGTTGAAACGCGAAGGATAGTATGTCTGAAACGCGCACGATAGATCTAATCGTTTTGCTTTGCAAAGTATTCAATAACAGAGTGTATTTTCCTTTGATTTGATTTGATTTTGCGTTGTTGTTAGGAGAAGCTTTGTATAACGTTGATAATTTTCGTTAGTCGATATTATTGGAGAATTCTCTAGAGTTGCTTGTTTACTGTCGATCGAAGCCTTCGTGATAGGTGTAGATATTTGAGAACATTCTTGGACCAAAAAGAATGTTGTATGACGTAAGTCAGTGATGACGAACTTTAGTTTGAGTAATTGTAAAGCGTCATCGGGAACATAATGGATGCTCTGTGTAAAGTGAGGAAAGTGAAAAGGCGATTGAATGCAGTTGTTGATGTACGCTGAATAAAGTTTGAAAACTTCATACGACGACTCCGTGCCTTGTTGCTGATTGAAAGGGTTGCGTGGATAAACGAATCCGAGTTACACTTAATTGGGGCTGAATCAACTACTGATAAAACAACACCAACATCAAACGAGTGTAACAGACGGCTTACTAGCGCCAAAATCTGATCTCTGGATCTGGATAGCCCGCCTGTGGATGTTGATTGGCGGGTGCGCCACAGAAGCCGATGACGACTATCAACGTGACGTTTAGGGTGTGCGCATCTAAGAAAAAAAAAATTTTAACAGTCCTATTTACACTTCAGCTGGTCTTCTTGCTGCTGTACCTAGCGGTTTTAACAGTCAGTTTGCCCAGATGTAGGCAATGGTTACACTGTCTGTTTAAAAGGTTATAATCTAAACAGTTAAAAACTTGATAAAAACACAGGGTTGTTCACACTGATTTCTGTCGCCCTAACGCTGCTGAGAAGGCGTTGGGCGTGGGCATGGTGACGGTGGTATCGTCGAGGTTGTTCCACTCGATCACTGTCTTTACGAAGAACGAGCCTCTGTACTGCTCTGTCTTGGAGGGAGGAGCCTTGAAACAGCGGCTATTGTTGGTTGCCTGTCTCTGTATAATGTTCTGGTTCACGTACCCCTCGTACGCTGTGGGTTTGACCCTACGTCGAGTGCCGCTCACAGGAGTGAGGAAGGAGTCAGGGGGTAGGGCGGGTACAAGACCATTGGCGATCTTGTAGAGCATCGTCAGCCGGAGTTGCTGGCGACGTTCCTGGAGTGTGGGAAGTTTGAGGTACTCAAGCATCCTGCCAATGCATCCTGGGTCCCTGGACTTGTAGTCCTTGGTAATGAACCTCGCAGCCAGGCGTTGGATGCGTTCAAGTCTCTCAATGTCTTGTTTGTAGTAGGGATCCCATACCACCGACCCATACTCAAGGGTGGACCTAACAAGAGCGATGTAGGCAAGGTGACGGCACTCTTGTGGGCAGTTCCGAAGGTTCCGGCGTAGGAAGCCAAGTGTAGATCCTGCCCTCTTGCATAGGCTGGTGATGTGTGGTCCCCATTTGAGGTCGGCTGAGATTTGGATGCCAAGGTAGGGGTTCTGCTCGACCTGTTGGAGGATGGTGTCTCCGAGGCTATAGAAGAAGTGAGACTTGGATCTGGTGGAGAGTACGTAGCATTTCTGCGCGTTGAATCTCATCCCCCACTGGGCGGCCCACACTTCTAAGCTCTTGAGGTCGGCCTGTAGGGCAAGATGGTCTTGGAAGGAGCGGATCTGGCGGTACAGCACGCAGTCGTCCGCAAACAGTCTGACAGTAGACTTCACTGTGTCCGGCAAGTCGTTGATATGGCATAGGAACAATAACGGCCCGAGCACTGTACCCTGTGGGACGCCGGACTCGACCTCTACCTCTTCGGATGTCTCCCCCTCCAGTACCACCCTCATCGTCCGCTTGGTCAGGAAACTGGTCAGCCAGGTGTGGACAGTGCCCCGCACGCCGTAGTGGGCCAGCTTGTGGAGTAGCTTCCTGTGCGGTACTGTGTCGAACGCCTTGCTAAAGTCAAGTATGACGACGTCCGTCTGGTGGCCTGCATCATGTGACGACAGGATGTCCTGCATGGTGGTGAGCAGCTGTGTTTCACATGAGTGGCCAGTCCTGAAGCCATGGTTGCGGCTGGATAGCACTCCGTGCTGTTCAAAGTGCTTGTGAAGGTGGTGGCAGATGATGTGCTCTAATAGTTTACAGGCGACTGAGGTCAAGGACACTGGGCGATAGTTCTCTGCTTTGTTTCTGTCGCCTTTCTTGTAGATGGAAGATATGTTTGCTGATAGCCAATCCTTTGGTAGTTGTCCTGCCTCGATGGAGGTGTTGAATATAGCAGTCAGGGAGGGAGCGATGGAGTCGGCGCACGTCTTCAGGATGCGGTTCGGGATGCCGTCTGGGCCAGATGCTTTGTTGGGCTTGAGGTTCCTTAGGAGTTTTGCAACCCCCTCGATGGTGATGGTAAGCTTCTCAAGCGATGGGACTGGAGCACCCTTCAGCTCCGGAGAAGGAGCGTCGTCACGTTTCGTGAAGACGGACTGGAACTGATGCAGTAGTATCTTGGCCTTGGAGGTACTGTCGCTGTGTAGGGAGCCTCCTTTGTAGAGTGGCGAGACTCCAGCGTTGTCCTGTCGGCGTGACTTGACGTATCGCCAGAAGGGTTTGGTGTTGTTTTCCTTCAGACTATCCTCGATGGTTTGGTTGATGTGGTTCCACTCTGCCTGTCGCATCTGGCGCCGACACTCCTTCTGAGCAAATCTGTAGTTTGACCAGTTGCCAGTCTTCTTTGCTTGGTTGTAGAGCCTCTTCTTGCGCTGAAGGATCTTCTTCATCTTGCGGTTGATCCACGGTAAACTGTAGTTGCTTCGCCGGAGTGTGGATGGTATAAAACGCTCCACGGCTGCCATGAGTGACGATTTGAAGCGGGTCCACATGGCCTCTACAGTTTCACCCTTCTCTTTCATGGAGTTAATTTCTTCTGCTAGTTGGTCTAGTTCAGTGGTGATGTTGTCCCATCTGGCTTTTGAGTAGATACGCTGCTTTCTCGGTTTTTCCTTGATACGATGGGGGTGGATGTCGACATCGGTGATGATTATGCTATGGTCTGATATGCCCGGAATTGACCTGGAGCTCTTGCAAAGTGATGGGTTGGAGGTGAAGACCAGATCGAGGATGTTGTCTTGACGTGTTGGTTCGTCATGAATCTGGGTGAGGAAGTTGGCTGAGGTGATGTCAACCAGGTACTGCTGCACTGGCCTCTTAGGAGCTCCTGCCTCTACAGCGCCACTGCCCCAGTTCACGTTCGGGCAGTTGAAGTCGCCCACTAGGAGAACGTGTTCTTGGCGGTCGCCAGTTGTGATCTTGTTTAAGGATGCGTCCAGTTCATCGAGGTCATGTTGATTCCGGTGTGCCATGTAGAAACACCCTACTGTTAAGTCTTTGTTTCGTTGCAGGTGAATACGGGTCCAGATCAGTTCACAGCCTGCATCAAGTTCAGGTTGGAGCGACGATACCAGGCTCTTGTGCACTAAGATGAAAACACCACCAGCTAGTGTACTACGATCCTTCCTGTAGCTGATGTATCCGTCAGGAAAGACTTCACTCTGCTGCACGTCCGGCTCCAGCCACGACTCAGTTCCACAGATAACGTCCGGCTTAGTGTAGTTTACAACAGCTGCAAACTCTGCCTTCTTCCCTACGATGCTACGGCAGTTGACTGTCATTATCCGTAAGTTCTGCTTCCTGGGCAGGTCGAAAATGGAGCTGGTGCTCGCAGAGTGGCTTGATGGGGGGTCTTGGGGGGGTGAGGGTGAGGAACGTAAGTCTTCTTCATGAAGTCCGGTGTTCCGGCTGTCTGTTGATGCTGTTGCAGACCGACGTTTACTTGCCGTGGGGGAGGTGGGGTGGGTGTAAGCACCATGGGGGCTGCTGGTCTTCAGTGGGCTAAATCTGTGACTCTGGTTCAGTGAAGGGATACTACCATCCAGACAATGGAGGGGGGAATAGTAGTTCTCCGAGTCAAGGGAGTAACTTCTGAATGTGAATGAGCTACAATTGAGGCTGTCACATTTCGGGCAGATCCAAACTGCACTGGACTTCTGAAGGGCTTCAAAATCAGGTGTAGAGAGTTCGATACATGATTTATGGTACCAGATATCGCAGTCATCACACTGAATGCAGTCGCAACACTCAACGTCTCTATCGCACAGACCACAAGGGTAATAGGTCTTTCCACGTGGGCCGGGGTTGAGATGAACATCTCCAGCTAGCAGCAAAGAGAGCAAAGCGAGAGCACTGGCTTGACGGCGTGGCTGCTTTGAGTCTATATTTATCACTTTCCTGATGTTTCTCCCAAAAAACTGACCTGGTGTTTTTAGGTTGGAGTGTGGTGATCGCTGAGTGCCAATGTGGCAAAAAAACAAAAACAAACTAAAGAGCCCGAGGGCGAGTCTGAATGAACACATTCTAGTCTAATCCGTTGCCAGATTTCAGCTGCACTAGTTTTAGTGTCTACAAAAGTTGAGGCCTACGAGTGGCAGTGGGCTAGATGTCATGTGCCTGTCACTGTGCCAGGAAGGCAGACCGCATCGATCGAAATTGTTCAAAGGCTAGTCTATGCAAACACATCCTGCACTAAAACAATAGTAGCGATGGCTACATAGTGTCTAAAGATATTAACAATGTTCGAGCGTTTGTCGCGATGCAAAGCGACCGCTATAATAGTACTGTACAGTACACAATCGAGGGTTGAAAATGGCGGGTACTCAGTGTGTCACTGACGCTGCAGTTTATAGACGTTGGCACACATGAAACGTACTTACAGTTCTCCTGACTGCACATGAAAGTTGCACTGAGTCTTCAGAATAACTAGGCACTAAACCAAAAAGCCTGACATGGCCTAAAATATTTGAAAAAAAAAAAAATCAATTTGGAGCGATGTTTTGGAGCGAAGCTGAAAACACGTCCTTACATCCGGCGCATGCGCACACCCTTATGATCATGATAATTACAAATATCATGAGATAATTACAAATATCATGGGCCCATTACAATTATTATTATCAAGGGATAATTACAATTATCATTGAAAAATTATAAATATCTTCCCGTGATCATGTTCAATTTTCAGTTTTGGCTCTAGCAATCCGTCTGGAAACGCACAATAAACCGAAAGTTGTAATTATTACGTAATAATTACAATTTTCACTTCATAATTACAATTTTTACGTGATCATGCTTAATTCTGACTAAGGCGGCTTACTAGCGCAAACACGTGCATTTACAGGCATCAGGGGTCAAATTAATCGGTATAAATCCTACAGGTCCCCGCCCTAATATGCAAAATTGCCAAAAAAAATTTTTTTATCTCTATTATCTTTCACACTTTACGATTCTTTTTTCAATATAATCATCGAGACGCGTTCGCAGACACACATAAATAATAAAGAGTAAATAATTTCCAAAACATGGTATACCAACTCAACTAAAGATTTAATACCAATTCCGAACAGAAAGGGAGTAACTATTATTTTTGACTGCTACGGCACGATAGTACCACCCCATTATTAGTACCACCACATGCGACTATTAAAAATAAAAGTATAGAATGGAACATTCTTAATGCTTTACATTTATACTTAAATAAAACCATTTTGCTACAATAGTACTCATATTTAAATAGCATATATTATTTTCTAATTATTACAGTAAATACATTTTAGTATTATATTCTAATTCTATTTCATTATAGATTTTCAATTCATTTAAAATTTCCAGTCTGGACTGGCGCGCATTTCAAGATGGAGTCTGCAGTAGGAGAAACAGCATCAAAACAAGATCAAAGAGAACTTAGAGATGGCATACACATCAATTTGTTGGAAAAGGCATTACAGAAAACGACTAGAAAGTGCATCTCAGGATTTAGGTTGGTTTTTGTGTCATGACACATGTTTCTTTTCATTTTGGCTCTGCGAGTCTACTGATTAACATCAATGCAGACATTGCAGTGGTTTATTTGTTGTAGTTAAGTTGCACTTTCACTTCCAGACCTATCTGGAAATTCTTTGAAACCGTCCGAATCCGAACGAGCCAAATGTTGGTCTGTCCATTAAATGCCATATCTTAAGAACCACTGAACGGATTTTGATAAAACTTTATAGGAACATTACGGTTACAGTTAGACTAGTACAGTTCTTTCATTTCTTATAATGATTTAAGATCACATGCACACACACACACACACACACACACACACACACACAAAGAAACATTTTTTGGGTTAAAAATCAGTATTTAAAACTTGCTTTTGTTTTTATTATTGCTTGATTGTACAATATATTACTAATATCATCAGTTCTTTTTAGCATTACAATACATTCTTTGCTGTGTATAATGGTATATCAAAGATGTACACCCAGATAAGAAATATGTAATTCGAAGTTTGCCAGTAAAAAAATTCAGTATCAAATGATAATTTAATTGTGAAGAATATCCCAAATGATCAGAAAGAATTCCTTATTTTCAACCAATAAAAAAAGTATGTATTTAATCAAACAATTATTGAATATTAAATTGATATTATATTATTATTATTATTTTTTTTTTTATTAAATATACCTTTCATTACATTTTACTATTCGTTCCTCAGATGCCATTTTGGGAACACTTATACGCACACTTGATGTAGATTATTTTAAAGTTACTAAAGGTGAAAATATTAATGTTCTTGTAATGTAAGTGAAATAAATGAACACTTAGGTCAAAACATATTCTTGTCACCTAAAAATAAAATTTACAGATGGTTCAGTGTGGAGTTCACATGAAAGAGGGTCAGGGGGGGAGAGGTGGAGGGGGAGGGATAGGGTATGGAGAGAGGGGTGAGGAGACGAGAGGATGAAGATAAAAAGCAGTATGCAACATGCATCTTTGTTTAATGGATTATATTTCTTGTGTAATGAAAGTTAACAGACATGTTTTGTTCACAGGCTTTCTTTGCTGAAGCGTCATTTTGAACCAATCTACAGAAAAGATCCCAATGCAATTCAGAAACTACACGAACAAGCTGCCTCACAACTGACATTCAATATTGAGGTTGGAAAAAAGCTTTCATTGTCTTTTGTTTGGTATCATGGTTGCTTTCCTCCCTTACGCAAGTTACGGATAAAAGCTTGTTACCTTTTTGCACTGATAATTGATGGCGACTCTTTTTTTTGTTGTTGTATTTCCAGACTTTTCTGGAAATACCTTGAAACAGTCAGGAATCAGAACAAGCCAAATGTTATCTTTTGTTTGGTTGGTCTGTCTGTCAGCCCATTGGAAGCCATATCTCAAGAGCCACTGATCAGATTTTGACCAAACTTCATAGAAATATTATGTAGTGGCCTGCCTCCCATGCCATCATATTTGCTCTACCAACAAAGGTCAAGGTCACTGAAAGCATTTTCATGATTTATTTTGTAAATAAAATACATTTTGCTCAATATTTTAAAACAGCTAAAGCGATTTTGTTGAGTTTTGGCATACAGGTACATCAGATCATGGGCCATCTTTCAGTAGCGGTTGTCGGACAGTCGGTCGGTCCGTTGCTCTAAATGTCACTTTTTTGTTCAAAACACTTTTGGTCTTATTTCAAGAATAACTGAACCCAAATTCATCATTTTTACTTTGTGCATACTTTAACTAAGCATGTTGGATCATTTATATAAATACTTTCTCAAAAGTCAAGGTCACCATTCTTTAAACACGTTTGGCGCTGTATCTAAAAATTGGCTGATCTGATATTGATAAATATTTGCTTGCAGACAATTCATATCGTAGCCTATCATTCCAAGTTTTCGTTTTGCTTCTTTAGGATAAAGCCTAGTCACAACACCGCCAACAAAATTAAGACTTTTGAAAATGATTATTTTATCGGTTATGTATATCTATGCCTGGAAATACATTTGAATGGCTTGCCATCTAGTTTAATGCCATTATGGATTTGTTTTGAATATTTATATATTCCCCAGGCAGTATGTGAACATATATATATATATATATATATATATATATATATATATATATATATATATATATATATATATATATATATATATATATATATATACAGGGCGCGAAATTAAGGCGGGTCCGGGGCGAATTACCCTCAAATGTTGATTCGGACCCGCTCTTTTCATTTCTAGCGTGCCCGATTTACCCGCCAAAAAAATGTCAACTACGTTACAAAGTTGAGTAATCAATTCATTTTTACTGAAAAAAATCTTCGATGCAAAAATTATTTTTCAGTGAAAAGTAGAAGGCAATAATAAATCTTCGAAAATCGATGTCGAGTACCCATCGCACTATATGTTGCTATGGATGCGAGGTATTTGTCACTCGAGTTATTACCCTTGAATAATATTAAGTACGTCTTTTTTTATTGGCTCGGAGTCACGCTTTTTGGCCAATCAATGGGCTGTTCGTATTTTCACTGTCGAGCGTCTGCTTTCACTATTAATCCCGAAAATGGCTAGTGAGAAGAGCAAATACTTTTCCATTTTTGGAAAAAGACCTGCCTCGACAGAAAACGACGATGAAAGGAAGTTTGTGCAATGTTTTGTTTGCAGTTCATGCAAGTGAAACAAAATAAAAACTTACATATTTTACTCTTTTTTTTTTTTTCAAATCTAGAACATTTCCAAGACTTTTTCTACAGAAGAAAAGTTTGAAATACAACATTATTTTAAAGCCAAATGAGCTATTTTGTGTTCCAATAACATTGAAACTTATTTTAAATTACTGTAGACACTTTTTTTTTCAACTTAGTCATGTTTTTCATTATTGTGGGCTGACTGTCTGTTTTTTTTTTTTTTACCAATAAACATAGACGTCATGTATGTACTAGAACAGTTTTTTGCTGCTTACCTTCGATTTTTTTTTCATTAAAAAGGCCTCAGGTAAAAGGTTTCAGAATATTTAAAGTATTTTCTGTTATAGTCATTTTCTGTGTTCATATGATTTTTCTAATTAAAAAAAGTTGGGATAAAACTAACATTATTTTAAAGCTTATTTTGTTTCAGATGAAGCAGCTTAACGTATTTGCATTATTAATACACTTTAATTGAGAAAGTAATTAATCAAAACATTTTTATCCAAAAAGAGTAAAAAGAATCAGAGAGATAGAGATAGAGAGAGAGAGAGAGAGGGAGAGAGAGAGAGAGAGAGAGAGAGAGAGAGAGAGAGAGATTTTTCGAATTAAAAATTTGGGACTCAGATAGAGTACCAGTACTTATTTAAACATATCCGTTGTTAATGAATAAAAAGAGGGAATTAAAGTTCTGTTTTATTAAAATGTGTTTGAATTTTTTTTATGTGCAATTGTTTATTATGTATTAGGACCCTCACATTTCAAACAGGACCCTCACTTTTTAAAAGTTAAGGGTCCTGTTTACCCCCAAAGAAAAAAGTTAATTTCGCGCCCTGATATATATACAGTTTATTGTAGAATTATTAGTATACAAGCTTTTGAGTGCATTCTGTGTAGGATTTGTGACTTAAGAGATTAATTTGTTTAAAATAGACATGTTTAAACACTTTTATTGTCTGTTTCTAGGAAGAACTGGAGAAAATGTTTGAGGAAGAAAATATTCCGGAGCTCATGGCAAAGCTTGATGAGATGAAAGAGCAGTCAGACTTAGCTGACAAGGAAATTGTAGCCTGGTAGGTTAATGCATAATTTAATTTAAGATATATGTGATCATTTATAATTCACACATGAATATAAATGCACACATGACTATAAATGAAAATTGTAATGTATTTGAGATTATCCACTGTAAGAAAAAAACTGCCCAACCTTCCTAAATACACACGCACTCTCTACAAACCACATCAAACCCACCCATTCTCCCTCTCATATTGAACCCTTAGTAAATGGTTTGTTGAATCTGTCGGTCTTGGATGTTTGTGTCAAAAAGATGCTCTCAGCCTTAAACCAGCTAATCGGATGCTTTGCATCTATGAAATAACTTCCTGTCATGCAAATGATGGTAATCAGCTATCATTTTGATAGGTTCTGATCTATTTTCCAGTGGATTATTGTTACAATGTGGAAGATGCACAACCAGCTATCGTTCACTCTAGCAGTGAATTGACTGTATTGTTTTTTTATGGGAATAATATGAATGTTAATGCTTTGATTTGCTTTTGGAAAGCAGAAATAGTCTTACTCTCAGTGATAATGATGGAGGATTTGAGCCACACTTTTCCTTTGTTCTGAGTGCATCAGTAGTAAGAAGGTGATGGTACTATGTATACTTTTTGAATTGAAGAAGTGTGACCACAAGTATTTTGTTAAAAATCATGTCTTCTGCATTACCAAACTCCCTTTAAACTCTGAAATAAAAAATGTATCTTGTATAAAAAATAAATAAATAAATACCCCCCCCCCCCCTCCACACACACACACACACACACTTACTCAGCATCTATAGAACCGATACTTCACTTTTTGCAGGCGACCAAGCGGAAACCCATCTCTAGACATGTGCTCTCATGTTCAGTCTATCCATGCCCAGCATCTTCAGCAGCTGCACAAAATCTTTGACCAGCTGCAGTCACAGAATACAGTGCTTCAGCGCAACTTGCAGAAACAGCAAAACAATTTGATGCAATCACGACAGACTTTGCAGGATCATCTTACCATGTGGAAAAGAGTAAGTAAGAGGCAGCAAAAGTGACTGATTTCAGTATACATGTAGAATTTTGGATTGCTGATTGTGGATTTTTTTAAAATAAAGTTTTATGTTTTATTGTAGTTGAATAGTAACTGTGTATTGTAGTTACAATTATCGTGACGATGGGTTTAGGTCTAGTTACAGTGAAGTGTAACTAACACTTAATGTTTTCTGTTTGACGTATGTGCAGTTGTTTTTCTGCAATTGAGTATTTTCCATATCACATGCATTGTAATTTACAACTGTGCTTATTGTCACTTGGTATAAGGCAACCACCAGATAACACCTTAGTCCACCTTAGTATTATAGTTGTTACAAATGATGCTATTTCATATGTTTTTATTGATTGCGTGACATACATTAAGATGGCCAATTAGAAAACCATCTTTGGAAGGCCATGTTGTAAGCGATATTTCTTATATAGAGAGACTTGACTATTGTAATTCCCTTCTCTCTGGCTCTCCCAACTATATCATCTATAAGCTTCAGCGTGTTCAGAATCATGCTGCCCGCCTCATTTTTCGCTCCTCTAAATACAACCACATAACTCCTCTTCTTCAAACCCTTCACTGGCAGCCAGTACAGCACAGAATCCAGCACAAAATTTCTACACTCTGCTTCAGAAATTTTGACCTGAATTCTCCCAGCTATCTTTCCGACCTTCTCGAAACCTATTCCCCCAATCGCTTTGTAGATCTTCTGCAGATACCCGTCATTTTAAAATCCAAACCGTACTCACCAAAACCTATGGCCAGCGCACCTTTTCCTACCAGGCCCCATCTATCTGGAATAAACTCCTTCATTCACTCCGTCATTCCACTTCTATGCTGTCATTCAAAACCTCTTTAAAAACTCATCTCTTCCATCTTCCTCACTAAACTTTCCTCTTCATATTACACAACTGCTGTGTTTGGTCAGATTGTATTGTATGTCTGAATGTGTTAATGTTTGCCATTGTAAATGCCTAGGGCTTGTAAATGGTTAGGCGTATAAATTTACATTTCATTCATTCATCATAACAAAATGGAAGAAGATGGGCAGAGAGAGAGAGAGAGAGAGAGAGAGAGAGAGAGAGAGAGAGAGAGTCCCCCTGGTCTCGAAAGTGTGAGTTGCATGTGTCTACCTATGTGTGCACGTACAAGTATGTGTGCTTATACTGTTTTCTGTGGAAGTGTCCATGAGAGAGATGTGAGAAAGTTGAAGGGGGACAGAAAGGGAGAGGGAAGGTTCTTGTTTTCTCATTGTATTATTATTTTTTTTTAAATGCAACAGTGTTCTTTTAAAGGTCAACATCATTGAAATATAAAATTGAGCACAAAATATCTACATAATAAAAGAAGTCACATGCCAAACAACTTTTTTCCGAAAAATACTGCCTTTTTTAAATATTTAATAAAATCTACTTCGAATAAACTTTTGCACCTTCGAAAAGCCCGCTCACGTGACCACATGGCTCGTGACGTCAAATGCTGTAGACAATATAGAGTCCGATAGTGCCCCTTCTCTACCAGGGGCCGGGTAGCTCAGTTGGTAAGAGCGTCTTGCTAGTAACCGAAAGGTCGCTGGTTCGAATCCAAGATTGGTCAACGTGTGATCTTTTTATTTTCCCCTTTACCAACAACTGGCCCGCTGGTGTCAGTATAAATCGGTCCAGTAGTCACCTATATGCGAAAGTGTCATGTGACTATAATCTACATACAAACAAAAAACTTCTCTACCAAAACGCAGGAAAACGAAGAGCAGTGGCCTATATTGTGCCGTTGGAGGTTGTACAAACAAACAAGCGGATGGGATAACATTGCATAGGTTTCCAAAAAACGAAGAAGTGCGAAATAAGTGGGTGAGATTTGTGCGTCATCAGCAATTTGCGCAAAACACTTCGCTGAAGACTGCTACCCCCCAAGTGCCACATTTATGCGGAGCTTTGGGATGAAAACAATACAGACATTAAAGCCTATCTCTGTTCCAACGATCCAAAGTCCGTGTGCCATTGCAACAAGCGCCTCAACAACAGCAACAGTGATTCAAGTTACTAGTAGTAGGCCTACTAGTACTGCTTCAACTTCAACTACAGTCACAGTGGCTACTACACATCCATCGTCTGCTATCACTTGCCGGGTGTCAGGAAAGTCAGAGGAGCTTTTCAGAAAAGGGAACGCAAGAGGTTATGTATTCACGGGTCTAGCTCGTATAATTATTTGTTTATTATTACAATTAGTACTCGGGGGTCGAATTCGTTTCTAACAGAAGAGAGCACTGCTGTAACACGACAGATCGAGTGAAGAAACACTGCTTGTCTCGCTTGTAACTTCTTCGCAGTCGGCCATTGTCTACAGCTGCTGACGTCACTGCGAGGGGAGATCAGCGATAGCTGCGTTTTAGAGTATTACTTCCCTTACCCTTAATTACAGGTAGGAAATCCCACTTTCAGTGATCGATATCTATTAAACGATAGAGCTTTGCTTACCGAAGTTTTTGCATCTGGTATTATTTAGTAAAGTTCTTTCAGCAGAAACTTTTTGACCGAGCACTGTGGTTGACCTTTAAGCATATTTTGATGTTACTTCCTTTGAGTGTGTGTGCGCATGCGTGCTTCCTTTCTTTAAGCATTCTGTATGATAACTGGCTTGTCTATAATATACACATGTCAATTTTTGATATTTTATATCATATATGTCAGTTGTGATTTTGTCAAATGTTGCTTTGGTGTCAAGTCAAGTCAAGTCAAATAATTTTATTGCCAAGATAAAACACCAGGAATATGTCTCAGAATCGAGATAACACGCTCGCACACACACACACACACGCACACACCCACACACCTACACACACACACACACACACACACGTGTGTAGCAAGCTAAGACAGGCAGTGGGCTACAGAAATACAGTTCAAGTGACTATGTTACTATACAACTTTTCTAAAAATTATATGAGATTTTCCTTAAAACGCACATCTATAATAGGTCAGAACCCAAAAGCTTTCGCGCACACCTGCACGCACACCCACACACACACACACACAGACACAGTTCGCACACGAGCCAACATACTGCATGCATGCAGGACAGACAGAACCACACCCATGAGCCACCGCGAAAACCGTATGCAGAGGTTGAGGTCGAGGGGTCAAGGCCAAAGGTCGCTCTGTCCATGGCTAGCAGTACACACAAACACACGTTTAACGGTGTAGTTCGATGTAAAACCGAAGAATTTGTTCTGTGCGAGGTATAGACTTTAAGAAACTGTGAAATTGAAAATAGAAAGGATTATTTGAAGAGGGAGCATACTAATGGAGTAATGGAGAGAAAGGGTCGCAGGGCAAGAACCAGAAGGTACGTGTTGCATGATCATGTCTGTCGCTACACACATACAGAGCCGCCACACAGCACACACTTCATTCTAATATCATAAACATGCACTTAAAAACAGATAGGGCATAATGATTAAAACAGTGAAATGTACCACACACATTTATAAATTTATAAGCGAATTTATCACAGTGGCTACAAAGTCTAATGGATCTATGCTCTATCATAATAATAAAATAATAAAATAAATAGTAAAAGTAAAAATCAGACTACAAGCAGCACAAAAAATAATCTGTCAGATTGTTTAAAAAGTTGAAGTATTGTTAGGTGTTTTGTGTGTGAGAGATACATGACTGTAGAAATTCTGTGGTGTGGATGTGTGTATGAGTGGCTGTTTACCAACATCGGGGCAATTTTCAGTATGCAATGTAACTGTTGTTATTGGATGAATAATTTGTATTGAAACAGATCTGCAAAGTCTTAGTTTGCATGTGTGTGTGTGATTGTGTTTGTGGTTATGGTCATTCGTTTTTGACTCACATGCATAGCAATGTCAGTCTGTATGTACTCACCCCCAAATTTTATTGTACACATTTTTGCAAATCTGTGCAAAGATGAGTTCTAAATAGTCCAAAAATTACATTAAAAAAAATTGTCAGTTTATCCGCCGTCTGTCTGTGCAAAAACTATTTTTAAAAAAAGTGGCTAAGTACTCAACCTATTTCAGTTTTAATCACAACCAACCTGGGTAAGATGGTGTATACCCTTGAGACTTCATAAATGATAAGTGAATGAATGACTTCACTTCAAGATCAAGGTCACAGGGTCATCAAATATTAGTAACAAAAATGACTTTTTCCACAAAATTTCACTTAATCTAGGTTATTAATATTGAACTTATGATTCTTTGATGCATGATAAATTAAAATATTAATGAGCCACGTGAACTTATGATTCTTTGATGCATGATAAATATTAATGAGCCACGTATACTATGCAAATTTGGTCAACCTCGCTATGAGAGATTTCAAGCCCAAATGTGTATTTAGAGATGATAGATTAGTCTATCATATATGTTCCATTTTTGCGTTGATCTTGAAGGTCAAGCCAAGGTAATTTTAGGTCTTGCCAAAACATACAAAATATATGTCTTCTGGAATGGCTGTTTATTTAATCCATAGTATGCAATAACATGGGATTATTTTATCAGACATGCACAAGAGATCACCTGAGGGTCAAGGTCATCCCAAGGTCAAGGTCACTGAATGCCAAGGTCATCCTGAGGTCACCATTTTTTTGGGCATAAAACAACTTATGGTGTGCTTTATTTGATAGTACATGAATATATTTGGAGCTGGAAGTCAGTGTCATTTGAGGGTCAAGAGAATAGGAAAGTCAAAGTCGGTATTTGTATTTTAATGCCACCATTTCATTTTATTTTGGGGGAGGAGGGGGGGGGGGGGGGGGCACTCATTTTCGTGTTAAATATTGCAAGTTCCATAATAAGCATGTGAGTCCTATGGGCTTTGCCCTACTAGTTATTTATAAGGTTGTTGTTAATAGTTAATGAGTTTTCCTCATTTTGTTTTATAGTTATTCTGCATTCATGTAAGCTCCTAGAGCTAAGTCTAGAGTAGGCACATAACTATTCATCATGATCATAATAATAATAATAATAATAATAATAATAATTCTGTATTCTGAATGAAGTTGCTTACCGTTGATAATGGAATTTCTAATTCTTTGGTTATATTGGCTTCTTTTTTT
Organism: Oncomelania hupensis; assembly: GCA_036898135.1. Taxonomy (NCBI): domain Eukaryota; kingdom Metazoa; phylum Mollusca; class Gastropoda; order Littorinimorpha; family Pomatiopsidae; genus Oncomelania; species Oncomelania hupensis. Next base: position 91,119,896 of record CM072511.1, on the reverse strand, counting down.
TTCCTTGTGTGCATGCGCTCCCACATGCGATATTCTTTTTCTCTATCAGAGCGAGTTGAATTAATTTCCATTTTGCCGCCATGTTTTTAAGCTCTTAGGAGACGATCGGGTTCATCTATTAGCCCTACCTGTCTATGCAAAAAAATAACCAGGAGCCACAGACAAGAATCATTTTGGATTCGCTCTCAAAGAACAAAACCGGTTAAACAGATGCTTTGTGTCTAAGAATGAACTTTCCGTCTTGCAAATGATTGTTATTGGTGATCGTTTTGACAGGTTTAGAACTATTTTCCAGTGGACTTATTGTGACAGTGTAAAAGATGCACATCAACCAATTGTCCGCAATAACAGTGAAATCTTGTCTACTGTTTTGTTTTTCTGTGATTAATATGAAAGTGAATATTTATGTTAGCCTTTGTAAAGCAGTCACAGTAATAATGATGGGGGTTCTGAGCCACAACTTCCTTCATTCTAAGTTTAATGGAGTGGAAAGATGGTAACATAACAACCTTGTATATTTTTATAAAATACACATTCATGTACTTTATTCTGATACATTTTGAAAATTCAATCTATTTACTTTCAGAAAATGTAAACTTTCCTATTGGTTTTTACTTGTGAAAAGTTACCAGGGGCCAAGAACATGCAAAAATTAGGCCTTTCACTTTCTGCCAGATCTTAAAATGACATAAAATGATGTCCTCTCCAAAAGGTTAAGAAGAAACATGCCCATAAAGCATGTGCATCTTTCTACAGACACATGAATTACGTCAAAATTTTGGAGCGGATTTTATGTAATTTCTGTGAATATACGCCATTTGCGAGTTTTTCGTTTTTGGACTTTGTTATATGTCGGAGTTTTGTGTCTGGAATAAGAAAATACATTCGGTGTAAGCTAAGCTATGTTGTAACCGTGTTCGCTTATCCATAAAGTTCTAAGTAATAAATAAGAACAACTTTGGCAGGGATTTTTTTTTCCTTCGGTAAAAGCGTTGTTCGCTGAAAGAGTGTTAGTTGTACACCTGTTTGGTGGATAATTTAAATTTTTATTACTTATATTGATTTTCCACCATTTACATTAGGTAGTATATAGTGTGCTTAATGAACTCTACTACAATGTGCTTATTGAACTTTACTCAGTTTACTGTTAATGAAGTGAAGCTTCACTTGCATGCACAGTACTTACGTCATTTTATAACGTTTCTTGTTTGTTGCAGGCCAGCAGTTTATCAGAGGCAGATCGCAAGGAAGTGGAACAATTTATAAAGAATTTGGAGCTGGGGTGTTAAGTTTGATCAAAATTAATTGAAATATAAAGCTAAGACTGAGATGAAAGAGAAAAAAAAATTCTCTTTTGAAAACATTTACATGAAGTCGGGAGTCTGTAAGTGTTAGTGAAGTATTTAATAAACGCTATACAAATTAATTACCTGTGTAGATACAACTGACACATTATTTGACTAGTTGAATCAAGAACATGTATGATGGAATAGGAAGCTGGACACTAAACTAGGTAATGTTCCTTTGAAGTTTGGTCAAAATCTGTTCTGTGGGACCTGAAATATGGAGAGTGCAAAATACAGACGGAGGCTGACTTTTGGCTTATTCTGATTCTCAACTATTTAAAAGCATTTCCAGAAATTATAGGGATTTTTTTTTCAAACAACATGCAATTCATAGAGAGTTCCATTCTTCATTTATTGCAAAACATTTACTATTAAAGATGTATCACAAAGTCTTGTTAAATAGCAGTAAATTTACCATGTTGGAATTGACAAAAATATAAAAACTAAACCTCCGTATCTTCCTCTAAAATTTAAAACAATGCATGTAAGTACATTCAAACGACTGAGTACGTTGCATACAAAAAGGTTGTTGTTGCATCAATTTTTATTCATCAGATTAACATAAGTTGTACTGATACAAAAAGGAAAACATGAACAATCAATGTACAAAATAGTGAAATATACAAAAGTTCACAAATTAAAGTGGTACAATCTTCTAAATTCACAGTTAATTTAACAAGGTAATATGATAAAATTTTCAAGATTAGCAACAGTCAAATGTTTATATTTTTGATAATTATTCACTGTCACATGTTTTCATATTAATAAATTGACTTATTTTGCCATAATCTGTAAAACTGTTGTCACTCAAATAATATCATGGAATGGAATATGGTATAAAGTCGTACATACATCTGTCATCAAAGTGGTGTAGCTATTGCCTGTTCCTTTGATTGGTTGGAAAAGGAAATAAAATCAGCCACATAACGCCAAGTTTAGGCATGTCAAACTTAACCTACTTATCTGAAAGCCTAACGCTGACAAAGAAACGGATAAACAGTCATGCATTTTCTAACTCCTTTAGTTTGTCCATGATATGTTGTCGATGAAAATATCCACATAGATGTCACTGGAGCTCTTATCTAAGAGATTGTAGTTCTTTGTAGCTGGAATTGATCACATTTTGTAATAATTCAACTTCATTTACTTTTTCTCCTCCGGCTGCTCTCGCACCATGGACAAGATTTTGTTCAGCTTGGTGATTTCGTAATCCAGTCTCTGAGCAGTATCCATTGGGGGCTGGCCCTTCTTCTCCTGAAAACAGTAACAAACAACAAAGATAACGACTCTGTACTGTAAACTTTCACACCCAGTGTCTTTGTGTGTTGGTGCATAACCTATATTAATAATTTGTTTAGTAGATGTTTGATAATACCTGAGATTGTTTTAGTAGACTTAGTAAACTTAGATTAGTTTTAAAAAATAACACAACAGTTTATTGCATTTATGGGTAACTAGAAGGGCAAAGCCCATATGACTCACATGCTCATTACAGAACTTGCGATATTTAACATGAAAATGACTTCGCAGAAAAAGAAAAAAAAATGAAACAGTGGCATTAAAATGCGAAAGTAATACCGACTTTGATCTTTCTATGCTCTAGACCTTGAGATGACCTTGACCTCTGACTCCAAATATGCTCATGTAATATCAAATAAAGTACAGGAAATTTTTATTAAGCCACAAAAAAAAAGACCTTTTGATGACCTTGACCTTCAGTGACCTTGAAATTGGGATGACTTGACCTTTATGTGACCTCTCATGCTCATGTATGATCAAATATCCCAATGTTGTTGCATACTATGGGTTAAACAGAGCCATTCCACTGTATGGTGATTTATTTTTGTATGTTTTTGAAAGGCCTAAAATGACCTTGGCCTTCAGGATCAATGCCCAAACGGAACATATATGAAAGATCAATCCATCATCTCTAAATACAAGTTTGAACTTTAAATCTCTCATAATTTATGATCAAGGTCACTTCAGAGTACTAATACAAACTTTGGATACCTCCAGTGACCTTGATTTTGGAGTGAGGTTGACCAACTGTGCATAGGATGTCTGTCATTGATATCTATCATGCTTTAAAGAATCAAAGTTCAATATTAATAACTTAGAAAAAGTGAAATTTTGTGAAAAACTCTTTTTTTCTTCTAACATTTGTTGATCCTGTGACCTTGAAGTGAAGTCATTCATTCACTAATCATTTATGAAGTCTCATGGATATAAACCATCTTATCAAATTTGGTTGTGACAGTTGAAATAGGTTCTGAGACATTAATTCACGTGCAATTTTTGCACATCCAGACAGTGTACAGACGGATGGGTGGAAACCCTTTTATTTTTAAATTACATTTTGGGACTATTTAGGTTTCATCTTGCACAGATTTGCAAAAATCTGGATTTTTGGGGAGAAGGTGGGAGGGTGGGGGAACGGGGTAAGAACATAGACTCACATTGCTAGGCGTGCGAGTTAAAAACTATGCAACCTGAAAATCACTCGCTTATGATAAACTATGAGACATTTTACCAACTGGCAACTCAAAATTTGTAATCAACAGCAATATTATTACTATTTAAGATGTATCTTTCAGGGAATTTTTCATAAATCAACAAAAGAATGATATCAAAGTAAAGCATTAGTCATTACCTTTGGAATCTTCCTCAGATTTGGGGAAAGTTTCAAGCTTGTGACGTTGCCTCGATCATCACCCACAATGATGATGGGATAGGATGGGTTGAACTCAATGCGGGTGAGTTTAGTCTTCTTCTTCTGGGCCACCATTTGCTCACACAATGGCTCGTACTTGTTGATGTTCAAGTCAAATAAACACACCTGCAAGTTCAATAAGCATGAACATCAAGTATTCAAGCTTAAACTTATTCTCCACCACATGAAAGCAAATCTATTTTATGCATGATTCTTGGTGATGTCAATGCTCCAAAACAACACTGACATATAGCTCACTCATAATTATGATTGAGTCACGGCAGTATTATTTGTTTGCTGGTAATACGTTTCCCAGTTACATTTTTAAAACATCTTCAATATAAATTTTAAAAAATACATCCTAAATATAAATTCCAAGTGCTCTTAATGGTGATCAAAACCTATTTGTACTAACGGAATGAATGAAGAGACACTTTCACTATGTCATTTTTTTGTATCCAATACATCTGTTTTCATCTTTGGCAAACAAAATCAAATATGTTTATTCAAAATAATGCCGCCCGTCTCATTCTTCGCATTCCAAAATCTGCCCATATAACTCCTCATCTTAAATCCCTACACTGGCTTCCCATTGAACAAAGAATTGAGTACAAAATTGCTTGCCTCTGCTTCAATGCTCTCTCTTCATCCGGCCCTTCTTATCTCAAAACCATGGTTAACCCCTACATACCCTCTAGAACCCTTCGATCTTCTTCTGCCCAAAATCTCTCCATTCCACGAGTGAACAAGTCCTTTGGCAAACGCTCATTTTCATTTTCTGCTCCCACCGTCTGGAACTCCCTTCCCATGTCTCTCCATTCTTCCCAAACATCTGCTGCCTTTCGTTCTGGCCTCAAGACCCATCTGTTCAAACGTTCCTTTGCTGACATCACAATTTAAATTCGTGTTGAACTTGGCGTGTGTGTGTGTGTGTGTGGGTGTGTGTGTGTGTGCGTGCGTTTTATATTATGTAATTACATTCTGTATGTTTTGTTTACCATGTTTTTATATTGTTATTGTTTAGTCATTTTAGTTCTTAGAAGAAGTGTCTTATGTGAATGTAAAGCGCTCTGAGCTTTCATTAGAAAGGGCGCTATATAAATGTTAATTATTATTATTATTATTATTAAATGAGGCTAGAAAAGGTTGTGAATGTCTCATGTGATTTTTGATGTTTTCAAAGTGTTTACTTTGCCATCCGCTGTCACTGCAGCGAAGACAGTAGAGGAGTATGGCGCCCATGCCACATCACCCACAGAGTTGTTCAGGTCGAAACAGAACAGAGGTTTCCTGAAAAACATTGAGCCAGTTGCTGTAATTTTGTGCACAGTCTGTGGAAAATGTTTCAGTTCAGTTCAGTTCTTTTATTTAAAGTCTATTCATTTGTTCAATGATTTTAGACATTCACGAAATTGCAAACACGTAATCAAAAGCAAAGTTGCACACAGACACACATATATATATATATACACACACATACACATATATACATACTCATACACACACACACATATATATATATATATATATATATATATATATATATATATATATATATATATATATATATATATATATATATAAACATACACATATGTATATACATACACACACACATATATAGAGGGAGAAAGAGAGACATAAACAATATACATTTGAAAAATGTTTCTTAAATCAGTACTAAGAATAATGCTGGCTATTATCATCTTGTTGCACACTATATTATTAATTTCATCATTAGCATTACTTCTTTTTCTGTGTATAATGGCAACAATGATGAACACTCAAATAATAAATGATTTATATTAATTGGTTGCTGGCATATACAAGTAATGCCTTTTACATATTTTGTAATCCACGAATCCAAGCGCGTTTTGTAGTTACTTGAAATATTTCTTGAACAGGACATAATATTTCGCTTATTTACTAATTTTTGAAAATGTCTTTCTACTAATGAAATGAGTTTGTGACTAGATAATTTAAGGTTAAAATTGTATATTGATTTGACGTTTGTAGCTCCTCTTATTGTAAGTTTATCTGACTGTTCATTCCAGTACAATCCAGAATGAGATGGAACCCAACAAAAATCAACACCGTTCCCTCTGCTAATAATATTATTATTTCTTTTATTTTAAGTCTATTCATTTGTTCAATGATTTTAGACATTTGCGAAATTATCTGCTAACAATATCATGGGAAAGGTTTTAAAACAAACCATTGTTCTATTTGTTTAACATCATCTTGGGTATTCCCATGCTGTTTTATTTTTTATTACCCAACTCATTAGATTTCCCTGCATGATTTCATTAGTTTTAAACTATCTACCTTTGGTACATTTCTGCAAGTACCAGTTAAGTTTGAGTAACTATAAGGTCAAGATCATCTTGCAACACAATAACAGGGTAAAAATCATTCTAAAGATTGCTTAAAAGGAAACACAATAATAACAAATACATATTGAAAATATTAGCTCTGTTTACTCACTTGCTAGTTGGCTCATTGGCGTCTGTTGGCTTTCCTCCATTTTCCCAAATCTTGACATTCCAGTCTGCACTGCAAGTGGTGAAGATTTTGGGATGGTAGTGGTTCCATGCCACCTATAACCAAAACGAGTTATACACAATAACAAGCATTCCTGTTAGTTCTAAAACTAACTATAGCTGTAAACCAACATCTTCATTGGGGAAAAAAAAGAGCAAATAGATGATGTTTAGAAATAAATGAAAATTATTGTTTACAGCGACTGAAATGTTCTTACTACTGCATGTACAGTGCAGTGGGCTCACCTTGTAAACTGCCATGTTGTGGGAATCTATGGTGTCAATGAAATGTGATGTGTAAGCCTTAGAGCAAACATGAACTTTGCCCTCTTCAGTACCCACAAGGAACAGGTAATCTTTCTGTTTGTGGAAGTCAAATGCTGTTCCACAACCTGTGTACATGACAAAACTTTTGTTGTAACAACAGAGAAAAACAAAAGTGTTTGTGTAAACAAAATAAATAGATAAAACTGTAACACGCTAATTTCAAAACAATAAATTTGGTAACACCAGCTTAATAAGGCAACTTCAAAATGATTTGACATAAAGAACAACAAGAAGGGCAAAGCCCATATGACTCACAAGCTGCTTTTGGAACTTGCAATATTTAACATGAAAATTAGTGCACAGAAAAAAACCAAATTGAAACAGTGCCGACTTTGATTTTTCTATGCTCTAGACCTTGAGATGACCTTGACCTCCGGCTCTAAACACACTTGTGTACTATCAAATAAACTATAACAAAACTTGTATTAGCCCCCCCCCAAATTACCTTGGGATGACCTTGACCTTCACATTACCTGATCAAATAACTGAATGCTGTTGCATACTATGGGTTAAATAAACAGCCATTCCACTGTAAGATGACCTATTTTGTGTATATTTTGCAAGGCATAAAATGACCTTGACCTTCAAGATAAACGCAAAATGGAAAATATATAAAAGATCAATCTATCATCTCTAAATACAAGTTTGCACTTTATATCTCTCATAGTTTAGAGTCAAGGTCACTTCAAAGTACCTAACCAACTTTGGACAGCTCCAGTGACCTAGCTTGATCTTGGAGTGAGGTTGACCAAATTTGTATAGTAAATGTTTTTCAAAGAATCATAAGGTCAATATTAATAACCTATTAAAAAAAATTGTGAAAAATTGTCATTTTTTTAAATTTAAAATATGTTGACTGTGACCTTGACCTTGAAGTGAAGTCATTTACTGATAACTGTTTATGAAGTCTCTTGGGTATACAATCTTACTAAGTTTGGTTGTGATAGTTGAAATAGGTTCTGAGATATCGATCCACTTGCAAGTTTTAAATTTATTTTAAATGTCATTTGTGGATTATTTAGGACTTGTCTTGCACATATTTGCAAATATATGTTAAAAAGATGTGCTGGGTTGAGTACATGGACTCACATATTGCCATGCATGCGAGTCAAAAGTGAAAGCGAACATACCTCTCGTTGGTACTTTGATTCCATCAGGACCTTCAGCAGGTCCCTCAGACAGTGAAAGCTTTATAACATCTTGGGAGATCATTTCATTCTGAAAATTTTTTTTATACATCGTAAGGCAAAAACTTTAGATTTTATTTTAGAGCTTAAGCGTTTTTGGATGTAGAGAAAACAACACGTCATCAAAATAATGTAGAATATGCAACATTCACAGCACAGGCGGCGGAAGCAGGGGGGGGGGCAGGGGGGCCATGCCCCCCCTAGAAAAATGTTGGAGGGGGCAGCCTTATATATTGCCCCCTCCAATAATGAGTAGTGGTTCTTTTTTTTTTTTATTTTTTTTTTAGTGTTTTTTGCCAGGGCATCAAAGGATTTTTTTTCTTCAAATGGAATCAAGCAATACAAGTGTTTATCATCATAATCATCATCATCACCCTCTGATCAGTGAGAGAAGTTCGTCCCTTCGTCATCATTTCCTGTCGATGCGTCATAATCGTTAGCCTTAGCGTAGATCAAAGTGACCGACAGTTTTCGACATCGTGCAAGTCACAGTCGGGTTTTGAAAACTTTAATTTGCTGTCAGTTTTTACAGTCAACCGTTTTCAATATCAGCAATTTTCTCGACTACAAGTGAAGAAGTCAGCAAAATGGCAAATGCTTTGACAACTGGTGTTATTGTTCCTCGTCAAGCATCCCGACAGACTCTCCGAGACAACCAACCTGCGGCCACTCCAGAAGAATATTTCAAGATTAGCATTGCCATTCCTTTCTTGGAACACCTGTCAACCGAATTGGACTCGAGGTTCAAAAATGCTGGTCTAGCAGTTGATGGTCTATGTCTGGTGCCAAGCACTTTAATAGACAACCAGGATGGTTTCATGCAGGTTCCAGAAAGGGTGATGCTGGCAATGTTGTGGGAGTCTGACCTACCAGACAACGCTACCCTTGATGCAGAATACCAACGGTGGGTTTGCAAATGGCGAAGTGCTGCTGAGAATGCGACAGCTATCATCCCATCCACGCATCAGAAGCACTGAAACATTGTGACAGGGATTTTTTATCCCGACCTGTTTATCATGCTTTAGAACCTTTGCACCCTACCTGTCACTACTGCCGAGTGTGAGCGTTCAAACAGTCAGTTGCGCAACCTGAAAAACTACCTGCGCTCTACAATGGGGCAACAGAGACTAAATGGACTTGCTTTACTGAAAGTGCACAGGGATGTTGATATTCACTTCAAAGAGGCAGTGAACTGTTTTGCCAGAAGATACAATTCACAAATGCCGAGGAACCTAGTGCAGCAAGACTGAATTAAGTGAAAGCAGGGCGGTGATGTTCATAAACTACAAGGTAAAGCTTTATACCGTTAACGATCAACAAAAGTAGTGAATAATAATAGTATACAACACATCTCTGCTGATAAATAAATGTGTGTGTTTGTTCTTTTTTAAGGGAGGGGCAGAGGATAATTTTTGTACCCCTGAGTTTGTCAGTTCATTTGTTCAAAAAGCTCAAAGTCCCAGACCATCACAGATGGCTTTTTCAAGGTTCAGATTGCACCAGATTGCACCATTTTGCATCCTTGAAAAAAAAAATTTCCGGGGGAGCATGACCCCCCTTCGCGCCTTTGCTGAATCTGTAACCCCCACCCCCACCCCTACCCTCGACTTTTCCCAGGTCTGGCCCTGATGTCAGTGAAAATAATGTGTGTGTGGCCCCCCCAATCCTGAGTAGCTTCCGCCGCCTGTGCACAGCCAAATGTGAATAAGATAGTGTAAGGGGAAATGTGCGATTTATTTACCTTCACAATAGTCCAATGGACAATCCTGCCATCTGAAGAAACTGAGTAGAAATTCATGTTGTTGTCAGCATCATCTTTCTGCCAACGCACCTGAAAAACATAAATAATTGAATTAGAATACTAAGAATATTTGCAGAAAATTTCTGAAAGAGTTTCATGTACTGGGTTTTAATGCTTGTACTAATTATAATTTAATTAGAATTAGTACAAGCATTAAAACCCAGTACATGAAACTCTTTCAGTGTCCAACTGTATGTGAGCTATAAGATCATATTGTCCATCACAAACACACAGACACACTCAAAGTCGAACATTTGCTGATAAAGTCAAACATTCGCTGATAAATAATCCATTAGAAGATACCAACCTGCCAAACTGGGTCCGTATGCTTGCCATTCTTGGCTGTGCATCGATGAACAGGCCCATCTTTTTTCTCAACTGTGTTGAAGACTGCCACGCTACCATCATAGAAACCTGTTGCAACTTGGTATGGGTGGTCAGGGTGGATGTCCAGACACATCACCCCACTGTCTGTTTCATAGACACTTTCAGGGAAAGAAGGATTCTTAAGTGTGTAGAAAACAATCAGTCCATTGCCTTGTTTCATAAAATCATCTGCACACACATGCAGCAGTTACAGTGACGATGTGTCTTTGCAAAATTTAAATCAGTGAAATGATTGTAAGTAAAGACAAAACAACATCAGATTAAATGAGACGATAAATAACTACAAACTGTATTATTGTCCACTTGTCTTAATTTATAAAAAAAAGTAACTGGACAATGGATGGGCAAGGCTTACCTCTGGTATTTAATATCAACTAACAAGCAATACTCACAAGACCCATAAGATGCTGCAAAGAGATCTTTGTACTTTGGATTCCAGCACAACGATGTGACAGCAAGCTTCTTGGCTTTCTCGTAGGAGAATTTCCACAGTGGCAAGAGCGTTCCTTCTGTGTCTCGGAACTCATCAGCTGTGTCTTCCCAGTATTTGTAATCTGTCGGTTGGAAAATGAATGAATGTGTACGTGTCTATAATTTTTCACAAGCGCAATTGTCACCTACATTGTTTCAGTGATAAGAACTGGATTTGAAATTGTTTTGACAATTGTATATTTTGCTTTGTTGGTGTCAAGACTGAACAACAACAGAAAACAATCAAAGAATTGTTTGTGTATGCAGTAGCCGTAAAGAACTAAATGGCCCTGCAGCAGTTACAAAACACAATTTTGGGTGTGGTATGCAACAATGCACCAAAGAAAATCAAGTACTGCAATTCAATTTTAACAAAAGAGTGCAACTATTCCTGGGCAAATTCATCCTTTCTCCACGGTAGCTAAGATGTCACTCACCTTGCGCAATATCATCGTAAGTGTTCTGGTTGACCATGCGCTCGACAATCTTGGCTGCTGTGGCCACCCGAGAAATGTCATCACCCTTACACAACAATAAAACCAATTAAAATATTGCTTTGTTTTATTTTACAAACCAAACCTGATGACAATATTATCTACATTTAATAAGCCATACATATGTTTACATCTCTTGTTATTTGTGTTTTGTGAATGGTAACTCAGAAATGTGACAAGATCGAGTACAAAGTGTAACTTGATGCAAAGAAACTGAAAAAAAACTTGTTTATGCAAAGGTACTAAAAAAAAACTTACAGAAGTCTCTGAAATGGTAAGCTTTTTCCTTGTTTTCTCCTCTTCTTTCCTCCCTGGGACCACCTTCTTTTCCTTGTTCTTCTCCTGCAAAAATCATGAACACAATCAATTTAAGAACTACAGCCCCAACAACACCTATACTATGTGTTTGTAGACTTCAAGAAAGCGTTTGACCGAGTCTGGAATGCAGCTCTTTGGGCAATCATGAGAGTGTACAACATCAGCCCTAGCATTATTGAAGTCATCAAAAGCCTGTATGACAAGGCTACCAGTGCAGTCCTCCACAACAGCGCTATCGGGAACTGGTTCGGAACAATTGATCAGCATGCACCAAGGATGCCTATACTCTCTCCGACATTCTTTAACATCTATCTTCCGGGAGCGCATCAGCAGAGCATCGGGTCTTGCAAAGGCCATCCTGCAAGGCACGGTGCAAGGAGGCAGAAGAAGAGGGAGAGAAAAAGAGGTGGGAGGGCAACATTCGAGAATGGACTGGCTTTACACTTGGTGATGCCATGGGAGTTGCTGAGGACAGAGAAAGATGGAGTACCCTGGTTAAACGATCATCTGTGGTGCTCCAATGAATTGGTATAGGATAGGAATAGGCTAGACTGACGGACGGACACAATTTTTATGAGATACTAATCCACTGGCAAGGTTTGCACAGACAGACAGATGGACGGAAAATTTTTTGTTTCTTTTAAAATGTCATTTTTGGACTATTTAGGACATATCTCACACAGATTGACAAAAATCTTATCTTGGTGTGGAGATGGGGAGTGCGTACGTACAGTGCTGTGCATGTGAGTCAACAACAAAAAAAGTTGTACAAGGTGGATATGCACCACTGACCTTGAAATGACCCTTAAAGTGAAGCCATTTATAATAAATATTTTAGTTCTCGCGTATGTACACCATTTTTCCAAACAGATTCCTATAGTAATTAGCCACTTTAAAGTCTTGCACTGACAGACACATGAACGAACATTTTATTTGGATTTCATTTTAGGACTATCAATAGGACTCCTCTCACTCAGATTTTCAAAAATCCTGACTTTTTTAAACTGTGGGGTGAGTACATAGAATCGCATATGCGAGTCAAAAATTACCTGAATATCAGTTCTTCAATGTTGACCACCAATGCTGCATTTTCTACTTACAATACAGTTTGCCATAGTTAAAAGGAAAGCATAATGTGTATTAGTATAATTATTCAGTATAGTGAGCAAAGAACAGGCCTTATACCCGAGTGACCTTGGTCAGTAAAATGATGACAAGTCATAATTATATTTTATTTTATTATTTAATATATAAATATAATTATCAGCTTTATGCATATTTTACCTGCTTTTCAAAGTCTTCGCAATAAGCATCATAAATTTCCCACTGTGTTGCATTTGAAGAGAAGGATGCTCTCGGTGGGGGTTCTGTAGCAGTAGTACGGTCCTGCAATAATAAGCAAATTGTGAGCAAGACCAAAGTGAACAATGTTCAAACTCGCATCATCATATATCACATATGGCGATATGCTATGCAATAAACAGTGAAGGTGCATGTTTCTAAGTGGTGTGTTAATGTTTTTGCAAACAGTGTTATATGGACTCAAAAGAAAAGTTGTTCATTAAAAAAAAAAGATTCAATTCAATTCAATTGAACAAATCTTTATTACCATCAAAGAAATTATGTATAGCCATCTGTGTCGCATTTTAATAAATAAAAGCATGCAAAAATGAAAATAAACGACAATTCTTAAAAACTAACCCTTACATGAAAAAATATTTAATCCAGAGATTCATTTATTTTTCTTACCCATACACCTTATACATCCATATCACACATTTATGCCATAATAAAAATCGAGCTCTACCAAAAACAATGGTAAACTTCATTTGCAGAAGAAAAATAATCAACAAGCAATATATATAAACTGCTGCTGGGGAGAATACAGTCACAACTCATTCATAATTATGATTACATTACGGCAGTATTCTTTCCAGGAGGTGACACAACTAAATATCATACCCTGTATGGATTGTTATAGGTTTGTGAGGCTCGCTCACTGTAGTTGAACTGATTTGTCAACTTTTTCCCACCACCAACGGCAGCCTCGGTTGGTACCGGGGTTCCGGAAGTATCAATATCTCCCTCTCCTGCTTCTGCCTTCTCTGCTCCCTCCTCTCCCTCCGCTGCAACTGCTCCAGCCTTCTCTTCAGCTTGTTCAGGAGCACTACCCAGACCACCTAATCAAAAGAACAGGGAAAGATCAATTATGAAATAACTTGATTAAGTTTGATAGTTAAATGTTTTGTGTTTGAAACAATCACTGCAAATACAGCTGTACTGTGAGCTGTAAATGATCCTTTGCATATACTCTAGAGAGGAAAGGAGAACTCAAATTAGTCAGCGTAATCACTAATAAAATCAAGCTTACCAAGGTTACCCATCCTCGACATCTGTCGTCGTGCTTCATCAGAATCCTTGTGGAGCATGTTTCCATCAAGAGCAAAGTGGATGGCCAGCTGATCCACAGAGGAGGTCTGCTTGTACTGACGCTCCTGTATAACAATTAAATCATGTACAGTACTTACACGTGCCACATATTGTTTGTAAAGTATGCTTTTTGGGATTTCTGGTGATTGACATCTCAGCATAAAATCAGACAGTACAAAATCCCTAAATAACTTTCTTATGTTACATCATGGTGATTAAAATCATGGCCGGGGATGCAATTCAAAATTATTTCATTAATATTTCGATATAAACAATAATTGCTTTTGAAATGTGCTTATTTGGATGAAAATTACCTTGTTTTGTCATATTATACTGTAATGAATGTGCTCAGCAGTATAAAATTTGTTGCACTGTGCGTTAGAGTATGCAAACTATAAAAACTCTTTTAAGTAAACACAGTATACAAATTTACAATATCAAAGTGTTACCTTGAAGCTGTATCGAACAATATTTTGAGGGGCTTGAGGATTGTTGGCAGTAAGAATCCTGGTGTGCTCCTCTTTCAGTTCCTGGAGAAAAGCACATATTTATACAAATGTGTTCATCAACTCAATTGCTGACACAAACAAAAAGCAATATGAAATATTCTGCACTTACAGCTGCATTTGACACTTTTCATTTAATTTATATCAGTTTTGATAAAAAGGTGATTATTACTGTTTTAATATTTAAAAAAAAAAAAAACTGAGAAGACAACATAAAACAACGCTTTCTCATTTGTTTTCCCACACTCATTTCATTCTTCTATAACCTGCCACTTGCTTTCCACAATACAAGATAAACTTAAGAGTTTTATGCATTGCATAGTATAGAAAACAGAGTAGAAAAAAACTTACAGCATCCGTGAGAACCAGCTGATCATCTGGTTTTGTAGCAGGTTTAGCCTAAAAGAAAACGTAAACAACATACAATTACTTGTGGTGAAAAAAATGATGCTACTGAAAATATATAACATGTGTATAGACTAATATTAATTATAATGTATTTATAATTCAGGAAAAAACAGTTGTTTCTGACAATAAAATACATTAAACCTTAATTCCTGGTTTTGTGGAACTGTCACACAGAAAGATCATTTAAACTAGAAGGGCAAAGCCCGTATGACTCGCTCCTTCTGGAACACGCAATTTTTTAAATGAAAATGAAGGCCCAGAAAAAACAAAATGAAGCGATAGCATGAAAATGCAAAGTAATACTGATTAATTTTGATCTTTCTATGCTCTTGACCTTGAGATGACATTAATCTCCAGCTCCAAATACACTCATGTACTATCAAATAAAGTACAGCAACAGTTGTCTTATGCCCAAACACTCTGACCTTGGGATGACCTTCAGTGACCTTGACATTGGGATGACACTGCCCCTCATGTGACCTCTCATACATGTCTGATTAAATAACCCAATAATTTAGTTGCATCGATGGGTTAAATAAACAGCAATACCACTACATGTATGAAGACCTATTTTTGTATGTTTTTGTAAGGCCTAACATGACCTTGACCTTCAAGATCAACACAAAAACGGAACATATATGAAAGATCAATCTACCATAACAAATTCAAAAAGTTTGGACTTTATATATCTCATATATAGTTTAGGGTCATTATACTAACCAACTTTGGACAGCTCCAGTGACCTTGACCTTAGAGTGAGGTTGACCAAATTTGCACAGTGTGTGTGTCTCATTAATACATATGCTTCAAAGAATCATAACTTTAATAATAATAACCTAGAAAAAATTTGAAACTTTGTTAAAAAAAAAAAAAATTGTCATTTTTTAACTAACATTTGATGACCCTGTAACCTTGAAGTGAAGTCATTCATTCACTGATCATTTATGAGGTCTCATGGGCATACACCATCATACCAAATTTGGTTATGATAGTTGAAATAGGTTCTGAGTACTTATTAGCCACTTTAAAGTTTTTGCACAGACAGACAACGGACAGTAACTTTTGTTTTTTCGATATCATTTTTGTATTATTTAGGTCTCATCTCACACAGGTTTTCAAAAATCTGGAAAAAATGTTTATGAGGAAGGGTGGAAGGTAGGGGGGTGGGGAAGGAGAGAGTGGGGGTGCGAGTACATAGACTCACATTGCTATGCATGTTATTAAAAAATCAATATATTTTATCCCTTGTTCAAGTTACCCCTAGATTTTTACTTCTTGTTCTTCTGTAAGGCATAAGTCAGACTTCCTTTGGATCGTGGAGACCTTGGGCTGTTATAACAATTGTCATCTGCTTCACAGTCTGGTAGGCTTTCTTGTTTTTGTTCTTGCTTAGACTGTTCTCTATTTCCTGGTATTGCTCTTCTATCCAGTTCTCCTTTGCTGTGTGCATGCCTTTTCGGATGTCACTGTTGATTTTTTCAGTAGTTATCAGCTCCCTGTGAGGTGTTCTTTTTCTATACTAAACAGATCTTCAACCTCAGAATAATCTGCGAAAAATAACTACAGCACCCAACAGCATCTATTATTGTGTGTTTGTAGACTTCAAGAAACCGTTTGACTGAGTCTGGCATGCAGCTATGTGGGCAACCATGAGAGTGTACAACATCAACCCTAAAATTATTGAAGTCATCAAAAGCCTTTATGACAAGGCTACCAGTACAGTCCTCCTCAACAGCGCCATCCATAAGTGGTTCAGAACAACAATCGGTGTGCATCAAGGATGCCTATACGCTCTACAACACTCTTCAACATCTTCCTAGAGAGCGCATCATGTCAGATGCCTTTGCAGATTACGAAGGCACAGTCAGCGTAGGGGGTAAAGCAATCTCCAACCTCCGTTTTACAGATGAAATTGATGGATTGGCTGGAGAGGAACAAGAACTTGAACAGCTGATATACAGAGGCTTGCCTATGGAATTGTAAAAAGTGCAGAGAAGACCAAAATGATGACCAACAACACCCAAGGCATCAATATGGACATTAAAGTCCAAGACCAACCCCTCAACACAATGCATAGCTTCAAATATTTAGGAGCAATTATATCAGACAATGGATCCCAACAGGAAGTCCGCTCCAGGATCACACAAACAACTGCTGCCCTGACAAGGTTGAAGCCCATTTGGAAAGACAGGACCATCAGTCTACACACCAAGGTAAGGCTGCTGCGCTCCCTTGTCATCTTCATCTTCCTATACGCTTACGAAACAAGGACCCTCGCAACAGATCTACAACGAAGAAAACAAAATTATGGAGATGAGGTGCTACAGAAGACTTCTGGACATTTCCTATACCCAGCACATCACCAACGACGAAGTCCGACAGACCATCACACAAGCCATTGGACAACACGATGACATGCTCAGTGGTGAAGAAACGGAGACTCCTTAACTCAAAGGTCGTTGGGGCACCACAGATGATCGCTTAACCAGCGTAGATGTTGAAGAGTGTTGGAGAGAGTAGGCATCATTGACGCATTGTTGTTCTGAACCAGTCCCTGATGGCACTGTTGTGGAGGTGTTTTAAGGCTGATGTTGCACACTCGTGGTTGCCCACAGAGCTGCATGCCAGACTCAGTCAAACGCTTTCTTGAAGTCTACAAACAAATAATATAGATGTTGTTGGTGCTGTAGGTATTTTTTGCAGACTATTCTGAGGTTGAAAATCTGTTCAGTGGTATTTCGCCCTGCCCTGAATCCTGCTTGCTCTTCAGTATATGTTTTTTTTTAGCTTGATAGGTAAGGTAACTGTAGATTATAATCACACGACACCGAAGCGTAGAGGCAACTACTGGTCACATTATATTCTGACACCAACAAACCAGTTGATGGTAAGGGGAAAATAATATGGTCACACGTTGGCCAATCCAGGATTCGAACCAGGTACCTTTCGGTTACTAGTAATCCACTCTACCAACTGAGCTACCCGACCCCACTCAGCTTGAGAAAAAGCATAATGTATACTTACTTGTGGCCAGTCCTCGAGGTCAGTGCCCTCACCAGGATCTGTCAAGTCATCTCCATCCTGTCAAAACAAAAAATGCATATGAAACTATGCAATGCCAATTAGGATGTGTAGAGTGAAGGGCCTGTGCAAATATAAGCTGGGTGTGAAGGATGACCAACAGTAGGGTAGAGCATGTTTAAATTATTCCCATGAAGTAAATATAGAAAGTTGCATGTTAATAAACATTGGCTAATTTGTGTCCATATAGACAATAACAAAAAACGTTAAATTCAAATATGCAAGAATAATGACCGATCGACTGATTGAGGCCTTATTGATTGACATAGGTCTTAAACCACTATTAACCATGTTACTATAGTAAGCTCAGGTTACATCATGCAATAAAAGAAATAACAGCAGTTAGTTGCATTGTTTAACTAGGCTTTATTGTCTGCATTTACTTAAAAATTATTTATTTAAAATAACGCTATGGTGTTTGCAAAAAGTGTAACCCATAAATAATAAATAATCAAAATCACTTTAAATCTATATGATACAATCACATAAACATAATACATTCAAAATGATACGTACTACTCGCACTCTCGTTCCTCTCCTCTTCATCAGTTCAGCCTGACTCTGCATGAAACAGAAAGCATGCCAATTTCTAAAAACACAAGCAACAAGCATTTCACATGCGTTGCAACCAAAACATTACCTTCTTAATTTTTCTTTGTTTTTGGGAGCAGGTTTAGCCATTCTTGCAAAGTATATAAGTAAGTTAGGTAAGTATGTAGTTCAACATTGGAATTTTACCTGAAGATTAAATATATATTTTGACCTTTACCCTACAGCTAGGTCATCAACAAAAACTAACTTGTATTCATTGAAAAAACATACCAGTAAATAAAATGTTTAATGACAAGTAAAGTCAATCCAGGAGCACATATGGTCATCACAGCAGATAATTAAAACAAATGATGTAACAATTTAGAGTGAACAATAAAAGTACTCAAACTAACATGTTAAAGGCCACCTAACTCTAGTACTGTAGGCCTACAATGAATGTAGATCCATTCATTTACTTCCAAACTCATTATGTACACAAAATTCAGACTTGACTGCAGCATGCCACTGATACTAAAAATGTTTAAGCAACAATAGTACTTCACTATGGAATTTCCTTTGTAATATATTTATTTGGGTTTTCTTTTGTTGTTGTTGTTTTTTTTAACCTTTTTTCCAGCTGAATAATAATCTTTATTTCGAAGCATATTTTCTAAATAATAATTTGTTTACAAACAATGTAAGATTTCTCTAAATAATATATTTTTTATATAAATAACTTAACTAAAGAATACATTATGTCAATAAATCATGATATATGTAAAAAAAAAAAATTATTTGTTGGATCCACCCTGGTCTTCTTTACCGATCTCGTGGACAGTGCCATTTTATCTTGTTCACTATGACAACGAAACTTGACCACGTTGCATCCATGTTCACAGGATCTGGCCCATTCAAAAAGGAGATCGGCCAAGCACTAAGGCTCACATCTAAAAGGACCAAGTACCTCTCACACTTTAATTTTTTACACAAATGTTTTGATAGTGGATTAATGCCAACAGGAATGAAGCTCTCCTTCGCCTACTCTGCTCTGCCACTTACGGATGACTTGAAACGCAGCATCAAGAGAATACTGAACACAGCTGGGACCTCCATCATCCACCTGTGCAATGACTTCTACCAGGACACCACCAGCCACCTACACTCCAAGCGCAAAGCTATCAAGACAAAGCTTAGGCACAAGCTGAGCGAAATCGAATACATCAACTTCCTGTCCACAATAAGGCGTCACGAAAGAAAGTTGGACAAATGTTGCTTTGCCTTCAAGAAGAAAAAGGAGAACAAATTATTCCTTATCAGATCCTTGTCAGATTGCATACATTGAACTTAGACGCATAAGCTCCATTCGACAATATCTCACATCTCACACAAGAAGCAACAAAAACACTAGTTAGCGCATGCATTCTGTCTAGATTGGATTATTGTAATTCACTCCTTGTGGGTTGCACACAGTAAGTCCCTAGACCTCTTCAGCAAGTCCAAAACTCTGCAGCCAAACTCATCTTCAAAGCACGGAAATCGCAGCATTGCACGCTTCTCTTTCAAGAGCAACATTAGCTCCCAGTTGAACAACGAATTAAATATAAAACCTCATGTCTTTGCTACCACATCATCTCTGGAACTGCTCCTAGCTATCTTTCCGAACTTTTGACTATGTTCCTTCTCGGTCTCTCTACTCGTCTGCAAATGAAAGGATGTTCAGTGTACCAGAATACCAGAGGGTGAGACATGGTGGTAGAGCCTTCAGTTTCTTCTCCGTTCAGACCTGGAACTCGGTCCGTCCGTTACAGTCCTTCACTAGCGTCTTTTAAACTGAACTTGAAGACACATCTTTTTAGAGAGGTCTTTTCTTAGGCGCCATGAGTGAGTGTTGTTAGTTATTTCTGATGTTGGGATGTGTATGTGGTTGCGTGTTATTGACCAATGTACGCATGTTGTGTTTACATTTGTTTGTGTAAAGCGCTTTGTGATTTTGGAAAGCGCTGTATAAATTGCCTGTTATTATTATTATTATTATTGTTATTATTATTATTATTATTATTATTATTATTATTATTATTATTATTATTATTATTATTATTATTATTATTATTATTATATTATCAAAGAACGCAAATCCACTCTACAGCAGTCCAGCGACAGTGGTAAGACTACGCTGCATCATATAAAAAGAATTTAGAAGATACGATCCAGCTGGCTACCAGAGCTCGGGCAGGTGGTTAACCTGTCATCCACTTTACTGACGGAAAAACAGACCCAACTCCTGTCATACGGACAAATTCTGTCCTATGCCAGGATGGTATGATGAAGTCCACCTGCTGGAAGACAAGGGAGGGCTTGAGAAGAGTTCACCTGCACGAGTTCTGGTTTGACAAGGATGCCCCCAGCCCAACTATCACACACCATGAAGTTCTATAAGAAGATCCACTGGGAACCACCCAAAGACCGATGCCACAGGGAAGCCCTTAGACAGCTGAGCAACTCGGATCATTATGAGAGCCTCATCCATGACATGACAGCGTACATTGCCAGAACATCCAATGAACTTCTACAGAACATGTACAAACAGGGTCACATTGACAAAAAGACCTTGGAGTGGGGACAGGTGGAAGAAAAGAATGTGAAAACTCAAAAATTCTACCACAAACCCAAAATCTACAAAGATGCTTCGAACCCTCCAGGGAGACCTATTGTCTCAGGCGTCAACGGACCCACCGGACGGCTGTCCAAGTTAATTGACCATTGGCTGCACCCTGTGATTCAGAAGCTATACCTTTATTCCTTAAGGACACCACACACCTCCTGAATGTCCTACAAAAGTGAAAAAGCAACAGGCAACCACTGCCAGAGGACGCCCTCATAGTTACGATAGATGTGGTGGCAACCCTAATATCCCCCATGTGGAGGTGGCCACCTCGCAAACAGCCATGCTCACCGACCTAGCGTACGCCTGGACCAGTCGCCCACCTTTACACACACTACTTCAAGCCGTCAACCATGTATATATGTAGTAGTAGTGTGAGGACAAAATAGGCCGTGAGGCCTTTGCGAATGTCCCTTCTTTGACAGTATAATTACTGTTATGGGTCTGTTATGCATGCAATTTTCCTACAATCATTCATCATAGCAATAGAAAATCTCTTTAGATTTTGGTAATTCATCCAACTGATTTTTGAAAGAATTTATGTTAGGTGCTTGCTTTAATGTAACTGGTAAATCGTTCCAAAAGGTAACAACTCTGTTAGAAAAACAAAACTTCCGCAGGTTAGTATTGCAATGTTGTACAAAGATTTTTCCCTCAGAGTTTCGGGTTCTGTCACAAGAAGGTGCTGCAAAAAAGTCACTCCAATTTAGGTCATCAATGCCATTATAAATTTTATAAACTTGGATTAAGTCTCCGCGTATTCTACGACCACGTAAGGAGTGAAGTCCAAAGTAACTAAGTCTATCCGAGTAAGTCATATTTTTACATTGTTTAATTAGTTTTGATGCACGTCTCTGTACCCTTTCAATTGCAACTGATTGTCTCTTTAAACCTGGATACCATACAGTGTTTGCATATTCCAAATGTGGTCTTACTAGTGATTTATACAGTTTACTAAAAATATCCTTATCCAAATAATCAAAAACTCTTTTAATTACTCCAACCATTTTGTTGGCCTTATTAATACAATTCTGAATATGAGGGTCGAAAGATAAAAATTTATCAAATACAACACCCAAGTCTCTTTCCTCCTCACAAGAAGCCACCTTCTTAATATCTCCATTAACTTTCATCATGTAATCATGTTCAGGATTGTTCCTTCCAGCATGCAAAACCTTACATTTTTCTACATTAAAATGCAAATCCCATGTTTCGGACCACTCCTGCAAGTGATCTAAATCACCCTGCAACACGTCTTTTTTGCTTGATTCATTGTAGATTTTAGTATCATCTGCGAACACTTTGCACATGCTACTAACACAATCTGGCAAGTCATTTATAAAAATAGTAAATAATATAGGTCCTAGAATGCTTCCCTGAGGTATACCACTCAGCACCTTTATTTTGTCTGATATTGCACTTCCAACCTTCACCACCTGCTCTCTTTCATATAAAAAATTTCTTATCCAGTTAGAAATATTTCCACAAACACCATAGGCCTCTATCTTTTGAAGAAGTCTTTCATGTGGAACAGTGTCAAATGCTTTTCTAAAGTCTAAGTATATGATGTCAACCGTTTTTTTATTGTCAAGTAAGGACGTTATATCATCCATAACCTGTAATAATTGGGTAACACATGATCGTTTCTTTCTGAAACCATGTTGACACTCAGTGTAAAGATTATTTACAGTAAAATGATTAACGATCGCATCTCGGACTATAGACTCTAATACTTTACAAACAATACTTGTTAAACTTACTGGTCGGTAATTTCCTGCATCTGACCTAGAACCTTTTTTAAAAATAGCACTTACCTCTGCAGATCGCCAGTCTCGTGGTATAGTACCCGATTTAAGGGAAAACGTGAACAAATTGCAAAGTGGTTCTGCCAACTCATTACACAATTCTTGTAAAACTCTGGGAGGGATGCAATCTGGGCCTTGAGCTTTGGAAGGATTTAATTCTTTTAATTTTTTCTTTACAATATCAGGAGTTATTTCAATATCATTTATAGTGCACCCCTTCGATTTTGAACCTCTGTTAAGCAAGGGAACACTATTCAAATTTTCCTCCACAAATACACTTGAGAAAAATTTGTTCAGAGTTTCTGCCTTCTCATGATCTGTGACAGCAAGGGTGCCATCTTCTTTTTTAAGTGCATTTATTCCAGAATTATGTTTAGTTTGATCCTGTACATACTTCCAAAATATTTTAGGGTTTGTTTTACATTTATCTGCAATATTTGCTTCGTGAGATTTTTTATTACGTTTTATTAATTTATTGCAGTTGTTTCGTACAGTAATATATCTTTGATAATCTCTACCTTCTTTAGTTTGAAGATATCTTTTATATAACTTATGCTTCTTCTTAATTATTCTTAAAATACTCTTATTCATCCAAGATGGTGTAGTTCTTTTATGTGATTTACTCTTCACCTTTGGGATATGCAGCTCCATACCTTTCAATATTGAAGACTTGTTTAATGCCCAGTATTTTTCCACTCCACATTTTTCCGGCTCAATGGTTGTAAAGTCTATGTTTGCAATATATGTTCTCAGGCAATCATAGCTTCCCTTTCCAAGGTTAAAAGAATATTTATTACTCTGCATGACCTTTACCTTAGGGACGTACAGCTGAAAAAGTAAAACATCATGGTCACTCTTACCAATGGGGTCCAAGTGCTGGATATCTGAAATTAACAACTCATCATTTACTAAAATTAGATCATCTAGTGTTGACCTCTGACCTTGTCTATGTCTTGTTGGATTTTTAACCATCTGCATCAAAAAAGCATCCCTTATGCATTCAACAATTTGATTATTTTTCTCACCTGTCCAGGAGCCATCCCATCCCGCACATGGAAAATTAAAATCTCCGAAAATGCAAATTTTGTCAAATTTTTGTAAATCCTCAGATCGCAAAAGGTTAAATAATAAATCTGTGTTATCGGCTGTAGAGCTGGGACTTCTATAAATACAACCAACAAGAATTTTTTCACCATCGGCACTCGTGAAATAACACCACAAGCTCTCTTCAAACTTATTATTATTCAATGATTCACATTCTTGAGCATTTAGCTTTTTGTTGAAGTAAAGGGCAACTCCTCTCTTATGGTCTTTGTTAAGAAAGACATCATAATTTGGTAATGTATACTCTGAATCTAATGGAATATAGATCTGATTTTTGGCTTTTATTTCAGTAAGACCAATGATGTCAGGTTTAGTTTCATCAATCCTTGTTAAAATTTCACTCTTTTTATTTAACAGATAATCAACATTACTGTAAATGACAGTGCAAAAGTTAGAATCGGTAGGCGAAGAAGAACAAGATGACGAGCAAAAAGAAGAACGACAAGATAACGAAGGGTCTGAAGCTGACCGAGATGAATATTTAATATCATTTTGAAAATATATACACTTATTTACAGATTTGGGTTCTTTATGTGCACTATCAGACTGTCAATTGTCTGCCCCTGCTGGAACAGCAGAAGCATCCTGGTGTGCTACAGTAGCACCAACAGGCCTGAGTTTCCTGGTGACAATTTTCATTGCTCTGTAATCTATCATCAAGTTTTCCTCCCCTCCCTGTACCCTCTCTCTCATCTCCTCCCTCAGTTCTCTGATTCTTTCTCTTTCCTTGGGGGTACTATCATTGTTGATATAGATGCGTTTATTTGAGGGTTTATTTTTATTCAAATCAAAAATACCCTTCAAGATCTTCCTCTTTGTTTCCTCTGTCCTCACCTCCAGTCTCAACAATCTTGGTCTGACATTTTGTCCTATTTTGAAGGTCCCCAGCCTGACTGGACTATCTATTTCATCCGCATCCACATCTGGCATCTTTCTCGCCAACTCTCTCACCCTGTTTCTGTCATCCCTCATCCTCTCCTCCGCTGTCTCTCTGTCACTCTCACTCAGATTTACCACAATTATATTCAACTTTCTCTTTTCTCTCTCTTCTGCTTCATGCATATACTCCTTCACTTTTTGTTCAATGGTCTCATCAATCTTTTTGTCAACATTTTCTGTTCTATGTGCACTTTCCAAATGTTCCAGTCTATCAGTCATAGTTTTTAGTAGCTGAAAGATTCCATATACTCACTAATAATGTGTTTGACTTTGATGGGCACATATACTATCAGATCCGAAGTACCGCTATGGCGCCCATGCATTGCAAACATTTTCATGGGCTGGTTGGAACACCGCCTCCTGTCTACCTCTCCGTGTCTTATCGACCCGCAGCTTTGGTGTCGCTTCATTGACAACATCCTCCTATTGTGGACCCACGGAGAGCAACAACTTCAAGACTTCCTCCGGTGGCTCAACACCCAGCATGATTCCATCAAATTCACCTACAACTACAGCCGTATCAATATCCCTTTCCTCGATGTGAACATCAGAGTGATGAACGGCATCATCGTCACAGACGTCCATACAAAACCCACCGATGCCCACATGTACCTCCCTTTCCATTCCTGCTATCCATGTACTGTTTACGTGGTATCCTGAATGGACAGTGCCTCCGTTTTTGTAGGATCTGCTCAGACGAGGACACGTTCAGGTGGCGCTGCAGAGAACTGGAGGAGCGACTTGTGCAACGTAGTTACTCGACATCACTGGTCCAAGAGGCAATTACGAAGGTGGCTGCCCTTCCCAGACTCAGACCCAGAATTGTTTACGCAAATAATGCAGTTTATCAACATCTTCTAAATAATATATTATTTAGCAAATTCTGCTAAATAATGCATTATATAGGTAAACAAATCATTATTTAGAAACATTTCTAAATAATACATTATTTTACACAATCTGCTAAATAATGTATTATATAGGTAAATAATGCTTTATTTAGCAACAAAACCTTATTTACCTAAATGATGATTTATTTACAGAGAAAATATATTATTCAGAGACATCTTAAATTGTTTGTAAACAAATGATCATTTAAAAAACATACTTCTAAATAAAGGTTATTTAGCTGAAAGTGGTGAACATACAAAGGAATTCCATAATTCACAGCTACACATACACACACTTTTTTACAATTGTGTGCATAAGCCATAACTGTGTTCAGTAAAGTGCACTCACTAACAACTTAATCTCTTTTAGATTTAACAATGAATACTGGAATTAATACTGGCATAATTATATTAAACTTATATAAATTTTAAAGAAAATCCAAGATTGTATACATTTTTTGTTGTTGTTTAACCTAATGAACAATAACATGA
Source organism: Oncomelania hupensis (assembly GCA_036898135.1). Lineage (NCBI taxonomy): Eukaryota > Metazoa > Mollusca > Gastropoda > Littorinimorpha > Pomatiopsidae > Oncomelania > Oncomelania hupensis. Next base: position 91,093,467 of record CM072511.1, on the reverse strand, counting down.
AGTAACCCACTGGCAACTGAAGTGTTAATGCAGACTCGCTGAAATAGTTTAAAAATTATCTTGGTAGTTTATAAGATAAGATAATATAATCCATCAGGAGTTTAGACTTAACCGGTCTGCATCTGATTTAAAGATATTATTTACTTCATAAATTGGGACCCACAAAATACTTAAAACTGTTATGCACAGAAACCGCTGGTCTGGGTCCGTGACCCTCATAACATGGGGTCTCAACACCAAACCATAAGATATATATCTGTCCAGCTCTATTTGACTGAACCCAAAAAATATATAAAGAGGACAATTAAACATAATTAGACAGACAACGTATGTTCTCTTCTCATGGTAGCGCTGTACTTTTTAACATTGACTTTCTTGTTTTTGAAGCTCTGTAAATCTGTTCCTCACGTGCAACATCCATAATTAAGTATTGAATGAGTTATTATTGGCAAATACTTGTACAGTTGAGATGCTGCAAGATGAAGTGTTGAAAAACATGTATCATTGTGATTGTACATTTGTCATTACGGTGAAATCTAAAAGTGGTTGCTAACACCACAGCACAGTATACATTTCAGTGTGCGTTCCTTGCAAAATAATTATGAAGAACAAAAATGTAACTAATACACTAAACAGCTGAAAATTTAAAATACTCACTGGCTTGGGTTTCGCAGCACTGGCTTTTTGTGGCATTTTAGAATGCTAGTTCTCTTACGAACAGTGAAACCTCCTGCACGATGGCGGTGGTTGTTACTAAGGGCAACAAAGTGCAAGGGTAGACTACTCTTCCTGTTTTCCATGTTTCTTATTTTTAAAAGAAAATTGTACAATATTTGTATCCCGAGGTTTAACACCAAAAATCAATGCCATTTTTATTGAAACAAATGCTGTATTTATAATAATAAATTCACTATTTGTTTTTATTTTTAAATCTCTAGGCCAACAGGGAGACAACTTTCTCTAATATCCGCTTTCTTTCGCGTTTAAACTTTAGCCGTTTACATGTGCTCGTCTCGATTTAGCAATCATCCACGATGGTACTTATAAGGGAATGCGAAAAGCTGTTTTGGGGTTTGTGCAATTTTTTTTATATTACTTAATTACTAAATTTACGGGCACTTTAGAATAAATATTTTTAACAGGGGCTTGTTAGAAAAGGTGGAGCGAAGAGCTACGAAGATTCTAACTGAATCATGTAAAGAGTTATCAAACTGTGAAAGGTTATTATATTTAAACTTACAATCTCAAGGGAAGACGTTTAAGAGGAGATTTAATTGAAACATAAAATATTTAACCATATAAATGACCTCTCATGGAGCTATTTCTTTACATCACCTGACTGTAATATAACACGACTTACTCCTTACTCAAAAAAAGAAAAGAGAAAAAAGACAAAAAGAAAGAAAAAGAAAAAGAACACCTCACAGGGAGCTGATGTCTACTGAAAAATCAACAATGACATCCGAAAAGGCATGCGCACAGCAAAGGAGAACTGGATAGAAGATCAATGCCAGGAAATAGAGAACAGTCTGAACAAGAACAACAACAAGAAGGCCTACCAGACTGTGAAGCAGCTGACAAGTATCCAACAGCCCAAAGTCTCCATGATCCAAAGCAAGTCTGGCATATGCCTTACAGAAGAACAAGAAGTCTTGGACAGATGGACAGAGTACTGCTCTGACCTTTACATTACAACCATAGATACACCAAATGGAGACGCATCAGTTCTAGCATGTCCCAAGAACAGAGAAGAAGAAGAAATCCTCCCAATTCTCAGAGAAGAAGTTGAGGCAGCAGTGCAATCGCTAAAGAAAGGGAAGTCAGCGGGAGTGGACAATATACCCACGGAACTGCTACAAGCAGGAGGAGAAGCGATGATTGATGCCCTCACCATTATCTGTAACAAGATCTGGCAGAGTGGGGAGTGGCCTATATCATGGACCCAGTCGCTTGTCATCACTCTTCCCAAAAAAGGTAACCTTCAGGAGTGTGAAAATTACTGCACCATCAGCCTCATCAGCCATCCCAGCAAGGTCCTCCTGAAAATAATACTCAACAGGTTGAAACCCCAAGCTAAACAAATCATAGCTGAAGAACAAGCAGGATTCAGGGCAGGGCGAAATACCACTGAACAGATTTTCAACCTCAGAATAATCTGTGAGAAATACCTACAGCACCAACAACATCTATATCATGTGTTCATAGACTTCAAGAAGGCGTTTGACCGAGTCTGGCATGCAGCTCTATGGGCAACAATGAAAGTGTACAACATCAGCCCTAAAATTATTGAAGTCATCAAAAGCCTGTATGACAAGGCTACCAGTGCAGTCCTCCACAACAGCGCCATCGGGAACTGGTTCAGAACAACAATCGGTGTGAGTCAAGGATGCCAACTCTCTCCAACACTCAACATCTTCCTAGAGCGCATCATGCCAGATGCTCTTGCAGATCATGAAGTCACAGTCAGCATAGGGGGTAGAACAATCTCCAATCTTCGTTTTGCGGATGACATTGACGGATTGGTTGGAGAGGAACAAGAACTTGAACAGCTGGTACAGAGGCTTGATACCACCTCCAGAGCTTATGGAATGGAAATAAATGCAGAGAAGACCAAAATGATGACCAACAACACCAATGGCATCAACACAGACATCAAATTCCAACCTTGGCCAATCCCTCAACACAGTGCATAGCTTCAAATATTTAGGAGCCATTGTTTCAGACAATGGGTCCCGACAGGAAGTCCTCTCCAGGATCGCACAAACAACTGCTGCCCTGACATTGGTTGAAGCCCATTTGGAAAAACAGGACCATCAGTCTACATTCCAAAGTAAGACTGCTGCGCTCCCTTGTCATCTCCATCTTCCTAAATGCTTGCGAAGCATGGACCCTCACGGCAGATCTCCAACGAAGAATACAAAGCATGGAGATGAGGTGCTACAGAAGACTTCTGGGCATTTCCTTTAGGCTTTACCCAACACATCACCAACGACGAAGTCCGACAGACCATCGCTCAAGCCATTGGACAACACGATGACCTGCTCACAGTGTTGAAGGAACGGAAACTCCGATGGTATGGCCACGTCACCAGATTCATGATTTCCTCAGGCCTTGCAAAGACTATTCTGCAAGGCACAGTGCAAGGAGGTAGAAAAAGAGGGAGACCAAAAAAGAGGTGGGAGGACAACATTCGAGAATGGACTGGTATGACACTGAGCGAAGCCGTCAGGGCTGCTGAGGACAGAGAAAGATGGAGTATGCTGGTTAAACGATCATCTGTGGTGCCCCTACGACATCCGGGTTACGGGACAGGATAGGGTAGGATAGTGAGGGCAAAATTCTTATCCAGTATGCAAGAACTAACCTTCGGAAAAATGTTTTTAGTAACAGAGTTGCAAATCTTTGGAACAATCTTCCTACTAATCTAAAATACCTTATAACAGTACTAATTCATTCAAAAATCAAATAGATAAACTACCAAAATGTAAAGTATTATTTAGAAGCTTTGATGAATAACTTAGGTAAATTTATTACATGCTTAAAAACCTGACCTGTAAATATAATCGATATCAAATGATAACTACGATGGGACATATAAAGGCTTCACGGCCTATTCTAGTCCTACTACTACTACTTGTTTTAGGTTGCCTCACCAGATTTGTAATTGCATTTCGTGACCAGGTTACGGCTTTCATCTCCCTGGATTAATAATTGTTATACAGTAGAATAATGCTTTATGCAGGCCTGCCTACCGTCCCGGAGTACCCGTATTTGTCCCGGAAACCTAGTAAAACAGATTAACCGTCCAGGAAATACAGTTTTCGCCGTGGCGTCCTGGAAAAAAAAATCGAGCAGACGATGGACATTTTGCGCCCTCTCTCGCGTTGAATTTTATGCACTGATGATTGCGCTCTCCCAAGATTTTTCAGTCACGCGCATGTGCACAATCACCTGACAAGTTCGAAAATGGCAACAAAGAGGAAGGCAGCATCTGACACTCCCGGCGAAGCAAAAAAAAAAAAAAACGCGCTCAAATGTACATTGTAAAATATACTGAAAAATGGCCTTTCATCAAGCCTGGAAAAATTGATACTTCTGTTTTTTGCGAAGTGTGTGCTTGCCAGGGTCGGCTCTAGAAAGAACATACAGTGACAGAGATCTGAAAGATCTGAAGCAGGTCTACTATAGGTCTCTGCAAGGACAGTCTAACTAGAACTTTGACAATCTTATAGTGTTGCATATAATTGAATAGTTACCTTGGCTTAACTGAAAATGTGTGTAAATAACAATGCTTAGTTTACATTAGCCAAGTGTTAAAGACCAGACTGGCAATGATTTTTTTTTTTTTTTTTTTGGTCAAGTCTAGGCCAGTGAATTTCTGTCAAAATGCTTCATTACTTAATAAGAATGTATGCAATTTTTTTGTTAATTTTCTGTGTTATGTTTTAATTTTAAAATTAACATATTGATTTAATAATTTTTATCACTACGTTTGAAAAGACTGAAACTTATCGTGGAATGACCTGTCCCTGGAAATTGGTCTCTGTCCCTGTTTTCTGTAAAGCCTGTCCCTGGAAGCTAAAGTCGGGGGTAGGCAGGTCTGTTTATGGAGAGTTTTACTGAATAATTGAACATGGATTGAAACCCATTGTGTTGGGTAATTTTTTACCACTTCCTTATGTCGTGGTGTGGTCTTCCACTTTCCAGTTTATATATAATGGATAGTAATAGTAGTCAAAATGTCATGTTAATAAACTTTCTTTTATTTCAGGGCTTACGCTTGAAGCCGGCCGCAAGTACTCCCAGACTGTTAACAAGACTTTTCACATTTCTATGGCAGCTGTTGATTTGAATTCAGCCTGTGAGTAAAACAAAACAAAAAAAGAAATGCTGGTATCATAAGTATGAATCATAGCTACTGATTTAGTGATTATTTGAAAAAGTGTAGAATAGAAAGCGTGTGTATCCCAGTGTGCATTATTATTAATATATTATATTTTATTAATCATGCTGTAATTGTAAACTGTGTCATATATTTACATCTGTATCCCACAGTGTTAATTATATTTTATTAACCATGCTGTAAAAAATGTGTGAATAGGACTCCAATCTTCCCATGAAGTTTCTTTTATTATTTGACGTTTCGCCCAATACAGAACAATTATCTGAAACATACATATATGGACTTATAGAAGCCTATCCTATCCTATCCCGTAATTCTGGGGTCGTTGGGGCACCACAGATGATCGTTTAACCAGCGTACTCCATCTTTCTCTGTCCTCGGCCGGCAACCCTGATGGCTTTGCTCAATATCAAGCCATTCCATTCTCGAATACTGTCCACCCACCTCTTTTTCGGTCTCCCTCTTCTTCTACCTCCTTGCACTGTGCCTTGCAGGATGGTCTTTGCAAGGCCTGATGATCATGTGACATGGCCATACCATCGGAGTTTCCGTTTCTTCACCACTGTGAGCAGGTCATTGTGTTGTCCAATGGCTTGTGTGGTGGTCTGTCGGACTTCATTGTTGGTGATTTGCTGGGTATTATAGGAAATGCCTAGAAGCCAAAAAAAAATAAATTATAATACACAAATTAAAGATGACCAAAGTCCAAAGAAAAAAGGAAGGAAAGTGAACACAACTGGAATCATTAATAATTAATATAATAATAATTAAATGTGGGTAAAGAAGAATCTAAACCAAGATTTACTCTCTGTTTAGAGTGCAAAATAAACATAACATTTAAACTGTTTGAGTACCAGTCAGTTATTTTCAAATCGAAATTCTCAATATTAGCCGCCCAAAGTGTAAATGAAAGTAAAAACTGTTAGCAAAATTGTAAGAAAATGGGAGTGAGTAAGGGAAAACAGAAGGGGAAGAAATGAGAGAGGAAGTGGGGTGGGGAAAGGAAAGAGAGAGAGCTATGCTGACGATGATGCAGGCATAATTGCCAATATAAGGAAATGTACCAGGTGTTTTATGTGGAAACAATATATCACTTGGCAAAATAAAAACTATTAACCATTTTACAAGTATCACTTAAGACTTCTTAGAGCAAACAAAATAATATGTTTGTGAACGGTAAAACAGAAACAAACTCCTCCACCCCCCCCACCCCACCCCCGCACCCCCCCCCCCCAAAAAAAATTTAAGGTTGGGCCAAAAAATTAGGTTGGTTGGGATACCATAAAACAGACATTTGGGGAAAAGGGGGGGAGAGGGAGGGGAGGCCTTATATACCCATATTCAAGCTAACACTATTTGAAGGGAAATGGCAAGAAGAGAAAGAAAGTGAGGGGGGGGGGGGGGGGGGGGAGGGGTAAAGCAGAATCCACATTTAATTTATTTGTGTGTGAATATAGGTGTACACTCTTAAAGAGTGCTGTGATAGTAGGGTTGGGAGGTAGAAGAGGGAGGGAGGGGGAGGAAAGGAAAAAAAAGAGAATGGACTGGGTAGGACTAAAGGATATAAAAAATAATTTTGTATCTTTAGGGATTATTGAAGGAATAATATGGTAAATATGTATATTGATGGTCTAGGTTGTACGGCCAACGTTTCTGTAGAAAGTCAATTCCCCATAAATGTCCAAAGTGCTGCTGTTTACTTGTAATATCACAGTCTTAATACATGACACGTTTGTTGGATCTGCACATGGTGGCCACCTCTCCTCTCGAATTTAGGCCCTTGAAGATAGTGCCCAAGTTGGCTTGCCAGTATATTTCTCTTCTGACCAGCTATCCCTCCGACTTCCTGCCTCAATAGCATGAATTATGAGGAGCGGTACTTGTTTGTCTCTAGGGTGGTCCATTTCATTGATGTGTCTGGCTGCTTTACAGCGTTGTACTCGCCCAGTGTTCACATCCGACTTGTGGATCCTCCATCTCTTTTTCAAACCAACAGAAGACTTAACGTACTACAAGTCAGGGTAGCACTTACACCTAATGAGGTAGATCACAAACCTGGTCTGGCAGTTAAAGTGCTGCTTGATTGTCCAGTAGCGGCCATCCTAGTGACTTTTGAAGCCCGCGAGGTCACTAGAATGGCAACATATGTCACAACTGCCAGAACAAAAGAAAAAGCCTGCAACGTTCACAGTCCACGGCTGAAACTTCCTTCACTGAAAGTAAACTTTCAGCCACCGGTAAGCTATTTTTAGCCATGCCAGCAGGCCATGCCGTGCGAAACCCATGCACAGCCAGCGTCTCTGATCTGGCTACAAGCAGTTCAGCCAGCGATAAGGGACAGCACAAGGGTTAGTTTTAGCCATAGCCTGAAAGTACTGCTTATGAACAGGCGTGAGTCCCATGTTGTGGGAACCGTAGCGTACCGGTAGGCTTAAACATTTCAGCCAAGTTCTTATGTCTTCTGTGTGATTTGATCAGCATTCCCTTTGGAAAAATGTCTTGATTCTGTGAGCTGGAGTACAAGATAATAAGATTAGCAAACTTTCTTTGATAATAGTGCTTTTGGATGGAGCCTTTGAATCATAAGTAGTTACCAGGCAATTTTCTTAGGTTTTTGCTTATGCTGCCTGTTGATGATCTCTTCCCTGTCAACACTGGAATCTTTGAGTGCCTTCAAATCACCAGCCTGCTGTTGTGAAAAACTTGGCATACTCTTGTAGCCTCTTCTCTAAGGCCTCATCTGTACTGCACAGCATTCGAAGTCTTGTTCCTACTCCCTTCAAAAGCCCCTTAAAAACTGAAGATGGTTGGCAGCTATGTTTAGGCAGATAAGCATGACAGTGCTTGGAGTTTAACATCAGCCAGCACTAGTGGATCAAAATTCTTAGTCATCTTGTGTGGGGACAAATTCACACTGTGCTTTTTGCTTCTTGTCTTTCCTGCTCTTATACCTTGACCGTCTATGGGACTTATTTTTGTCTCATATGTGATTTTCACATATCTATGAGCCTGAATGCTTATAGAACCAGATTGGTGGTTTTATTTTCTGGGCTATTTCTATATTCTGTAAGTCTGAGATTGACCAACTTTTTATTCAACCTGTCTATAGTGAGTTGAACTACAATCCTTGATCTTGATTTGCAGAGGTTAACCATAGTAGACATCTGGTGTATGCCAATCATTTCTGTTGCTGTACTTCTATACTTCTAATCAATTTTAGTTCTTCATCGGAGTCAGGAATCTCTTTTTCAGCCACCAATATCATGGTGTCTAAAATCATATACATTGAAGTCATCAAAAGCCTGTATGGCAAGGCTAAATAGTGCGGTCCTCAACAACAGCATCATCGGAACTGGTTCAGAACAACATTCAGTGTGCATCAAGGATGCCTACTCTATCCAACACTCTTTAACATCTTTCATGTCAGGTGCCCTTTCAGATTACAAAGGCACAGTCAGCAAAGGGGGTAGAGCAATCTCCAACCTCCGTTTTGTGGATGACATTGGTGGATTAGCTGGAGAGGAACAAGAACTTGAACAGCTGGTACAGAGGCTTGACACCACCTCCAGAGCCTATGGAATGGAAATAAGTGCAGAAAAGACCAAAATGATGACCAACAACACCAATGGCATCAACATGGCCATCAAAGTCCAAGGCCAATCTTTCAACACAGTGCATAGGCCATAGCTTCAAATATTTAGGAGCCATTGTATTAGACAATGGGTCCCAACAGGAAGCCCTCTCCAGGTTTGCATAAACAACTGCTGCCCTGACAAAGTTGAAGCCCATTTGGAAAGAAAGGACAATCAGTCTACATTCCAAGGTAAGGCTGCTGCGCTCCCTTGTCATCTCCATCTTCCTCTACGCTTGCGAAACATGGACCATCACAGCAGATCTACGACAAAGAATACAAAACATGGAGATGAGGTGCTACAGAAGACTTCTGGACATTTTCTATACCCAGCACATCACCAACAACGAATTCCGACACAGACCATTACACAAGCCATTGGACAACACAATGATCTGCTCACAGTGGTGAAGAAACAGAAACTCTGATAGTATAGCCACATCACCAGATCATCAGGCTTTGCAAAGACTATCCTGCAAGGCACGGTGCTAGGAGGCAGAAGAAAAGGGAGACAGAAAAAGAGGTGGGAGGACAACATTTCAAGAATGGACTGGCTTGACACTGAGGAAGCCATCAGGGGTGCTGAGGACAGAGAAAGTATGCTGGTTAAACAGGGAGCCATGGTGTCCTAATGGTAGAGCTTTGGCTTGCGGATCTGAAGGTCCCGTGTTCGAGCCCAGGCCGGGGCATTGTGTTGTGTCCTTGGGAAAGACACTTTACTCCTGTTTTCCTACTCCTTCGGATAAGAGTATAAACCGAAGTCTAGTCTGTGTGTCGCATACATTCCATCATAACGGACTTTAAAGATCCTGACGCTCATGTCCTAGACGGGTGAGTGCCGGTGACAAGAACACACCCAGCATGCACCTAGGTCCTTCTCCCCCATCCCTGGCTGCCCAGAATTGTGCTCAGTTGTCTGGAGCGTTATTACGATGCGCCCAAATGTTGGAAGTTGGCGCCTCAGGCGGCTTGAGTTAGATCCTGTATCAGCCAGCGCCTTGAGTCGCCAAGTATGATGAGATATGTGTGCTATAAAAAATCATCGATAATATAATAAACGATCATCTGTGGGGCCCCTACGACCTTTGAGTTACGGGAAAGGATAGGGTAGGATAGGTCAAAATAATAGGTAGTGTTGAGCAGAAAGTTCTACCAGAAGCACTCTTCTGTAATTTACATGTATATTGTGTACTTGAACTTATAATAGCATGTGACATTTTGAAGTCTGTTTCAGTTCTTTTAGTAATTTTTTGGTTTTTGTTTCTTTGATGTTTTACTTATAAATTGCATCAATTATTTTCTGCTTCAGTTACTTCACCATTTGCACAGGTGTGGGTGACTTATGAAAACAATGACTACTTGCTATGTACCGTGGATCATAAAAATACAAACCAAGCCCTGGATATTAATTTTGGAAAGGGAGAACATGTTACAATTTCCCTCACTGGTACAGGTTTGTATATTATTACTCAAGATTTGTATATTGTCCAATTCTTCAAATGAGAGTATAAATTGAGGTCTAGTCGTGGAGCGCATGCAGGCCATTGCATGTCCTTTATCTGACGCTCATGCCCAAGATGTGCGAATGCTAGCTACACAAATACACCCAGCATACACTACTCCCTTCTGCCCATCTCCAGTCGCCAGGATTGTGCTCTGTCATCAGGGCATGAGGGGTTATGCCCCCAAATGCTACAAGTGGGCTCTTCGTGCAACTTGAGTTATATCCTGTATTAGCGAGCGTCATTAGCTGGAAAAGCGCTATATAGGAACGATTAAATAAAAATAATAAATTGCAACGAAGGCACAGTCAGCATAGGGGGACGAGCAATCTCCAACCTCCATTTTGCGGATGACATTGATGGATTGGCGGGAGAGGAACAAGAACTTGTACAGCTTGTACAGAGGCTTGACACCACCTCCAGAGCCTATGGAATGGAAATAAGTGCAGAGAAGACCAAAATGATGACCAACAACACCAATGGCATCAACACGGACCTCAAAGTCCAAGGCCAATCCCTCAACACAGTGCATAGCTTCAAATATTTAGGAGCCATTGTATCAGACAATGGGTCCCGACATTGTATCAGACAATGGGTCCCGGGAAGAAGTTGAGGCAGCAGTGCAATCGCTAAAGAAAGGGAAGTCAGCGGGAGTGGACAACATACCCGCGGAACTGATACAAGCAGGAGGGGAAGCGATGATTGATGCTCTCACCATTATCTGTAACAAGATCTGGCAGAGTGGGGAGTGGCCTATACCATGGACCCAGTCGCTTGTCATCACTCTTCCCAAAAAAGGTAACCTTCAGGAGTGTGAAAATTACCGGACGATCAGCCTCATCAGCCATACCCAAGGTCCTCCTGAAAATAATACTCAACAGGTTGAAACCCCAAGCTGAACAAATCATAGCTGAAGAACAAGCAGGATTCAAGGCAGGGCAAAGTACCACTGAACAGATTTTCAATCTCAGAATAATCTGTGAGAAATACCCACAGCACCAACAACATCTATATCATGTGTTCAAAGACTTCAAGAAGGCGTTTGACCGAGTCTGGCATGCAGCTCTATGGGCAACAATGAAAGTGTACAACATCAGCCCTAAAATCATTGAAGTCATCAAAAGCCTGTATAACAAGGCTACCAGTGCAGTCCTCCACAACAACACCATCGGAAACTGGTTCAGAACAACAATCGGTGTGCGTCAAGGATGCCTACTCTCTCCAACACTCTTCAGCATCTTCCTAGAGCGCATCATGTCAGATGCTCTTGCAGATCATGAAGTCACAGTCAGCATAGGGGGTAGAGCAATCTCCAATCTTCGTTTTGCGGATGACATTGATGGATTGGCTGGAGAGGAACAGCTGGTACAGAGGCTTGACACCACCTCCAGAGCCTATGGAATGGAAATAAGTGCAGAGAAGACCAAAATGATGACCAACAACACCAATGGCATCAACACGGACCTCAAAGTCCAAGGCCAATCCCTCAACACAGTGCATTGCTTAAAATATTTAGGAGCCATTGTATCAGACAATGGGTCCAGACAGGAAGTCCTTTTCAGGATCACACAAACAACTGCTGCCCTGACAAGGTTGAAGCCCATTTGGAAAGACAGGACCATCAGTCTACATTCCAAAGTAAGACTGCTGCGCTCCCTTGTAATCTCCATCTTCCTTTATGCTTGCGAAGCATGGACCCTCACAGCAGATCTCCAACGAAGAATACAAAGCATGGAGATGAGGTGCTACAGAAGACTTCTGGGCATTTCCTATACCCAACACATCACCAACGACAAAGTCCGACAGACCATCACACAAGCCATTGGACAACACGATGACCTGCTCACAGTGGTGAAGAAACGGAAACTCTGATGGTATGGCCATGTCACCAGATCATCAGGTCTTGCAAAGACTATTCTGCAAGGCACAGTGCAAGGAGGTAGAAGAAGAGGGAGACCGAAAAAGAGGTGGGAGGACAACATTCGAGAATGGACTGGTTTGACACTGAGCGAAGCCATCAGGGCTGCTGAGGACAGAGAAAGATGGAGTATGCTGGTTAAACGATCATCTGTGGTGCCCCTACGACCTCAGGGTTACGGGATAGGATAGGATAGGAAGGAGGCCTCTCCATGATCGCACAAACAACTGCTGCCCTGGTGAGGTTGAAGCCAATTTGGAAAGACATGATCATCAGTCTACATAAATTACAAGGTAAGGCTGCTGCGCTCCCTTGTCATCTCCATCTTCCTATATGCTTGCGAAACATGTAACCTCATTCGGATGAGAGTATAAACCGAGGTCTAGTCTGTGTGTCGCATACATTCCATCATAACGGACTTTAAAGATCCTGACGCTCATGTCCTAGACGGGTGAGTGCCGGTAACAAGAACACACCCAGCATGCACTTGGTCCTTCTCCCCCATCCTTGGCTGGCCAGGATAGTGCTTAGTTGTCCGGGCGTCAGACCATGCACCCAAAGGCTGCGGGTGGGCGTCTCGGGCGGTTTGAGTTAGATCCTGTATCGGCCAGCGCCTAGAGTCTGGTCAAGTACGGCGAGATAAGTGCGCTATGAAAATCCTCAATAATCATTAAAAAAAATAATAATAATAACCTCACAGCAGATCTCCAACGAAGAATACAAAGCATGGAGATGAGGTGCTACAGAAGATTTCTGGGCATTTCCTATACCCAGCACATCACCAACGACGAAGTCCAACAGACCATCACACAAGCCATTGGACAACACGATGACTTGTTCACAGTGGTGAAAAAACGTAAACTCCGATGGTATGGCCACGTCACCAGATCATCAGGTCTTGCAAAGACCATCCTCTACTGTGCAAGGAGGTAGAAGAAGAGGGAGACCGAAAAAAGAGGTGGGAGGACAACATTCGAGAATGGACTGGTTTGACACTTGAGCGAAACAATCAGGGTTGCTGAGGACAGGGAAAGATGGAGTACGCTGGTTAATCGATCATCTGTGGTGCCCCTACGACCTCCGAGTTATGGGATAGGATAGGATAGGAATAAATTGACACATGGACCTGAAATAAAATAGAGACTTGTTCAGTGTTGTTCCACTTGTTCCTTGCTTCTGATGTAAATCAACAAATACAATGCCTTCAAACTCGATTAATCCCAGAATTGAAGCTGCTTTGTCTGATGTAAATGTTGAATGAAAATGTTATTTTAATTATAATTTCTATAAGGCTTTACTAGCACAATATCTGTTAAGGTGTTATTGTACAGCTAAGTCTCTTGTTTCTTTATGTAAATGTTATTTTTTAAATTCTCAACTTGTACTTTTCCTTTCAAATTGCTTTTTTCAGGGTTCATAAAAGCGTTGTATTATTATTATTATTTTTAATAATTGAAAAAAAATTATGTACTTGGCTGTTTTTGAAGATTTAGCTTGTCATTCAACAATGTGATGGTTTATGTCTATTAAAGTGTGCTCATCATCATCATTGAGATAGTTTGTGTTGGTATAGTTAATCAGTGAGTAACAAAAATATTCTAGTTTTTGTTGGTATATTTAATTAGTGAGTAACAAAAATATGCACTAGTTGTAAAGATGTTTAAAGTTAGGTGTGACCACTCTTTTTCTTGGCAAGAGGAGTGCTTGTTGGGTGTATTCATGTAAAACTTGTACTCGCCGATCGAGGACCTGAGCGCCAGGATCTTTGAAGTGATCTTGATATTGATTGCTTGCGTAGCGCCTTTATTCCATTCTATGCTAAACATTCTTGGTACTCTCCAGCAAAGAAATATGTATTGGAGTTGGTTGCATTCAATTTGAATTTGTGCTTTCCTACTAACACATCCTTTGTGTTCCAGAGAATCTGAAACATTGATAGAAAAGATGATTTGGTTGAGGAAAAACACTATGTAGTACTACAAATTTTAATGCCATTCTTACAGCATCTGTTCACTTGACTGGCTACAACCTCCAAGACGATTCAGATGAAACGGAAAGCTTTGATGCAGAGTTTGAAGATGAAGCTGCAGATAATGGTGAGAACACAAGATTAAAATAACAACTTTTGGGATCATGTGCTTTGAAGATTTTTGTTGTTTATATTCTAAGGGTTTAGAAATAGAAGATTAGTGAAAAATAAATGATTTCTAGGTCTCAGTGCTGTCTTTCCTTCTTACTCTTAGGGTTAAGCCTGATGTTTGTATTAGAGGCATGAAACTACACAGTATTCATCATGTATGGTGATAATGGTCGTTATAATGTGACGTTACTTTATATTGTGAAGTTACTCACATATAATAAGTATATTGCTATTGCTTGTCTTGTTAAATAAATTGAAAGTTTAAATGAACATAGCTGCTTTCATGTTCCTATTTTTGTTCACATCTTATTTCGGAATTATTGGATAAAGATGGACACTCAAATTCAGGAACTGTAGATAAGAGAGAGACAATCTAATTTTTTTTCCAACAGAATTTTTGGAAGGCTCTGACAGTGACAGTGACGTCCCGCAGCTGACTTCGATCAATGATGACGATGAAGATGATGAAGAAGATGAAGACTGGGACCCATCATTTTTAGGTATGCTTATGTGTTTTCTATTGTGAATTAAGAAGGTGTGGCTAGCTGCATTTTAATGAATGTTCATTGTCATATACTGATTTGGGGATAAATTGTGTTGAGGCTGATACAGACCTGCTTACCCGTCCGTATTTCGCCGTATTGTCCCGATATTTTGACCTCGAGTACGCTGTTACGATCTCTTTTTAAAAAATACGAAAATCGACCAAAAATTTTTATTTTTTTATTTTTTTAACAAATTTTGATAAAAAGTACACTTAACCGGAAGCGGAAGCTAAACAAATTGCGCCAGAAAACTATAACTCAATGGATAGCATTGTGTTTTTCAAGTGTATACTCTGCAAATATTTAATTGTCATGGAGAAAAGAATTCATGAAACAACAGATGATGATTCAGATGTTGAGGTGGCGAGTTCATCCAAGCGTGTTTTTGTGAAACGAAAACAGACATTTCTGGTTTCTTATTAAAAAAATTGGCCTTGTTTGGTAGCTGATGAAGACCTGCTGGTTGGTGATCAGGCAAGGAAAATGCTTGATAGTCCCAAAGACTACAACCTAAAATCTGAACGTATTGCAAAGTTCTATGCTTCAGTGCGTGCATACTTTGAGGAAACTTGCAGCTATCTTCTCCTGAAACTGCCCCTCACTGACCCTTTGCTCCAGCACTGCAGAATCCTATGTCCTTCTGCATCTTCCAAAGATCTACGCTTTTTTGTGAAGCGATTCCCTGCACTCTTTCCACCAAATACAACATCTGAACAAATCAGGAGCAATTATCCGAGTATCAGTCAACTGATGTCAAGGGATTGGTGGGCCCAGCTATGCAGGTGGACGAATTTTGGGTGCAGGTCAGCAAAAACACCCTTAGCTTTTGCAACTGTGCCAGTTCATGCTGGGACTCTGCACCATCCCACACAATAGTGCTGCTTGTGAGAGGGTGTTTAGTTGCGTACGTAAAACGTCCACTGACAGTAGGTCCAGTATGGGCAAAGATGCTGTTGACTCACTGATGGTAGGTATGTTCAGACCTGAAAGCTCTTTCACAAAAAAATAACTGCAGCAACTGAAAAGTGCATACATGCATGTTTTTTTTTTTTAAAATACAAGTAGATCATTATCACATATTCTGTTGATGTGGTGGCCTAACACTTTTGCATTGTTTTTCAATTAAGCACCCTAATTTTTAAACAATAAATTTATTGAACAGTGTACCGTTTCTTGATTTATTTTACGTGTGTAATAATTATAATATATGAAAATTTAGCTAAGAGCAAATAAAGATGAATAATGACAATAAGTTTACACAGTTCTATATTTTTATTTATTTATTATCATTATTTTGGTTCACGTAAAATAACTACAGTTTATATAAATACCGAAAGTCAAAATCTGGTCATGATTTCCAAAATCTGGTTTTGAAGTGCCCGGAGTACTGACAAAAAAATTGTGAGGTAAGCAGGTCTGCTGATAGTTTCAGTTTTGCATTATGTCCTACTCCTAGATGCCGAGCCTCTCGTCACATTTGCCAAATAAGACATGGTTTTCAGTTGTTGGTAAAGTTACATTCCAAATCCATCTAGAAATACGAGCAACATGTATACTGTTTTATTTACTTTACAATTTTAAATCTGAAAATGAAATATCATTGCAGCATCCTAAATCACTATAATTACTTCTCCGTGTCTGTTTTTCTTGCAGGGAAGAAACGCAAGGCTAATAACAGCAAATTATCATCTCCCAAGAAGATGAAAATCAGAGATGAAGTCTTGGATGTTGATTCCAGTGTAAGTATATTATATACATCACACAAGTATTAGTCAGCTACTGTAGCATATTAGTTTAATTTTCAGATACACAACAGATACTTTATGCATGGCGGAAGCTTTCTTCAATATAACTTTCATTCCAGTCAACAGCAGTAAGCTATTTTTAGCCAAGCCTGGCGCCTTGCATGCATTCATGCAGGTCGCGCCGTTCTAGATCCTGAATCCACGCGCCGCACTCTAAGCTAAGCACTGCAGTACAAAGCTCATCATCCTCTATATTTTGTGCCCTAAAAGTGTTCGTTTTATGTGGAATATTCTTCGTATTGTGGTAATCGTTTGCATTTAGATACTTTCATATCTGTGTTTTGTGTTAGCGTAAACTAGAACCACGAAGTCGATTTGGTTTGTGTTATTGTTTCCCATTGTTCTTTTTTTTCTGTGACGTTTTCTACACGCACTAGGTTATATCGAAAAACACCCAAACATTCAACATGCACTGCACAGGCATGCCTAAGATATGTTATTAAATGTTGCATATCTCTTCTCTCCCCCACCCCCCTCTCTCGCTCTCCCTCTCTCTCTCTTTCTCTCTCTCTCTCTCTCTCTCTCTCTCTCTCTCTCTCTCCATAAAGTGAATGAATGTCTCCATTGAAAAAAGAACACAGGTCTTTTTTGTGTGCATGTGTTTGTGTGTTGTTTTGTTCTGTTTTGTAAATTATTGTAGGGAAAGTCTGATAATATGAAACGAAGTGTAATATATGAAATAAGGCTTCCTCGGAAGGTCTCGTTTCCTAATCCATTTAATATTACCCGACTTTTCCCTACATGCATACTCTATGCGATGCTTTCTCATTTGTGTTTTTTCATTGTAAATTGCAGTATTTTGGTGAGTACCATTAATTTTATTTACATGGTGTGAAGTTCCATTGCTCATTTTCTGTATAGACTTCCTGTGACTTTTCTTTATACGCACTAGATTATCGCAAAACACAATACACATTCTACATGCTCTGTATATGGATGACTAATATGTTATTAAATGTTTAATCTCTCTCTCTCTATTATTGTTCTTTGAAATTTGCTTATGTCTCATTTGTTTTTAGCTTTGTTTTGTGAAGTCATATAAAACTTGACTGTATTTACCCTTTGATTGTGTGTTTACATTCAGTTTGTGTATATGTGTGTACTGTGTGTGTATCACTATCAGTTGTGTGTGTAGTGTCTCTCTCTCTCTCTCTCGCCCCCCCTCCCCCCCCCCCCCCCCCCCCCCGCCTGCCTTATAAAGTGAATGCATGTCTCCATTGAAAAAACCCCGAACTGTTGTGTTGCTATCTTTTAAATTGTTGTACTTTGAAATTGTGTTTTTTCAGGTAAATTGTAATATTTTGTTATGTTGTTTTGTTTAAAAAAAAAGGTTTTATTTGCATTGCCTCATGTCTTGTAAATTGTGCTGTTTTGGATGAGGATTTAAATGTATTCTCGTTTGTTGGGCTCTCTCGTGTATAGTAAATAGTGGATGAGTTTTTAAAATACATTCAGTTTCAGCAGGAATTTTTGTTAGGCATAGCCTCGGTGACCTCGTGGCACAGTGGATAAGTCGCCGGTTTCCTATGCCAAAGGTCGCGGGTTCGATTCCCGCAAGGGGCGAACGTATGTGACTTCGGTACGAGACTATTGAGGTCACCGAGGGTTTTCTCCGGGCACTCCGGTTTCCTCCCTCCCTTCAATAATGGTACTGGATGCAGTCAATGCACAATTTTCAAAAATAAAAATTTGATTTTCTTTCCGTCTTCCAATAGAGATTTTTCTGCCTTTACACCACCTGTTTGAGTGATGGATGTGTATTTGTTGTGTGTGTGTGTGAGGGTAGATGAGACAGGTGAGCGTGTATGTTGGTACAGATCACTGTGCTTCGAGCTTGATTGATTTGGGGAAAGGCGCGTACATAGCATCCTGTATTATTATTAATATTATTAAAATACTTATGTAGAGAGCAAAAGTAGTTTCTAAAAGCGTGAGCGACAACTGTCATGTATTTCTAAAATGTACAACAAAATCGTAAGAGAGGGCGCCGGTGCGGCTGTTTGTGAAGGTCTGGCTATAGCTTGAGCTAGCTTGCTTAAAATAATTATAAGCTCCAGCAAACTACTGAAGGCATGTGCCAGTTGGATAGCCTACGCGGCAGCCCGCTGGCATTTCTGATCTGGTTATAAGCAGTTCAGCCAGTGTTAAGGGACCATAAGAGACGGAACAAGGGTGTTTTTTTTAGCCACCGTCTGAAAGTACCGGTTACGGACAGCTGTGTATTACAAGAAATCCCTCTTCCCCTCTCAATCTCATCCATATCAGACTATGATAACAATAAATAAACACGGAACATAAACTAGACAAAAGGCATTGTTGCTACTTCACATCTGTTTTGTTCCTCCCAACTGGCTCCAGTTTTTACCCAGATTTTCAACTCCTCCCTCCTCTTGTCCACTGTCCCACGCTGTTTCAAGACCTCTGCCATCGTCCCCGTTCCCAAGAAACCCCAAATTAGCTCCCTCAATGACTACCGCCCTGTGGCCCTGACCTCGTTGGTGATGAAAGTGCTGGAGCGCCTGGTACTCAAGCACCTCCAGTCCGCTACCAAGGGCAAACTGGACCCATGCCAGTTTGCTTACCAAGGTAACCGGTCTGTCGACGATGCCGTCGCCCTGGCCCTTCACTTCATCCTCCAGCAGCTAGAAACCCCTAATCGCTACGGCCGCCTCCTCTTGGTAGACTACTCTTCTGCTTTTAACACCATCGTCCCCCGGACCCTGTTCGACAAGCTTCAGCTCTTCAACCTCTCCCCCTCCATCTCTTTCTGGATTCTGAGCTTCCTCCTCAACCGCCCCCAGTCAGTGAAGATAGGCAGCAACATCTCGCAGTTCCTGACCCTGAGCACAGGCGCTACCCAGGGGTGTGTCCTGTCTCCGTTTCTATACTGCCTGTACACCAACGACTGCACCTCCCATCACGAGTCAGTTCAACTCGTAAAGTTTGCCGATGACACCACCGTTGAAGGCTTCATATCCTGATCCAATGGAGATGAGTCAGGAAGTCAGGCAGGAAGTCGACCTGCTGGTGTCATGGTGCAATTACAACAGTTTCGAGTTGAACGCCTCCAAGACCAGAGAGATGGTGATCGACTTTCATCGGAACGCCACTCCCATTGCCCCCCTCTTCATCAATGGCCAGCCCATCGAGACAATTGAGTCATTCAAGTTTCTGGGCTCACTCATTTCCAGCGACCTCACCTGGAATCTCAATACCGACTCCATCATCAAGTGAGCACAGCAGAGGATGTACTTTCTCAGGCAGCTCAAGAAATTTGGCCTGAGGAAAGAAATCCTCACCCAGTTCTACCGCTCTGTGGTAGAAAGTGTTCTAACATTTTCTATCTGTGTGAGGTATGGGGGTGCATCCCAGCAACAAAAATAAAAACTAGACCATATTGTCTCCGCTGCCAGCAAGATCATTGACACCGACCTCCACTCTCTGGCCTCCATCTATACCAAACGCCTGATGAGCAGAGCCAGAAAGATAGCGGATGATGCCTCCCACCCTGGATACCACCTCTTTGAGCTGCTTCCATCTGGCAAAAGGCTCAGAACTATAAAGACCCATACCTGCCGCTTCAAGAACAGTTTTTTCCACAAGCAGTGACAAACCTCAACTCCTTGTCCGGCATCCGATGATACTGGACTATCTCAATGACTTATGCATGAGAGAGAGAGAGAGGAGGGGAGAGGGGAAAGTGATAGAGTAAAAGAAAGAAAGAGGAAGAGAGAGACAGAGTAGAGAGGAAGTGATAGAGAGAGAATTTATAGATGTATGTAGAGTGCTTGTGTAAGATAAGAGAAGAGAATTGAGAGAGCGAGAGATAACGGAGAAGAGCGTGCACGTGTGTGTGGTTGTGTGTGTCTATTTGATTTGATTTGATTTGATCATTCTGTTTCTACTAAATTCCAGTCAGTATTATTCCTAGTCTTGTATGAGTGTGTCCGCAAGTGGATGGTTGCGCAAAGGTGTGCCTGGCTTTGTTATTGTGTTTAGTATAAATATGTGTGCCAACATCAAAGTGTATTCCTCGTGCTTGTCACCTGGCGAAATAAAGTTCTGTTATCTGTATCTGTTATCTGTTTGTTCTTGTGCAAACTGTTCCTTTCAAACATGCTCACTTTTCAACCTACACTACAACATTTTTGGTGCAATCGGTCAGATCGCTTGCAATCAATTAATGCTGTTCTAGCAGTTTTGTTGACATTTTCTGAATGTTTGTTATCCTTAGACACTGTGTATATTCACTCTGTATTTTGTGTGAAGATTGTGCTTCTATTGAAATTTCTGTATGTTTCAGATTGTTGATAGTGATTTGGAAGAGGATGATGAGGAAGAAGGTAATGTGGTTCCCTAGGCTAGTGGGTAATTGTGGTTAAAGCATTCAGATGATTTTGATAGAAGAATGGGATTGAAATGTTATTGTGTTTAATTTATTGTTTGTAAATACACCCCTACTTCTTGGATAATGCATGGAAGAAACCCGAAGATCTTGAACTGTACAAGAAACTAAGCTAGTTTGTTAAATTTGTGGGTCTTATTGTTAAAACTGTTCACAAATAAGAAGAGCGCTCATTAAAATCCCTTATCTGTTTGATGGTACTGTTTGCCAAAGGTAGCTTTAATACAAAAATCGTTCCATGTTTTGTTTTGAATATTGTTCTTTTACAGATGATGATGAAGAGTTGTCTTGGGATGAATCTGTGTTTTTTCCATCTGAGCAAGGCTTCAAGCTGTCGCCCAAAGGCAAGAAGTCAAATGAGGAAACACCAGCTTCTGCCAACAAGAAAAAAAAAAAAAAAAGCCTAAAGCCGAGGTAATATTTATCAAAAATTATAAGGTAGCCATTTTGTAAAATTTGTTAATGAATTGATGTATAATTTATGAAGCGCATAAATATCGCGACGCTGACAGGCATGATCGCACTGCTGGTGGGAGGGAGGTGGACACACACACAAATAAACTTAAAAACTTGATTGTAACTTGTCATGTGGTTTTGACTTTGTCAGGGACCTCGATGACTTTTTAAGTTGCTTATATGTACACCAGCTTTTGCCTCAATAATGTGGATTAATAAACTCTTACCCCTTGGGGTCATGAGCAATCTTGTCACTGTAGATTGTTCTAACCTATAAAGGGAACAGTGAAAGCCCCAGTTGAAAACCTGTCTTGCCTTTGTAGGCATGACTAATTCACTGCGGCAACAGTTCCCCCCGTTGGAGTGCCGGGGGTTTCAGTATAAATAGTATCCCCACTTTCTGGAAATTTAGTGCTTTAAATTCCCACTGTCGCTGTCTTCATCATTTGCTCTTTCACATTCCTGATCTGTCCTATCACTCTGCTATACTTTCTTCTTCTTCGCTAGATCAATGACCTACCTTTTTTCTTGAAAACTCTTCCTGGACAAGACTCCTTGTTTGTGTATGAGGTCTGTTGGATCAGCTTGGGAGTGTTGGACGCTTTCTGCCGGGTGGTCACTAGGGCTTCCTATGATTGTATTATTTCGCACTATAGGCATTTTATATGTATGTGTTTTGTTGATGATTTATAATGATGGTTGTATTCTATTTTGTTTTTGTAACCGGGGTGTTCGCGTAGTTGAGGTCAACCCTCAGCCGTCCCCCGCGTGGGATGTCTTTATTGTAAAGTGACTGGCCGGTGGAGGGCGTTCAATTTTCCCACTAGGGTTGTTTCGGCAGATCTTTT
Source organism: Oncomelania hupensis (assembly GCA_036898135.1). Classification (NCBI taxonomy): domain Eukaryota; kingdom Metazoa; phylum Mollusca; class Gastropoda; order Littorinimorpha; family Pomatiopsidae; genus Oncomelania; species Oncomelania hupensis. The sequence continues at coordinate 91,071,314 of CM072511.1, read as the reverse complement.
ATGCGGATCGGGGGTTGTCCGGTCATGATTTGGCTCGGAAGAGTCCGCTGGACCTAAAGCAACAATAAATCAATCAATCAATCAATAAACTCTTCTATGATCATACCATCTAGTGTAAAAGTTTGAAAATATGACCTCAGGCTGACTAAAAATTTGACAGCGATAGAATTTGGCATGCACCCGAGCACCCGGGGGAGCCTTAAGTCCTGTTCAGGCACCCAGATCTTGGGTACAGTGCGCCACAAGGAGCGCGTGTAAAATCCTAAAAGAAAGTTAACTCATTGAAAGCTCCCTTCAAATAGTCAACATTGTAATTACAGATTGGAAGAAAACTTCAGAGTGACAGCAACAGAAATATTCTGTTACACATAGCATTTTCATTTTCTCCATTTGCTTTTGGTTGCGACGGGTCGGGAATAGTTACACATGAAAGATGAGCTTTCTGATTGGGCAATAATTTATTCAGCGACCAATCAGGGAGTCAGTTGCTATCTCACACGTGCAAAACAAAACATGAAGTTACTCTGAAACAAGCATGTCGAGTAAAGTGTTTTTGACATATTCCAATAACGTTCTTTCAACCAAAAATTCAATTTGAGTTCTTCTGAGATATTGAGCATTGAGCCTTTGTAATTGTTTGTATTTTTACTCTGATATTTTTAAACACTGTTTTTTCTGTTTCAAGTGTCAAAAATTTAATTTTTTGAATTAATTTATTTTTTGTACAATTAAAAACACATTGTTGGTTTGGTTTTTATTTTTGTCATTTTGTAACTGTTTTGGTTAGCTTTAACTGGAAAAAATCTCCTAGAAGGTCACTTGTGTATTTCAAGTTATTTGTCTTTTGGCACTCAAAATTTTTTGGGCCACCCAAAAGTTTCAAGTAAGGCACCCAAAGGGCACCCTTGTAAAAAAAAAAAACAGTTAATTTTTAACCCTGTATGAGAACTATTTTTATTCGTTTAGTTTGCTGTCCATATATCAATATATTTTATTAATGTTCTTTTTAAAATTAATGTATATATATATATATATATATATATATATATATATATATATATATATATATATATATATATATATATATATATATATATATATATATATATATATATATATATATATATATATATATATTGTGTGTGTGTGGGGGGGGGGGGGGTTTAGGGGGGAGGAAAGGTGGCAGTTAAAAAAGACAGCAATCTCATTAGTGTTAAATTCCCACAGGGGAGGTAATGTAACATTGCACACTTTTTTTGTGATGTTTAAATGTTCTCCCTTTAGTCGGGCTAACCTAATATATTCTTGCTGAATGCTAGCTAGCATTGTGGAAACAATGTGAGAAAGTTGTTGGTTTAAGATGGTAGTGAATGAATAAGTAATGGCCTACCCAAATTTGTCACAGCTGAACTTCAGCAAGGAATGTTCAAGAAAGTGTTGCTCGTCTTTTGTTTGCCGAAACTTCCCCACAGATAGGCATTCTTACGATTATGTTTAGTGGAAGTTAAGTCATTTCATATATCTGACACAAAATTATTGTCCACTGCTTGTTTTTCAGATTAAGCCCGAAGCAGTTAATGTAGAAATTAATGGTGCAGGTGATGCCAGTGAGGGGAAAAAGAAGAAGAAAAAGAAGAAGAAGAAGAAGAATAAAGACAACACCTACCAGGAAAGTCAGGTTAGTTGTTCTGAAACATATTCATAAAAATCTTAATTAAAAAAAAAAATCTGAAACGAAATGCATGATTGGTTATTATATGAAAAACTGAGCAAACTGTCAAGAATGAACAAATTTAAGAGATACTGAGTACTGTCAAAAGAAACAAAGAGTGAGGGTGTGCAGGAGAGTTGTAAGAGTAAGTGTTGTTATATGTATGTGGAGAGATGGGGGTGTCAGCCCATGCAGATGGGAGTTAACGTCCGAAATTTCTCTTAACTAATTATTCTGTTTTTATTGTGTACTATAGCAGGAAGAGCAGAAGCAGAAAAATAAGGAGGGGGTAGTGAAAACAGAAGCTTCTACCCCCAAACCAACTCGCCAGGTGGTGGTGAAACCTGAAGCTTCTACCCCCAAACCAACTCCCCAGGTGGTGGTGAAATCTGAAGCTTCTACCCCCAAACCAACTCCCCAGGTGGTGGTGAAACCTGAAGCTTCTACCCCCAAACCAACTCCCCAGGTGGTGGTGAAATCTGAAGCTTCTACCCCCAAACCAACTCCACAGGTGGGCAAACAACGCAAAGTGGCTGGCGGTACAGTTGTGGAGGACATCAAGATTGGACATGGGCCAGAGGCCAAGCCTGGCAAAATGGTAAGCAGTATTGCGATGATCAGCTGACTTGAAGTCTGCTTAACTCAAATACCAATTCTTTTCAATCCCTGCCATAATCTTTAGTGAAAAGTATCGGCTATATTGAAAAGAAATTGAATATGCTCATGTTGGACCCGAGAGTTCGGCTGATTGCTGAGTGGGAAAGGAAGGCTAAACAATTAAAATGTCCCAAGATTGCACATTTTAGAGTCACAGATCCTCTTGAAATTCATAATGAGTGCAGCCCCACTGAAAAAAATATTAAGACCCAAAATAACCTTTTTCAAAAATATGCATTTAATAACAATGTATAAATTTGTGCAGCTATTAGTATTAATAGCATCAAGGTTGATTGCAAAATTAACACAACAGTGAAAGTGTGTACAGTAGGCACAGTTGCTTTTTAAAGCTTAGCGGTCAGTTTGAGCTACCCATTATATCATCCTTAATGTGACAATAATGCAGTTATTGAAGTAAGCTCATTGTCACATTAAAAAGCAAACAACATCCTTGATACCTTGGCGCTGTTTTTAAGGCCAAGGGAACAGAGAGAGAGAGTGAGGTAGAACTTGGAGAGAGAGAGAGAGAGAGAGAGAGAGAGAGAGCTAATCCTGTTGTCAGTGGTTTTTGTGACACAACCTACCTAACTGATAACAAGAGCTTAATTCCCAAGCAGCGGAGTGCACCTTCTCTTTCAAACAAGAGTAGAAACCAAGATCTAGTTGGTGCAAGCATGCATTCCATCTGATGCTCATGTCCTAGTTGGGCAAGTGTCAGATTCATACACACAACCAGCAAGCACTAGATACTATTCCCTTCCATAATTCAGGATGACGCAGTTTCCTGAGTTGTGAGAGGGTACTGTGTGCATCAAGCAGTATTTGGTGCCTTGGGTGGCTTGAGCTAGATCCTTTTAGATCCTTTTCTTGGCAAGCGCTTTTAATGTGAAACTCTTCCTCTATATAGTTAGAATGTCAGCAGAAGTTACGAGATAATAATAATGTTGATGATGGTAAACAATTCATTATTCGTAATGGGGGTAAACAAAACATGCCAATTATTATATAAAGCATTATTGATGGATGGGAACATGCCAGTGGTTTTTACATATAATATTTGTTGCCTGCGGTTTTCTTCTCTCACGAGTTTGTTGTTTCGATCTTGTTGCTTCTCTTTTTATCGATGTTAAAATTAAAATAATGTAATATTAATGTTTATTTGTTATATAGGCGCACATGTACTATGTGGGCAAATTGGCCAAGAACAACAAACAGTTCGACTCCCTGACTAAGGGCAAGCCGTTCAAATTCCGTATTGGCCGCGGGGAGGTTATCAAAGGATGGGATACAGGAGTCATTGGTGAGAATAACTTTTTTAGTTTTTACGCATTTCTCAATTCAAGCCATTCATATGTAATTTATTTTAAGACACTCACAGTCACACACATAGCCGGAAAAATAAGCATTTTCAAAGGTTCAATATCTGGGTGGTGTTGTGACTCTATTTTATCCTAAAACAAACAATAGGAGAACACGCGGAATGAAAAGCCCCTATCTGAACTATCTGCAAGCCAAAAATTACTCAAATCGGCTGATCAAATTTTTTAATACAGCACCAAACCTGTTTAGAAAATGATGAAGCACAATGACCTTGACCTTTAAGAAAGTACAAATATGAATGATCTGATGATGAATTTCGTTTACGTTATTCTTGAGATAAGACTAAAAGTATTTTATGAACAAAAAGTGAAATTTGGAGCGACAGACTGACCAACTGACTAAAAACTTGGCTGGCACTGAAGGATGTTCCATGATTTGGGGCCCAATGCATAGCGGTAGATTTCACACGAAGTTATCAACTAGTTAGCAAGTTACGAGCTTTGAGCGGTAGTTCGTAATGCATGAGCCAGTAGGCCGCACCTAAGTTACCAACTACGGTAGTCTACATCGGAAGTGGACTACCAGCTCGAAGTTAGTAACTACCGAAAGCAAACATGGCGTGCGTTCTTTCGTGTAGGTAGCAAAATCACCGATTGCTTCAAAGAAATCGAGTATTTAGAGACATAACACATCCATTTGAGATGTGGAACAATAGTCAATTTCTTAAAAGATACCGATTGCCGAGAACATGATTTTAGAGCTAGCCAATGTGCTAGAAGACAGCATCGAATTTCCCCCTTGCAAGAAATAGGTAATCAGCCCCTTGTTGCAGTTGTTGTCTTGTACTCCAGTGATACGCCACTGGCTGTAGCCTGACACATGCTTTCAAGGATATTGTTTACATTTGCAAAAATAATACAACTATAAAACATATCATTCATGACTGCAGTGCAACAATATATTCCACAGAACATTCATACTGTTCAAAGTTTTTAAAAAAATGACTATTGGATAATCATAGCAAAATCTTTAATTTATAGTCCTGTTTGACATTTTCTATAAAAATGACAATCATAATATTTCATACACTGTCATCGCATAAAGATGACTTTAATTATGATAAAATTACATAAGATTTACGTCACTTTGTTTTCGGATGTTAATGTGTCATTATTTATTTATCGGAGATTCCCATGCCTAAAAATATCAGTTCAGAACTTCTTAGTCAACAGATGGGTTGCATAAGTGCATAGCGCTCTACTGTAGTTCGCAACTACATGAAAGTTTATAACTTCGAAGTTTGTTACTTTCCGCAATTGAAGTCTGCTGCTATGCATCGGACCCAACAAGTATCTGTACACCATCGCGTCAGCTGTTTTTTTTTTTTAAGGGTTTGAGTTAAACGTGTTTAGCTATAAAATGTTTCCAGTGATTTTGTCCTTTACAATAGAGCTAATGTGATGGCACAAGAGGCAGGCCATTAATGTTCCTATGAAGTTTGGTCAAAATCTGCTCAGTGGTCCTGGAATATGGCTTCCAGTCTACTGACAGGCTGACCAACAGACCAACATTTGGCTTGTTCTGATTTCCTCTATTTCAAAGTATTCTTTTAGATAAGTCTGGAAATAACATTCACACAAATGTATGTGCATATAAATCGCCATGGTGATGCACAACGTGTATAGAAACAGTGTATGCTTTGCTCCTACTACTGCTAGCGTTTATCATTTACACATTGTTACATACACTTTTCAGAAACATTCTCAAATAAGCGCAGCCTAATCCAGGTTACAGTTGGTTAAAATAAACAACATTCATAAATTTGGTTTTACATTCCTTGCAGGCATGAAGGTAGGAGGCAAGAGGACCATCATTGTTCCACCAGGACAAGGGTAAGAATAATTTTGTTCCTTTCCCCTGTGTACTTTCACCCCATTATCTGAACAAATACAGTATACAAAGGCAACTAGAAATTGTTAAGACTTGTGCGTGTGTGTAATATTGTTGTAGCTCATTTGTTCATGCTATTGTAGGTGTGTGTACTGTTGTGTTTCAGGTATGGAAATGAGAGGCAGGGTCCTATTCCTCCTGGAAGCACACTTTCCTTCGAAGTGGAACTCAAAGCTGTCAGTTAAATTGACTCTTTCAGTTGCGTTTTAAACTTCTTTTTTTCTTCAAATCTAACTTGCAAATAAATAAGTCTGAATTCGTTTGATCATAATTCCATTCCTTTAGACACTTGTAACCTGACTATAACAAATTGTTTCATTTGTACATTCTATTTTTTATGTGTGACTCAAACCAATTTTTAAAAAAATAAAATAGACCGTACAAATTAAACAATTTGAGTCTTAATTAATAAAGATTAAGAAAATCATTTCAGGTATCTCATGCATGAATAATTTGTTTTTATAAGTCTAGATAATTGTTTAATTAAAGCTGATTTTTTAAGACAGGGAAGCATATCAAACTTTTATAATTTTAGTGTTATGAGTAAAAAGTTAGAGGATAACTTGTCATTGAATAAAAATTACATGCTCATATACAATTTTTCTGATGTTTAAGTCATGGTGGCGTCATTTGTGTATAAATTGTGTTTGACTAACTTGTACTTCCATTGGGCATGGCAAATAAACTAATTATACTACATTCATGGACTTGGTGTTGTTATTGTTGGTTTTGTGGTTGTTGTCTTATTTTCTTTGTGTTAGGATAGGAGGAATCTTTTTGAAGTGAGCTATATTCATATACAGTGGCTAGCTGACAAGAGAATGTAGATCAGTTTGTCATAGACGATAGTTGATTTAAGACCAGTTGTTTGAATAGAAATTTTCAGTAGCCATTAGTCGAATTATGTGTTATTTTCTTCTGTGAACAACAAAACAAACCAAATGCAAACAAAATCAACTACTTTACAAAAGGTCATTGTCATAACAATGGTAAACATAAAGATGTATGTTGTGCATCTGCATACCCGAGTTGTGCAAGGTCGCGTGTTTAAAGGTGGTGATTTTTTTCAACTTGTTATGTCGTTGTTCTGATGTTTTCACAAAGCTTTGTCTCCAGTTCCCATGCCTAGATCATGCTAGTACTGTTTTATTCTCCCCAATTTACTTTGCCTTGGAGGTCCTATCCTATCCTATCCTGTCCCATAACCCGAAGGTCGTAGGGGCACCACAGATGATCGCTTAACTAGCATACTCCATCTTTCTCTGTCCTCAGCAGCCCTCATGGCTTCGCTTAGTGTCAAACCAGTCCATTCTCGAATGTTGTCCTCCCACCTCTTTTTCGGTCTCCCCCTTCTTCTACCTCCTTGCACTGTGCCTTGCAGAATGGTCTTTGCAAGGCCTGATGATCTGGTGACGTGGCCATACCATCGGAGTTTCCGTTTCTTCACCACTGTGAGCAGGTCATCGTGTTGTCCAATGGCTTGTGTGATGGTCTGTCGGACTTCGTCGTTGGTGATGTGTTGGGTATAGGAAATGCACAGAAGTCTTCTGTAGCACCTCATCTCCATGCTTTGTATTCTTCGTTGGAGATCTGCTGTGAGGGTCCATGCTTCGCAAGCATATAGGAAGATGGAGATTACCAGAGAGCGCAGCAGTCTTACTTTGGAATGTAGACTGACGGTTCTGTCTTTCCAAATGGGCTTCAACCTTGTCAGGGCAGCAGTTGTTTGTGAGATCCTGGAGAGGACTTCCTGTCGAGACCCATTGTCTGACACAATGGCTCCTAAATATTTGAAGCTGTGCACTGTGTTGAGGGATTGACCTTGTACTTTGATGTCCGTGTTGATGCCATTGGTGTTGTTGGTCATCATTTTGGTCTTCTCTGCACTTATTTCCATTCCATAAGCTCTGGAGGTGGTGTCAAGCCTCTGTACAAGCTGTTCAAGTTCTTGTTCCTCTCCAGCCAATCCATCAATATCATCCGCAAAACGAAGATTGGAGATTGCTCTGCCCCCTATGCTGACTGTGCCTTCGTGATCTGCAAGAGCATCTGACATGATGCGCTCTAGGAAGATGTTGAAGAGTGTTGGAGAGAATAGGCATCCTTGACGCACACCGATTGTTGTTCTGAACCAGTTCCCGATGACGCTGTTATGGAGGACTGCACTGGTAGCCTTGTCATACAGGCTTTTGATGACTTCTATAATTTTAGGGCTGATGTTGTACACTTTCATGGTTGCCCATAGAGCTGCATGCCAGACCCGTTTTGTTTACAGGTTGGTTTTTAATTTGCAGCAGTATCCAGTTAATGATTTGCTTACTAGGTCATGTCAGTTACCTGTTTTGTTTAAAATTTTATGCTTTATTGCAGTAAGCAAGAGTTTCTAGGTAGACAATGGTTTGTCTGAAAGATAATTTCTCATGAGAATAATTCACCATTTATTTCAATGCTGTGGAGCATTTTTGAAACTGGCCTCGTTAGAACTGCATTTAAAAGAGAGTTACAGATCAGCAGGATGAAGTCTTTTTGATTTTTCTTGTTTGGTTATTCATAGCCCTAATCTTTGAATTTTGCATTTTACGACTGATGACAAAATAATTTTTGAAAAAGATGGTTTGACAAAAGATGTAATAAATTTTATTCGTCTAAAGGATTACATTAGAAACATTATTTCCAGCCATGCAAAACAGATGGATTAACAATAAAAAGAATAACAACCTACCAGTACTTTGAATAATATCAAATTACGTTGAAATAACAATGATCATAAAGGTGATGCGATGATAACGACAACGATAATGATGTTAATGATGATAACAACAAAAACAATGGCAATGACTTTGATGATCAAGGACAAACAAATCGATTATTATAAACAGGTAAACACTTTACATTGTAGATATTAATAGGATTAATGATGATGAGTAGATAAAGTAAAAGAAAAAATTGGAACATTATTCATATGATTGGATTTTTTGTTACCTTAATTTCAGTTATAGCAAGTAGACCAATGCTCAAAGTTATATTTATGGAAGTTCCTATGAATGTATGAGAGAGATGGATGGAGTTAGTCAAAGACCAAAATAGTTTATAACATGAAAAAGTTGTTCATAAAAGTTAGTCAAAGACCAAAATAGTTTATAACATGAAAAAGTTGTTCATAAAAGTTTTCATAATCGCCGGAGGTATTACACAGCGGTACTCTGTTTCTACGGAACCTCTCTGTTGCTTTCGTTAGCAATACTTTCCAAAAGTAAGATAAGCTCGATAACCAAGATAATCTGGGTGCATTTTCTTTCTTTGATATGATAATACGCTCGTTGATAAACAATTATTCTTTGACGGTGATCGATTGTAAACAAACCTCCCAGAAAGCAAAGCTTATTCATACAAATTTTCTAATGCATGTGCAACCTTCGTGTGGATGTTTGTACTTTGTCGTTTTTTTTACCTAGTGTCCGTTCTTCTTAGCAAGAAACGTGACAGCAACTTGTATGATAATTTTAATAAGCCTGGATTGTTGACAAACATTTTGCTACTGACGATGGCTGGCACAACGTGTTTGTAACAGTTTTTTTCCTTTTTAGCTGCGCGATCTGGTTGTATTTATTTAAGCTTTGTATTTAATCCTACTTTTTTTTTTTTTTTTTTTTTTTTTGCATCCTTATTTTCATATTATTATTGTATCAGTTTTTTTTTTTTTTTTTTTTTTTTTTTTTCCCAATTTTTACAGCGGTGAATCAGAATGAGGCGAAAATTAACAGAATGGAGTCATGAGATTTTTAATTTAATCCTACTTAAATAGCGCTTTTCCAGCTTGCGAGCTGCTCAAGGGGGAAGCCGATACAGGATCTGACTCAAACTGCCAAAGGCGCCCACTTTTAAAAATATATTTTGAATAAAATAATTCTTAATATTGCAGTTCTTCTTCTTATTATTATTATTAGCAGTAGTTAAATATAAAAATTTTGTTGATTTCGTCGATGTTTAATTAATTTATTTATTCATTTATATATTTGTTAAATAGTTATTGGTTTGTAAGTAATCAGCGTGGGACTGAAAAATAGAAGTATGCAAATCAGTTTTAGGTTTGAGTATTATAATAAATGACTGTAGACGATTAGTTTTTTGATTTCATAGATAATGATACAATAGTTGGGCCTTTTATGCCGATTAGTTTGTAATCAGATATTAGTATTTATACTTGAATATGATTGCATATTTCTACTTTGTTGTCCAAAGTGAAAAGTAAATACCACAGAAAAGTGGGGCCGAGACGGACACTTACGTGGCTGTAAAGAACGTGGAGACCTAGGTACTGTCAATTACAGTGCTTTTCTCCACAACCACTTTACCAAGCACGCTGTATTGATTTCCTGGAAGGGAAAAACAAAACACGAACAGTGGCTATGAAGGTGTAGGTGCGGCGAGACCGAGTAGCGAAAGTACCAACCAGGGAGTGTGAGTGGAAAAGACGAGGAAGGTGGAGAGAAGAAAGCAGTAACAGAAAGAGGAGAGGCCCGCAAGGTCAGCCCTTCACCATCTAATCCCCATCAGCAGATGCTCTTTGGGGAGCGCTCTGGGCTCCCTAATGTGCGCTCTGGCCTATGAAATATTAAAAAGCACAAATCGGATAAAAGACGAAGGTTTATTAAGTTTGGGCACCTCGGAGCCTTCATCAATTACACTTTGATGCCGACGCTGGAGCAACAATTGGATTGAGGGGAATTTATAAACTGTTTAGAAATCACAGAGGGGGACCTGGCTGCTGGCTCGATCGATGAAGGCAGGCGATGGCGGGCTCCTGGCTCAGGCAAGGTGACGGACGCGAGCTAACGCAATTTGGGCCGCGCGGGTCCGGGCCATCTAGCGTGTAAACAACGACAAGCGCGCCACCTCGCGGGTCCGGGACAGCCGCCTCTTCGGACCCGTCTTGGGAAATTGCTGGCCGTGAAAACGGCCACCGAGGTGTCAGGCCAGAGTTTGAACCTGAGATTGGCTGCCTGATTATTTCTCTCCACCTCCGTCTTTTTGGTGTCTCTTTTTAAAATTTTTATTATTTATTTATTTTTTAAAACTTACTTTGTGATGCTTTTTTAATTTTTTTTCTTTTCCAATTGCTGCTCAGGGAAGATCATTGTCCCTGTGCACACAGAGTGTCAGAGCCTGCACATGAATACGCTTGATTGTTTAAGTGTAGAATTGTTCGACCTTAGATACTCAGATTGTGTCCCCGTGTTGACAGGATCGGAAGCAAGCAGCCCAGAGGCTTGGTGCCTAATTCGTTTCCCTTTGAACGCTTCGATGATCGTTTTAGTCTTCTGAACCGACTGATTGAGGGTGTTTCATCCACATTGATCCTCTTCCACAAAACTTTCTTGCGCCCATCTTGACCTTGCAGTGGAAACAAGCTTAGGAGCATGATAAACTGGCTAGATCAGTGATGGCTCCTGATTAATTGAGCAGATAGAAACTGTATTTTCATCTCTGTTTATTTTGTGTATATACATACTTAGACCGATTGCGAATTTGCACAGATTACAGTCGCGAGTTATTAATCAGTGCGTTAATAGAGTGGAAAGTCTGAAATTTTGCTAAATTTTAAGATGTGGTGCCTTTTAACCGCTTCCACCATCCATCCTCCGCCACCCCAAAAAAAAAAGAGTGTACTGAGGGGAGGGGGGGGGGGGGAGTATACGTAAAAAAACAACGAACGGTATAAAAGCTTGTTCAATAGTTGAACAAATCACAGAAGATTCACACAAAAAGCCGCCTTTACGTTCATCATACAAACTCCTGTGTACGTTTATTTTTTTTTAAATGTCGCACAGACAGGGCAGTAATACGGAGATTTTAAGGCTATTTGGGCTTGAGAAATTCGGATTACTAAATGAGAAGCTGGAAGGCAGAGATTACACGAAGCTGACGTGTTATGTGCACAGGTCTAAGATGGGGTAAAACTTGTGACGTGAGCAAATGTCGCCTACTATTTTTACTCTTCCGCGAGCAGAATCGTCATGGAATATCCGGAACTGGCACTCTATACGGAAGGAACTAAAAGTTATTGGAACTTTCCGACCAAATCTAGCCTATTTTCACCGGAGATTATAGGCAGAACTCCGCTGAAAGTCCTTGCTCTTTATATCAGAAGCAATCATTGTATTTATCATTCGACTGCAATATAATTATGCTTAAGGACTGTAGTGAGGTCAGCATTTAGAGTGTCAGGTGTATGACGTTTGAAAACAGCGAGAGCTGAAAAGGATAGTTGATGTGAATGAATTTGGAGCAGAAAGAGATCACTTGTGTCGTCGAACCGCTGTAGCAGAAGATACGAATATTATACACGAAGGGAAGAAGACATGAATGACAGAAAGTGGCCCAACCGCTCATTCGCAATCATTCTCCGATTATGTACAGGCTCAACCTTCTATAAAGAATCTGCTCATGGGGGTTAACTTTCTCAAAAGATTAATTTTTATCTTGTCAGTTTAATGTGATACTTAATATTGAACAGCATAAGTTCTAGACCTACGTGTCGTTTACATGGATGCGTTGGTTCAGAAAGAAGTATCGAAACCCGTATTTAGCAAATCAGCCTTTATTATTTTTTTAATAAGATAAAGCGCTATATAAATAGCCTTATCATCATCATAAGCATCATCACCATCATCATCATTATCATCATTATTATCGTATCGCTTTCTTCTTCTTCTTCTTCTTCTTCGTCTTCTTCTTCTTCTTCTTCTGCGTTCCTTAGGTTTTAAGGTTTTACACAGTCTGGGATTATTGCGCTCAGCAGAGAGAGCAAAGTCAGACTCCGAGACACTCCGTTGTGTGTGTCCCTGTCTCTCCTGTCATTCCGGGGGCAACGTGTTTCATTTTCTCGTCGTTGTTTTCGTTTTCCTTCTTTTTCTTTATTTTCCTCGCCTCTCGCCTGATTACGTGCACGGCTGGGTTAACCCTGTAGGCGCCTGTCCTGGAGTCAAGACAGAAGTGCGGTTCACGTCAGCTGTTGACTTTTTGAGCTTTGGTTTGCGGCGAACGTCTCTGTCGCTGCTGTGATTTCATGGTCAGACTTGATTTGTAATTTCTTGGTTAAACTCATTTTGTGGGATTTCTCGATCAAACTTTTTTTCCCTCTGTCTCTTCAACGCTGCTTGTTGTTTTCTTAGAGGACAACTGAGAGTTGCCATAAGTGTGGTAGAACTTGATTGCCCATAATGGGCCTAGATGCTACATAACATAATTTATGTACTGCGAGTGTTAGATGATTTTGTCATATTATCTATGCACACAGTCACAGACTAGCACAGACACATACACACACGCACAAACTACAGAGAGAAACATCGTTGCCTTCGACAAACATTTTTTGGGGGGAGCCCAAGTGTCAGACAGCTTGACGCTAAACGTCCGTGTGTTTCATATGAGCGTTAATAGAATAAACGTTACCATGCCTTATTTTATACACACAAAACTAAGCCTAATCCGTGTACATTATTAAAATTGATAATAGAATAACTATTATTATTTGCTCTTAGTGATGTGTGTGTCCATATATATATATATATATATATATATATATATATATATATATATATATATATATATATATATATATATATATATATATATATATATATATATATATATATATATATATATATATATATATTATTTATATATATATATATATAGAGAGAGAGAGAGAGAGAACTCCTTGTTTCTGAGAACATGCAAAAACACTGTTTAAAATTGACGGAAACATCGGAAATATGCTACAAGGGTTCGGGTAAGGGTTAGATGTAGAACTATCCCTAGCCCTTGCCCTAACCCTTTTCTCTAGAAAATGCACTTTTTCAGTCCCAAAAACCCATTTGCCTTCTTGGATTCTTAAATTGTATGAAACCAAGTGAGGACACTATCCGGCGTCAATAAACGGTTCGAAAACATTCTCAAACGGTTCGTAAAAGACAGTTGACCTAGAAACAAATACAGCGAGACCTAATTCGTCGCCTAGAGGAGACGAAACTTACTTTTTCTTGCGTTTTCAAAGTTACCTTGGATCTGGAGACATTCGCATGTTCCCAGATAGCAAAACTGTGTTCCCAGATGACCGTACAAAGACAAATATGCCTTGTTTCTGGAGACATTTATTTATTTTATACGCTTAAGAGTATACCAGACTTCCCCTGGCTATAGAACACACTGCTTCATGAAATTCGGAGACAGTTTTAATTTTCGCTGCCTTTATCAAACTTTGTTTTGTTTGTGACAAATTAAGATTGTAATCAATCAAGACGAGAATTCCCACCCATCCTCAATCTCAATATTATCCTTCCTCCATCCTCTCTTTATCTCCTCACTGTCTCTTATCTCTCGCTCCAGATGACCCAAATGGAGTTCTAGTGCTCTCTCTCTCTCTCTCTCTCTCTCTCTCTCTCTCTCTTTCTCCTCCCTCCCCCCCCCGTTGGGGTGCCGGGGTTTTCTGTGTAAATAGTATCCCAACTTTGTGGAAATGTAGTGCTTTAAATTACCACTGTTCCTGTCATTCTTATTTTCTCTTTCTCGTTCCTAATCTGTTCTATCAATCTACTATCTTCTTCGCTAGACCATTCACCTGCCTTTTTTCTTAAAAACTCCAAAAAAAAACTACTGGTTTTTGTATGGGGTCTGTTTGTTCAGCTTGTGGATATTGGACGCTTTTTGCCAAATAGAGCTCTCTATGGTGTAGGGCTTTCTATGGTGTTATTTAGTAATATAGGCATTTTATATGTATGTGTTTTGTTTATATTTTATACAGATGTGTATATTCAATGTTGTTATATTGTAAACGGGGGTGCGCTAAATTAGAATAAAACCTCAGTGTCCCCTGCATACTGGATGCCTTTATTGTAAAGTGACCGGCTGGTGGAGTGCCTTCAGTGTTACCATTAGGGTTGTTTCAGTAGATCTTTTATACGGATCCAGGGTGAGCCTCTTCAACATAGTGGTGGTCCTGATTCGGCACTTTGCAGTCGGCTGGACCCTATAAACAATGACTAACTGATATATATATATATATATCTCTCTCTCTCTCTCGGTTTGTCTTTTATACGTGTCTAATGTAAATGCGTTTATGTATGTATGTGTATACATGGCACCTGATGCAGAGTATTTCAACAGTTCTTCATGCTTCACAAGAAAATGCCTATCCTACAGGATCTTGCGACCATGAAGCTATTCTGCATAATTATGTAACCTTAAGGGTATATAGTCTCTCTCTCTCTCTCTCTCTCTCTCTCTCTCTCTCTCTCTCTCTCTCTCTCTCTCTCTCTCTCTCTCTCTCTCTCTCTCTCTCTGTTATGTGTGTGTGTGTGTGTGTTTTCACCGATGCCCATGAAGAGCCACAGGGTTAGTGGAGGTGCGATACCCCCTGGGACGGGTGGTGTATACCTCTGACAAGCGGGGATGACAGCCACCCTGAGTGGCACCCGCCACCCACATTGCCCCGTCACTACTAGTACTCGTTTTAGCAGGTAGTGAGGTATTCCATGTTACGTGTGTTATGCTGTATATACTGTAGGAATATTCGGCGCGAAACTGTCATAGGGGGGCACTCGGCGCCTTAAGAGACAAGCTTGAATTTTGAGTGTTCTAGTATGTTTGATTAAGCCATTAAGGGGGTATTACTACGTAATAGTAGTAAGCTTCTTTTTTGTCTTCTTCTTTTTTTTAAAATTACTACGTAATAGTAGTAAGCTTCTTATTTCTCTTCTTTTTTTTTCTTTTTTTTCTTTTTAAAAAAGATGTCATTTGTCGTTTAATTGCAATTCGTTATAGGATTATTTTAAAAATAACGTTTTACTGCCATTCCTTATTAAAATATAGCGTTTTACTGCCATTCATAATCAAAATACGGAGTTTTACTGGTGCCCATGAATAAGATGTCTTATTGAAACGGGCTCTTAAAACTGATGCGGCACGGTTCTTGTCTGTCTGTTACGATTGAAAGGCGCACAATAATTACGAACATTTTCATTCGCGCACACAGTGTGCAGTGATAGCATTTCTTTACCTTTGATTTGGTTCTATGTTGATGCTGGATAGGCTTGGCATAATGTTCGTTTGTTTTGATCGGTCGGTATTGTTAAAACAATATTGAGATCTTTTTGGAATTGCTTGTTTACCACCGACGGAAGATTCGAAATGTATCATATATCAATGTAGTCAGATCTGTGAAATCGTCTAGGTTCGTAGAGCAATCTATGACGTAATACAGTGCGTTTTTCTATCTTTATTCTGATTGGTTATTGATTATGTCATTCTTTAATAGTCTACGTATTTCTCCACTGTACAGTGGGTATATGTAGAGCGCTGTCTGGGTGCTTATATTTTTTTAATGCAGTTGATTGTGTTTGCGTCTTTTGCTGAATAAAGATGGAAAACTTTATAACGACGATTCTTGTCTTGTTATTGAGTGAACGGGCTGCGTGGATACGAGCACGAGTTACACAGATTCAAGCATCGGGCCTAAATCGACATTTTCCTTGTAACTCACACTGCCTTTCTCTTCTTTTTTTTTTCTGTCGTCTTTCATGTTATTGAGCCATTATCTCCAGTTTAAATTTTGTTTATGGTTAATCCTACTCTGTATTAAATGCATGCAATCCGCATAATTACACTATCCTATCCTATCCCGTAACTCGGATGTCGTGGGGGCACCACAGATGATCGTTTAACCAGCGTACACCATCTTTCTCTGTTGTCAGCAACCCTGTTAACTTCGCTCAGTGTCAAAAAAGTCCATTCTCGAATGTTGTCCTCCCATCTCTTTTTCGGTCTCCCTCTTCTTCTAACTCCTTGCACTGTGCCTTGCAGGATGGTCTTTGCAAGGTCTATGATCTAGTGACGTGCCATACCATCGGAGTTTCCGTTTCTTCACCACGGTTAGCAGGTCATCGTGTTTTCTGTCACGTGGGGTTTAGTTGTTACTGGGCTCTGCACAATGGATGCTGTAACCCTCACGCTTTATTCGATGGGAACTGCTAGTTAGTCACCCGATGAACGACTTTAATAAATTTATTTGTTTAGCTCGGTCTGTGTTAAGGCTGGGGTACAGAGATAGATAGAAAAATGGTAAAAGATCACTGTCACACTAGCTTTCACACGGCTATGAATCATATGTAGTCCAGCCACTTGATAACAGTTAAAATCACACATTTAATTCTTCTATTCTATACAAGATTTTCGAAGTACGAATCTACCTTAAAAAGTCATGAGTCACTGCAAATAGTTCGATCGCTGATATTCTAGGCAGCTGTTATGTCTTCATTGGGCACTGGCTTTTAGATTTCATGAAGATTGGACTACTGTGGTCCGTTTACTATAGTTTCTGAAGAGTGGACTACTGTGGTTCTTTTCCTATCAGTTTGGGTGCACATCTTGCGGGTCACTTAACTGCTGTGTGGTGTGTTTGAAGTCCTTCGTTGAGGTAGCTTCTGGTACACGCTGTGTCGTGTAGTTTGGTCCCTTGCCACACTGTGGGGTCTTGCAGGGGTTTGTCCAGGGTTGCTCCCTCAGTCTTGTGCTGTAGGGGCTAAACAGCCAACTTGGTTTTCCTGTGGAGTTGGGCGCACGGGATAGCTCGCCTGCTCGTCTGTAATATAAGAGACGAAATTCTGCACAACCCTGAATAATCGGTTTGTGCAGAGCGTCTCACTGAAAGCCAAAGTAGCCCTCAGTGATAGCTCCACATCTCTATACATAAGCGACGAACATTCTGCTACGTCCGTGGTCCACTGGAATCTCAACTCTAAGTTTTTATACATACATAAATATAAATCGTGGCTAACTACACACATACAGAATTAATAATAATATAAACATTCACTGGTACAGCCACTGGTCTGCAATCATACATATAGGTTCAACAACAGTGGTTCCGTCAGGTATACAACATGGCGGCGCAACCGGTCGTGTTTCGCCACGTGGTCACGCAAATTCGGATTAGCAAGTCAAATCTATGCATGGCAAATTCTACAAACATAATTTCAACAATAATATAAATATATCACGATGAAACAGAAGTATGTTCATTTACCTGTTTGACAAAGTCAGGCCTCGTGGCTACTTGAGTGAATTCTAAAATTCACAAGTCCTGTTTCCTGGTCTATGAGTGAAGATAGTTCTCTGACCGGTCTAGCTGTGTAGACTTCGGTGTCTTTCGTAGCACTGACTTAAGCTATGCTAGGTTTTGACCCAGTCAGAACCGGCTCTAACCGCTCTGCCTGCGTCTCATTGGTTAAAACTTTCAGATTCAAGGCACACAGTGCTGACGTCACTAACTGCCTGCGTCAAGCTCGCAGTGTGTGTACCTCCTATACTGTAATCGGCTGCTGTGTAATACACTAACTTTCTAATGTTACAATGACTAAACAAGGCTAAATAGTAAATATGCAGGGTAAACTGATCTGTTCGTGACATTTTCCAATGGCTTGTGTGATGGTCTGTCGGACTTGGTCGTTGGTGATGTGCTGGGTATAGGAAATGCCCAGAAGTTTTCTGTAGCACATCATCTCCATGCTTTGTATTCTTCGTTGTAGATCTGCTGTGAGGGTCCATGTTTCGCAAGCGTATAGAAAGATGAAGATGACAAGGGAGCAGTTTTACCTTGGAATGTAGACTGATGGTCATGTCTTTCCAATTGGGCTTCAACCTTGCCAGGGCAGCAGTTGTTTGTACGATCCTGTCGGGATCCGTTGTTTGATACAATGGCTCCTAAATATTTGAAGCTATGCACTTTGTTGAGGGATTGGCCTTGGAGTTTGATGTCCGTGTTGATGCCATTGGTGTTGTTGGTCATCATTTTGGTCTTCTCTGCACTTATTTCCATTCCATAGCCTCTGGAGGTGGTGTCAAGCCTCTGTACCAGCTGTTCAAGTTCTTGTTCCTCTCCAGCCAATCCATCAATGTCATCCGCAAAACGAAGATTGGAGATTTATCTACCCCCTATGCTGACTGTGCCTTCGTGATCTGCAAGGGCATCTGACATGATGCGCTCTAGGAAGATGTTGAAGAGTGTTGGAGAGAGTATGCATCCCTGACGCACACCGATTGTTGTTCTGACCCAGTTTCCGATGGCGCTGTTATGGAGGACTGCGCTGGTAGCCTTGTCATACAGGCTATTTATATATTATATATTATATTGATAATTACACTATGTAGTTATATCCGTTCTATTTAAATATACAATATACAGTACACACTGGCCGATATAGGATCTAACTCAAACCAATACAAAATCTAACTCAAGACGCGAGAGGCGCCCACTTGGAGCCTTTGGGTGCATCGAATGACATCAAGACAACTGAGCGCAATCCTGGGCGACTAATGAAATAACTCATTGATAGCAACAATTGTGTTTACTGAATGTTTCGTATATCAGGCACCAGTCTTTTGGCAAAAATGTAATAAACTTCTTTTGGAGCAATGCAAAACAACAAGACTCTTTTAGGAAAAATAAAAAGTATAGAAATTACAATGTTACGGGCTTGATATATTATCTTTAAAACTAATCAAAAGCAGAATTGAATGTGAATGGCGAGAGGGCGTCAACCTCGAGATGTGTCACGGTTTGCCGCGTCATCTTCCTTCATTACACTACTGGACAATAAATGAAAACATTGGGCATGTGTCAGTTCATGCAGATAACCCGGTTTTTTTTTTAAAACTTTAAAATGTATTTATTTATGTATTCATTATTTTTTTATCAGACGATCTGGAAAAAGCAGCTTGCATTCCTAAATCTTAAAAAAATTCTTCCTTCCCCCCACCCCTCACCTCTTCCCATTTTCTACACTGAGAATCAGAGGCTTACACTGAGAGTGAAAGTCTGTCCAAAACAACAAAAGTCTCGGCAAGATAGAAAGCGCGTTCGTAACTCTGTTGTAGATATCGTGATCAGCAATTAATGTACACCTGACCTTTTTTTAAAAATCGTTATATATATATATATATATATATATATATATATATATATATATATATATATATATATATATATATCCCTTTTCCTGGCTCAAGGCACTGACCAATGCAAGCTCTACTTAGAGGTGCCCACTGACTTAGATCATCTATCGCCCCAGCCCACTAAGCATAATCCTCAGCAACAGGGTATGGAGGAGGCGGAACTTTGTGTTTTCAGGGTGCATTTGTGTAACTGCCATTCACTTATATAGGACCTGAACGTCAGGATCTTTAAAGTTAGTGCCATAGAATGGGTGCTTGCACATACTAGACCTCGGTTTATACTCTCATTCGAAGAAGCTAACTATTAAAAAAAATTAAAGGTTTCCAGTGTTCGAACTCGAAACTTTAAAAAAATCCGATATCGAAGTTATGAGCGTTAGTCCGATCAAACTCAGCTTAACATACATACCATGAAAGCGACATTGATCTCGTTCGCTTTAATTTAGGCATATGGTTATGAACTATTGGTAAAGTTTTAGGCGGATATACGGTATTACTAATAAGTTGCACTAAGATTTAATTGGTCTGAGACAAGCCGGGCCGTGCTACAAACATAGACCTGTTACATAATACGATATATATGCAGTCTAAGATATTCAGCGCGTCGAGCCGTTGGTCGCCTATGTGCGCCAGTGACACCTTAGCTGGCGACGTGATCCAAAACGCCTTGTTTTTGCTTGTCCGCTCGAAGCATCCTCAAACCGACTAGCATTGTGCACGGGTTTAAAGGGCCACAAAAGCGCGTATTATTCGAGTTTCCACAGGGGCTTCAACGTTTTCAGTGCGGGATTTAAGTGAGGGGCGGCGTGGCAAGCTGCCACCCAAGCAGGCCCGATCATCCACCAGCCGCAAGTCGTGTCTCCAGCTTGACGACTGCACCATCGCGACATGTACGACATTCGCTGAAATACATACGTTTAGCTGATCCAGCTGGGAGAAGTATGTTTTGAGCAACGCGCAATGCGTTGCGTTGACTGCTGAGCATGCCTACTTTAGATCAAACATCTCCATGGATGAACATTTGAAGTTTAACGTCCACACCCACCATTGGCAATACGGCGGATGGGGACAACAGTCCCAGGGGAAAAAAAAGGGATATGGACCTAAATCCACACTGAACCACCAGAGCAATCATACTGCAAAAATGGACAGTGAAAATGGCCGCTTTTATCTTGCTCACCACGGGATTCGAACCTGAATCTTCGACTACCACTGAGCTACGGCGGTGGATCATCCCCGTTTTTTGCCATAGTGAGTCAGTTCCTTCATTAAAGGGCCCCGAGATAACATATTGTAGCTCCACGGATCCTTTCCAAATTCACAGCGAGTGTTGTTCCACCGGGGGAAAAAAAGAAAAGATTAAGCACAATATTAGCCTGTTTCAAAAGATATAAATCGAAACATTCATTTTATGTGCCTATTAATAGCGTAAGGGTGGATTCTAAAAATAGCACCGCAGCGCAAATGTGTTTAATAGGCGCAGTAAATTGTTAGTATTACATGACAAGGTAAAAACGCTAAAATCCGAAGCTTCGCGGTCGTTTATCCATTATACGAACTTTTAATGTTGAAATAATGCAATTTCGCAAGGAAACTACTGGTCACAAAAGAGAAAAAGGAACATCCTTGATACCGTGACGCTTTAAGTCCGTTTTCTTTTAAACCTGATTGCTGTGACGGTGGGTCTATGGTTTCTGGGCTCTGCACAATGGAATGCTATTACCCACTCGTCTTTGTCTGCGGATATCGGCTAGTGTAATCATCCTATGACTAATCTTAATACATTTATTTATAAGTGTAGCTCTGTGTGCGGATAGGGTTATAGAGATAGGGAGAAAATGATAAAGATTCACTGACACACTAGCTCAGCTCTCGCACGGCTATGAAACATAGGTAGTCCAGACACTTGTTAACAGTAAATATCACACATTTATTTCCTCTAATCTATACATAATTCTCTAAACACTCTCTTAACTTAAATGTCCAAATTCACTTCGAATAGTTCGTTCCTTGATGGGTCTATGCTGCTACTGTCCTTAATATTTGCTACAGTCTCATCATTGGGCTATTTGTTCTGGTTGGCCTAATGTTGGTTTCAGGAGAGTGGACTACTGCACAGTCCTTCTATGTCAGTGTGGGTGCACGCTTTCGGTGTCACTTAACTGCGGGCAGTTTGAGGTGTGGTGATGGTATCTCCTTCTTGGTTGTAGACTATTGGGCTATCGTAGCTCAGTGCTAGATGCTCCACTGCAGGCCGAATGTCACGGTTGACGCTTAGTGGTCTTCCTCCTGCCTCGGGCCAACGATGCCTGCTCGTCTGCAAAATATTAGACGAATTTCTGCAATATTGTGTTTACTAAGGGTGTGCAGAGCGTCTCACTTATGGCAGAATTAGCCCTCAGTGATAGCTCCACTTATATATATATAAGCAACGAACAATCTTCTATGTCCGTGGTCCACTGGAATCTTTACTCTAATTCCTATACATATACACATCATGGCTAAACTAAACACATGGAGAAGTAATTAACAATATACACATTCTCTGGTACAGCCACTGGTCTGCAAGAACACAAATAGGAGAAACAACAGTGGGTCCGTAGGGGATACCTCATGGTGGCGAAACGGGTCGCGTGTCCGCCACGTGCATGGTCCAGCAAAGTTTGACTAACATTCACAATTCTAAACATGGCAAAACTTCACAAACATAATACAGCAATGATATCAATAAAGCACTATGAAATAAAAGATAGATCATTTACCTTTTTGATAATGTCAGGCTGTGGCTATACTAGGTTGAATTGAATTTCACCCGTCCCTGCTTTAGTCTTCTGCTAGCGATCTTTCAGAGCGTTGCTCCATCTCGTGTGAGAGTTAGACACAGAATGACTGCCTAGCCTTGCGGTCAGCAAAAGCCCGCGAAAACTAGTACTACAAGTGGCGCCTCTAGCGGGTGTCTCTGGCCATACGTCAGCTGAATGAGGTCACTGCCTAACTGAGCCAGCGTTAGCGTACACATGCTTAGCACACAACTGACTTGCGTCGTCTGCTTGGCGTCGACTTTAATTTACAAAGTCTACAGCAGGCTGAACTATTTAAGGCGAGAAGTCTTAGTGCAGGGTCTAAATAGCCTTCTGTGACAATTGCCATGTTGTTGTTTTGTTTGTTTGTTGTTGTTGTTTACAAAAATTATAGGAATGGAAAAAAGTTGCATTTAGCCTAATAAACGCGGCCTTTGTGTGTGTGTATGTGTGTGTGTGTATGTGTGTGTGTATGTGTGTGTGTGTATGTGTAGAAGGGGGAGTGAGAGAGGGGCGCGGGCTCGCGCGACTTTTTGTTTTAAAATTCCCACCCCCTCCTCCCCGCTCCACACACCACCACACCGCGCCCCCTCGGGATTTCTAATTAGGGTTTGGAACAGGTTGTTGCTCAAAGCAGTACCAACTAATTCATTGCACATTCTGAGTGGTCTTGGTAGTGTAATATTCCAACGCTGCAGTTTTGTGCTAAAAGCGTCTATATTGTCTGTCTCAGACATTTAGACGTATATGTATATCTGATGTGTATTTTGTATGGGGGTGCAAGCTTGGCTCACTGGATAATGCGTGACGGCATGTGGCACCCTCCTGTAACCACAGACCAGAACTAGACACCTATACAACAAACATAAAGGGTCAACAAACCTGCATAGCCAAAACATACATGATCTGCTACACCACATTGTCAAAAGCATAAGGTCCTGTCCATAGACTAAGAGAGCCTGGTGACAAGTCCCCTATACGCTGATGTGTCCGGGGACGGTAATCTACTTGAACTGCCATAAGACTAGGGCTGCAAGCTGCTGTTCTTTTCTGATTTTTTTCTTTTCTTTTCAAACCGTTGTAATTTGTATTTTATTGACACTATGCAGCATAAATAGGCATACGCTACTTCTACAAACAACAACAACAACAACAAAACAACAACAACAACCACAAAGAAGAAAGAAACATTCATGGGACTGGCGCTTGTATTTGTTTCCGTTTTTCAAAATGTTTCCATTGTAAGTTGTTGACAGGATGCTTTAAAGGTATTCAGAACAACGCATCAAGCTTCTACAAAACGCAAACATTATGTTCTGTTGTTGGATTCCTGTGTGCTAGTCTCTCCTTATTCAAACTTGTGTTCGTAAAGTGTTTTTTATTTTCGTATTTTTTTAACAGCGTGCTTTTGCGGTGAAAAACACACAAACTGCTCCCACAAATAAAAATGCATGCATAGGAGTGACACTTTCATTATTTATTAACGTAACGTGTTGGCTTTTACCGAAACCTTTGTACAATAACAGGCTACACATCCTAGATGAGCTCTTAATATTGATGTTCAGGTGTATTTTTCTTCTTTTCTTAATGGCATCTTAAGTTAAATCAATCCTTGTAATCCTTCCAGTTTTGTTGTTGGTAGTATGGTAAATGGAGGGTGCTGGGTGAGTGGTTTTTGCATTATTTTCAGTTTACATGGTCTTTACTATATGTTCTACTGTACAGTGACGATCGGCTATTTTCTAGTAGACCTACGCTAATATTCAAATACCGCTGATTTTAAAGCTCTGCAAAGGACCCGGTTGTTCTTTGCCTTTGTTGAACAAGATTGGGTATGTTCAAGTCGATCAGTCCCTAGCAGATTGAAATTATCAAATCCAGATCCGTGTCCGCTTGTATAGTGCACATCCCAATCGAGCTCGGGGCGCTGGAAAACCAGATACCCTTTTTCGATTGATATGTGAGCCCACCTTCAAACACTACAGCGATACTCCAGAGATGGTTTGTTTGTTTGTATGTAGATTATAGTCACACGACACTTTCGCATATAGGTGACTACTGGACCGATTTATACTGACACCAGCGGGCCAGTTGTTGGTAAAGGGGAAAATAATATGATCACACGTTGACCAATCCGGGATTCGAACCAGCGACCTTTCGGTTACTAGCAAGACGCTCTTACCAACTGAGCTACCCGGCCCCTCATCCAGAGATGGTGCCGTTCGCATCACCTCTAGTAAGATTCATTCAATTTACACCGCACAGGTTTTACTGAGAGCAGTTCTCCTGAGATTCAGTCCTCATTGATTTAGGCCACTGTGGCTACTACTACTACTACTACTGTGACGAAAATGAATGCGTTTGCAGCGCATAATTGTATGACACTTTCAAGGGTTTGGGTTGTTAATCTGACAAGCCACTTGAAACGACTCGAAATGTTCCACACTGCAGAGTGTGTACATAGGCTTTGCATTTAACAAATTAAGTCTCAATAACTGTTGCACGAGTGCTTGCCACATCCTTGCGGCTTGCGAGAATAAGAATGCAAGGGGATAGGCTTTTGCTGTTGTGTGTCAAACATTCTGAAGTGTCTGGGGAACAAAACAGCGAAAACATCGTAGATACGCCCGGAAGATTATTCCTATTTGATGTAAATACTGTCGAATAATGAACAGAGTTGTGTGTGTGTGTGTGTGGGTGTGCGTGTGGGTGTGGGTGTGTGTGTGTGTGGGTGTGGGTGTGGGTGTGTGTGGAGTGGAAGAATTATGTATCGGCGGTGGTAGTTGATGAAGAAGGTGGGTTACTGGTGCATTTGAAATACAGCAATAACTTAAGTAGACGTTTTTCACTGTTGAAACGCCGTGGCAGTTGGGTAAAATAAAGAGGGCATCATGATTATACACCAAGCGTTGATGTTTTAATGAAATATATGCCGCCCATGATTTTAAAAAAGAAAGAAAGAGATAATCCAGTGAGTTCAGCTGTGTTACCAAATGGTAAATAAAGGTCATATCGTTACATGAAGATGAAGAACATTGAATACTACCCAGCAAAAGTTCATGTGCAGCTTTGGATAACCATACTAAAATGGAAATAAAGAGGAAAAAAAAGCGCAGTTCACTGCTCCATTTAAACCCGTTTCAGTATGTAAGAGATAGCACATCACTGTCACTGTGCATCTTCTCTGCCCCTTTGTGACCAGCAGACCATCTGTGAAATTGGGGGGATAAAACTGATCGGCCGCAGACAGCATCATCTGCTACACAAGTAGCCTATCTGGGGATAGACGATGATCAAGAGGCGACAGACACAAAATCGCGTGCAAGCGAGAGGGCATAGCCCCATCGTCATCGTTAAAAAGCAAACATCAGAGAAGAAAGGATGCAGCAGTTTGAGAACGGAAACATTGTTGACAAAGGAAACATTATACTATACAAGAAAAATAATAAACGTCATAGAGAAAGGAAATGCATTAAAAGAAGGGGTGGAGGCCGGGTTCTTCTGTTTTGTAGACAAAGAGATTGAAACTATATAAAGAGGGATTGATAGTTTAATATGTGCGCCTTTCAACTACAGAAGAATGTTTCAGGTGGGTGAAAATCGAGAATTTAATTTGTAGGCTATCATGTGCAGACTGTTCAGCCACTAGTTGTTTTCAGAGTGTCAGCCTTGCACGTTTAAGTTGAAAGATAATCATAATGGAACACAATCATGGACACACACACACGCACGCAGGCACGCACGCATACACACACACATACACACACACACAAGCGCGCGCGCGAGTACTACATATTCCATTCTTGGATGCTAATTTTTACCAATAATAATAGTGAATCGTTTTCCTTAGTTCCCATGTAGACATACGAACATCCACTATGCCTACTATGATACTGTTGCTGAATTTCTTGCTTCTTGCAGTCTGACCATCCCTCCCTTTTTCCATGGTATGGCTACTTCCTTATCCTGTTTTGCACGCACCAAAATTTTAGCATATGCGTAGTCTATAGTAACCATAAAGATACTTCTTTTCGCAATAAAAATGATCTGTTTCCTGTACAAAGTGATGAAAAGGCGCTTCCATTTACATTGGACACTGCCATCCCAATTTTGCCGAAGTCTCGGCTTTTTCACTGCTCTCAGTGATTGCTCTGTCCTCTGTGAAGGAATAAGGAAACCAAAAAGAAACAGCGCAGTTATCAAAATAGTCAAGAAATCACTACTGATCAGTTTAACTTTCAATACTTTTTGAAGCCACTTCTACTTGGTTTCGTAACCTTCAACAGTAATTTCGAAGTCGAGGAAATTGAAAGTGGCTATCACGTGTCGGCGTCATGAATACGCATGCGCCCAGACTGCGTTTCTATGGCGACATGCGGGGAGCACTCCTTTTTGCCCCCTGTACGATTGTGCATCTCCTGAGGGTCTTCCTTCATTATCTCAATAATCACTTCGCTGGCACTTCATCGCTGCCTTGTAATAATAATATGATAACTTTCCAGTGAGCTGCACTCTAGTCGTGACAGCAGCCTTAAGAGATTATACAGCCTCAGAGAATGAGAAGGTTATAGGTTACGGAGCACAGAACTAATGTTGTAGCAACGAAGACACCGATTTCAATGGCTTGTCTTTAACAAGCTCTTACTACAACGACATTTCAAAGGTAAGTGGTTTTAAATTTGGCGAACAAAATTCAGCAGACTGAAGTGGTGTGTCTGATTAGTGGTGCAATATTATGGGTGGGAAAAAGTAGAAGTTGGTTTCAAAATCACCAAGTAACGACTTTTCACCAAAGGCCATGATGACGAAACAACTGCAATTGTCATTTCCGGTTCTGGGACACCGGCGCCATGTTATTTTCTCACCAATTACTCCTTCCTCATCGGCATGTGAGCATTTCTTCTGCGGTTTCCATAGCAATTAGGCTCTAAGAAGGCGTCTATTAAAGCGCCTGTGTAATTTGTCAGCAATTATTCTTTTCCTTTTTGAGTCATCCGAACATCTTGCAGTTCAGTTATAAAAAGTTAAACCTTCGTGTGTCCAATGGGCTCGTCTAATTTAGCCTAGTAGGGCCGTTTGTACTAACACATTTTCGTTTATGTGGATATGAATGAAATTTACATTTGAATTGCAGCTTAGTTTTACACATGATTATTACAGATGTTTAACTTTTACGATGCTGTCAATACAAAAAATGCTGTCAACATTATGATCAAAGACTGAAGACAGCGGAAGAACGTAATATAAACTGGAGTATACATTTAAACATTTAACATTTACTAAAGAGGTTTACCATAAAGCTGATTACCCCCACCGCAATCTCTCCAACCTCTAATCCCCAGCCAACAAAAAAAAAACCACAAAACAATCAAAACAACAGCAACAACAGCAAAGTGTTTTTTTTTTGTTTTTTTTTTTTTGTTGTTGCTCGAATTTATAAACACATGCATGAGCTGTCCAGTCCTTTCGCGCACAGTTGCATGCAGAGCGTTGTTGTGCTGTGCCGTGACGCGTGTTTGGGCAATCTGTCTGCAGTGATTGAGCGGCCCTGGTATTAGCGGCCATTGATTCGTCATTCACGTGGTCATTTAGATCGGGGCACTCGATTTTCCCCCCTCCCCGAAACCTCATTAGAAACCCCTGTCGTTTGCCGCCCTTCGCTGGCAACGGCAGATAACTGCTTGTTCCCATAATGCTGATTACCGCCCCTCTGCTTTTACTTTCCCTTTACCGACATTGTGCCGCTTTTCCTCCGAGTCTCCCAACAAAATTGTCTTCCCTTTTCCCGGACCCTCTGGCGAGGCATGCGCCGCACTGTGTTGGGAAGGGGCAACTTCGTTACCAGACACAACAGCCGACTTCGCCTGACTCTGACGCTGATGCTGCCAAGCACGAGCCTTAGCGCTGTCTAACACCGTGGATTTGCCTTGGATGAAGATGATGATATGATGATGATGATAATGATGATGATGATCACACATTATGGTGATGATAGTGATGATGATGGTGGTGATGTTCATAATTACTAAAGAAGAGTAGGTGATGATTTTCAAACTTAAGCTCCATATTTTTTAAAATGTATTTATTTATTTATTTATTTATTTATTTATTTATTTATTTATTTATTTATTTATTTATTTATTTATGTATTTACTTATTTTAGGATGAAGTTCACTGGCATTGTAAACAATACCATGCGGTTTTTTCCCGGCCAGTTTTAGCAGCTGTCTGAGTGAGTTTAAGATGTGACTAGTTCTCCGATAATATGTTTTTAACAACTCAGGTGAATGGGGTGGTTGGGTGAGGGGCGGGGTGGGTTGTCTGAAATTTTAGTAAGATTTATGGAGATTCACATGCCACTCAGCCAAAAGTATTCGGACGAAGGAAGCTAGGACCGGAAGCGCCTTAGATTCTGATACACAATCGTGGTCGCACAGCGCCTATAGCTAAAAACCTCCTAGGCTACTAACTCTTTGGAATGCAGAGAGCTCATCGGACTCTCTTCTCTGTCTTTCATTTGTTCCAAAGAGACTGATTGAGCTGGGCCATGAAGAATGAAATGATTTTCTTTCAATTGACCGGTCTAATCGCCCGATTTGGGTCCACGGGCATAGTAGAGGCGCTGATGTGATTTGCTTGTCGTGAAGCTGGTCGGTCGTAGTCTGCATGCCAATGCCGTTTACGATCTTTTCCTCACGACAATGCCCTAGCTCGCTGTCCCGGCCTCATGTTCTCCATGGCCATTCCTTTACACTACTCTTTCCTTTGTTACTGTTTTCTTCACAAATATTAACTTCATTTTCTTCCAGCACCACACGCCCATCTCAGAAAGTCTTACCCCTAAACGTTTTTGTTGCAGCATCACACATCTAACCCACCTAAACTGTTTGTACAAAAAAATATATTTTTATTTTATTTTATTTTACAAATCCGTCTGCTGGAACGCTGTGAACCCCCCCTTTTTTATTTTTTAAATAGGTATAATCAAATTTACTGAGCAACAACAGTTTTTACAAGGGCGCCATACTGCTGTATGGTCTAAGAAAGGGAATGTTGAGTGCATGAATAGACTTAGAACTCAGTGTCATTCTTTGTTTCACAGGGAAATCTGTATGCTCAAAGCCAATGTCATGTTCCTCCGATTCTTTATGCACTGCCTTATGGCTGGCTAGTGAGCGTAGGTCCATTCTTTTATGTGTGGCTTCGTTTATGTATACATATCCTCTTTGTTCTAAGTATTTGGACTAATTTTTTAACCTTCGTCGAGTCTTCTTTATCCGTTTGTCGGTCTGTGTGTGTGAACTACTAGTTTAGTCTTTCGATCCTCTTGTCTCATACAATGCTGCTTTTATGTTATATTGTATTCGCTGTGTGCGCTCCAAGATTACTCTTTATCTCCTTGGCTAGTTCTTAGTTTTAGACAGATGCCATGTTGTCTTTCTCTTCAACACCATACACAGTCCTTCGCTAAGCACGTTGCTGTAAACATTGTTTATGCTGAAATACAATGTACATAACGGCTTTCAGGTTTCAAGTCTTTGAGTCTCTAGTTCTCCACGATAACGGTTTTGCTCTGACTCTCTGTCTCACATGGCTGTAGCCGACTCTCTGTTTTTGTGTGTCTTTCTCTCTTTAGTTCCTCGGCTAACTCTCATTTTCAGGCAGAGGCCATGTTGTGGACAGGGCGCGGACCGGTAATCCGTTTTGGCCGCCGGGAAGAGTGGCACATCCACAAACTTTAGAGGTTCTAAACGAGACGAACGAAGCCCCCTCGGGAAATATCCTGCCCTGAACACGCGGAATCAAGCGGTCCCGGAGAAGATATTTAGCTTTTCAAGCACCCCTTACCCCCATTTTAGCTTAATGCTCTTTTCCTCGCTCGCCCTTGCACGAGGTTCTCTTGAAGACAGCGCGTGACGAGGGCGACGAACTTAAAATTTTAGGTAAAATTTGTGATAAAAACACTACATTGGCCAGCTGTTTATGTTGGATCTGCGCAAGGCGTTGAAATGTTTGTTCTAATCGGCGTGTATTTCAAGATGTAGGATCCTTATAGACTGTCGCACATGGATGATCAGACGTTCCTTCTAATGTACAACAAAGTATTGTGTGCTCTACATTTATATTGTCGAATGCAAACTTTAGGTTCCCTTTCTAGTTATAATGACGTTGACGTAGGCTGTGGTCGTTTCATTGGACAACAGCATTTCGACACCAAACAAGGTTACTCTAAAATTCCGAACTGTGAACAAACAACATGGTGATCACGCTTCAGATTACCTTTCATTTAACTCACTACTATTTATCCTTGAAATTAAAAACAAAGAAAAGTTGAAAACTTTTCTCGCAGCCGTCTCCTTTTCTCATTGCTTGCCAAGTCCAAACATCGAGAAAGAGGAATCTGACGGAACAACTCACGTAGTCTCGCACAAAACAGCGTGACGAGGTCGGCAAGAAACGAGATGAGGGGAAATTGGTCGGAGGTTTGGCAAAGCGGGTCCTATTTGGCGGCCACAGAATCTTTGAGTATTCAGCCTGACTCGGTCCATGGCCTCGACAGCGTGGAATTAAGCGGCAAACGAGTTGAGGCTAGAGAAGCTGCCTGGCGCAGATCATATCAAAGAACCACGGGAAGACCGTTGTGGATTAGAAAATATGTAGATGGAACTGTATTCGCCCAGTTACCCAGAATATGTGCGTTGATGGGTTGAAGAATTTATATCAGGCACCACGACGAAACGTTAAAGATATAGATCGTAATACACGAACGTTCGCTTTAAAAACAAGTTCTAACTCCAAATTGAGGCTTTGTTTGCAATGCAAAGTTTGAGTGTAGAGGAGGAGAGACGATCGAGTAGAGATTAAGAGAGTTTTTTTAGGAGAAGTGGATAGTTGCTGCACTTGGATTTTTGATCACCTACGTTTCACTCACCTTTTCGTTCTTTCTGTTTTGGTCTTCTTAGGTTTCAAATGGGTTTTGTTTGCAACGGGTTGGCGAAAATGGCGGGCAAATGGCGCGCAAATTGGAGGCAGACAAGACGCAAATGACATTCAAGCACGTCAGCGGGGTCTCGTTTGTTGTCGGCTGTTCCTAAACTTTATTTTACTCCTCCCAATCACTTCTTGCCACCAGCCACCTTTCCCCAGCCCCGCGCCCTTGTGTCGTTTCTTTTCGGTTTCCAACTCTTTACCCTCACCCCTTCCAAAGTTGTGATCTCATCTCCCCTCTCCCCCCCCCTCGCCCTCCATTCCCCTCCTCCCTTTTAGCGAACACCTTTATCCCTTCCAAATCTATCTAGCTCCTAGTTCCTCCTTTTTTTTGCTGTACACTACTAGCTGTCTTTATCCTAGTAATGATAGTGTAGAATTTGTTCCAGTTTGTGTTAAATATATTTAAAGGTATATTATAATAATGTCTTGATGTTAACATTAATCGATGTTCAATCTAATGTTGACAAGGCATGTATATTGTACACAATTATGCACGGCCTGGTTGACGTAGTTTCCCCCTCTGGATTGTGCCAGCCAACTAACTGCCCGTTGCACCAGGAGACACCAACAGAAGATCGAACTTCCTCACAGCTGGACTTATACCTGTTACCGGCAATCTGTGTATTCAGTCAGTACGTGTATTGTCTAAACAAAACCAATAAAACAGTCACTTCGGGTTTTGTCTGTGACCACTAGCCAATACATGTAATGAATAAAATTTTCAGTCAATTTGTGTATTGTCTGAATTTTGACCCACTTCAATACTCACACTGACTGACTGTTCATTTTAGTCAATGCGTGTTTCGCTCAGTGAAGTCTTCTGACAAAGTTTCAGAGCATATGCGAGCGTAGAGCATTATTTATATTACACAGAAATGTAACGAGCTCAGATCATAAACCTTAAGACGTGTTAATCGGCAAAAGTAATTGATAAAGTTCAATGTCTTGTTTGAAAATATATCACTACGACTTCAGCGAAAATGTCGTGATGACGATTGCGATTTCAAACAAACCACCAACCATAATTCCAGACAAAACCAGGTCGATCATTAATCCCAGACTTGCTTTGGCTCCTCACCACAAATGATGGATATGAACGAAAAAGAACACAAGTTTTTAAACAAGCTGGCCAACATTCTAGTGACGAAAGATTCCAGTTGCTTGTTGACTGATGCTTGAATCTTGATGTGTAACTCGATTTCGTTTGTCCACGCAGCATGTTCACTCAGCAACAAGCAGGAGTCGTCGTATACAGTTTTTTTCAACTTTATTCAGCAAACACCAACAACTGCCTACAAGAGCGCTTTCCAAAAATCACTATCAAAAATCACTTTTTCAAGCAGACAGTGCATTACTTATATAGCCTCTCAGCAATCCAGAAAATCCCCCGTTGGGGTGCCGGGGGTTTCAGTATAAATAGTATCCCCACTTTCTGGAAATTTAGTGCTTTAAATTCCCACTGTCGCTGTCTTTCTCATTTGCTTTTTCTCATTCCTGCTCTGTTCTTTCAATCTGCTATACTATCTTCTTCTTCGCTAGACCAGTCACCTACCCTTTTTCTTGAAAACTTTTCCGGGACAAGACTCTTTATTTGTGTATGAGGTCTGTTGGATCAGCTTGGGAATATTGGACGCTTTCTGCCAGGTGGTCACTAGGGCTTCCTATGATGTTATTATTTAGCAATGTAGGCATTTTATATGTATGTGTTTTGTTGATAATTTATAATGATTATATTCTATTTTGTTTTTGTAAACGGGGGTTCGATAAATTAGAGTACAGCCTCAGCGTCCCCTGCGTGGAATGTCTTTATTGTAAAGTGACTGTCTGGTGGAGAGCTTTCAGTTTTACCACTAGGGTTGTTTCAGCAGATCTTTTATGCGGATCAGGGGTTGTCCGGTCCTGATTTGGCTCGGAAGAGTCCGCTGGACCTAAAGCAATAATCATGTAATGTAATGTAATCCAGTAAAGCTTAGTCCATTCAAGAATGACGCAATAACACCCACGCAAACTAAAACTCGTCACCGGAACTGTCTTACAACATAGAACATTTCTCAGTTTAGAAGTATTGCCTAGCTATTACCAGATAGTTCTAGAATTTTCGATCAATAATAAACAAGTAATTCCAGAAAATTATCAACAATACTACAACAATATTGACCGACGAAAATATCAACATTATACAAAGCTTTTTCTAGCAACAGCGCAGAATCAAATCAAAGGTAATTACACGCTATCATTGCATGCTTTGCAAAATAAAACGTTAGGAACTATAGTGCGCGCCCCAGTCGTAACGACGACGCGGAATTCTCTCTCTCTCTCTCTCTCTCTCTCTCTCTCTCTCTCTCTCTCTCTCTCTCTCTCTCTCTCTCTCTCTCTCTCTCTCTCTCTCTCTCTCTCTCTCTTCAATAATGGTATGGCCTCCCTGATTGCATTCAAGAATTAGATGTAACTGACAGTGAAACAAAAAGACAAACAGAGAGAGAGAGAGAGAGAGAGAGAGAGAGAGAGAGAGAGAGACAGACAGACAGACAGACAGACATACAAACAGACAGACAGACAGCCAGGGACAAGGAGGGACAAAGTGAGAAAGTTGTAAATTTAAATGTGTACTTTTTAGGCTTATTTTTAATATTTAATAACTTATACTTAACATAGTTTAGTTGTGTGGATGAGTCACTGTGAGTGTGTGTATTGAATGATTGTGTGTTCATTCATTTATTCCTGTTTACAACCAGTTGAAATTTAAATGCCGAATTACAGTTTAGTCAATTCGTGTATTGGCCAGAGCATTTTTTTTAAAGACAATACACGTATTGACTGGAAATTTTTAGTCATTACATATATTGGCTAGTCAAAACACGAATTGACTGATTTTTTTTAACAGACAATACACGTATTGACTGAATACACAGTGTTACACTCATTCGATGTTGGTGTTTTTCTATCAGTATCTGATTCAGCCCCAATGCGTGAATGCTCCTGATGAGTGTAATCTCGGATTCGATTATCCACGCAGCCTGCTCACTCAGCAACAAGTCAAAGTCTTCGTATGAAGTTTTCCACTTTTATTCAGCACACATCAACAACTGCATACAATCGCCTTTTCACTCTCAACTTTTTACTTTCCAACTCACTATCAACAACAACACATTCAACACTATTTTGAAACAGTGCGGCGTTTATATAGTCTCTTGATACTCCAGAACAATTTAGAACACGGTAGATGACGCACTACCACCAATCAAACTAAAGATCGTCATCACTGACTTACGTCATACATCTCTCTAAACCTTCCAGGAACGTTCTCAAACTTCGATATTTATCGGGAAGTTTCCATCGATAGTAAATACTCAAATCTAGAGAATTCTCCAATAATATCGACTAACGAAAATTATCAACGTTATACAAAGCTTCTTCTAACAACAACACAAACTCAAATCAAAGGTAAATAAACTCCATTATTGAATACTTTGCAAAACTAAAAAACTTGGCAGAGTTCAAGTAGGTTAGCGGCTTGTGATCAGTCTGTAGTACGAACTTCACTCCTTGTAGGTATAGTTCGAACTTCCGGATTCCCCATATGATGGCAAGGCACTCTTTCTCCATGGTCGAGTAATTTTTCTCAGCCCTGGACAGCTTCTTGCTGGCGTAACTGACAGGAAATAGTTTCCCTTCGTGTTCTTGCATCAGTATGGCGCCGATGCCTTCGTCCGCTGCGTCTGTTCTTAAGACGAATTCCTTGGAAGTGTCAGGCAGTCGTAGCACCGGATCCTTCGAAAGGAGGTCGCGCACAGTCTGGTATACCTTCTCCTGAGACGGTCCCTACTGCACTTGGTTCGGACAGCCTTTCCGTACCAGGTCCGACAAAGGTGATGTGATGGCGGAGTAGCTCGGTACGAACTCCCTATGATATCCAGCTAATCCTAGGAAAGATCGCACCTGCTTCTTTGTTTGGGGACGTGGAGCGTTCAGAATTTTGGTGACGTTTTCTAGCAGAAGCCTCTTTTGTCCTTCTTTCAGCGAATGGCCGATAAAGTCGACATTGTCAGTTCCCAGAATGCACTTACTGGGTCTCACGGTCAAGTTGGCTTCTGTGAGACGGTGAAACAGCTCCCTCAAGGTCTGCAGATGCTCTTCCCAGGTGCGAGTGTGGACTAGCAGGTCGTCCCAGTAACACACGACGTTGTCCATCCCACTGAGCATCTTCCTCATTCCTCTCTTCAGGGTAGCTCCGCTGTTGACCATGCCAAAGGGCATCCTAAGGCACTCGTACGTCCCATCAGGAGTTATAAAAGCAGTCTTTGGTATGTCCTGTTGACGCACGGGGACTTGCCAATAACCCTTGCTGAGGTCAATCTTTGAGAAGATTCTACTCCCCGATAATTGGCTGAAGAGGTCTGCTGCAGTAGGCATCGGCTCGGGGTCGAAGACGGTGATCTTATTAACCTTCCTGTAGTCGATGCATACTCTGTTGCTCCCGTCCTTCTTCTTCACAACCACGACAGGGGATGCGTAGGGGGAACTGGACTCCCTGATGATGCCCATCTTCAGCATCTCATCGATGTCTTTCTTCAAGGATTCACGGGCCGTGAAAGGGATCGGGAAGGGTTTTGATCGAACGGGAATATTTGAAGTGAGGTGGACTAGACTTCATGTTCGACCAAAGTCGTAGAGCCTGGGACATCGCTGAAGCAATGGGGAAACTCGCCCATAAGGTCCTTGAGCTCCAACTTTTGACCTTCCGTCAAGCTCGGTCCTAGCTTAACATCATCGATGCCTTCTTTGCTGTGGAAGTCTCCAAGTTCCAACAGTTCCTCGCTGTCAAAGCTGTTGTCGATCTCAGCTGCTGTTGCTGCATGCACAGTCTCTGATGGCCTTTCCACGTACAGCTTAAGGAGGTTGGCGTGGTATATCTTGGAATGCTGGCCGACCTTCACCTTATAGTCGTTGATCCCCACCACGGTCTCCACTTCGTACGGGCCTTTCCACTGCATCAGCAACTTATTATGATCAGTAGGTAGTAGCACCAGCACTTTGTTGCCAGGTTTGAACTTCCTGTTCACGGCCCTACGATCGTAGTAGTGCTTTCCACAGTCTTGGGACCTCTTCAGGTTTTCTCTGGCTATCTCGAGAGTCTGCTCCAGCTTCTCCCGTAGCTCAAACACGTACTGGTAGCTATTCTTCACCTCTGGGGTGTCTACTTCTTTCGTCCACAGTTCTTTTAGGATGTGCATCGGCCCTCGGATGGTTCTTCCGTACAGCAGCTCGAACGGAGAGAAGCCGGTGGACTCCTGCGGTACTTCTCTGTAGGCGAAAAGTAGGGCGTTGATGTAGCGATGCCATTGTCTGGGCTGCTCACTGCACAGTTTCTTCAGGGTGGACTTCAGCGTAACATTGAACTTTTCGACGAGCCCGTTGCACATTGGATGGTAGGGTGTCGTAGTCAAATGCCGGATGCTCAACAGTCTGTTGACCTCCTTCATGCAGTCAGAGACGAACTGCGTCCCGAGGTCTGTCAGAATTTCTTCAGGCACTCCAAGTCTACTGAACATGTCCACCAGTGCCTCTGCCACAGTCTCAGTGTCAATCTTCTTCAGAGGGACTGCTTCTGGGTACCGAGTCGCATAGTCCACTAAAGTCAGTACCCATCGATGACCTTCTTCACTCGGAGGTCTTATTTCGCCGATTAAGTCTAAGGCCACCCTCTTGAAAGGTCGGTCGATCAGAGGCATCCTCTGCTTAGGTACTTTCGGGACCCTTCCTCGAGGTATGGTCTTCTGGCAAATGTCACATGATCGGCAGAAACGGCTAACGTCCGCATGAAGTCCTGGCCAGTAGAACACCGCCTGGATTCTGTCTGACGTCTTTTTGATGCCTAGGTCACGGTGACCTCCCATGATGGAGTCGTGAGCTACTTCCATCACTTGGCGCCTTAAGGGTAATGGTACCAAGACTTGATGTAGTGGTTTCCCTCCGTTGACCCTCGGGTGCTGGAAGATTCGGTACAGGATCTTGGCCTTCACCTCAAAATAGACCGTGCCACTGCCTTTGGTCACGTGGTCTTGGCGGTTCCTGTACTTGTTTAAAGTGCTATCAGCTTCCTGGAGCTGGATCAGTTTATCTCTGTCCACGATGGCAGCTTTTGAGTTGTCGGCGACCTTCAGTGGCGTAGTCGTCTTATCTCTCTTGGCCTGGGCCCTGGTTGTAACAGCACCGACGATCTCTGGTCGGCAGGGCTGAGCCGGAGTAGCCACATTGTCCCGTAGCAGCTCTGTAAGGTCTCCATCGGGAAATGGCAATGGATCCTCCTCCACAACTTCGACACGTTGGGTTGAGGCAGGACTCCATTCCGAATCGGGGTCGTCGGGTCGTCTCGCGCCGTCGATGTTCCCGATCATCAAATCGTATAGCGGCTTCTTCAAGCAAACCGCTTCTACTTCGCCTATGTAGAAAGGAGTGCTGACTTGAATCTTCGCAACTGGCGCTCTCACACATTTGCTTTCGGCCATAAGTGTCCATTTAGAATCGCCAGTGAACTGTTCTTTAGCGATTAGATCTTCTCTGACGATGACCCCACTGCAGCCAGAGTCTCTTAGGACAGTCACTACATGATTTCCGACGCGTCCCTTGGAAACAGGCATGTTCTGGACGGTCACAGCTGCGCTAGCGACGACGGGGATGGATTTCCCGTTGGCAAGGAGAAGTTGGCCATCAGTCATGCACTCTTGCACGTCCGCAGGAGTAGCTGTGCGCTCGGTCTCACTCGGAAGAATGACGCTCCCGCCGCACACTTGATGGTCAGATCTACTGGTTTGCCGTTGATTGGAGAACCGCCTCTGCCGGTTGCCCGCTGCTGCGTTGTCCGTACTGCTCCGCTGTCCGCTACTTTTGTTTTGAGGACAATTAGCCGCCCTGTGGTCTGTAGCGTTGCAGGTGAAACAGCCTCTTGAATGCCCTTCCCTGGGAGGAGGCGTGGAGTCCGTCTGTCTCTGGCGCGTCTGGCTCCCCTGGATCTGGTTCCCATGGTTTGCAGTTTTCTGAAATGGCTTCGTCGCCTTGGGTGGCCCCAGCGTTTTCCCGTGAGCGAGGAGATATCTTTCAGCAACCTCGGTCACATCATTAAGCGTCTGCAGCTTCTGTAATTCTAAGTGGGTCGCCAGGTCCTTGTGACAGGCATTGAGGAATTGCTCCTTCACGATCAGGTCATGGAGACTATCGTAAGACTTCCCTTTGCCTGATAGTTCCACCCACTTGTGTAAGTATGACGACAGGCGCTCCACAAATTGCTTTGGTGTCTCGTCTGACAAAGGCCGGTATTCACGGAAGCGTTTACGGTAGCCCTTCTCTGTGAAGCTGTAGCAATGCAATAGGGCCTCTTTCAAAACGTCGTAGTTTTTGGCGTCATTGTTCGACAGTCTGGTGTAAACTTCGAGTGCTTGCCCCGTCAGAAGTGCACTCAGTCGAATTGCCCAGTCTTGAGGTTGCCAGTTAGAGCTTTCAGCGAATCTCTCAAATCTCGCTAGATAACTGTCGATCTGGTCCTTCCCGTCGACGAACGCGGGCAATTTTGGAGCCTTGTTGTCGCTGATAACTTGTGGCGCATGCTGATTGTTTTGGATACGCGCCAATTCTAGCTGGTACTGACGCTCACCTTCAAGACGCTTCAGCTCGAACTCTCTTTCTTCACGACGTCGTTGCTCTTCTTTTTCTTGCCGCTGCTGTTCAATTTCTCTTTCTTCACGACGTCGTTGCTCTTCACTTTCTAGACGCTTCCGTTCTAACTCTATTTCTTCTCGGCGACGCTGTTTTTCCTTTTCTAGACGCTTCTCTTCTAATTCTCTTTCTTCGCGCCGTCGCTGTTCTTCTCTTTCTTCACGCAATATTCTCTCCTGGAATTTGACGTACTCCGTCAGCTGTTTGCCTTTTAGGTTTAGTTCAACCCCTTTCTGCCAGAAGTCGGCCATCTTGATGCTTTTCTGGAAAGTTCTTTTCTGGAAAGTTCTTGACTGTGCTGTACCTTTCTAGACTGTTCTAGAACAGCACGCTTTCTGCAGTAGCGCTGATGCTTGTCACTAGTCGCTTTCGCTGACGCAGGCCCCTCTGTCCTCGTCGTATGCGACGCTGCACCACGCTGGTGTTGATGTACACGCTCCTGTGCTGAAGTAGAAGCGACGTCCACTCGTCGCTCTCTCTAATACTGGCGATGTAGCTCCGAGACTGTCCCTCGACGTAGTCTTGCGGCAGCCACGTAGTCCCGATCTGTTGTTCGCTCACGAAGCAACTCTTCAGCGACTACACGCCCTTGCAGTCAACCCGAATCTATCGGTGATGTAGTCCCAGTATGTTGGCCCCTCCCGGCGCAACTTGATGGCGGCTACCCTCGATGACTGCCTCTCGTAACGTTGACTCGCTTGTTGTAGCAGTTGAACCCTTGGCTATGGCGTGAATCGCAGCTTGGCCCCCCAAAATGTTACACTCATTCGATGTTGGTGTTTTTCTATCAGTATCTGATTCAGCCCCAATGCGTGAATGCTCCTGATGAGTGTAATCTCGGATTCGATTATCCACGCAGCCTGCTCACTCAGCAACAAGTCAAAGTCTTCGTATGAAGTTTTCCACTTTTATTCAGCACACATCAACAGCTGCATACAATCGCCTTTTCATTCTCAACTTTTTACTTTCCAACTCACTATCAACAACAACACATTCAACACTATTTTGAAACAGTGCGGCGTTTATATAGTCTCTTGATACTCCAGAACAATTTAGAACACGATAGATGACGCACTACCACCAATCAAACTAAAGATCGTCATCACTGACTTACGTCATACATCTCTCCAAACCTTCCAGGAACGTTCTCAAACTTCGATATTTATCGGGAAGTTTCCATCGATAGTAAATACTCAAATCTAGAGAATTCTCCAATAATATCGACTAACGAAAATTATCAACGTTATACAAAGCTTCTTCTAACAACAACACAAACTCAAATCAAAGGTAAATAAACTCCATTATTGAATACTTTGCAAAACTAAACGATTAGATCTATCGTGCGCGTTTCAGACATACTACCATTCGCGTTTCAACGTAACACACAGATTGCCGGTAACATACCTACCTCCACTCATTTTCCTCATCAGCAGCCAGAGCGTGGAACTGGCCCTCAGTGAAAACACCACAAGTGCCCCCAGAGTTCATAACGCCCAACCTGAGCATTAACTCCTCTAACCTTAAGTCGACAC
The DNA here is from genome assembly GCA_036898135.1 of Oncomelania hupensis. NCBI lineage: Eukaryota > Metazoa > Mollusca > Gastropoda > Littorinimorpha > Pomatiopsidae > Oncomelania > Oncomelania hupensis. Next base: position 91,030,626 of record CM072511.1, on the reverse strand, counting down.
TTCCAAATGTGAGACTGCAGTGCGCACCCCAAAATTGTGGAGCTTTTCTTCGAACAGTCGGAGTATAGATAGTATCCCGAAGAACAAGAAAAACAAGAAGAAGAACAAGAAGAACAAGAATGTTGTCTTACACGGCTTAATTATCTATTTTAATGTACACCTTCCACCACTGTTGTTGAGTGTGTGTACAGATGTCTGTTTAGACGTTTGTATAATTCAGATGTGTGTGGGGGGGATGGGGAGGGGTGATGTGTAAGAGACAGCGAACAGAGAGCGGGAGAGGCGAAGGAGTGAGTGGGTGGGTAAGTATGGTGAGGGACGTCACTGGTAATTCAATAAAACTAAACGTGATAGGTTTTTATATCAATGTTGTACCAATGTCACACTATGTTCTAGATGCTTGTTTGTAACTATGTCACTAGACAAAATAAAGTCTGCCATCTGTTATCTTTTTTGGTGTGTGTTGTTGCATTGTTACACTCGATGTTGGTTTAGTTTTTCTATCAGTAGTCGATTCAGCCCCGATGCTTGAATCCTGATAGGTGTAACTCAGATTCGTTTATCCACGCAACCCGTTCAATCATCAACAAGGCTGGAGCCGGCGTATGAAATTGTCCAACTTTATTCAGCAGACATCAACAACTGCATACCATCGCTTTTTCCACTCTCAACCTTTTACTTTCAACACAACTTTCCACTTTACAATTCTCTCTACTATTAACCACTATATATATAGTCTCTCTACACTCCAGAAAGGGTGAGAATACCCCAGCTTGACACACCTCAACCAATCAGAACAAACTTCATCATCACTGTCTCACGTCATACAACCTTATTTGGGATGGAAGCTTCTTTAGTTACCACTAGAATTATCCATACGCTTCGATCGATAGTAAACAACCAACTCTAATATTATTGCATGCTTTGCAAAATAAAACGAACAGATCTATCGCGCGCGTCACACACGAACTATCGTGCGCGTTTCAACGTAACATGCATCCACTCAATATTATTGAATTATTGAATTGTTCTTCTCTGATCCAGGCACTTGGTTACACTATAGACCAGCGCTATATAGACTTTAGCAAAATTAATTAAACAACCTTCATGAATTGTTTGCTAGTGTCGACAATTGGCCGCCCATCTCCATCTCAGCAGACACACAACCGCTGGTTTTCAACTTGCTTGCGTGTAATATATGTAATGTTTATTGTTGTGAAACTTAAAGTCAGATAATTATTTATCCTTCTGAACTGTCATTGTCACCTTCCACTGTATGTATGTGTGTGGTGTGTGTGTGTGTGGGTGTGTGTGTGTGGGGGGTGTGTGTGTGTGTGTGTGGGTGTGTGTGTGTGTTTTTCAATGCTGTTTACACACATTTGCATGTCATATTCTTCGGCGTAAATCAGGCAGACCCTCAGTTTTTCAGTCACATCATTATACAGAGTATCAGAAGCTGGAGATGGGAGTGAGAGGGGTGAGGTTTCCTCTCTGTTGATTTGTGGATTTACACTCCGTGTCACTTCGTCAACCTTTCTTTCTACTAAGCTGTGGCACGTGGTGTCACCCTCTCAATTCCTTCGCTCATATATCTCATTCCGAGTGTATCTAATAAAATAATATAAAAAGAATTCCCCCCTTTTTGATGCTTTTCCCCCGAAATTATTCCTCAGCAGCGTGTGTTTGACCACAGAATTGCAAATCATATTTCTGTCCGTCCGTCTGCCTATGCATTTTCTCCAACTCATTGACATTGTTTCCAACTAAACAGACTGCGACCACCGCAACCCCCATCAGCTGTATCTCTTGTATTTTGTTCATCCTCACATTCGCATAATCATGATTCTCCAGCAGCTCGTGTTTGTCCACGAACGAGTTGCAAATCGTATTTTCCGTCAATAAACAGACACTCGCGTGCCGCTTAACACCGTCGCCATGGCTGCCGAGGTCAGAGGTCGGGGTCGAAAGGGGAAAAGGATTGCTAAGAGGGAGAGCAAGGAAGGGTCATTATTGGACAGATGCTACACGGCACAGCTCGCTTCAGCCGTCATCCACGGGAAGAAAGTGATGGGGGGAATAGTAGCAAAGGTTGGAATGGAGAAAGAATGGGAGGTGCGATTAGGCTTGTGCTTTATTTCTGTAATTGATCGAAGTTGATGAGCGACCTAAGCCTATGTACCGAACCACTGTTGCATGCTTGGTTTACCTGTATAATATTCGAAATGATGGTGGCAGCATTATCCACTCAGTACTGCTGCCACGCTTCTCAAATGGTTTCTGTAAGCCACGTTCATTTGCGATTAGGCTTATGCTTTACTGAGAATAGGTTTTCCACTGCCCATATAATTTTGCTGAGGGCCATTTAAATCATCAATATCAATGGCAGCTACTCTTCGTCTCACATTCCCACCATCTTCATCACAACCTTCGTCCATATTGACGCTTGGTTACCAAAACTGTTTCGGCAGATCTTTTAGTTAGTTAATTAGTTATTCATTGCTTACATTTACAGGGTCCAGCGGACTGCAAAGAGCCGAATCAGGACCACAAAATCAGGACCACAATTTGGTTGAATGAAGGTTCACCCCTGATTCGTATAAAAGATCTGCTGAAACAACCCTAATGGTAACACTGAAGGCATTCTACCAGACGGTCACTTTACAATAAAGGCATCCCATGCAGGAGACGCTGAGTCTATACTATAATTTATCGAACACCAATTTACACAAACAAAATATAATAGAAACATCATTATAAAACACATACATGCCTAAATGGCTAAATAATAGTACCATAGAAAGCCCTAGTGGCCATTTGGCAGAAAGCATTCAATATCCCCAAGCTGACCCAACAGACCCCGTATACAAATGAGAAGTTTTGGGAGAATTTAAAAGAAAAAAATGTAGGTAACTGGCCTAGCGAATAACATAGTAGATTGACAGAACGCATTAGGAGCGAGAAGGAATAACTGACAATGACAGAAACAGTGGTGATTTAAAACTACCCTAATGGTAACACTGAAAACGCTCCACCAGAGGGTCACTGTACAATAAAGGCATCCCGTGGAAGGGACGCTGAAGCTATACTCTATTTTATCGAACACCCGTTTACAAAACGAAATAAAATATTAACATTATAACTAAAATATGAACAAAACACATAGATCTACCTAGAAAATGCCTACATTGTTAATAATAATATCATAGGAAGCCCCAGTGACCATTTGACAGAAAGCGTCCAATATTCTCAAGCTGACCCAACGGACCTCATAAACAAATTACGAGTTTTGGAAGAGTTTTCAAGAAAAAAGATAGGGTACTGATCTAGCAAAGAAAAAGGTAGTATATTAGATTGTTATAACAGAGTAGAATTGAGAAAGAACCAAGGAGAAAGACAGACACAATGGGAATTTAAAGCACTATAATTCCGATTCGTTTTATAAATTTAAAGTCCCCGACACATAAGCATATAGGAGACTATATAATTCCATCCATAAGGTGGGGATACTATTTATACAAAAACCCCCGATACCCCCACGAGGAGGCGGGAGAGGGGGGATAGGGGGGGGGGGCAGCAGATCTTATATACGGATCGAGGGGAGTCCTCTTTCAACCAATTTCTGGTCCTGATTCGGCTCTTTGCAGTCCACTGGATCCTATAAACAATGACCAACCAACTAACTAACTTTTATTAATGTGTGTGATTAAAAAATATCATATTGGTATTTGTGTCCGAGATGTGCCGTAACTCGAGCGTTGTGGCCGCATTGTCTAAGGCGGGACTAAGTTGCCTTGTCCACAGTACAGGCTAGAAACTAATGGCGCCTGACAGGTGCGAGTTCGATCCCGCCTCTGGGAGTTATGTTTCTCCGAATATTATTTTCTCTCGCCTCGGGCAACGTCTCGGGGGTTTTTTCCGGGTACACCGATTTGCAGCAAAATTTACCAAAACACAAATAATATTAGGTAGGTTGGTTTGGGAGCGCCACAGGCTGCGACTATGCCTTCCCCAGGGTAGGCGGCTAAAAATTTCCCAATAAAAAGGGACCATTCAGTTTTAAAAAAAAATCAAAATGTCAAGGGAGATCATGTGTAGACTGTTGTCACCCTATACCTACCGAAAAATCAAAAGTAACATCCGAGAAGGCATGCGTACAGCAAAGGCGAAATGGATAGAAGATCAATGCCATGGACATAGAAAACAATCTCAACAACAACAACAGCAAGTAGGCCTACCAGACTGTGAAGCAGCTGACAAGTGTTAAACAGCCCAAGGTCTCCACGATCCAATGGAAATCTGGATTGTTCCTTACAGAAGAACAAGAAGCCTTGGATAGATGGACAGAGTACTGCTCTGACCTTTACAACCACACACCAAACGGAGACCCATCAGTTCTAGCATGTGCCCAGAACAGAGAAGAAAAACCCCTCCTAATTCTCCGAGAAGAAGTTGAGGTAACAGCGCAATCGCTGAAGAAGGTGGTCAGCGGGAGTGGACAACATGTCTGCAGAATTGCTTAAAGCAGGAGGAGAAGCGATGATTGACGCCCTCACCATTATCTGTAACAAGATCTGGCAGAGTGAGGAGTGGCCAACACCATGGACCCAGTCGCTTGTCATCACTCTTTTCAAAAAGGGTAACCTTTAAGAGTGTGAAAATTACCGCACCATCAGCCTCATTAACCATCCCAGCAACATACTCATGAAAATAATACTCAACAGGTTGAAATCCCAAGCTGAACAAATCATAGCTGAAGAACAAGCAGGTTTCAGGGCTGGGCGAAGTACCACTGAACAGATTTTCAACCTCAGAATAATCTGCGACAAATACCTACAGCACCAACATAATCTATACCACGTGTATGTAGACTTCAAGAAAACGTTTGACCGAGTTTGGCATGCAGCTCTGCATGTACAGTGTGAGTGTACAGCCTTAACATTATTGAAGTCATCAAAAGCCTGTGTGACAAGGCTACAAGTGCAGTCCTCAACAACAGCGCCATCGGGAACTGGTTCAGAACAACAATCGGTGTGCGTCAAGGATGCCTACTCTCTCCAACACTCAACATCTTCCTAGAGCGCATCATGTCAGATGCTCTTGCAGATCATGAAGTCACCGTCAGCATAGGGGGTAGAACAATCTCCAACCTCCGCTTTACAGATGACATTGATGGGTTGGTTGGAGAGGAACAAGAACTTGAACAGCTGGTACAGAGGCTTGACACCATCTCCAGAGTCTTTGGAATGAAAATAAGTGCAGAGGATACCAAAACGATGATCAACAACACCAATGGCATCAACACGGATAACAAAGTCCAATACCAATCCCTCAACACGGTGCACAGTTTAAATATTTAGGAGCAATTGTATCAGACAGTGGGTCCCGACAGGACGTCTCTCCAGGATAGCACAAACAACTGCTGCCCTGACAAGGTTGAAGCCCCTACGGAAAGATAAGACCATCAGTCTACACTCCAAGGTAAGATTGCCATCTCCAAAGTAAGGTTGTCATCTCCATCTTCCTATACTCTTGCGAAACATGGACCCTCACAGCAGACCTACAACGGAGAATACAAAGCTTGGAGATGAGGTGCTACAGAAGGCTTCTGGGCCTTTCCTATACCCAGCACAACGACGAAGTCCGACAGACCATCACACAAGTCATTGGACAACACGATGACATGCTCACAGTGGTAAAGAAACGGAAACTCCGATAATATGGCCACGTCAAAAGATCATCAGGCCTTGCAAAGACCATCCTGCAAGGCACGGTGCAAGAAGGCCGAAGGAGAGGTAAAGCGAAAAAGAGGTGGAAGGACAACATTCGAGAATGGACTGGTTTGACACTGAGCGAAGCCATGAAGGTTGCTTAGGACAGAGAAAGATGGAGTACGCTAGTTAAACGATTATCTGTGGCGCCCCTACGACCTTCGAGTTAGGGATAGGATAGAATAAATAATGATATAACAAGATATTTACCTATGTCACAAATATATGTTGCCGGGTAATCACTACTCGTGAAGGACTTTCTTGACTTTCGTGACTTACCCCAGATCTTGGTTCGATCCCGCACGTACGCCAAAAATAAAAAAATCAACCCATGGCTAAGGTGGAGAAAACCCCTTGACAATACACCAAATTTCAAAATTCAATTTAATATCGAAGTCTTCTGTCAGACACGCATCAAATTTTAAGCTGTTAAGTACACATACTGCACTTTCATCTTAGTCAAAATACGGGAACCTATAGGAATAACGAAGCTTTTCGTCCTATTGCGTTAACGTTAAGGACGAATCACCACGTCGCGCCGCCACCTTGACAACAATGATCATAAAGGTAATCGCGAAGACCCAATCCACGATGCAGTTTCATAATAAACTGGTAGGCATTCAGGAATAATGACTAGCAAATAATGCTTGTAAATTTAACACTGTTTGCATTCCTGATTGAAAGGTTAATTTAGTGCAATGCACAAACCTTCTTTAAAATATTTTCGTAAATGTTTTTATTTTTTTTTTCTAAAATAAAAGTAAATTTAAATAAACATTTTTGTTAGAACCACACATCAAACGGAGACCCATCAGTTCTAGCATGACTCCAGAACAGAGAAGAAGAAGAAATCATCCCAATTCTCCGAGAAGAAGTTGAGGCAGCAGTGCAATCGCTGAAGAAAGGGAAGTCAGCGGGAGTGGACAACATACCCGCGGAACTGCTTCAAGCAGGAGGAGAAGCGATGATAGACGCTCTCACCATTATCTGTAACAAGATCTGGCAGTGGGGAGTGACCTACACCATGGATCCAGTCGCTTATTAACACTCTTCCCAAAAAAGGTTACCTTCAGGAGTTTGAAAATTACCGCACCATCAACCTCATTAGCTATCCTAGCAAGGTCCTCCTAAAAATAATACTCAACAGGTTGAAACCCCAAGCTGAACAAATCATAGCTGAAGAACAAGCAGAATTCATGGCTGGGCGAAGTACCACTGAACAGATTTTCAACCTCAGAATAACCTGCGGGAAATACCTACAGCACAAACAACATCTATATCATGTGTTCGTAGACTTCAAGAAGGCGTTTGACCGAGTCTGGCATGCAGCTCTGTGGGCAACCATGAGAGTGTACAATATCAGCCCTAAAATTATTGAAGTCATCAAAAGCCTGTATGACAAGGCTACCAGTGCAGTCCTCCATAACAGCGCCATCGGAAACTGGGTCAGAACAACCATCGGTGTGCGTCAAGGATGCCTACTCTCTCCAACACTCTTCAACATCTTCCTAGAGCGCATCATGTCAGATGTCCTTGGGGATAACGAAGGCACAGTCAGCATAGGGGGTAGAGAGCTATCTCCGACCTTCGTTTTGAGGATGACATTGATGGATTGGCTGGAGAGGAACAAGAAGTTGAACAGCTGGTACAGAGGCTTGACACCACCTACAGACTGAGCCTATGGAATGGAAATAAGTGCAGAGAAGATCAAAATGATGACCAACACCAATGGCATCAACACGGACATCAAAGTCCAAGGCCAATCCCTCAACACAGTGCATAGCTTCAAATATTTAGGAGCCATTTTATCAGACAATGAGTCCCGACAGGAAGTCCTCTTCAGGATCGCACAAACAACTGGCAAGGTTGAAGCCCATTTGGAGAGACAGGACCATCGGTCTACATTCCAGGTTAAGGCTGCTGCGCTCCCTAGTCATCTCCATCTTCTTATACGCTTGCGAAACATGTACCCTCACTACAGATCTACAACGAAGAATACAAAGCATGGAGATGAGGTGCTACACAAGACAGCACATCTCCAACGACGAAGTCCGACAGACCATTACATAAGTCATTGAACAACACGATGACCTGCTCACTGTAGTGAAGAAACGGAAACTCGGATGGTATGGCCACGTCACCAGATCATCAGGCCTTGCAAAGACCATCCTGCAAGGCACAGTGCAAGGAGGTAGAAGAAGAGGGAGTCCGGAAAAGATGTGGGAGGACAATATTCGAGAATGGACTGGTTTGACACTGAGCGAAACAATCAGGGTTGCTGAGGACAGAGAAAGATGGAGTACACTGGTTAAACGATCATCTGTGATGCCCCCAAAGACCTCCGAGTTACAGGATAGGATATGATAAGAAAAATTGTTTTTCTAACTCGGGAGACTACTTTTATCCTGTTCAGGAGAGATGATTTATGTGTAGCCTAACAGCTTGATTAGCTCCCCTAATCTGCTTAGTTTTAAAGACGTCGACCAATGTACCAGTTGCGCAGCACATAAACGGTTTAATGTGTAAGCTGAGATTGTGGCCATTTCGCGTTTATGTGAGAACATTATTATAACATCACTGTTATTATCTCATTACTGTACCTTATAACTGGGAAATCCACCTTATAAGAATCTAAGACTACTACTACTACTACTACTACTACTACTACTACTACTACTACTACTACTACTACTACTACTACTACTACGACTACTACTACTACTACTACTACTAAACCAAAATGCTCGGGTTAAACTTTTATTATTATTATTATTATTATTATTATTATTATTATTATTATTATTATTATTATTATTATTATTATTATTATTATTATTATTATACTTTTGGGCATTTCCTATACCCAGCACATCACCAGCGACGAAGACATACCATCACACTAGCCATTGGACAACACGATGAATGACCTGTTCACAGTGGTGAAAAAACGGAAACTCCGATGGTATGGCCACGTCACCAGATCATCAGGTCTTGCAAAGACCATCCTGCAAGGCACAGTACAAGGAGGTAGAAGAAAAGGGAGACCGAAAAAGAGGTGGGAAGACAACATTCGAGAATGGACTGGTTTGACACTGAGCGAAACCATCAGGGTTGTTGAGGACAGGGAAAGATGGAGTACGCTGGATAAACGATCATCTGTGGTTCCCCTACGACTTCCGAGTTACGGGATAGGATAGGATAGGATTATTATTATTCTTATTATTATTATTCTTATTCTTATTATTATTATTATTATTATTATTATTATTATTATTATTATTATTATTATTATTATTATTGAAAAACCAAAATGCTCGACCTTGAACGCCACGTTAAAATGGGTACCTGTAAAACTATTAATGAACTATTTTACGATAACAAGCAATCAAGCTGTTAACTTTTGCTCTATCGGCGCCTCGCGTGATTGGAGGGGTGCTGGAGTATTTTACCCCCCGTCAAGGAAATACACCCCAGAATTAAATCCCTCACACACTACATTCTTTACCCAATTTACCACAGCAATAGAGTCCAGTGTCACAAAGTCTAAATCTTAAAGGCTTAATCCCCAGTTTGCTCTAGGCTTAGTTCTCCTTCAGTAATCATACTATAGCGGTGGGATTAATGGATTTGACGGTCAACGAAATATTGAACTTAAATGTCCCATGAGGGGCGTTTAAAAATAAGTCTGTTGCTTATTCCGTTAGTAGTAGTAGTAGTAGTAGTAGTAGTAGTAGTAGTAGTAGTAGTAGTAGTAGTAGTAGTAGTAGTAGTAGTAGTATTGAACAATTTCTATTTCATTTTCTATTGTTCAATAATAATAATAATAATAATAATAATAATAATAATAATAATAATAATAATAATAATAATAATAATAATAATAATAATAATAACAACAACAACAACAATAACAATAAAAACAAACGGGCTATTTTCAGTTCTCTGAATAAGATATTGTAGTCGCGATGACCGAATCTTCCAAGTTGACAGTGAAATATAAAAGAGGTCATAACAAAGTTTTAGCAACAACATTGGAGAGGGCGACTTGTAAATTGTAGCTAATTACACCAGCTAATGGGGACTACAATCGCCAATTCTTCGGTGATACATTAAACTAACGACCGGCGGTATTTTCTTGCATAAACATTCTCCCTTGGTTTGACAAACTGTGAACGTAGCCATTGTGTAGTGTCCTGTGACGAACACTGTTCGTCATTAATAAACCTGAGATTCCAAAGCTCATATTGTCAGTTGGACTTTTTCAGTGAAAAACTAGACATTAGGCTCCTGGTAAAACTAAGCTGTCTGTGTGGTACTGACAAAAAGAGGTGAATCTTCTAAGTCACCGCTAGCAAGCATTCATCTGAACGAGGTTGAGCTATCAAATGTGGCGATTGGGTCTACTGCATCTCTATTATGCTCCAGTTTGAAATGCCCGCTTGGCATACCAAGGATGCTGTATTTATTGATCGAATAATTAAAATGCAGATGAATCAGCATCAGAATATTTACAAGGAAATGTATGTGCGGCAATTGGCTCATATTGATGACCTGTCAATCAACATCATTGACGAGAATCCAGATCACTGACGGGAATCCGGATCCAGGCGTGAATAAATAAATAAATAAATAAATAAATAAATAAATAAATGCCACAAAACCGTACTTTAAAATTGACAATAATCATGTATTAACTGTTATACGATCTTCCACTGAAAATGTTCAGCACATGCTCTGCGGAACGAGCTTGTCTACGACTTGGAGAGGTGCTCTGTACAAAGTTAACATTGGATTTGAAAATCATGGGTGCGATACTGAAACGTACTGACCGGTGTTTGTAGAAACTCTCGGTTGTTGAAAGAATTGCATGAAATCAGCATACATGGATCACAAGTGATAATTAGTCAGTCTCCACTCTTAGTTGGGAAAATGGGAATATAAATGTTCTCGTACATCTGTCAAAACTGTCACACACAGGGCTCCACAGACTGTGGTTAAAAATGTCGCCTTTAGCGCGTTTTAAAATTGTCAATTCTCTAGGTATTATCCAAGTTCTGTAGTAACACATGTATATATGGTTTTGATCACGGACGCTTTGTGTGGGTTTAAAATGGTTCGAACTCGAAGCGAAAGTACAGCCTTAACAATAGTCCAAAGCTTCTACTCCTCCTCTCCCCTCTCCTCCCCCACTCTCCAGTGCTTCTCGTAGAATTATTTAAAACAAGCAAACAAACAAACAAACAACAAAAACAAACAAACAAAACAAATGATGGGTTGTATACGACGCAAATTCTTTCTTTATAATGCCGAATCTGTCAGTGTTACCTACGAAGCCATTACGATGATTCTCTACTGTTACCTTAACACGATTAGCTGTGGAAGCGTTAAGCCGCGTCTGGCGGAGATATCTTCCCTTATCCCAGGATCTCACTAGCAGGTACCCCACCACTGATGAGTTCATCCAGACAAGTTGTGTTCGAATAGTCTAACGTGCTAGATTCTTCAACGAAACTGTGAGGAAAGAGAGCCCAAAAACCAGAATAACCCCCCTGAAGGATGTTACTTCGTCTCCTTCTGTCGAACGACATGTTGCCTCTTTCAGCGGTCGCCTGTCACACTTGCCTCGCTGTGTGTTTCTCGGTGTATTTCTAAGATTTACGTGTGTGGCCGTCCGAGGCAGCGAGGCTGACAATCGGGGGCAATTTTCCAGAGAAAAGCCACAAAGGAAGGGGGTGGTCTATTATGACTATTACATGCCCGCTGCCCGCCCCTCGCCACAAAAGCGCTATTCATAAGTCCCTTTGTGGAGCTGTATGATTTAATAACAGCATTTAGTGTCTCGGGGTCTTCCATTCACCACGGCGCCCTGCACACACACCGGGTTGATGTTTTACCGATCTTGCTTTATTCCCATCAACTTCCGCGCACACACTCATACAGAACAAACGGGAGCAGACATCATGCACAAGCTCTCTAGAAACGTTTCCTAATCAGAATCAGAATCAGGTTCAACAAAACAAAAACTAAGTCTTTGAAAAGAAACACTCTTCTCTTTTATTTTTATTTTTACCATTGCCTTCCAATATATTTAATCGCAATCGCTGTTCTGATCAGCATAAGCCGAAGCCGTGTTTCGGACAGATGCACCTTTGAGAAAGAGAGAACAAAATTATTATCGTTATGCCGTCAATCTGTTCCTTTTGTTAGACTGTGTCTCAAAATTATCCACAACAGGATCCTAAACTGCGGTGGCGGCCCTTTGGTTCTTGGTCAATGCAACAACGAGCGTGAGCGAGCGTTGTTTTGTTGGTGAGAATAACTTTGTCAAGTGATTAGATGAAGGATTGCCCTGCTTTCACAAAAGATGACGAGTACCCTGGCTCCAGACTGGCGCCGCCGTCAATTAAAAAAAAAAACTTTTTCCCATTGCATTTAATTTTTAACAGGTTCTTCTCAAAGAAAATCTTCACGTCTGTTTACATTAAAGAGTAGTTCTGTGTGTGTGTGTGTGTGTGTGTGTAGCGTGTGAACGTGTGTCTGTACGTAGTTTGTGTGCCTATGCGTGCGCGTGTTTGTAGGTAGTTGAGTGCGAACACTTATAGTGAATCAAGTTCATGGAAACTATAAAGAATCCTTTGAAATCCTAGAAATCCTGTGCTTTACCAGCTAACACTCATCCATTAGCTGTTGCAAAGATTCAGCATATAGGCTTGGACATCATTCAAATGTTAGGCAAATAAACTTCCTAGTTCCTTTAGTTTGTTTAAAAGCTGATAAAACGTTTTTTGTACTCTTCATTGCAACCTTCGCAAGCAAAATTTGGGCTGTTTCTCTGTAGGCCAATTCATTTGCTCTTTATTAAGCAGTCTCACTCGATCAGTCAATACCTGTCCACATTTATATCCGAACTCAAAACGCTCGTTCGTTTGATGCTTTCGGAAGCAGCTGAGAAAGACGTAGAAAATGTAACAGTTTTTGGCAGCATACATTTAAAGCCCCCTCTCACCCCCTATCCTATCTCACCCAAACACAAGCCACCCGCCGACTGAGCGAGCACATGCAACGAGATAGACAACCTCCACTGACAAAGAACAAATAGTTAGCTAGCCTGATACGAAGATGGTTTAAAACCACAAAGTGTTGCCATTCCCCAACAGAGAATCAATAGGTAGATATCTCGGCACTAACGTCATTTCTGCAATCAACCGCGCTGCACTGGCAGTATCTTTGATAGCAGATCATGTATGTAGAATGGGACACAAGGTTCGACCCTCGTTGAAGCTGAACTGATGCAGATTGGTTTCATCCCGTGCTCACAAGCCTCCCCCACCTTCCACCCTACACTATCTCTATCTTTCTCTCTCGGCAGCAGCAAGCGTAGTAGTAGTAGTAGTAGTAGTAGTAATCGTAGTAGTAGTAGTAGGCCTAGTAGTAGTAGTAGTAGTAGTAGTAGTAGTAGTAATTGTATTAATAGAAATATAGTAGAAGACATTGCTGTTGTTGTTGTTTCAGCGTGTTGCTGTTGTTTTTGTTTTGTCCAATTGCTGCACAACACATACTCTGCACGGAGTAACACCGCTATAGTATACATTTTTAAAGAACTAGATCAGAGGTTACTCAAAATGATAACCAATGTTTAGTTATTATAACAGCAATTTAGTTTCGTTGCGAACGCCCCCGCCCCTCTCGCCCGCCCCGTTTCTCTGCCTCTATATATATCTCTTTCTCTGTCTGTCTCTGTCTGTCTCTCTATTCCTTTCTCTGTCTATCTCTTTCTACCTATATCTCTTTCTCTGTCTGTCTCTTTCTTTCTCTCTGTCTCTCTTTCTCTCGCTCTGTCTGTCTGTCTCTCGGTCTCCCCACAGGGCTATAACCCACACTCCGTAGTCAGTCTCTGCTGCGCAATGTGGCAATAACCAATTAGCAAATCGGTAGTGAATAAGCATAGCGGTAGTAGTATTATGTATGGATGTGTGTGTATATATATATATATGGATGGATTACATTACATTACATTATTATTGCTTTAGGTCCAGCGGACTCTTCCGAGCCAAATCAGGACCGGACAACCCCCAATCCGCATAAAAGATCTGCTGAAACAACCCTAGTGGTAAAACCGAAAGCTCTCCACCAGCCAGTCTAGTCACTTTACAATAAAGACATCCCACGCAGGGGACGGCTGAGGCTTCACCCCAACTTATCGAACCCCCGTTTACAAAAACAAAATAGAATACAAACATCATTATAAATTATCAACAAAACACATACATATAAAATGCTTACATTGCTAAATAATAACACCATAGGAAGCCCTAGTGACCACCTGGCAGAAAGCGTCCAATATTCCCAAGCTGATCCAACAGACCTCATACACAAACAAGGAGTCTTGTCCTGGAAGAGTTTTCAAGAAAAAAGGTAGAAGACTGGTCTAGCGAAGAAGACGATAGTATAGCAGATTGATAGAAAAGAGCAGGAATGAGAAAGAGCAAATGAGAAAGACAGCGACAGTGGGAATTTAAAGCACTAAATTTCCAGAAATGTGGGATACTATTTATACTGAAACCCCCGGCACCCCAACGGGGGAGGATGGATGGATGGATAGATAGATAGATAGATAGATAGATAGATAGATAGATAGATAGATAGATAGATAGATAGATAGATAGATAGATAGATAGATAGATAGATAGATAGATAGATAGATAGATAGATAGATAGATAGATAGATAGATAGATAGATAGATAGATAGATAGATAGATAGATAGATAGATAGATAGATAGATAGATAGATAGATAGATAGATAGATAGATAGATAGATAGATAGATAGATAGATAGATAGATAGATAGATAGATAGATAGATAGATAGATAGATAGATAGATAGATTAGATTAGATTAGATTAGATTAGATAGATAGATAGATAGATAGATAGATAGATAGATAGATAGATAGATAGATAGATAGATAGATAGATAGATAGATAGATAGATAGATAGATAGATAGATAGATAGATAGATAGATAGATAGATAGATAGATAGATAGATAGATAGATAGATAGATAGATAGATGGATAGGACCCGCTGTATTATCGAGGATCCATTCGACTTCGTTAATACTCTGTGGTCTCTCTCTCGGTTTGTACAGTGTGTGGTTAGCCCAAGAGTAGTTATCGTTCTCAGTTTTGGCTGCGTATTTTCAAAACTTTTCTTCTACTTTCGATTTGAACCCGTGGCAGGCTAACGGTTTGGAATTGGAACCCATCATTTTACATATATGCAACAAAGGTTATGTATGCGCATATGAAATAGATTCATGACCGGATGAACGGTTCGCGAGTTATTCGTGTGCAAAGTGGGACTGATTAACTCACAGTCTGTGGTTACTCCCGCGTTTCTCTTATTCTCTAAGTATTCAACACTGTGTATCGGAGGTGAGTGTTCTGCATTTATTGACGCCATAGTTTACACTTCTGCTGTTCTAATACTCCGTAAAAGTGGACACTCGTGTAGGAGAAACGACGGGCGGCATTGGTCAACTGTCAAAACCGACAGTCATCATCTTCATTAACGTCACTTCCAGAATGACCACCACTCGCCAGAACCTGCCAACATGCTGTTGCTTTTATTGCTGCATACCGGTGTGATCTAGATGGGTTTGGACTGCCGGTGAAATGGTAGTGGTAGTAACAATGATGAAGAGGAGGTTGAAGAGGAGGAGGGTATCGGCGACGACAACGATGATGATGATGGTGATGATGATGATGATGATGATGATGATGATGATGATGATGATGATGATTTAAAGGCTAACACCTCTCCTCACCATCATCATCCTGATTTTTTTCCTCTGTCTCTCCTCTAGCCTATGCATTAGTTCTTTGAAACATTTAGATCACAAAAACCTGATAGCCGAACATTATAGATTTGTTTATACGACGTCGCGACTCACAACCACCTTGTAAACCAGTTTCCACCGTTTACTTCAAAACCAAATGTTTTCACCTCTAACTCTCCCTCTTTTGTTTCACAAAAAATACTTTCATTTCAGCTTGTAATGCTGAAGGAAAAGTAGCAAAACGATAAAATAACCAGCCGCGGAGAAAATCTCTGGCACCTTGCTCACCCAACCATCACAACCCATCCATCCGGCAACAGCCAAACATCGTGCCCAGTCTCCTTGACAAATTAGGATTGAAGTGTGTGCCTTGTAAAGAAAACGTTGAACTCTGCATTATCAACGCTAATAGCATTATTCACTTCGCATTATTAGCATTAGTTGCTATCCATACAGCTTAGCCATGCATGGAAAGGAAGCGACAAAACACCTCGAAATATTTGGCTCCAGGAAGGACCCACTTTTCCCTCTTTCTTTTCCCGTCCGAACATCCCATTTTCCGGTAAAAAAGCAAACAATGTAAAGATAATTCTATTTACAAATTCATTTTGTTTGGCCGTCCGTAAGAGCCAAGCCGGCATAAACCTCTTTTCGGCTTACACAACCAGAAATCTTATTACTAGCTTTTTGTCTTTGACACAATATTTTCTGATTCGCTTTGGGCGAAAATTGATTTTCTGGCGCTAGATGTGGCGATAGCGTTAAAATTACTCCGTGTCTGTGTGTGTGTGTGTGTGTGTGTGTGAGCGTGCATCCGTGTGTGTGCGTGTGTGTGCGTTCGTGGATTTAGAAACGGTTGATTTAGAAAGTTATTTGTAGCGATACAGGTCGACAGGCAGGTTTAAAGTGAAAGTGCATTTCAACTTTCGATTTCTCTCTTTCTCTTGGACAGCTATCACCACATCAAACCACACTACATCACAAAACTGCTTTCTCTCTCTCTCTCTCACCTCTCTTTCTCACCTCTCTTTCTCACCTCTCTCTCTAAAACACGCGAAGCAAACATACATACATACATACACACACACACACACTCACACATACTCCCTCCCTCTCCACTCTGTCTCTCTCTCACACATACTCTCTCCTCTCTCTCTCTTACTCCCTCTCTTTCTCTTTTCCTCTATCTCGAACGCAAGCAACATAAACACGCAAAGCACACACATACACATTCACGCAAAGCACACGCACACACTCTCACACACTTCCACACTCTCTCTCAAACACACATTCTCCCCTTCCCTCTCTTTCGTTCTCTCTCTCTCTCTCTCTCTCTCTCTCTCTCTCTCTCTCTCTCTCTCTCTCTCTCTCTCACTCTCAACCATCTTACACGCAAGAGCACACGCATAAGCACACACATGAAGGCATGCTCTCTCTCTCACTCTATCTCCACTCACACACACACACACACACAAACACATACACAAACATCCTCCACTACCACCACCACCCCAACAGATTACTCTCAAACAGAGTAGAAAGTATCATGTCAAATTAATTTTGATTGTAATGCGATTGCGAGTGGCTTTTGTCTTGTTGTAACACTGGCAATCGGATAGGGCCTGGTGCGGAAACGGGTTGCATCGTTCTTTATACAAATGGTGAGAGAAACAGACTCTGGCGGCTGCTATTTAGACTTATGATGGATACTAAAACCGTCTGACCAACAATGACCAGAGGCAGTCTTAAGCCTCGCCAGCACGACATCATTATGGAACCCAAGCACTGCGAAAAGCACCGGAGCACGAACATCTGATTTTCCCATTGTGTGGGATTTAGTAATAATATTCGTGGTCTGCAGAAAAACAAAACACTGTCGTTTGCTCTATATATTTAAAGCACCTAGGCTAAGCGTGAACATCTTATTACATAAAACTGTAGTAGCCCTTTGGTGATCTTCATACAATCAAAACACCCACATTTACGCTATAGTCTATAATTATTGAAAGCGTCTAAAAAACGATATTACAATTACATTAAATAACTTATAGTAATACTATTAGTATAAGAGGTTTGTTATCTAGCAAAAATCAAAACATTCTTATTTACATACTTATAGAAAGTAATTAAGCAAGAATATCGCATTAATAATCTATAGTAACTATATAATTATTTTGCGATGAACCTTAAAACACTCGTTTGTGTTCTGTATCTATCGAAAGCACAAACGCGTTATACATTTTTATGTTTCAAAACAGTCCTCCCGTTTCTTGTTATTTATACAATGTACAGTCGATATACTATTAATGTTAGGAGGAGAGGTGGGGGAGGGGGGAGGGTAGAGGGAGAGAACTACAGACACTATGAGTAAATAACGATCAGCAAGTCCGGGATTATAGGTTTACTTCTAAGAAGACAAGTGGTCCGCCCCCAAGAAACATTTCACAGGAAAATCAGGATAGCTACTGACAAACTTCTGATTCTCGGGTGTGTGTATTTTACACACACTGATGATGCAGCGACCTATACGAGATCGAAGGAAGCTACCGGTACAAGTAGGGTCTGTTTGTCGCAGGAAGAATGGGAACCCAATGCGATTCGGAATATAGCTAGTGTTTATTGGCATTCCCATACATCCTAGGATAACTTGGAATTACAATCAAAACTGGAGAAAAGCTAGTGTAAAATGGAATTTCCATTCATCATTGGACGAATGGGAATCCAAGGTCTCGTGCAGATGGTTTGTTTTTAACCATAGTCCGATTGTTGTTGTCGTTTTGCTCCAACTAGAAATGTTTTCTAGAAATGTAAATGACATTGCGGAACCTACAGTTTAACAATGTTTTGTACGCTAAATATTCTGGGACCAAACATTTTTGGACAGGTATCTAACATATATTTGCGTCCATTCTTAGCAATCCTTCCATCCTCCCTGCTCCCCACTTATAATTAACAACGGACATTGAAAATTATAGTGTTTAACCTAGAAATTTAGTAATAATTTACTTAAAGATTTATTCTGTACCAGTGCACAATGTAATTTTGGAATCATCCTGGCACTAGACACTGAATTCCCGTTCGCCCTAGGATGAATGAAAATTTCAATTTGCATTAGTACTTTTTTTTAAAAGTGTTGATTTGAATTTAGTTTAACCTACATGTAGGACGTATGAGCCAATAAACACCGGCAGATTCCAAATGTCTCGTAGAGGTCGGTGTTTCAGCAATAGCCTATAGACCTATATAAAATACACACACCGGACATCATAAGCTTATCAGTGGCTATTCTGGTTCACGCATCGTCAAACTACTTTATACCAAGAAAGAACAAATTAGTT
This sequence comes from Oncomelania hupensis, assembly GCA_036898135.1. Taxonomy (NCBI): domain Eukaryota; kingdom Metazoa; phylum Mollusca; class Gastropoda; order Littorinimorpha; family Pomatiopsidae; genus Oncomelania; species Oncomelania hupensis. Next base: position 91,011,681 of record CM072511.1, on the reverse strand, counting down.
CTTCGATCACTGAAGCTTGGGATGTTTCATAGCTTTTCTATTGCAAAACAGTTTAGAGACGGATGCTATGGAGTGGCTACGAGAGAGGAATTAAATGGGTTTTTATTGAGTAGCTGACTGCAGAAATTGATTCATATACTTCAATGTGTTTCTGTGGATTATGACCTTGTATAGTATGCTCTTTTAGCAATAAGCTTCACTATCCAGAAGTGATTTTATGCACTCTCAATCTGCAATGCGTAAAGCTACTTGTGTGTTTATGGTCAGATAAACTTTCGTTATAAACTCAAGCCTCTATTTGCATACTCATCAGCTATGCCCCCTATATTGTGAAACGATGCTGTTTCCTATAACTAGACTAGAGGATGCAGAATAGTCTGTTTACAACAAATAATACACACACGCACAAACTGCGCTACATCGTTTTTGTAAATGTTTTTCGGCTCAGTTAGTATTTTGAATCTGAAAGAGAAACGTGTAAGCTCTGTTGAAAGCCAGGCACAGGTACGTACCACCGCTTTTTTAACAAACGAACAAAAAATTAAATAAAATAAATAATAAAAACAGTCACAGCAGATTAAATTTAGAATATTTTGAGAACAAGATCTGTCACTTCGAAAACACATTTTTCTTCAGATTTTATTTTGATTAAAAAAATAAAAGGTTTAGCAGCATCCTTGAATAGCATCAGCAACTGTGACAAATATTTGACATGCGGCCAAAAACTACGCGTGAAACGTCCTATGACACGCGTCAACCATGAAGAAGCGAAAACTGAAAGAAGCGTTTGGAGGGGTTGCATGCTGTTCACCTTGCGCGGTATGTGATCCACAAATGTGCGAATATTATTGACGTCCCCGTCCCGATACGGCTCTCTTCCTTCCGCACAAAAGCTGTCACTAAATGTCGTCTGCGTTTTCAATGGCGCCTAGCAGGGTGGTCTTTCTTGGCCTAAGCTCCGCAGCAAGCCGAAGCTACAGTGGCTGATTGGTGGTGCACAATTGCCTTTTCTTGCCGCTAAAATAATTCCCACTTGAGACGAGTGGAAGACGATGACGACGGCGATAAAGGTGGTATCTGGGGAGGAGGAGCCAGGTCGACATCAACAGTGAATGAAATTTTCATTAGAAGGGAAAAACGCCATAATTTGAGGGAAGGTGTGCGCAGGCAGATTTCGGATTTAGTGCAGAAGGCTTGACGGAAAGCAGATTAGTGTGTGGCTGCTAGTACAAAATGAATTGACCTGATGGCCATAACTAAGTGATTTTTTCCCCTGTGATCACTGAAAAAAAAGTTTATGAAATAAAATCTTTGAAATAAATACTTATCGAATGTTCCTTCAAAATTACTTATTGACCAATTTTACAAGCATTTATCTGTTGCATATTATAATTATTATTATTATAATTATTATTATTATTATTATTATTATTATTATTATTATTATTATTATTATTATTATGAAAATGAATAATAATAATAATAATAATAATAATAATAATAATATTATTATTATTATTATTATTATTATTATTATTATTATTATTATTAATATTGTTATTGTTATTATTATTATTACTATTATTATTAGTAGTAGTAGTAGTAGGCTTAGTAGTAGTAGTAGTAGTAGTAGTAGTAGTAGTAGTAGTAGTAGTAGTAGTAGTAGTGAACTTACAGCTAAACCTGTTATTTATTTTTATGTTATGTAATTGGAGCTCATCGTATTTCAGTTTACAGTTTATAAAAACTAATAATTATTGTTGTGACTCGTATTATTTTTCTTCGTACAATTATAAGTTGTTTCTTTTAAAAGTTGCAGTCAATTTAAATTCAAATGCCGCATATTTTCAAGTCTTGCCATTGATCCCGACTACAAATTGCCTTTTTTTTAAATAATAAAAACAATCGGATATATTCAAAGTTCCTATATATTCAAGAGCCTTTCAGGATTCAAGCTAGCTGGTTGAATTTACCTGAGGATCGGTGGGTTTTTTTTTTAAATTGAAACACAAATTTCGCTGTGATTTGATTTCTTGTAATAAAAGATCTGTTCTAGATAGTAGCTTATATAAATTTTATTGTAAGGATGAAAATAAGACTAGACCGAGTCTTACATTAAAGAAGGAAATGAAAAATAAACATATTAGCTAGAAATGTTTTTAAAAAATACGATTGGAGCGAGACGGACAAGAGAGAATAAATAGATACAGCTTACGAAGAAGAAGAAGAAGAAGAAGAAGAAGAAGAAGAAGAAGAAGAAGAAGAAGAAGACGAAGAAGAAGAAGAAGAAGAAGAAGAAGAAGAAGAAGAAGAAGAAGAAGAAGAAGAAGAAGAAGAAGAAGAAGAAGAAGAAGGGAAGGAGGAGGAGGATGAGAAGGATAATGATAAGGATGAGACAAAAGAAGAAGAAGAAGAAGAAGAAGAAGAAGAAGAAGAAGAAGAAGAAGAAGAAGAAGAAGAAGAAGAAGAAGAAGAAGAAGAAGATATGGAATTGATGGAAAAGGAGAGAGGAAGGGTGGTAGATAGGAGACGAGAGAGAGTGAAAGGGAGAGAGAGGTATCATTAAGTCTGTAAAACTATTCTCACGATCTGCTTGCAAATTTATTACGAAGAACATCAACCACGTCCATAGCAATCAAACCAACAAACAACTGAATGAGTGAATTAACAAATAAGATTTAAAAACTAGAAATAATAAAATAACATATAAAATAAGAGTTTAAAAAATAACCAAACAGTATTTAATTCATAACACGTGAAATAAAAAGATCATCCCTTTGGTTTACATATGCATAATATCTAAGTATTACAAACCGTTCTTTGGCTAATGTTTCATCCTATCTAGGCCTAATTTAAAATAAATGCACTCAAGATACATGTAGAGTCTACCCGTATGCTGGAAAACCAATCGCAAAAATTATATTAGTAATTAGAATGAACAGGAGAGTTAAATCAAAATGCAAAACGCGAACATAATGACTGCAGACATCCCCAGTATTATTATCACTATTATAATTTTCTGCAAATAAATAATAGCATGTTGAATCGATCGTACGATTGTATAACGAGAGCCACTCCATGTAAGGATGGAGCGGGGTCATTAAAAAGCCACTAGCATTATTACCATATGTTTCATAATGTATAACCATAATATCACGATACTGTCCACATTTGTCGCCAAACAAACATTTGTAGCTTGGGGTGCCTTTTTTGTTGTACTAACTATAAAATGATCAACAATGTTTAAGTACTGCATTTACTCACGTAATTATTTGCAATTAAACTGTTTCATTAAATTGTAACATAAATTAATAACAATACTAAACTCACATAAAGCGAACGTTATAATTGTTCTGTTATAATATTATAAAGCGAACGCTATTATTATTATTAGAATTCATAACAGTGTGCAGCATGGATCATATGGTAGGCACAAGAGAGAGCAATGGAGAGAAAGATGGAGAGAGAGAGAATAATAATAAATTATTTAATGAAATAAACAAGCAAATATGTTTTTAATTATATGTTGGAGTGGGCTGTTATTCTGAACATCGAGGGCCCAATAAATTTACTAGAATTTCTCATTATTTACATGAATATCAATAGCAACACTACAAAATGTTATTGCCGAGATGAGGAGGAATACAAAAAAAAACTATCCCCAACCACTTTAGATTCATCCTCTTGACATAACAAAGAAAATACATTATTGTTTTAGAACTAATTGTATTTTTATCTAAATAAAAGCAATACTTAAAATACAATAACAGGGCACTTACTGTAACTATAATAAAAATTCATCTGTAATTACAATAATAATAATAATAATAATAATAATAATAATAATAATAATAATAATAATAATAATAATAATAATAATAATAATAATAATGCATTAGTTAATGGATTAAAAATACAAATAAAGATTTCATCAGCACACACAAAAGAAGTATCAAATGGATTTAAACTATTGGTAATTTTCCCCGCCCAATGTATATTTAAATTACAAAATTCGCACACACAACAAAAGCACCCTACACACATAAAATTGTAAACACAAGGGTTCACTTATATATAATAATGAACAGGATTTCTTAACCTTTACGCGTGCTTAGAAAATCTCCCAATGCCATTTTTTTTAAAAAGTGTCTTTAAATTATAAAATACAAAATGTATATTCAAAACTAACTTAAATGTAAACAAAATGTAATTAAAACTAAATAAATTTAATTTACAAATATGTGTACACATTCGTGTAACCCTAGCCATTTTAACTAAAATGCAATTTATTGCCGCAAAAACTATAGCGACGGGCAAAGCAACAACAGCAACAACAAAAGAACTAGAACAAAACAACAATAAAAGAAAAGAAAAATGTTCGATTTATAAACGTCTTTTCCCCGAAATGGAAACAAATAAGCCAAATTAAAAAATAAATAAATAAAAAATACGAAGGAAAGAAAGAACAATAGCTAAAGAATGTCCGCTGCATAGGTAAGTTGTTGTTTTATTAAAATCCTGCGTATCCATTACTGCATGAAATAAAATGTATCAAAGTCATTACTCATTCACACTATGTATACATCGAGGGCAAGGGAGATTATAGATGACGGTAGGGTTCGTGATGGAAGAAGAGAAGGATGTTGGAGAAAGACAAAAAGGAGGAGGTTAGTTAAATTTTTGTCCCCGGACACATTGAGCGTATAGGGGTAGGAGGAGGACGAAAAGGAGGAACAGAAGACCAAGAAGCGAGCCAAGGAGGAGGAAGGAACGCAATGACTGCTTGTCCTCTTTTCATACTCTTATTGGTGGAGACAGCACGTTTAAATCAGTGGCGTGGCGGAAACTCGAATCACAAATCAGCATTTTGTACCGCACATACAACACCCAAACATCATATCAGTATTATTTATGTACAATTGAAGAAAATAAAACAAAATACACGTGAATTTTAGGGAATTTGTAAAAATGTAATATAATGAAGTCAAGATCATGAGTGGGAATGCATATTTTTTAACACAATATTACGCCAGTCTTCCGCTAACACGTGATAACACACCACTGTACATATAGAATTAGTTCCATCCATGTTATGAGAAAAGGAGACATCGTTGCCGACTAAATAACACATGTATTTAGTCTTTTGTCAAGATATACACAACATAATAATCATAACTGCTATCATGATATTTATTAACATACGTTTGCTGTAGTAGTAAATTTATACAGGAAAATTCTAATTGTGTAGCATAGCACACATTGTAACAAAAACAAAAACAAAAAAGATGTTGAGATCTGATGATAAGCCTTAACACCTTAATTTAAGGTAACAATGCATGGCTCACTGGCTAAAACTATATAATAATAATAATAATAATAATAATAATAATAATAATAATAATAATAATAATAATAATAATAATAATAATAATAATAATAATAAGATTTTAATATCTAATCATACACAGTGTCGTTCTGATATTAAAAATTTTAAAGAAAAATCCTTACAAATATCAAAAGATAAAATGGAAACGGTACAATAATAATTATATTTACGCTCGTTCATTAACTATCTGACTAGTTTCGGAAATTATGTCTGGCCGATTTCTCGGAGCCGTCATAGAAAGTTCAGTTCCTGGGCTGACCTGCGTAGACACGGCGGAAGCAGCAGCAGCAGCGGCGGCGGCAGCGGCAGCTGCAGCTGCTGCATGGATGGCATTGGCTGAATTTGAGACAGACAGCGGCATGAGCGACGGGTACCTGGAAGCTGCAAACACCGGGTGGATAAATGGCGCCACCGATGGCGACCCAAGAGGACCGGCACTTCTCAGACTTCCAGGGTTAGTACCAGCTCCACCTGCCGCGTGGAACGCGCTGTAACGTCGCAGAGGTCCCAACTCAACGCCAGGCGGCCCTCCTGGCAGACCTCCCATTCCCCCCATGGGTCCTAGTCCCAGCCCCAGACCCATCCAGCGGGCCCTTTGAACAGTGGCAGAGTCCAGAGCCCGGGGCAGCATCAGCGTCTGCGTAGCTCCTACTGACATCACAGGGAACGCCGTCATAGAAAACGACGTCATTGGTGACGTCGACGTGGAGGAAGACGAAGAAAGATCGAGGGCGGAAGAAGAGGCTTCCGACAAAGTTGGGGTGCTTGTTCTAAGTTTTGTTGGAGATTGTAGAGGATGCGTAGCAGAGCAGGGGAAGGAAGCTGACGGACTAATGCTTGTACGATCTCGTGCAGGTTCCGTCGAATTCCCGCTAGGATGATCCTCGTGATCATCATCTGCTGCCGAGTGCCGCTGACCTTCCTCTCTGTCCCTATCTTCCTCACCAGATAAAGAATTGCGTTCGTGTCTAACACGCAAAATGTGCGTCATTCTATCTTTTTCTGAGATGCTCATGTCTTCATCACCATCTTCGCCTTCAATGTCAATGTCACTGTCGTCACTGACATGCGCATGCTCTGACGTGGTGGAGTCCACGTCACTGTGACAACTGGACGGCTGAAGGTGAAAGGGATTGTGGTGTGTGGCGGTGAGAGCAGATGGGCCGAGGAAGTTGGGAGGAAGGGTTCGATGCGAGGGTTCAAGGAGACTGACTCTGGGTACAATAGTCCTAGGGACGTCCGGGGCCAGCAGACTTTCCATGTCGAACAGACGTTTCTTGTTGACTTGGCCAGAACCAGCCATCACCCCTTGCTGCTGTTGGTGATGCAAGCGAAGGAAATCAGCAACGTGAGGCCCCGTCAGGATCCCATCACCAGGCCTACCTTCGCCCTCACCGTTGGTTCTTCCCTCATCACCAGAAGTTCCTTCAGAAGGAAGGTTGTTGTTGTCGCAGTCTTCGCCTATCTCTTTCAGGGTGTCAGGGCCAGTTGGGCAAGACTGCATCCAGGGATTGGGGGAAGGGGAAGGACTATCGTCTTCATCGTCCGGGACACTGAGACCCATGTGTTTGCGCACCTTCCTCTGGGCGCGACGGCGGCGGAAATCACCGCGGGTGAAATCATCGACGTTGGCAGGGTGCACGGCCCAGTAGTGACCCTTGCCGTTGGCAGAACGGCCAGACTTGATAAAACAGTCGTTCAGAGACAAGTTGTGACGGATAGAGTTGCGCCATCCTGGGCCACGCGTGCGGAAGTATGGGTAATGGTCTAGAATCCACTGGTAAATGTCACTCAGCACCAGCTTCTTCTCTTTGGAGCTTAGTATGGCCATAGCGATCAGGCCAATGTAGGAATGGTTGGGTTTAGGTTCTTCCTGCACAAACCTGGCTCTAGGGTCACCAGCCTTGTACAGGTATTGTGTGTATGGGTCGAGGTAGGCGTACGCCCCGAGCCCAGAGGCATGCAGGGCTTGGTACTGCCTCAGTCCAAGAATATGGCGGTAATCGTACAGCTGGGTGCGCTGGAAATCTAGGGCTGACAGCTGGGAGGCCGCGGGGTTGAGGTTTGTAAAGTAAGGGGAGGGGGCAGTGGGCACTTTCAGTCCATATAGCAAGGCGCTGTGGGGCGCTGGCATCGACATGACTGAGGTTGTGGAGATTGGAGTGACCTTAAAAGTCTACCACAGACACTTGCAGATGGTCACAATTAGGTATCCTAAAATAGTACTTAAAATACGAGCTTACAGTATAATTAGGATCCACTACTTAACTGTGGGCTGATACAAAACTCCCCAAAGACATTTTCTTCTTTGTTGAATATAATCCTCAGATTGTCTGGTCACATCAAACGGGGCTTAGTCACATGAAACACGACTGTCAATCACATAACACCAGTTTTTAACACGTGTGTAAGCCAAAGATGGTCGAATAAATTTTTTTTCCCAGTTCCAATTTAGGCGGTTAAAACTGACAAACTGTCGAAAGTAAAATGGCGTTAAATCTTGACCTAAACCGCTTCAAACGCCGACAAACGTTAATCAGCAGTTAGTTGCTGTTTCAGTTAGTTTCTGTTTCAGTTTTACTGACATTCAGCAAAACTGCTTTTTGTCCTAAAGGTTTGCGATCATTTTAGGCAACACGTTCTGTCAACGAGGAACTGGCAGATGACGACGCCTGATTCAGGGACATCAGATGATGCGCTGATTCTGAGTTTGTCCTTCTGAAACATACATTGTCAAAACATTTGGTGAAAATGCAGGCACATACGGTTGATGTTCTAGGACAACTACCCCTTGGACAACCCCCCCCTCCCACCCTCCCTGGACAATTACCCCCGGACAGTCACCCCTTGGGCAAATACCCCCCTCGGGCATCTACCCACTGGACATGTACCCCCCATCCACGCATTAATTTTTGGCGCCCATTTATAAGAACAGGTTGCATAAATAAAGTGATCAAATAAAATAGAATATATAAACAATTATAAGTAAATCATATACAATAAAATATTATTGCTTTAGGTCCAGCGGACTCTTCCGAGCCAAATCAGGACCAGAGTAAATCATATGAGTAGTGAGAAGTGATCAAATAAACTAGGAAAAAATTAGTCGATTTAGTTTGCCAACTAAGGCTAAATATAGTATCATTTTCTTAACCGTTAGAGTTGGGGCCGACTATGGCAACCGCCATATCTTTGACTTTCTACGTGGTATTGCACACAACGTTAGATGTAGAGTTTGTGAATAATGTATGCGATTACAAGACCTGTTTACCTTCTGCATTGAGCGTAATAAATTACATATTTGAAAGTTGTATTTATATATTACACCTCTTTTTTTCGGATTCCGCTTTCTCTGTCTCTCACCTTACACATTTTAACAAATTAAATCACCCCGCAAAGCACATATTAGGGTGAAGAGTTCATATAACAATACGCTGCCGAAGGGAAAGGAGAAGAGGGAATAGAAGAAGGACAATTAACAGGAGAAAGGACAGTAATGAGTGTGTTTAAGCTATATCTAAAGCCATAAACACTTCGTGGCGTTTGCAATACTAAAAATCATAAATTATCGTTTTGGGCTGACTTGTTTTAACGCGTGGTTTGATTTGGTTATGATTACACATCCCCCATCTTTATATTACACATTTCTACTGACAGGATTACTGGCGAGTTAGTTGGAAGGTAAACAGAGGCCATATGCACGAAAAGGGGAATAACTTTATGCTGGAATATCGGCTAAAGCGGTGTAGCTATTCCAGGCTATTTTTCACCACAAATTGGTATGCATGACGCACTCCCGCGGAATAGGTATTACAGAATAGCTATTCCCATGTGCTATATTTAGAATAGGGGAATTCCTGCTACCGCGCACACAGCAATGTGCCACTAGCATAAAAACGAAGTACTGTGAGAAACTTGTGTAAGCTTATTTGAAATAGATGACTGTCCCTTCCCTGATTTTTTTATATTGATTTTAATGTGGTCCTCAAAGGGAGTGACATCAGAACATTTTTAGCCACATCTTAATTAGCCTTTAATATAATATTAACGCCCCTTATATGCTCACATGTCTGGGGACATTCATTTAGGTACCTATAAAGTGCGAAAAGACAACTAAAGACAGCTAAAGACAACTAAAGACAACTAAAGACAGCTAAAGACTACTAAAGACAACAAAAGACAACTAAAGACCGGTACCTATAAATGGCGAAAAGACAACTAAAGACAACTAAAGACGGCTAAAGACAACTAAAGACGGCTAAAGACAACTAAGACAACTAAAGACAACTAAAGACAGCTAAAGACAACTAAAGACACAGCTAAAGACTACTAAAGACAAGCGAAAAGACAACTAAAGACAACTAAAGACGGCTAAAGACAACTAAAGACGGCTAAAGACACCTATGTATAGACAACTAAAGACAACTAACCCTAACCCTAACCCTATAAACAACAATAGCCTCAGTTTCGAATCGGGCATTGCATTTTCATTAAATCCGACTACACAATCACTCAGAACCGCTTTCACTTTGTATCTAAATCAATTATCTTATATAATATACTTGAAAAATATTATTGTTATTTTTTTTAATCCGTTGTACTTTCTACGCGGCAACAAATTTCTGCCATAGCCAATGTCTTTCAAAGATGGCAGGTGTTTTTGGGCTCTTTAAGTTGTTTGTAGCCTTGTATACCTTCTAAAATTTCTACCCCTGGTGTCTTTAGCCGTCTTCAGTTGTCTTTAGTGGTACCTATAAAGGGCGAAAAGACAACTAAAGACAACTTTTAGTTGTCTTTAGTTGTCTATACATAGGTGTCTTTAGCCGTCTTTAGTTGTCTTTAACCGTCTTTAGTTGTCTTTTCGCACTTTATAGGTACCGTTCATTTATTTAACGAACGAACGAACTTGTAGTGAAAAGATCCTTGCCGATTCACGAATTGTATGTTCTCAGAAATTTCGTCCGTTATGTCTATAATGTCGTTCTTCTTGAATTTGAATTTGTCGCAGCTCTACATTATCAAACTTTTGGAATGGGTGAATTCGTTCACGAAAAAATTGCGATTTCTGGCTTATGGTCGTCTGCGATTTTACACAATAACAGCGGCCATTTGGTTTCAGCGACGGAAACAGGAATAAGAGAAAATCCCGACTGAAAGGATGGCATAACTTTATACCGGAATAAGAAAAGAGAATATGCAATTACGTTTTCATGCATACGAAATAGTGATCTGCAATTCTGGAATAGCTGCATATCTATTCCTTTTTCATGCATACGGCGCCAGGTCTGGATTAATACAATGTTCCAGTTGCTGATTTTACCTAAACGTTCAGATGTTCTGTTTTTGCGTTAATCTTGAAGGTCAAGTCCATTTTTTATGAAGAACATTTTGCCTTGTATATAGAAATTAGTCCACCATATGTAAAATAAAATAGCAAATGAAACAAAATATAAAAAAGAGATTTTTCACTCTTTTAAATTCAATAAATATTATTTCATTGGGTACTTGTCCGGTGGGTAGATGTCCTATGAGGGTATTTGTTCAGGGGGTTACTGCTCAGGGGTAGTTGTCCGGGGGATGGTTGTCGGTGACTAATTGTCCTGATACCACGGTTGATACATAAACATATGCGGGAACACTAGATACATATAATAAATACCCAAAATGTACGCTATGAATTAAAAAAATAAAAAAATAAAAAAATAAATAAATAAATAGTTTGAATAAAATCTAAACAAACTAATATAAATAGATTACTGAACAATGTTTAAAAAAAATTAAAAATTATGTCAATCAAGCACACAGACAGGATTTTTTTGTTAGTGTTCCTCAGTTTGTAGACTACAAATCAAATCAAAGAAATAGAACTTCAAAGACTCGTTCGCGCGGGGTACTCTCATACACACACCCTGCCTCCTACCCCTCACACACACGCACACAAATATATAATATATATAAACAGTAAACATGAAATTGCTCATAAATGACTGAATAATTTTACAAAATAAATTCATCAGCTACCACGTGGAGAACACATGAGAAAAACAAGGCTTCAAACTACAGACAGGAAAACAATAATTTTATTGTGTTGCCCAAGTACTGAGTAACCTTATTTATTTATGTATGTATTTAATTAATTATTTTCTTATTTATTTATTTAGCTGGTTAGCTGCAAAACATGTTCTCGTATCGCTTTTTTAATATATTTCCTCGAGTGTATAGTGAGAAGAAGGAAACAGGTGCGCTACAATAATTAGGCCTACAAAATCAAAATCATTGACATGATACAGTAGTGATAGAAAACTGTCGATTTTTTCCCCCAAATTAGTGTTAAACACCTTTGGGCTCGTAACAGTAAATACATGGAAGCCTTGTTATATAAAAGAATTGCATACGTTTTCTTAAGGCACGCGCCGTTACTACATCTGTTTAAAGAGCTGTCATTTATAGCCATCTATAGGTCTTTAGCGTAACAGCTCTTGTCGTTGCCTTCCTATTCGCGTGTCACCATCACCTTCACGGCTCAACGAAGAGTGGCGTTAGTTCAGAAGGATGGTCGCCTATAGGATGATGGCCTATACTATTCAAGTACACTTGATCTACAGGCAGTGTGCCTTTAATCGCGAACAATGGCGACGATTGATCTGCACACTACGAATCTGAGACTCTAGTACTTTCTTTTAACATACACGCATTTTCCCCTGTGTTTTAGTCGGAGCAGGAGTCAGACAATGTCAGGTTACATACAGGGCCATTGCAATGGAGTTCGCATAAATGTGAGGTCTAGCTCTCAGATATATAAGCCTAACTCTATTGGCACGTTTATGTGAATTAGATTTTTCAGTTTGTATCAAACGCTATGGTAAACAAAGCTGTGTTGTGTGTGTGCTTTTTTATTTGTATTTATTATTTTTTAATGCTGTATACTTTACTACGAAAGTAACCCAGACTCGATTGGTGGACGTTATTAAACTAAAGAAAGTTATTAAAGTACACTGTCCGATAGGTCGAACAATAACATTTTGCAGGTTGCTGGTTGTTTTATTAAAGTAATCTTAGTCGAAAGGTTGAGAGCAACCTCGAATATGTTTAGCCTAGAATAATTGTTTTATTTCCAGGATATCAACTCCATTTTTTCCCCAATCAAATCTTCTGGAAGGACAAAAGGTTTTCTTCCTAGGAGATAAGCTTATTTTAATTCAACAAGATTTTTCACCCCAATTAAATAAACAATAGTTATTGAAATTACATCAGGGCATGTAAGTCAGAAGATTATAATTCAGGAATGTCGTTTGGGTCGGATCTTCGGCTTTTAGCCGAAATTTTTATTTAAAAAAGCCGATAAATTGTCCGTCATGTCGGCTCGCCGAGCCGAAGTTTTCACGGGTGAATCGGCTCAATTTTGTCCATTTTTGCGATATTCCTGTGCTGTACGCTTGCAGTTTAGGTGAGGATTCGATAATTACTAAGGTTAAACCCAGAAACTCTGACAGTATTGTGGTCTGACAGTGTACACTTTTTATTGTTTTTGTGTGTCTAAAATTTAAGAAAATAGCATTTCTTTTCAATGTTTTTATTCTACTCGTAAAATCATGTTTTATTACAAAGATATGCATCCACAGAACACCTTTAATATATGGAGGTGGAGGGTGCACGTTAACGTAGTGAATCTAGTCAAAAAAACTT
>CM072511.1:90988609-90993609 GCA_036898135.1 Oncomelania hupensis | reverse complement strand
AGACAAGGCGATGTTACAAGACGAAAAAAATATAGAATTTTTAATCAATAATTTTGATTTATATTTAAACTGCATCCAATACAATGATTATAAATATACTAACGCTTAACGGAACATTTGTATCTGAATTATATCACCCAACCTGTTTACTCTAGTTTCATCGTTGTACATTCAACATACGGTACTTCCATAATTTTACACTCACATTACACTTATTACATATTTTACACTCGGTTTACACTCAAATAATTTTACACCCAATTTACACCTATTACATCATGTTACATTCGGGTTGCGTCTATTACATCATTTTACACTCTCATGTTGGGCAGCAACTAGTGCATGAAATCCCTGGTATAGTTTCGGTCAAAATGGGTTCAAGTTTATGCTTAACAAGTTCAATACTCTTATCATGTGGAAAATACAAACAAAGCCTTATTGAAATTCTCATAATGCTGGTACGCACGCACACGATCACTAAAAATATCTCACTGTGCATGCAGCTGCACTGTGAAAATTCGTATTAAAAGCGCTGGAATAAAATGTTATCTCTATCGCTATAGATACATTTAACGCATTTCATTTCCTAAAGTTAAACAGTAGTAACTCATAAATCACAAGACTGTCCACTGTATGATGAAAGTGGAAATATTTTAGAAAAATGTCGAACACTCTCAAATAACAGGCAGCAACACTTCTGAAAATTTTAACCTGATTCATATGTTTTCTTTCATGCTCTAAAAATAACGTTCTTGGATTTGAAGTAAGTATTACAGGTATCGAAACTGTAACTCTGACCATGCATCATCGCAATCAGATGGAATAAAAATTCTAGGAGAATTGTGTCATTTAGTAACAAAGTCCAAAATAGCATAAAACCCAATACGCAGACAACAGTTATTACAACGCCAGCGTCACAAAACAGCGTGCTCTATCATTTAAACAACAAACATCACACCGCAGCGGTCTGTTTCAGATGAAATAACAACACACAAACAATGGCAAAACATCGGGACACATTCTGTCTGCTAAAAGATACATGAAAAACAAACAGTTCAGCTCCCACAAAGCCTAAAATGCTATTGCGCTTTGACAAAAGCCAACAACCACAGACACGAGCCACGCGATAACATCGGACAAACAACGCACTATACACCCGTGTCAATGCAAATAAGTAAATTATTTACTACGTTTGCGTCACCATGCCATCACAAGTCATGGAACAAAAACAGAAAACACTCACCGGAACGTCATAGTTGCGCCGTTGTGCCAACTAGAAACCAAAATCCACTTGATAAAAATAGGTCGCCGTTGCGCAGATGACAAGGTGCAGGAAGGCAGACCGATGACCGAAACAATGGGCACCACAGAGAACTTGTGCAGAAAAATGGTCTAGTCCTTTTAGATACAAGAGCCACAGCTGGTCACACACGTGTCCAAGAGTTCTAGCAGGCCAGTGTCCCTCAGTTTGCCCACTGTTGGACCAACTGCTTATAAACTTGGAACGAAAGCTTTGGTTATTTGGCTTGTCAATAACTTGCGCTTCGCTATGCCCCTAGCCCCGCCCCTCCGCGGCTCATCAATATTTATGCCCTGCGACGATCGGTGGCGACAGGGCGCGACAAACGAGAGCGCTGCTGTGATTGGTCGGTGACGCCACGCTCTTAAGGGTGCATGGGAGGTGACGAGTGTCGTCTTTGCAGCGGAGCAGCAAAGAAGAAGAAAGAAGAGAGGAGAGAGAGGGAGGACGATTTTTGCTTCACAGATGTCCCGGAGGGTTTAGTTTTGCATTTGAAGCGTGAAAATTCTAATTCTTTTTTTTTTGTTCTAAACGAAGGCAACTGATCAAATACGCATTGCGTTTTGTGTGCCGGTTCGTGAGGAGACTATGTGTGCTTTGCATCTTTTCTGCAGTAGGCCTTCCTCTTGTCAAGGGAATCGGTAAATACTTGCAGCGGATTTGATAACTGTTTTAAAAACCAGCCTTTTGTCTTCTGGCACTGCCTTGCTGTCTCTTCTGACGTTTTTCGTGGGCGCATTCAAAACAGACTTCGAAGCTGGAAACGTGCTGGAACTGCTGAACGCGTTTTCAATTTGGAAATAAGAAACCAGAGTCGATTGAATAAGAAAAAATCTTCCTGTTCAAGATGAATCGAATTTAATTTCCTGTTTTTGCTATCGAACTTCTCCAAAACTTTTCTGTGGAATTAACAAACTTTAAAGTTTGAAACTCCAATTTTTATGCGCTGTTATTGAAGGAAGGAAAGTTCTTGAAAATGTCCTGTAAACTAAACGTCTTTTTCCTTATTACAAAAAAAGAAAAGCAATTTTCCTTTCTGATTAAAAATAAAATAAATGTTATATCCAAATGACACGAACTGAAATCAACTTATTGCTGCTACTTTGTCACGTAAGCCTATTTGTTGTATAAGTTAAAGTGAACTTTTGGCTACTCCCACTGTTTATTTTTATTTATTTATTTATTTATTTATTTACTTACTTGTTTCTTTATTTATGCTTATTTATTTATTCATATTATATATATTCTTTTACTACTCCCACTGTATATTGTTATTTATTTATTTATTTATTTTTTTAACTTGTTTCTTCATTTGTGCTTATTTATTTATTCATATTTTATATATTTATTTTACATTAAAGTGTTAAGGTAATTGGTGCACACATCATTCTTTAAACCCAAAGATTTGCAGTGTTTATTCACAGATATAGAACTATAAGAAAGGGACTTCAACAACGTGTATGAGTGTGGAGAATATAGTGCCTGCCGATTCACCTATACATGTACTGTTCCTAGGTTGACTATCCGATTCAAAGTCATGTGGAGCTTATAACAGCCTCCACTCTCTACAGCATCCCCATTGGCAATATGATTTAAGGGGGGAACAACCACTGGAGTAGCTTCTAAGCTGACTAGGTGATTGGTTGCTTGTGTACGGCGTGAAACACAGGTCAAATTGGCAGGCATTGACACAATTTGGCGGGCCAGTATGGGCGACGATCGACACAATTGGACGGGCCAAAATTGCCAGCAATTGACACAGGTCCACAGACCGACAGTGCCAGCAAGCCAGGCCGCTCTGGCACCAGCAGATCAACAGAGCATGGAATATTGATCACGCACACTTGGGCCTCATCGATACTATCAACTATGGACTTGGCCAGTGTAGAAATCGCTTGCCGACGTCGAGTAGATTCTACATTTAGTAATTTATTTATTTATTTATTTATTTATTTATTTATTATTATTTTTTAAAATACATCTTTTTACAAAAATTATTATTTTTTATTATTATTTTAATAACTTTAAAAAACTAATGATCTTTTTTTGTTTCTGGCTGAAAATTATTTGCCTGGTAATTCAACATGACTTTTTCCTCTTGTAAAGAATATTAGAGACGACACATTAAATAACAAGCTATTCTCTCCTTCCCCACCCCACTCCTCACCCTCCTCCATTTGTGGGGGGTTGACATTTTGTCAAGATTTAAAAAAAACACACGTTGATATGATTGCGCATCATTATAGCAGTTCTAACATTTTTGGAATATATTAAACGCTGATGGTGACAGCTGACGCTGCTGCTGAGAGATGATGCTAAAGGCTGAAGATGATCATCAGAAAACAAAAGACCACAGATGTTTTTTGTTAGTTTTGAGGTATACCTATATTGAATATCAGGCGTGACCTTACCTGTAGATATGTGTATGTGCAAGTGTGATTGTGTGTGTGTGTGGGTGTGTGTGTGTGTGTGGGCATGTAGAAACGACGTTACTCTGACACACACATGAAACTCTACATGGTTTCTTTTGACTTTTTTGACGGCCCCGTTATTTTGACGTAAAAATAGTGCTCCGTAGAGTTACAGCTGTTTTAGGATTAGGGTTAGGTTTAGGGTATAGGGAAAGGGTTAGGGTTAGCTTCAAAAATTGAAAATGTCAAAATAATGTCAAAGAAATGGAAAGTGTGTCAAAATAATGTATGTCTTTTTCACAACAGTCATCACAACGTCGTTTCTACAAAAATGTGTGTGTGTATAAACACAAAATTAAAGTGGTAACTATACTCCCTTGCCAGAATATTATTATACTTCGGTACATGTGAAAGTCAAACATGCACCGACAACAAAGGAGCTAACTCTTCTTCCGGCCGCAGTGTCGTAGACCTGCAGACCAGTGAGTGATCAATAATGATGCTGAAAGCAATTTGTGATTCACTTCACCTGTTTTATAATTGTGGCCCGGATGCGCCCTCTCTCTTCCCGCTTCCACAGCATCTAGTTTATGTCATATTTGTTATAACATGCACGGCTATTTCCATGGCACGACCTTCGCTTTGGGGCTGTTTGCTGGGTTCTTTGTAGAAGCAGACGTTACTTTATTGAAATTAATGCTCCATTATATTACTGGAGCTTTTGTTGTATTACACTACTTAATACTTATCCCGTATTCCGCGATTTGCAACAGGTTGGGGAAATGGACTTGCTCTTGTGACGTTTGTGATGTTCTGACGTCTTTTTGTTTTGTAACAACAAATTAAAAACATAAATGTAAATAACTACTTTACGAACACTAATCAAGAATGGATTTTACAGATGCAATCATTACTATATTGTCCCCTTTGTGGTAGCATTCGAACTGCATCCACATTCTTGTTGTTCAGTCATGGTGAAAATATTCATTTATCCGCAACGAGTTGCGTCCCCTACATTAGTTTCAGTCCGTGTTTTGTTATTTAATTTAGTCTAGCTAAATCAAATTTTACACACAAGGTAGGCCTATGTCTACACATTGTTTGCCTCTTTTTGCGTATTAGTATTTGCATCTCCTGCGCCTCAATTCTTCCCAAAAATAAGTAACTGGTCACGGACAGTCGTATAAAGCGTCATCCTCATCTTCTTTGGATCTCATTTAAAACCTATGTCCATCGCCTACAAACATGGTCCAAATTATACAAACAAACAAACAAAGAAACAAGAAAAA
>CM072511.1:90973609-90983609 GCA_036898135.1 Oncomelania hupensis | reverse complement strand
CACACCCACGGGGGGATTGTTCGGGGAGGTTTAAAAACTTGTTTTCGAGGTTCTCAGATACCAAACCTAGGTTGCTGAACATTTTGGACAAAAAAAAAAGGTTCAGGAACCTAGGTTCTGGATCTAAGAACCTCAAAAAAGGTTTTTGAACCTCACCGAACTTTCCACGAACCTTTCAATTAAGAAAGGTCATAACCGAAACTTATGTTCGCTTTTCCTATTAGTGGACAAGTGATCGCCAGCCTCGGTTTGTCTCAAGCACGCAATTTGCGATACATCCACACTTCAGAGGGCATCAAACCTTCCTAACATCCTAAATTCCAATGAGTGTTCAAATCTGTGTGCGTGTAGGATCGATCTGCTGAGAAGGAAATAACTCCACACCCGCTCTTACCCAAAATTCTTAAACTATAGCTTAATGAAGAAGAAGTTCATTGAATGAATAAGGCCTTAATTAAAAACACTTAATCCGTTTCAGCATTACTATAAATATGCAAGGTCATTACTGTACCCTCGACGTTACTCTAAATAATTATTATTTTATATTAGATTCAATGTTTCAAGACGTGACTTTTTAAAATGTTTAAACGTGATTTGAACATGGGCTTGATGCAGAAACACCCTTTAGTATCTATAACTAATGTTTAATATGCCTGCTGTGTTACAAAACAGTACATTTAAAAGGAGACTGCGTTACCAAGTTTTCTTTTTTTAATCTTTTTTTTACTCCTTCGGATGAGAGTATAAACCGAGGTACAGGCTGTGCACGCACGCATTCCATCGCATGAACTTTAAAGATCATGACTCTCATGGACTAGACGGGTAAGTGCCGGCTGCACATACACTCAGCATGCACTAGGTCCATTCCCTAAAATCCCCGGTCGTCCAGGATTGTGCTCAGTCGTCTGGGCGTAAGACTATGCGCCCAAAGGCTGCAAGTCAGCGCCTCTGGCGGCTTGAATTAGATCCTGTATCGACCAGCGCCTTGAGCGGCTTTTGAGCTGGAAAAGCGCTATATAAAAGTGATTAAATAAATAAATAAACTGTGGTATAACAATAGTATAGATCTAACTGTTCCACCCTGTCCGGCACGCAAGAATTAATCACTAGTTTACTTCCTGCTTGTATGTTAAAGATGCGGACACAATATTATAAGTATTCACACTTTTCTGCTATCCTATGCACCAACGGGAATCCCCTCTATGAAAAATACTTCCGTTTTTTTTTCTCCGCGTGTTTTAGTGAGTTATTTCCAAATATTCAAGAATAATAACATGTGTCACTGGCCACCTGTATCGTACCCTCACATATTTTTATTTTTTTTGCTGCAGTTTATTATCCCTTTCTATCGCCAGTGGCGCGCCTAAACCCTACCTACCTAACATTATTTGTGAATTTTTGAAAAATATTCGGAAAAACATAACGCCCAGATGCTGGCTCGAACCCACACCTGTCAGGCGCCATTGGTTTCTGGCTTGTGGACAAGGCAAGTTAGTCCCGCCTTAGCCCACTTGGCCACAACGCTAGCCTAACATAGTCAGTTACTTCGTGTTTTGTGAAGGTTGCGACGGCGAAGCTATGGAAAACTACAAGAGTTTTCAGGTCCTGTTTCACTTTCTGTCGATGATCGACGCACCTCCGAAGTCGCCACAAATACAGGCCTCTACGATTGTTTTTTGCATTCTTTCACTGAGCATGTACTTCCTCCACCGTTTTTATACTTATCCCACTCGTTTTCTGGCTCTAACAATCGTCGTTTTCGGCAATTTGCCATATTTAAAAGTCACGCATCAAGCTTTGATAAAAGCAAAACAAGCCAAACCGGAACTTGGTTTCATATAACCTCGTTTTAATTTATAATGGCGATACCCACGAGTTTTTATGAGAGGTGCCGGAAAGTTGTGAATAGCTAGACAACACTGCTACAGTTTGGTCTTATTTTGCTCACACAAATCTATGACATTTTAAAATTAGGATCATTATGTGTGCGTTCTTTCTGTTCTCCGACAATGGTTTGTGAGAACTGTTTCACATTTGTAACCGAGTGACATCGTAGTGCAGCTAACGTATAGCTGAAGATCTACTTACGATTTAATTAGTGACCAGCAGAAGCGGAAGTTATAATAGCGATAAAAACACGCCATGTAGGCCTATGAAGATATAAGTTATTGAAACGACACTACTTCATATTTTTATCACTGTAATGCAAGTCATTATTATGATATTGGTTCGAAATCGCTGCTGTTGCATTTTTTTAACATAGACCTGCTTTCCATAAATAGACGTTTAAGTGTAGGTATATATATTAATTTAGACCGACCGGAAACACAATATACCGTTAAACTGTAGCACCAAAGACAAATTATAGCCAAAAGCA
Organism: Oncomelania hupensis; assembly: GCA_036898135.1. Classification (NCBI taxonomy): domain Eukaryota; kingdom Metazoa; phylum Mollusca; class Gastropoda; order Littorinimorpha; family Pomatiopsidae; genus Oncomelania; species Oncomelania hupensis. The sequence goes on along the minus strand of CM072511.1, from coordinate 90,981,232 downwards.
CACTATAGGTTTACTGAGAAATGTACAATTTTGAGGTACATGTCAGTTTTCCGTTTGTAGTCAGATTCTATACTACACATGACTGTGTTCTCGTGTAACAGTAAATAAAAACCACGAGTCACTGAGTGTTAGGGATTTGTCTTATTTATAACGGTTCTTCTTTTTCAAACGACTGCCGTTGAAATCTGGCGCAAGAGTCTGCATGGGGTCAGCACTTGAAAGACCCTCTGGTCGCAGGCCTGTCGCGTGACTCTCCGCGGTGTTCCAATCTGAAGGACAACGTATGGAATAACCTAGGTTTGTTTTGGGGCTCCTGGGGAGAGACGTTCTATGATTGGAGACTCAACCAGCAAGCTCCAACGGGCTTCAAGTACGTGCCAGCATCTGAAGAGGCAGTTACTGGAATTTCTCCTCCTGCGTGTTGCCAAACTTTGCGAACTTGTGTACTACAATATTATTGTCGCTTCGCAATGTGGTTTTACACACAGCTTTGACAAACACCCAGTTGCCTGTAGTTCAAAAGTTAACTTAAATTGGGTAACCCGTTGATCTTTACATTCATTTACTGCCACTCGTGCGCCGGTCAACCTGTCCGACCGCTGCTAAGTACGACTGTCACTATGTGTACGTGTTCGCTCGTGCCTTCCCTTAGTCTTGTCCACGTTTGTCTTTTTATACACACCCACACACCGAACTCTTGCACTTCTTTTTCCTCGTTCTAGTCGTGGTGTTAGTGGATGTGTATGCGGTTGTGTGTGCAGGCGCGCGTGCGTGCGTGCACGTGTGTGTGTGTGTTTGTGCGTGTGTGACTGCCTGGCTGTTTGTGTGTGTGTGTGTGTGTCTGGCTGCCTATCGTTCACTATTTAAGCCTATTTATAAACTGCCAAATAACCCTCTGCTTTCAGACTTAGAAAAGTGATATTATATTGCATACTGAAACGCGATGGTCAGAGTGAACACAGGCGTAATCTTTAAACTGAAATGTTGAGGGCTATGCCAAAAAAAAAAAAGGAATTAAAAGAAAAGACATGGTATGCTCACTAAACTAAACTAAACTAAACTAAACTAAACTAAACTAAACTAAACTAAACTAAACTAAACTAAACTAAACTAAACTAAACTAAACTAAACTAAACTAAACTATTCAGTTAAAAAGAACTATAAGATAACAAAAGCCATGACAAAGACGTAACCCCTAACACAACATTCTTGCATGCCAATAATAACATCGAAAAAATAGCATGCTGTTTTCTGCAGAAGTAGGATGTACTTTCTTTAATTAATTAGTTTGTATTATTAGTCTGAAAACAAAACTTCGTAACAAATGTCAAAGTGTGGTGTTTTTTTGTCCCCAGACTGTTAAATAGTTGGACAGACTTTACTTATTTGAAACAAAGAAAACTATTTTCAATGTTTAAATGATGTAATTTTTTGTTCTTTCAACACTCTTTGGTTAAACTTCAACTCGTAAGTCAAAAAGAACTGACTGCCGGTTTCATAGTGGCATTGAGTAAGCTGTTGAAAACAGTTATTTTCTCTGTTGTTTTGTGCCTCACTGAAATCGAAGAGCTAGAATAGGTCAAGTGGTAGAGCGTTTGACTGGCAGGTTTTCACTGTCCATTTTAGCATATCATTGCTCTGGTGGTTCAGTGTTGATTTAGGTCCTTACTTCCTCTTCCCTGGGATAGTTATCCCCGTCTGCCATATCGCCAATGGTGTGTGTAAACGTTAAACCTCATTGTTCATTCTTTTAGAAGAATCATCTTTTGTATTCTAATAATGGGTGTTTGAGCGTCTTTACTGAAAACAGGACAAATTGACGTTCCAACAGTTAATGAACAGTACTGAGGCAGACCAAAAGTTATTTTGTCTGTTTCAAAATACTGCATTGAAACTATAATTAAGACACGTGTTGTTATCTTTTGAAGTGGGGAGCTGGGTAACGGATTTTATATCAGTTGAAGTGGTCAGCTCCTTGAATGACAATCAAGCTAATTTGACAATGACTTTCTGGCTCGTGCCACTAATAATATAAGTGTTCATACGGATCTTTGTGTAACTCCACAATACCCCTTATCTGCGGGAGCTTCCACTCTACGTGTAAAAACTCCAACTTTGAACAGAAGGGAGGGTAATAACCAATCAGTAAGGGGGAGGAATCCTTAAAGTTTGTGTGTGTGTTTAGTTTTGTATCTTACCGCTTTTTAATTGTTTTCGTAAATAAATAAATCCACCCCTCTTCCCACCCTTCGTCCTCCAGCTCCCGTCACACGCCGTACACACAAACACAAACACACATACAAACACACGCACGCACGCACACAAACACGTTCTTTATTTTGTTATAAACTTAAAACAGACCTAATTGTATACTAGAAGGAACTTCTTTCACTGATTTAGCAATGACTGAACGGCTTGTGGCCCCGACAGTTTACTAAATTATTTGTTCCAGCGGATCTTTGTTTGGATTTCTTAATGACCAGGAGTCCCATGAACACCACCAGTCTTCAAGGCTCTTTCGAGGATCATCACTCTAGGCTTAAGAATTCTAACTTTTGAATCACATTACATTACATGATTATTGCTTTAGGTCCAGCGGACTCTTCCGAGCCAAATCAGGACCGGACAACCCCTGATCCGCATAAAAGATCTGCTGAAACAACCCTAGTGGTAAAACTGAAAGCTCTCCACCAGGCAGTCACTTTACAATAAAGACATCCCACGCAGAGGACGCTGAGGCTATACTCTAATTTATCGAACCCCCGTTTACAAAAACAAAATAGAATACAAACATTATAAATTATCAACAAAACACATACATATAAAATGTCTACATTGCTAAATAATAACATCATAGGAAGCCCTAGTGACCACCTGGCAGAAAGCGTCCAATATTCCCAAGCTGATCCAACAGACATCACACACAAATAAAGAGTCTTGTCCCGGAAGAGTTTTCAAGAAAAAAGGTAGGTGACTGGTTTAGCGAAGAAGAAGATAGTATAGTAGATTGATAGAACAGAGCATGAATAAGAAAGAGCAAATGAGAAAGACAGCGACAGTGGGAATTTAAAGCACTAAATTTCCAGAAAGTGGGGATACTATTTATACTGAAACCCCCGGCACCCCAACGGGGGGAGTCAAGGAAAAAGGTAGGTGACTGGTCTAGCGAAGAAAAAGATAGTATAGCAAATTGATAGAACAGAGCAGGAACGAGAAAGAACAAATGAGAAAGACAGCGACAGTGAGAATTTAAAGCACTACATTTCCAAAAAGTGGTGATACTATTTATACTTAAACCCCAGGCACCCCAACCGGGGAAAACTTTTGAATGAGCATTGAAGTTTACTAAGCTACGGCGGTGGGACTCTAACTTTTCAATGAGAAGCAATGCCCCGTTTTTGTTGTTTTATTCCATTTAAAGTGCAGGAGGCTTGCGCCTATTTACACTAAACGCTAAAAGCAGGATGTGACAACACAGTTATCACTATAAAATAACAGTACCAGTACATTAATATGCCCATACAACTGCATTCAACTCATCTTGCACACCATGCACACAGTGCCAGCTTTATATCGCTCTTTGTAATTTAAATATATGAACATTCAGTTACTAATTAATAAAATGTATAAAATGTACACCACAAAACAACATCTAATAATCATAACAATTTCCGGGCACGCTCAAGAAGAAAGAGAAAGACAGAGACAGAGATAAAGAGAAAGAGACAGAAAAGAAGAAGAAGACACCCGATACACATTGGGCGAAGGCTAATAGAAGCAGTAGTAGTAGTCGCCTCAACAGGCCATAAAGCATGCTCTCATGTAACTGTAGATTATAGTCACACGACACCGAAGCGTATAGGCGACTACTGGTCACATTATTCTGACACCAGCGAACCAGTTGAAGGTAAGGGGAAAATAATATGGTAACACATTGGCCAATCCGGGGTTCGAACCAGGTACCTTTCGGGTACTAGTAAGACGCTCTACCAACTGAGCTACCCGGCCCCACGGCTCTCGTGCTTCAGAGCACTGCTTCTTATACGCTTCAATCCCTAGGAGCATTGACCAATCAACTGATGAAAATAGAACATGTAAGTTTCGTCTCCTCTAGGGGACGAAATAATGTCAAACTGTATTTGTTTCTAGGTCAACTGTATTTTACGAACCGTTTGAGAATGTTTTTGAACCGTTTGTTGACGCCGGATAGTGTCCTCACTTGGTTTCATATAATTTAAGAATCCAACAAAGCAAATGGGTTTTTGAGACGGAAAGAGCGGAATGTTGTAGAGCAACATTCTGTATATATTTACAGTGAAATTGGGCTTTTCCCGTCACTATAGAGCTTGAAGCGTATAGGTAGCAGTGCTCTGAAGCATGAGAGCATGCTTTTTTTCGCCTGTTGAGGCGGCTACTAAAGCATGCTTCTGGCAGCCTTCGACAAATGTGTACCGGGTAAAGAAGAAGAAGAAGAAGAAGAAGAAGAAGGGAGAAAGGGGGAGGGGGTAGGGGGGAGTAGTAATGTTTGAAAGATCGAGTAGAAGTGAGAAATAGAGGGATGTAACGGAAGTAAACAAATAACAGGAAGATTAGAAGTGAGAGGTCAAAGGAAGGAGTTAGGAGGGGAAGAAAAAGATTCCAAGGAGAGAGAGAGAGAGACAGAGAGAGAGAGAGAGAGAGAGAGAGGGAGAGAGCAACGTCCCAGACCACTCATCAATGAAGGGAAGTGCATACAGAATAGAATTTCAAAACCCCCAGCTTGTTTCGTAACGGTATATATTTCGTTTCTCACCTGCTCATATATCCCGAGCGTTTGATGCTTACAGCAGTTCACCAAATACATGTAGATGTCTACAGGCATTATTTAATCATCAACTCAATCCGGACTGAAAACAAATAATAAAATGGTTGCAAAATCCCAGTTTTATACTTTGAGCTTTATCCTTTTATTTCAAAACACATAATTTTAACCAACCATACAACGAGTTTTAGAGTATTAAGTTTTCAACGAGAGATTAGGCCTACTGACCGAGTAAGTTCCATTTCTTTATTATATAACTCTGCATAGTTTTGGAGACGAAATCAGCACATTATCATGACAAAAGAACTGAGAAAACAGCACAGTGATTTAAAACGTTGAAATTTACTGTCTCTTCTTTCCTCATCTCACTTTAAACACATACACGCGTGCACCCACACCCACACCCACACACCCACACCTACAAACACACACACACACACTTTGCTGATATGGTGGCACTGTGACATTCAAGACAGTCACATGACACTTCTGACAGTATATTTCCCCCCTTCCTATTATGCGGAGATAATAATTTGACGTTTAAATTGTTCCATATAATGACAACATCCTCCTCTCTCTCGCTCTCTCTCTCTCTCTCTCTCTCTCTCTCTCTCTCTCTCTCTCTCTCTTTCAATCTCTCTTTCTCTCTCTCGCCGTCCCTTTCCCTGTCTTCCTGTCTTTTTCTGTCTGTCTCTGATAGTTTGCGAGAGCATTTATGTGAGCTTCTGAGAGCATGTTTCACGCAAGCCGCAATGGGGGTGTTTATTTACAACATTTAACAAAATAAATTCTTTAATGCGTTATACTGATCAGTAAAATTTTGCTGCCGCTGTAAGACCCGAACCAACACCATTGTCATAAGCATAACAATGGAAAATCGCTTGAAAATGCTGCTCCAAACTATTTACAGTTTTGCCGTGTTTGCAACTACTGAGCATCGGGATTTTTGAATGTTCTTTTATGCAGATAGATGCTACAAAAAGAGCAACTCGGGGCACCATGGACACTCTGCGTTAGTCCGGAGTGGTCATGAAGACTGAAGGGGCTGAATTAGATTATCGCTGCCGATGCATTCCAGTTGTTCGCCAGCTAACACAGTTACGGCAGTCAACAGCCATTCCTGTCTCATTCTGCACCTATACAGAACAACTGAGGTTGCTGAGGCAAACGCCATACACCAATGGATGGACTAGCACACAGCATAGCTGAAACTCGCCGAGTATCTCGCACAAAGCCTCGGCTATTCTCGGCTATACGCAGTGTGGTACAGACACTATGATTTTGCATTGTCAACTTCCATACTCGGTGTTTTGAGATCTTTGAGCATACGCTGGAAACTGCTTTTAACATGCTTTATACCGTAAGCCTCAGCAGTCTCTGATAGTGTACATGCGCATCAACTTCTCAACTTCTTTTTATGCAGATATTGTTGCCGAAAACTTATTTTTAAAATTATAAATGTAATTTGAGTGTCACTGTTTTGTTGGTGTGCTAACTAGTTTTATTGTTCTTTGTGATTATTTAAATTGTGTACACCACATTGTAGTTTCTCATAGAGATAATACCGTTGTCGTATGCGCATTCGTATTCGTAACTTCCTGTAGCACTAAACGCAGTTCAAGGAATGCAACACTGCTGTACTGCGATATTTGTTCCGTTTAAAATAAGTTAAAAATTTTAAAAAGTGCTGTTCTCTGGCGTGAAATGAAGTAAAGAATTGCATAAACATGTAATTACCGTATTCAAAATAATTGGCTGCGTTCGACGAATGGTGTCTGCATCCAATCTATGAAGATGAAGTGATGCATACCCATTTTGCTGAAAGCTCCTACTGCTCTGACTGGAGGCGGATCTCAACATAGAAACAAGCGTGAATTATTTGGCAGTTTGTTCAGCTGAAGATGTCCTATATTGTTTAGTATAAACCCATCAAAGAAAAGACAAGCAAGGATATACTCATGCCGAGCAAGCCACAAGAAACTATAATACGGAGAACCCTTGGGGGAATTTGCGGATTTTTAGCAACGTATTGAGGTTACGCATCAACCCTTACGTTCGCTAGAAATGGAAAAGTATATATAGCGTTGTCGAAGTCCACAGAACTTAGCCGTTCCATGCACAGCAGAATATTAAACTCGGAGCCCGGAGGCCGATTCGCTTGGTAAACCATGGATGCTAGCACGCAGTCATCACACTCACCAAAGGGGACCTTAACAATGCGAGAAAGAAAATATTAAGTTGACACGACATTACCTTCTCTTTCGGCAGTACGGTATGGTACTCTAACTTTTATGGCACTCTCACTCTTGTATAGTTTGGCGTCGATGTGAAAGACTGTCATGACAGAATAAGGACTTATACCATCTTCCCAGCTAAAGTCACAGAATATTCAGAAAACTATAACGTGGGATCTACCCCGCTAAGTTTACTTTTTACTTTTAACGGGACACTTGCTATACCTCTACACTTCTTCTTGACTAACTCCTTCAGCATTGTGAAGATCACTTCAGTCCAGTTATGTTCTTTATAAAATGTCTACATTGTTTTCTTTATTTTTCTCAGTGCTGTTAGATACACCTGCCTCTAAATATTACATTTTATTCAGTATGATTGTACATGCACAAATATTTCTGCACAATATATGGTGTTATATAGGCAGTAGTTACTGTATAAGTTACGTTTACAGTCAACTAATTTTAATTTGTTCTGTTGTTGTTTCCTGTCGTCCGCCAGTGATATTTTTGACACATTATTATGATTTGGGTAGTACTTATTTAAGCCTTGTGCTTTTGTGCGCCCTGATGTTTTGCCTTGTAATAATA
>CM072511.1:90898609-90968609 GCA_036898135.1 Oncomelania hupensis | reverse complement strand
AGGACTGTGAAGATAATCATAATAATCATCATCACCGTCATTAGCGTAATACTATTGCGGAGTTCACTATTGAAAGGACCTGATGTGAATGTGGGTGTGTAGGTGGTGAGAGGAACATTAATAATATAGTGTGCTTTAGATGGAGAACGTTTGGATAATTCTTGTATGCGAAGACTTATTGAACATTTCTAATTTAAGGCTCGTCATCCTCCTTTAAATGAAAGGGAGGCCTTTCTTTTTAAAATCATGTCCAAAACATAACATTTTCACAATGAACTGCAACGAGTTCGTTTGTTTATTTATTTAATTTAACGCCTGCTCATCAAAGTGATTTCACACTAGGGAAAACTATGGAAAGAAGTATAAAGAGAGAGAGGAAAAAAAGATTTAAAAATAAGAAAGAGGGGAGGAATGGGAAAGGGTAGGTATTGCAACGATGTCTTATTGAAGTATTGATTATCCTGCATTGTTAAACTTGTTCAAATTTAAAGATTTTATATTTGCCCGTTGATGCCAGTTGTTACCATGTAGGGTTAGCTATACGTATGTTAACTCATATAATAATACCATGATAAATTAAACGGAAGTTGATTATTAATTTATTACAAGTTTAAGCCACAGTTTTGTTCTGGATCACCAGACATTAAATGAATTTCTTTTGTGCTTCATGATCCTGCGAGTGCTGATCACAATGACAACCATTTGAGCAGTTGATAATTTAACTTGGCCACGTTACCGATGTTGAACCCCCCCTCCCTTTCACCCCTACCCCCCCAAAACAAAACAAAAACAAAAACACAAACTCCATACTAACAAACACACACTAACAAAATACACGTCGGTTTAGACACAGCTTCTTTCCCGAAACTGCTCTCTCAGTAACAGTGACCTCGGTTGTTGACAGTGCATGAGCTTTGCACAATTTCCTGATGTTTTAATGCACATTATATGATGTTTATGCCGCAATTTTATACCCATGTAGAATTGTGTACGAATTGTGTGTGTGTGTGTGGGGGGGGGTATGTGTGTGTGGGTATGCGTGATTGACTTCTGAAAACAACTTGTTCTCTTCGATCATTCAATGTCTTAGTGTCCAGTGGAACCATGTTTCTTGTTGTAGAGTGACTAAATGTTTTACCGCATTACAAAAACAAAATCCTATGTATTTTGAATTCAATTTGAATTGGATAATAAAGTGTCTTGACTTTGCAACAGCAACAACAACAATCAACAAAACATAAAATACAAAATACAAAAATCAAAAATAAAAATAAATCGATGGATAAAGGTCGATGGCACATGATTTTTCTTGAGATAAAACAGTTGCACCGGACTGTTGCTGTAGACCCAGATCACTGCAACGGTTGATTGTACTGTCTTACTTATTGTAAGATAATTGCTACTCCTGTCAGGGCTCCGGAAACTTACAGATACTGGAATTATTAAACCAACAGTGCTTATTACCTAAAACACTGTGTATAGGTGTGACCGGTGTCGGTAAATCTACTACTATTAATGGCTGATATAAACTTCTTAACAATTAATTATCCCTTACGCTTCTGCTTGCGATTTACGCCAAACATTGTGTCGCCTCTGAAAACAACAACAACGTTAATGACGACATGACTGTCGGTATCGTGGACGAAAACAACCATGACGACGATGATAGTAATGACGTCACCTCCGCCGCTGCTGCTGATCATGACACACACACACACATTCACACACACACACACACACGCACGTACACAAACACACATGCACTACTATCCAGGATTCGACCACACACCATCTTTTCCCAGCGTGCCAACTGTTGACGACATTGTGGACTTGTTAACCGTGACACCGGGCCAAAGTGACCCCTGGCCAGTCTATGAATGGTCCTCTAAACCTGGAGAATGTTAACTGGCCCACTCAACCGCTGTTAGGGGCGTCTTTAGCCTTAATTGACAGAAGGAAGAAAAAAGGTTCATCGTTGACAGCACAAAAAGATTGTCAACAAGACAATAAAAGACGAAAAAAAAATATTACACACACACATACACACCCATCCACCCTCCCCCACACTCACACACACATACACACACACAACGCGCGCACATACACACACATTGTTGGACAAGAGGGAGACTTTCTAAACCTTGTTTTGTTTCGTTAAAACGTAAATACTTAAAACTTTCTTGTAAATAAAAAAAAAAAATGTACCCCCTCCCCCCAAAAAAAAAAAATTACTGCGTACTTGTAAGAATCCTTTTAATTATTCAATTCAAGTAAAAATTTAACAAGTATTCATTACTATCAACAGAATTTAGCACCAGCCTTTCAGATAATGATCTCCGTAATAATCAACTTTCTTGAAAACTAACAGAACATAAATCTCAAATGACAACGAACAACTGTTTTCTATAATAAACAGATCTCAGCTTTTTATACCTGAATACATTTTTATAGATGGACTGAGACATAAAGATGGTGGTAAAGAATAAAAAAAAAAAAGAATGGAAAGTCGAGAACAGCGAACCTATTAGCGGTTCTGAAAGAAAAAAAAAGGTGTCAACTAGAGACAGGAATGTACTAAATGCAGTATCCATTTAGTTATCTCTGCTTGGAACGCTAACAAAGAGACGGGCAAATCTTTTGCTACAGTTGTTTCCCCTTTCCACACTCCAAATCACGTTATCCTCGTGAACTCGATAGGCAGAGTAACTTCGTACCAACATATTGCACTTTCACTCTGCCCTTCCTCCAATCCCCCCCCCCTCTTCCCCTATAAAAATATACAGAGAGTGTGTGTGTGTGTGTGTGTGTGTGTGTGTGAGAGAGAGAGAGAGAGAGAGAGAGAGAGAGAGAGAGAGAGAGAGAGAATTTATCCTGAAATAGATGAGGTGAGGGAGAAATCAGCTCTAAGTTTGGCCGTAGGTAACTTTACATGTAGCACAGCGTGGGGTGTCGGATAGCGCAGTGGTTGGAGCACTCGCTACTGTGTCGCAAGTTAAGCACCGTCCAGTGCGGTTAGCACTTGGATGGGTGACCGCAAAACGTGAAGCGACAAATAACAACGCCCCCAGTTGACTCAACTGTGACTGAGTACCTACTCTCTTAAATGTGGGGAAGGTAAAGCAGCGAGGGAGAGAGATGGGCATCACCCTCATTACGCTGACCCAAAATAAGTGTGATCTCCAACATCACGCTCCCCTACGGCCACAAGGCTATGGGACTACCTTTACCTTTACCGTTACAGCGTGATCTACGTACTTTTACTATCACTCATTTTATTTTTCCTTGTGTATAATATTCCATTCATCGAGTACTACAAGAACAACTGCACAACTGCTCAACAGTCATCATCATCATCATCATCATCATCATCATCATCATCATCATCATCATCATCATCATCATCATCATCATCATCATCATCATCATCATCATCATCAGTAACACAGCAAGACCAAGAAGCAGATCCACAAAAGTGCCCAATCATTGCATACAACATTATGCTCATCTAGCGCAGCATCCTGTTTAACGTCATCGACAAACCCATTTTATGTGGATGACGGTATCTCAATCTATGAAACTCAACATGGTTCGGACAGTATCGCATGTTAAAAGGTGGGACTATCGATCGACCGTCGCCCATGGTGACTGACAGCAGAGTCTATATCACAAATACGGGTCCCTACCACTCCACCCATTTTAAACACTGTGTACGTGTGTTTTAAAAAAAAGTATTTCCGGAGCTTGTTTTCATTTTACCAATCGAGGTTGCAAATCAGCGCTTACACGAGTTGTTGATGCGTGTCGGACTGGGCTTGGTTGGTGGTCGCCCCCACGCTTGTTTCATGAATAACATTAAGGTGAGCGAGGGAAGAAAACTTTGATAAAAGGGAGATAAAAGGTAGGCCAGTGCAGAAAGACAACTCGGGCGCTGACATGCTAATGGCCGCAGGCGGAATTCAAAACACATACCTTTTTATAAAACTCGATAAAAAGCTATTTTTGCTTGTTTGAAAATTGACGGAAAACATTTTTGCCACCTCTCCGCAAACAAAAACGACTCTCTTGTGGCAAACATAGTGTCTTTTCAGGCGCGCTCGCTCCAGCGACCGCACACACCTTTCTAGACCTCTAGATTTTCAACCGATATTCATCTAGCCGGGACGAGAAAGTTCTTGCGGTTCTGACTGATGAATAAATTTGCAAACAGGTATGATACGTAGTTTTGTAATTTGAAGAATCCTTGGCTTGAAGAGCCAGGAACTTGAGAGTGTCTGGCAAGGTGGGTGGTGTGGAATGATGATGACTATCAGGTTTTCGCCAAGACAATGTTAGGTGTGTTTCATTTGTCACTCGAGTGTCGCGCTGGTTCGTCCTTATGATCGTCTCTGTACTAACAGTCTTTCTCTTTCTTTCCGCTTTTCTTTGAAAATCTATTATATTTCTTTGTAAAATAGACCATGTCGGAAATATGAGGGGAAACAACGTTGGCCGGCTTGCATGCATGTTGCACCCAGAGTTGTCCTACGTTGGGCGGACATTCTTTGGAAACGAACACAGTTTCTTGCTGATAATTTCTGCTCTGTCCTCCATCAAACCTTACGAATCCACCGAAAAGTTGATTTCAGTTGCAATCCTGGCTAGCACCGCTAGGTCGGCTTTGCAATGCCCTGCAATAACCATCCCCCTTTCTCGAAGAAAAACTTGCAGCTCGGGTTAGCTTTTATAGTGTTCTTAGATGACATTCTCTGATGATGTCCGCCAGCATCCTATCCTATCCTATCCTATCCTATCCTATCCTGTAACTAAAGGACGTTGGGGCACCACAGATGATCGTTTAACCATCGTATTCCATCTTTCTCTATTCTCCTCAACCCTCATGCCTTCGTTCAGTGTCAAACCAGTCCATTCTCGAATGTCGTCATCCCATCTCTTTTTCTGTCTCCCTCTTCCTCTGCCTCCTTGCACCGTGCCTTGTAGGATGGTTTTGCAAGGCCTGATGCTCTGGTGACGTGGCCATACCTGTGGAGTTTCAATTTCTTCACCACTGTGAGCATATCATCATGTTGTCCAATGGCTTGTGCGATGGTCTGTTGGACTTCGTTGCCCAGAAGTCTTCTGTAGCACATCATTTCCATGCTTTTTATTCTTCGTTGTAGATCTGCTGTGAGGGTCCATGTTTCGCAAACGTATAGGAACATGGAAATGACAAGGGAGCGCAGCAGCCTTACCTTGCAATGTAGACTGATGGTCCTGTCTTTCCAAAAGGACTTCAATCTTGTCAGGGCAGCAGTTGTTTGTGCGATTCTGGAGAGAACTTCCTGACGGGATGCATTGTCTGATACAACGGCTCCTAAATACCTGAAGCTATGCACTGTGTTGAGGGATTGGCCTTGGACTTTGATGTCCATGTTGATGTCTTTGGTGTTGTTGGTCATCATTTTGGTTTTCTCTGCACTTATTTCCATTCCATAGGCTCTGGAGGCGGTGTCAAGCCTCTTTACCAGCTGTTCAAGTTCTTGTTCATCTCCAGCCAATCCATCAATGTCATCCGCAAAACTGAGGTTGGAGATTGCTCTACCCCTATGCTGGCTGTGCCTTCGTGATCTGCAAGGGCATCTGACATAATGCGCTCTAGGAAGATGTTACAGAGTGTTGGAGAGAGTAGGCATACTTGACGCACACCGATTGTTGTTCTGAACCAGTTCCCGATGGCGCTGTTGTGGAGGACTGCACTGGTAGCCTTGTCATACAGGCTTTTGATGACTCTGGATATCTCTAACAGATAACAGATAACAGAACTTTATTTCGCCAGGTGACAAGCACGAGGAATACACTTTGATGTTGGCACACATATTTATACTAAACACAATAACAAAGCCAACCACACCTTCGCGCAACCATCCACTTGCTGACACACTCATACAAGACTAGGAATAATACTGACTGGAATATAGTAGAAACAGAATGATCAAATCAAATAGACAGACACATCCACACACACGTGCGCGCTCTTCTCCGTTATCTCTCGCTCTCTCAATTCTCTTCTCTTATCTTACACACTCTACATACATCTATAAATTCTCTCTCTATCACTTCCTCTACTCACTCACTCTCTCTGTCTCTCTCTTCCTCTCTTTCTTTCTGTCTTTCTTTCACTCACTTCCCCCCTCCCTCCCTCCCTCTCTCTCTGTCTCTGTCTCTCTCTCTGTCTCTCTCTCTCTCTGTCTCTCTGTCTCTCTGTCTCTCTCTCTCTCTCTCTCTCTCTCTCTCTCTCTCTCTCTCTCTCTCTCTCTCTCTCTCTCTCTCTCTCTTATGCATAAGTCACTGAGATAGTACGGGATCATCGGGTGCCAGACAAGGAGTTGAGGTTTGTCACTGCTTGTGGAAAAAACCTAGGTAACTAAAAATAAAACAAAACGAAAAGTTACCTCCCATTTCCGAATAAGGCCTATTGCGATTTCTTCTAGCCTACAGCACAGTAATCCTTTTTCCACCATCTTCAAAAGAAGGAGAAAAAAAAAGCAGGAGACAAGCCATGTATTTTATACAGAACAGAGAAGCGGGAGTAAAAACGTTCATTTTAACTCTAAAAGATCGCAACAAAATAAATAAATAAATAAATAAAGAAAAACAAATAAAACAAAGTAGCAAAGATTTTAGTCGAACACAACAAGAAAGTAATAAATCTGCGGGCATTATCATGTAAGCAAAATTAATAGTTTCATGTGAAAAATATAAACCCTACAAACATTTAATATTTGTTGTAAATAGTCCACTGCAAAAAAAAAAAAGAACGTTACTGTATTGTCTTATAAACAAAGAAGGTAGGCTACGCAGTAGATATTCTTTGTTATAAAGAGGGAGATAAACTATCTTTGTGTAACCTGAAAGGCTCCTGCGCTCTCCAGCAGTAAACGGTGCCTAATAAAGAGAATGCTGCAAGAAAATTCACAAAGTATCTGATGCAGTGTGTCTGGCTGTCTTTCCTCATGTTTGGAGTCTCGACCTCTTTTTGTCGTCTATGATACAGGACGTCCTGTCTGGAGGGGAATGGCGGGAAGAAAAAAAAGATGGCCGCTGCGACGAATGGGTAATGAGCTCGTTAAGGGTGCGGATTATCCGCCCCTTACACGCGATGTGCGCGTGCGGCTAGCTTCACGTGCGCGCGCACATATAAAGAGGGACGGCACGCGACAATTGGCGGAACCAGGTGTTTTCCCAGCGTGGAAGCAAAGAGCAGGAAAATGATATGGACTGCCGATGCAATTTGTTTAGTTTCTCACAGAACGGAGAAAACGAACTATAAGTATACACTACAGTATAGTACTGCTAATTTCCCCTGTGAATATTACAAATCATGCGAGCTGTCTTGAATTAAAGCCCATACAGTTGTTGTGAACTAATAAACAGCGCAAAAATAATGAATTACCACGGAGAATACATTTGTCCGTTTGTTATCCAAGATACGATTTTTTAAACATGCTTTCAGCGCCGTTGTAATGAGTATAATCAGGCAGGTGAAGCGTTTGCCTTATATAAGAATTGTGAAGAGTATAATGTGTAATTTTGTGTTTGTGAAGGACAACAAATGAAGCAAGACCTATTAGCCATATGGTTATTAGAGAAATTCCAGTGATATAAATACCAATAGGATTGGCATTACAATCAAACGCGTTTGATTTACACAAAAACACGTTTATAGTAGTCATGAAAACACGCACACACAAGCACACCCACACCAACACACACACACACACACACACACACACACACACACACACACACACACACACACACACACACACAAAAGGCAGTGGAGTTTGGAGATTGAACAGAATATGAGGAAGGACAGTTCCTTGAGACGTGCCGGCGGATGTAATTTTTGGCAAAGAGATAGCGCGCATTCTGAAAGCAAACAGACCCAGTTCTTTGAAAGAGGAAGCAAACGATCCAGTGGATGGGTCTCGGGGTTCCATTCTAGGTCAGAAGCTGCTGAGCCATAGGATGAGGTTGGACAGCAGAAGAGAAATCGACTAACTGAATGCGGACAAGAGAAGCAAAATGATAGTCCATACTAATAATACTTCTTTCCATACAACGGATTACGAGGAAACCAAAGTAAACTAGGCGTACACGCAATAACGTAGAAATTGATGGGAAGACAAAACCATGTTAAAAACAACAGCAACTGAACAACAGCACAACAGCAACAACAACAACAACAACAACAACAACAACAGAGTTGTAGTCCTAATTAACACCACCATCAACTACACCCACAGCTGTTTAGTTAGTCATTGTTTATAGGGTCCAGCGAACTACAAAGAGCCGAATCAGGACTACTCCCAAACGGGGATCACCATCACCTTGCAGTGTACATGGATGCTAGCAAAGCTGAATCTCTTTGAAGACTTGAAAAATAGGGTAGTAATAGCTAGTCCTATAATTTGAAAATCACATCGCCTAGTCTTTGTGTCATATCATCATAATAAGAACACAAAGGTAATGAGCATGTCTGCCGTGAACTGACAAAACCGAGCAAGTCCACAAAACCTACTTTCGAGAAAATCGACGTTTTGTGTTGCGCTATATTACGCGATCGTTTCTGGAAGTTTAAGGGCATATTATAATGCAATTCCTCGATTTAAGAGTGCATACCTTGAATGTTAAAGAAATGTTTGATAGATTTGATGTTTTAAGACTATTTGTGGACTTGCTTTGTTTTGTCAGATTATTCTTGAGATAGATCTTTGTTGAGAACATGACAAAACCAAGCAAGTCACCCGCTTGGTTTTGTCAGTTTATTATTGAATTAAATCCTTGTTAAAAAAATTCACAAAACCAAGTAAGTCAAATCCGCTTGGTTTTGTCAGTTTATTATTAAGTAAATCCTTGTTTTCAAAATTCACCAAACCAAGTAAGTCCCATAGGCCGTTTCGTTTCTTTGTTAAAAAGTATGACGAGATGAGTCACATAAGTTGGGTTTTGTAAGATGTGGGTGCGGCAGTTACAATGAGTGTATATGTGTGCCTGTTTATTGTTTTTAGCCATTCTTCACTTAATATTCCTGGGTTGGTATGCAGGAGTCATGGGTTTTTTTGCTCTCCCTTCAAAATAATATTAGATGCAGCCAATTTAATTTTAAAAATACAAAACTATTTTCCTTTCAGTTTCCTATTGTAGCGATCTTCCTGCCTTTACACCACGTGTATGTCTTGTATTTTGTTGGCCTTGTTGTGTGTCTGTAATATACTTGTTGCTGTTTGTTTGTGGGTTCGGGCACTGAATAGAATAGGCCCAACGTTTCCCGGCGTGTCGTAAGAGGCGACTAACAGGGGTAATGTTAGCACGGCATCACTGGGCGAAAGTCTTCTACACAGAAGTCACCGGCCAGGGCGAGGAACCTCACGTTTCTACAGGTTCAACGACCACGTGCTCGGGGCCAAGGCGAGCCACACTGTATTCGTGGATTTTGGCTGTGCCCAACAGCCTGGAGAGGATTGGGCACCGCCAGGTCCTTTTTTGCCCAAGACACACTACATGCATGATGACACTATCCACTAATTCCATACCGGATAGGTCGTCTTGACCAAGTGCCGAAGAAGGACATAGTCATAGTGCAAGGCGACTGGAATGCCAAGGTTGGCAAAGATGCGCACCACAACTGGGGAGACACATGTGGACCCCACTGCAACAACGAGACAAATGACAGGGGTCTGAGATTCTTGGAGTTTGCCAGATACAACAATCTGGTACTGGCAAACACGCTTGGTCTCCACAAAAAATCCAGACGATGGACATGGCACAGTCCCAGGGGGGGGGGGGGGGAGCATCACAACCAAATAGACTACATCACGGTCAAGAAACGCTTCAGATCAAGCATCAACATTGGCAGGACACGCACTTTTCCAGGAGCAGACATCGGAAGTGACCACGATCTCTTGATGATGTCTTTCCGGCTCCACTTGAAGAGAGTAAATACCGCACTAGACTGAAGTTCGACCTGGACAAACTGCAAGACCCGGAGGTGGCTGAACTATTTCAGGCCACAATTGAAGGGAAATTTGCAACACTGCTCATTTTGGGGGCTGGTGAAGTAGATGTCAACACCATGACCACCACCTTCAACTCAGCTGTGACAGATGCCGCCACTGAGATCCTTGGCAAGCATCGACCAAAAAAGAAGCCGTGGATCACACCTGAACTTTTGGATCTGTGTGAAAAACGAAGAGAGATTTAAAAAAAGAAAGAAAATGAACACCTCACAGGGAGCTGATGTCTACCGGAAAATCAACAATGACATCCGAAAAGGCATGCGCACAGCAAAGGAGAACTGGATAGAAGATCAATGCAAGGAAATAGAGAACAGTCTGAACAAGAACAACAGCAAGAAGGCCTACCAGACTGTAAAGCGGCTGACAAGTTTCAAACAGCCCAAAGTCTCCACGATCCAAAGCAAGTCTGGCATATGCCTTACAGAGGAACAAGAAGTCTTGGACAGATGGACAGAGTACTGCTCTGACCTTTGCAACCATACACCAAATGGAGACCCATCAGTTATAGCATGTTCCGAGAACAGAGAAGAAGAAATCCTCCCAATTCTCCGGGAAGAAGTTGAGGCAGCAGTGCAATCGCTAAAGAAAGGGAAGTCAGCGGGAGTGGACAACATACCCGCGGAACTGCTACAAGCAGGAGGAGAAGCGATGATTGATGCCCTCACCATTATCTGTAACAAGATCTGGCAGAGTGGAGAGTGGCCTATACCATGGGCCCAGTCGCTTGTCATCACTCTTCCCAAAAAAGGTAACCTTCAGGAGAGTGAAAGTTACCGCACCGTCAGCCTCATCATCCATCCCAGCAAGGTCCTCCTGAAAATATTACTCAACAGGTTGAAACCCCAAGCTGAACAAATCATAGCTGAAGAACAAGCAGGATTCAGGGCAGGGCGAAGTACCACTGAACAGATTTTCAACCTCAGAATAATCTGTGAGAAATACCTACAGCACCAACAACATCTATATCATGTGTTCATAGACTTCAAGAAAACGTTTGACCGAGTCTGGCATGCAGCTCTATGGGCAACAATGAAAGCGTACAACATCAGACCTAAAATTATTGAAGTCATCAAAAACCTGTATGACAAGGCTACCAGTGCAGTCCTCCACAACAGCGCCATCGGGAACTGGTTCAGAACAACAATCGGTGTGCGTCAAGGATGCCTACTATCTCCAACACCCTTCAACATCTTCCTAGAGCGCATCATGTCAGATGCTCTTGCAGATCACGAAGGCACAGTCAGCATAGGGGGTAGAGCAATCTCCAATCTTCGTTTTGCGAATGACATTGATGGATTGGCTGGAGAGGAACAAGAACTTGAACAGCTGGTACAGAGGCTTGACACCACCTCCAAAGCTTGTGGAATTGAAATAAGTGCAGAGAAGACCGAAATGATGACCAACAACACCAATGGCATCAACACGGACATCAAAGTCCAAGGCCAATCCCTCAAAACAGTGCATAGCTTCAAATATTTAGGAGCCATTGTATCAGACAATGGCTCCCGACAGGAAGTCCTCTCCAGGATCGCACAAACAACTGCTGCCCTGACAAGGTTGAAGCCATTTGGAAAGACAGGACCATCATTCTACATTCCAAAGTAAGACTGCTGCGCTCCATTGTCATCTCCATCTTCCTATATGCTTGCGAAGCATGGACCCTCACAGCAGATCTACAACGAAGAATACAAAGCATGGAGATGAGGTGCTACAGAAGACTTCTGGGCATTTCCTATACCCAACACATCACCAACGACGAAGTCCGACAGACCATCACACAAGCCATTTGACAACACGATGACCTGCTCAAAGTGGTGAAGAAACGGAAACTCCGATGGTATGGCCACGTCACCAGATCATCAGGCCTTGCAAAGACTATTCTGCAAGGCACAGTGCAAGGAGGTAGAAGAAGAGGGAGACCGAAAAAGAGGTGGGAGGACAACATTCGAGAATGGACTGGTTTGACACTGAGCGAAGCCATCAGGGCTGCTGAGGACAGAGAGAGATGGAGTATGCTGGTTAAACGATCATCTGTGGTGCCCCTACGACCTCAGGGTTACGGGACAGGATAGAATAGGATAGGATAGGATAGGATAGGATAGTTTGTTTGTTTATTTCCACACCTCGTGGAAGTTGCCGCGTAGGCGGAAGATCTACAGGATCCTTCATGGTGGGCAGGAAAGTACATGAAGAAAACTCTTTTTCAAAAAGCCGAACACGTCCTTTGCTGACCGAAATTTCGTCATCATTTTCACAGGAAAATAATATTGCACAGCAGCAATAACATGGATTCTCACTGGTCCACTTCATCTTAAGGCGCTTTTTCATTGGTCGGGAGGACTTACTTTTCTTTGTCAGGTTATTGTAGAAAATGACGTCATCATGCCAACTCGAGCATCAGCCAGAGGATCGCCGAAACAAAATCGCAGGGGACTTGCTTGGTTTTATTAGTTTATTCCCCCACTTAAAATTTTTTTAACAAGGACTTACTCTATGATATCTCCAAATCTAAACATAGTTCGGATTTGATTTTTACAGGTAAGATGCGTCATTCTCTTGCAAGTTTGATGGCGCAAAAAACTCATTTTCGACCTTAGGTGGACTTACTCGGTTTTGTCAAATCACGGCAGAATGTAGGCTAACTGTCCTTTCCAATGGCGGGCAAACGTTAACTGGCAGCGATTTGAAATGACATCTCCACTACGGTCTACCACGTTCGCCGAGTCGCCTCAACAACTCCACGTCTTTGACATCATTACGGGTTTTACGTCACAAATGACGATTTGCACGAAACAACCGCAAAGGTGTGAAATGTGACGCGAGGATGAAAAAGAAAGGTGCGAACATGGTGTCAGGTTCCCCTCCTCCTCCTTCTCTTCTCCCCCCCCACCACCCTTCTCAAAAAATAAAAAAATTATAAACTCCGCGGATAATATTTTTCTCCCCTCTGTTAGACGCTCGAGGCCGAGTAGAAGGCGTTGGCGTGGAAGAGACCGATCCGGAGATTTCATGTTATATCCGGTACGCCTGTCCAAGTCAAGCGCACCAAGTATGTCAAAAAAAGCAAGGCGACGCAAAATCTCCTCTTGGTTTGGCGTGTGCTTATTGTCAGATGTGTGTCGGATAGCGCAGTGGTTGGAGCACTGTGACAGGGTTTTTATTGTTGCTGGGCTCTGCACAATGGACTGCTATTACCCACACGTCTTAGTCGATGGGGATCGCTAGTAGTCTCCCTTTGACTTCACTTAATACATTTATTTGTTTAGCTCGGTCTGTGTTTAGGCTGGGGTACAGAGATAGATAGAAAAATGGTAAAGGATCACTGTCACACTAGCTTTCACACGGCTATGAATCATATGTAGTCCAGCCACTTGATAACAGTAAAAATCACACATTTATTTCCTCTACTCTATACACGATATTCGAAGTGCGAAATTAACTTAAAAGTTCAATTTTCAATGCGAATGATTCGATTGCTGATAATCTAGCCAGCTACTTTTTCATCATAGGGCACTAGATACTTTCTGCCCTAATGGTCAGAAGTCTTGAAGAATGGACTACTGTGGTCCTGTTTATACAGAGTTTTAGTGCACTGTTTCTTGTGGCACTTAACTGCGTGGTTGAAGCGCTGCGTTGAGGTCGCTTAAGGGACAAACTGTATTGTCTTGGAGTCTTTGACTTTGTGGATTGACGGTTGGGCTATCTGCCCACAATGCTGGAGATGCCTCGGCAGCCAATTGTAAGCATCGACGTGGTTGTGTCTTTTGCTGAGTTGGGCTCACGATATAACGCCTGTTCGTCTGTAACATATGAGACGAAATTCTGCACAACCCTGTATAATAGGTCTGTGCAGAGCGTCTCACTGAAGGCCAAAGTAGCCCTCAGTGATAGCTCCACATCTCTATACATAAGCGACGAACATTCTGCTAAGACTGTGGTCCACTGGAATCTCCACTTTAATTTCCTATACATATATAAATATAAATCGTGGCTAACTATAAACATAAATATATAATAATATTATAAACATTCTCGGGTACAGCCACTAGTCTGCATGCATAAATATAGGTTAAACAACAGTGCATCCATACATAATACAACACGTGCTCATGCAAAGTCGGACTAACAATTCAATTCTATGCATAGCAAATTCCACAAGCATAATTTCAACAATAATATAAATACATTACAATGAAACAGAAGTATGTTCATTTACCTATTTGACAATGTCAGGCCGTGGCTACATGATTGAATTCAAATATTCAACAAGTACTGCTAATCTAATCTTCTCAGGAGAGAGATTTCTGCTTGAGTGTACTGTGTACTGCTCAGCGTTTCAAACTCGACTGACGTTCTATCTGTCTCCTTGAATCACCCAGAACCGGTTCTAACTAACCTGGCTGTGTCCCGATTGGCTGAAAACATCTACGTGGATGTAAAATTCGAAACACCATCATAGGCTGCGATTATGTCACTTACTGTGCTTGCATCCAGCTACAACTGTGTTACGCATGATCACTTCTGTCGTCTGCTAGAGACTACAGTAACCTTTTAAGTTTTACTACTGACCAAACAAGCAAAAACTCAAATGCAGTGAAAACGGGGCTCTTGTGACAAGCACTCGCTACTGTGTCGCAAGTTAAGCACCGTCCAGTGCAGTTAGCACTTGGATGGGTGACCGCAAAACGTGAAGCGACAAATAACAACGCCCCCAGTTGACTCAACTGTGACTGAGTACCTACTCTCTTAAGGGTGGGGAAGGAAAAGCAGCGAGGGAGAGAGATGGGCATCACCCTCATTACGCTGGCCCAAGATAAGTGTGATCTCCAACATCACGCTCCCCTACGGCCACAAGGCTATGGGACTACAGGGATGTCGTTTGGGTCGGATCTTCGGCTTTTAGCCGAAATTTTTATTAAAAAACCGATAAACTGTCCGGCATGTCGGCTCGCCGAGCCGAAGTTTTCACGGGTGAATCGGCTCAATTTTGTCCATTTTTGCGATATTCCTGTGCTGTACACTTGCAGTTTAGGTGAGGATTCGATAATTACTAAGGTTAAACCCAGAAACTCTGACAGTCTGTCAAGGCACAGTCTAAAGTTTTTAATTGTTTTTGTGTGTCTAAAATTTAAAAAAAATAAAATTTCTTTTCAATGTTCTTATTCTACTCTTAAAATCATGTTTTATTACAAAGATGCATCCACAGAACACCTTTAATATATGGAGGTGGAAGGGTGCACGTTAACGTAGTGAATCTAGTCAAAAAACTTGTAAGACTGCTTTAAATTGGAAGAAAGAGCCGAAACTTTCTGTAAAAAGCCGAAAGTTTCACGGCTGTTTCGGCCAAATCGCCGAAGAAAAAATTTCCTAGCAACATCCCTGGACTACCTTTACCTACCTTTTTTATTGTTAGATGAAGAATATTTTACTGGCAGCACATAAACGTAGCTCGCATCCTGCGTAGCTGAGACTGGCCGAGGTTTACCTTCGCCTCTCCTCCCTTCCCCCCCCCCTCCTCTCACCTTTCCTCTTACCCAGTCGCTGCCGCTGGTTATGAACATTGCAGGTTTTCTTGAAGTATTATGTCAACGCATACCCGTCCCGAATTTAAAAAAAAAAGAAGGGGAGACTTAAGGGTCCCACTACTGATGTAGGCTTTACGACCAGTACCACTCTCTCCCCTCTTAATAGCCAGTTTAAATGTGCGATATACCCATCCGTGTCCCACCGCCGTAGCTCAAGTGGTAGAACGTTCGCCTGGCTCACCGATGACCCAGGTTCGAATCCCGTGGTGTGCGATATAAAATGTGGCCATTTTCACTGTCCATTTATAGTGGGGCCGGGTAGCTCAGTTGGTAAGAGCGTCTTGCTAGTAACCGAAAGGTCGCTGGTTCGAATCCTGGATTGGTCAACGTGTGATCATATTATTTTCCCCTTTACCAACAACTGGCCCGCTGGTGTCAGTATAAATCGGTCCAGTAGTCACCTATATGCGAAAGTGTCGTGTGACTATAATCTACAAACAACAACTGTCCATTTTAGCAGTATGATTGCTCTGGAGGTTCAGTGTTGATTTAGGTCCCTACCCCTGTTTCTCTGGGATGGTTATCCCCGTCTGCCATACCGCCAATGGTGGGTGTAGACGTTAAACCTCAATGTTCATTCATTCATACTCATCCGTTCTGTTTGCTGTCCCTCCACCGCCTTGTGTACCCGACTTTTTTTTTAATTTGTGCTTATTTGACCTATTTGTGCGTTCTGATCATGCTGCCAGCGTAAATTTATATGCCTTTTGCTGGTGGTAGTAGTAATGATGATGGTGGTGGTTTGATCTTAACGATGACGACGATGACAATTCGGTTGTTTCTGTTGCTGCTGGTGATAATGCCACAATTTGACAACTAATCATCTTCTTCGTCGGATCACATTTATTATATAGTTATATATTTAAATTTGCATAGTACTTTTTTTTTAAATACAAAGTAGTACAAACAGCTGCGTCTGACTGTTGCTTCCCCATCTATTGTTGAATAACAGATAATATATGCTTTTGCTATTCATGTATTTCCGCTTTCTGTGTTATTTGTGTGATCGTTGTATTTCGTGCTTCGTCGGCTTATCTTATACGAAGCAAGTCGTCTGGCCTCGATGACTGGCGATGTCACACTGAGTAACAAAGATTTATGATATAACGCAAATTCACCCTCCAAACGCTGTTTGAATCTTTTTTTTTTAAAATAGATAATTGGTCTTTGATACTCTTGTCGCCGACAATGCCAATTGCGATTGGAACTGAGCTTCGATGCCAGTTTTTTCATGACTATAAAATGTACAAAAGCTCTTTTGTGCATTCTCTGTGGGTAGTATTGGTCCAGCCTTATTTTGTGTTAGTTTGGCTGTTGGTTGCCTACCAGACAATAATATTTTATTTACTTATAATTATTCTGGGATGAGCCAGAACTACTCCAGGGAATAAATCTAGGTCATCCAAGAAGTACTCCCCGTGAGTATTTCTGGACCAAGAGGAGAGTAATTCCGTGATGCCCCAAAAGTACTCCCCTCTGCATTTCTTTACAAAACTGTTATGTCTTGCTTATGTGTAAGTTATTTTGTTTGTTTTTGTTTTGTTTCACAAAAATGCACCTTTTCACAGGGGGAGTACTTCTGGGAAAGGAGGGGAGGGTGAGGGGGGGAGTGGAGTCAGTCTGGATTTACTGGTTATCCCAAAAGTACTCTCCGGGGGAATACTTATAAGGGTGGAGTACTTATGGGATGCTACGCCGATATCTAGCCTATACGCAGATGACTGGCAACCGAGTTATCAAGACAAGCTTTGAATAATAATGTCTGATTTGCCGATGAGCGATAAAGAGATCGTGATGAGTGACGTGGTTCTTATGTTATCAGACAAGCAAATCGACGAAGTATTGGTGGAAGAAGAAAAACAACAACAACAATAAGGATAACAAGAACAAAAGAGGAGACGGAGAAGGAACCAAAAAAGGAGGGAAGAATCAAAAGATAGAAAGAAAATATTTTATGATGCTGATGAGAAAAAAGACAAAAGTACGGATTATCATGTAGAGTCATGGAACACATGCATAATTTCAGACGTACAGTACCTTTGAAAAGGTATGATAATAACGGCAACAATGATGATGAGTTTCAAAGGTCCCTAGTTCCCATATCACCTTCGCAATGTACTTCAATTAATAATTTTCCCTCAAATCCCTACTCACATTTAAGTATCAGAGACTGCGGATCCATATGCCTACCAGTTTAGACGTCTCTCAACATTGTCTGACTAATTAACGTGACCCTGACTACCTCTCTTCATCATCATCTCCATGACGAAAGGGAGGAAGAAGGTGCTTTACGTCTTTCTTCCCAGCTTCCGTGTGTTCTTTTCTCAGGGTCTGTTGACGTATCAGAACAAACGGTAATCAGACTTGTATTCTTCATGCCTTCCCCCCACCCCTCCCTGCTTTTTAAATGTGATGTTATTGTGTTCTCGCTCCTCTGCTCATCGCCGCTGTACCCTTCTCTGGCCACTCTGGCCTTTCTGGCCTCTTGTCTTCTTGTCGAAGCTTGCCCGGAGAAGTAGCGGTACGGTTTCAATTAGCTCCAGCTCTTCAGACGACGCGGGCAGCTCACTAACACCACCTTGTCTGGAATGTCCTTAAATCCAGATAAAAGTATCAGCCTAACTTATTATCAGGAGCTTATCTTCAGAGGTTTTGGGCGTCATTGAGAACAGAGATCTGATGCATAGAGCGGTCCTAAACACATTGACCTAAACAATAAAATAATAGTGCCCCAGTAAGCAATGGTTGTGTCCAAGGTTTAGTCTTCGAGAGACACAAGGTATATAGACTATACAAAATTTAATCCTAGACTGTTTGTTGTCTCAATCTATAGCATTACACAATGTTATCAAACTAGTTTAGCTCTGTATACAACAAAAGGCTAGAGTCGTCATTAGCATGCTCTAGAATCTCTCGAAACTCTGAAATCCAGAACATTGTTAGCACAGTGTAACCGGTGAACAAAATTAATATAATAATGAAGTCTTCATGAGCATGTCCAAGACTCACTGGACGCCTTTAAATGGAAATCATTGCCTATAGTAATCGGAGAACGAAGAATGAAGTCGTCGTTAGCATGTTCCAGAATTTCTGGACGCCTTGAAATCCAGAGAAGCATGTTCCGTTTTCATTAATTTAAGACCATCAAGTGACATCAGTACTGGTCCTCCTGAAGCCTAAATCTGTCTGGACGCCCTCAGATCTCTTCATGAGCTGGTTATGGACCAGCGAAAGTTGACAGATCTTCACATACAAATTTATGCTTTAAGTCCAGCGAAACAAGAGGGAGATGACCCGCATTAACAGAACGAGCAGCTTCATTGTGCGTTACTTGGTGTCTGTGTGAGGTGGGCTTTCTCTTTGACCTGTCTGCTTACACTCAGCAATGATTGAGTGACGATCGGGGAGGCTTCAAGAACGGTGACACGTTAGAACCTACTGATTAGCTTGGGAAGGGCGGGTGGGAAAAGAGAGAGAGAGAGAGAGAGAGAGAGAGAGAGAGAGAGAGAGAGAGAGAGAGACAGACAGACAGACAGACAGACAGACAGAGAGGGTGGGAGGGAGAGAGGGTGGGAGAGAGAAAGAGAGAGAGAGTTAGTTGGCTACATCACTGGCCATTTTGTTTGTGAACAGTTGCATGAATATAACTCGAAACTTGATATTGTAGTTGTAGACTTCGACCTTAATTTCAGTGCGAAATCTAATGTTCACGTTCCTTCCGTCGATAACAGCGACGAAAACTAGCACTCTATAGTCTCCAAAAAAAAAAAAATCATGATAATGTTATACTTTTAGAGATGCACGTGGCAAGGCAAGTAAATTGACAGCGCATTCTGATTACTAGAGATTAGTAATCGTAAAGCTTGAACTGTGGGATTCTATAGATGGAATCTGTCTCTTGGTAGCCGGCCATTACCAGTAAGGCACTAGCTCCAACACTATTACCTTATTGTACGGCTACTACAGCAGCACCACCAGCAGCAGCAGACCCACGCCGTCTAATTTGGAGGGTGGCCCCGTGTCCAGCCCTCTTCCCCTCCCAGTCGCCCGAACGAGCTCTTCTCGAGGGCTGAGCACCGCCCGCCTGACCCTCGTCGTCAAGGCGAAGGGTCGTTGATTTTCCTACTAATAGGGCAATTTGACGCTCGCTTCAACCTACTACAACACAACACACGGGGGGCAAGAGGAAAGCAAGAGCGATGCTGAGAGCGGGAAGGGCTGTTGAGGCAATGAAGCGCCGTTGCAAATTGTCCTGTCGGTCCTGTCACCCCCGTAGATGGCAATGGCGGTAGCCACCTTTAGAACTCTTCAATCCTAAACTGCAGACTGCATCGCTTATTAAAAAAAGTAATTCTTCTATGCAATACCATCGCAGTGAAATATCACTTGCCCAACCTAAACACAGTCTTCCTAAACCACATCATTTCAATGAATAAGCATGCCGAATTTCAATAAAGATGAGTAGCTACTTTCAGTTGTCCCTAAAACATGTTCCAAATATCTTTTATAATCTCATCTAGATAATGTTCCTGCCCACCCCTTCTCCCTTCATCCTACCCCTCGTTGTCCCATTATTCCCCCCCCCTCTCCCCCGACCTCAAGACAAAAAAAACCGTCCAGGTTTAGATGCGAGAGAAACTTTCTTTTAATATATATTTTCCTTAAGAGTTCGATCAGCGATCATGATTCGCGAGTCCGAAGTTGTGTCATCGATGTGGAAGAGTCTGATGTGCTGGTTCTTCGTGTCCGTCTATATTCTGCCACGCTATTCTTCGTTTCTATACAGCGTGCTACTGTTGCCAAGCTGGAGAGGGCCGCAGTTAGAGAGGCCCCCAGAGCATCCCAGCCAGAACTTCCGAGACGTACGCCGTCGCTCTATGTTAACTCACAATAGCCCAAACCCCAACCACCCTGGATAGTCCCATGAGACGTGCCTTCGCCTGTCTGTAAAAAAGAGAAGGGAACTAACATTTCTCTTCTTATTCGCCCCCCTCTTCCCCCCTTCCACTTCTATTCTTGAGATTTTTTTTACAGGCACGAGAGAGTAATAGATTTAATTAGCGTATTGGTGGCGTCATCGCGCTCTCTCTCACTCTCACTCTCACGCTCTCTCTCTCTCTCTCTCTCTCTCTCTCTCTCTCTCTCTCTCTCTCTCTCTCTCTCTCTTTCTCTCTCTATCTCTCTCTTTCGCTTTGACCTCTCTGCTGGTGCCATGGAAAGAATTGTTAAAGAGCAGGCTCCTTGGAATGATAATGAGTTGAGAGAGAGAGAGAGAGAGAGAGAGAGAGAGAGGCAGACAGACAGACAGACAGACAGACAGGGACAAGGAGGGACAAAGTGAGAAAGTTGTAAATTTAAGAGAGAGAGAGAGAGAGAGAGAGAGAGAGAGAGAGAGAGAAAGAGAGAGAGAGAGATTTCTTTAATGGGGTCAAAGAGAGAATCCTTAATTCATTGTTTCGACTGTTGAGGCATTGTAAATGAAGAAGAATAAATTTCCACATTTTCATACCACGTATTGTTAGATGTTAATCGTAAGTCTGTCTTTGGGACCACATTACTAAACAAATTATTTAAGAGTTTCCAACGTAGACAGTCATGTGGTATAGTACATTTCATCGACATCAGATATCAGACGGACATCAAATTCAAAACCTCGTCTAACTTTGTTTTCTTTCAGAATTTTTTTCCAAAAGAGTAGCATTTTCTACACTCTGCAGTTGAATATTGATAATAATAATTCAGAACATGAATCAGTTTGTTTTCATATATGCAACTTTAAGTCGTTCTGATCAATTAAAAAGAAAGTTATCCAACAACACCACAATGTGCTTCTGTTGTTGTTGTTGTTGTTGTTGTTTTTTGTTGTTTTTTTATTGCTTTGTACTTGTTCCTGTTCGCCAGACATTTCATTGTTGTCATTTGTCAAAGGGTAGCACTTATTTAAGCTTTTGCTTTTGTGTGCCCTTTATGTTCTCCATGCTTTGTTTACTTGTTTTGTGAATAATAAAATTCTGTTTAAACCAACAACACAAACAACAAAATAATAAACCAGCCCGTCCATCAATCAACAATAATATTTCCGTTTTCAATTTGAGCTAGTCAGCGCCTCCCATAAGAACAACGCCTCATCTAAAAAGTAGTTACATAACGTCTTGTAAGGACCACTCGCAGGTTTTGAACTCAGGGTCTATAGACCCGCGAGGTGCCGCTCAACTTGCAGCTGAAGACACCACCAACGCGGCCAAAAGGTTTTAAGGCATCTCGGTGGTGCAGGGCCGTATTGGCAGACCGGTGGCCGGATACATGAAGAGGGGCACTGATAAATTGCTTTAATCGCTACGGAACGCCAGTGTCGGCCACTAATTTCCCTAAATGTCACAATACAGACTTCAAGCACTTGTCACTTTTTGTCAAGACCGTCTGCACCACCCTTCTTACCCCACGGCCTCAGCCAAAGACCGAAAGAGACGCAGTCAATTTTATCCCTCATCCGCGTTCCTCTCTGAGGACTTGATCTCACACACACATACGTGTGTAAGCCGATCAATGGGGAATGTTACCAAAACAGGGTACAATTGGGGACTGGTCTTTTTTCAATGATGTTTTTTTTTACAAATCAAATGTATTTGATAAAATTAAGTAGATTGATGACTGGCGTACAGGATTGGTGTGTAATCTGGCACTTAAACTTGATTTTGTTCGTAGCGCAGCTTACTATACAGGTGTGTATAATTTATACACTTGTCAACCACATTTTTCGACAGATTTGGAAGATGCGTTTTCTCGATATTTACGGTTGTGTCTTATGATGTTTTGGAGTGGATAATAAATTTTAAAAATTGGGAAGATTTTTGCTACCCAGTTTTTTTTTCAACTACCCCATTCAACTACCACGTTTATATAACAAAAATCCCCAGTTTTGCGGTTATACAAATACACACACACACCCACGCACGCACACACACACACACATGCACGCACGCGCGCGCGCACTCTCGCACCCACAAACAAACACGTGTGTCTGAGAGGATTTTTTTTGGTCTCAAAAGTTTCACTTTCCCTAACCGATCTCCGAATCGACACGCATATCATACAATTCGATCACTGTGACTGCAATAGACAATTGTTGTAGACAGTGTGCATTTGCAGAAAAAAAGCCCTATTAGATACCTTGGATTTCTTCTTTTCTTGGATAAGCTCTTTTGATCTAGTAAGTGCGCCATTGAAAATAAAACTAAGAGGTAAGTTCGGGATTCATCTTCTGGTGATAAATAAAGCTTTCGAGAACATTAGAGGTGTTCATTACACTCCTCTCTGTCTATCTCTGTCTATTCGGCAATTCATAGACCACACTTGCTTGGTCAGTGCAGAGAGAGGCCTAAAAACCGGAAAACTTGACTTCTCTCTGGAAGACAATCACACTGAGTATCTTGAGAAATGTTGACACAAGACTTAACTTCATATAGTTGAGATAGGTTTCGCCTTTACTTGTTTCTGATGATCTGTATAGATGGCAACAAGCGACGTAATTAACGAGCCATCTCTTCTTGCCCAGTGGCTTTCCCCCTCTTTTCCCGTTCTGAAAATCCTTTCAGATTTGTTGGTTACTTTCTTTAGATTTTCCTGCCCATTTTTTGTGCGATTGTTTCTCGCTTTTTGCACATTTCCGATGGCTGTAGCCCAACTGTTGAGGCGAATGATTATTAACAACATGTTATATTTTTTTTTATTTCTTTATTTTGAGGAGCAAGACAATTTAAAAAGTGCGCCTCTCTCTCTCTCTCTCTCTCTCTCTCTCTCTCTCTCTCTCTCTCTCTCTCTCTCTCTCTCTCTCTCTCTCTCTCTCTCTCTCTCTCTCTCTCACCACATTACTGCATTTTTGTCTTCCTTCTCCCTATTAGATATTAGAAATTGAAAAAGGGAGGGGGAGAGGTTTACCTCTCTCTCTGTCTCTTTCTCTCCAATTCCGCGCACCTCGCACGTACACGCATGCACACAAGCTCCCGCGCACACACGCATACGCACACACACTCTCTCTCTCTCTTTCTCTCTCATCAAAGCCATCATGACCCATGTTTCTTAAGAGCTTCTTGACTGCGTTTGGCATGCACCTGTTCAGCATCCACGGATGCTCAAGATGCTGACTCTTCTTGCTCGACTCCCAGCCATGTCATCGCCAAACAGAATATCCCGGGAGTTGAATTTGTGCAAGATCCCGTGACAACAGTCATTTGCTTGCGCGAACTTTTGATACTACTTTATATGGCACCTCTATCTCAATCAATAAATTATGTCTTACGTTTAAACTGCATTCAGCCTCATAGCTTTATATCAGTCTGTATAAATGAAAATTAATAGGCCTGTTGTTGCTGAGATTTTCATTCGTGACAATCCTTGTAGATCGGAATTGGATCTCTCTCTCTCTCTCTCTCTCTCTCTCTCTCTCTCTCTCTCTCTCTCTCTCTCTCTCTCTCTCTCTCTCTCTTAAGGGACAGATTGGAAGATTAGACTTCTTATTAGTCTAAAATCTTTATCCCTAATAAAAAAAAGTTTCCAAAAAAAAAAACACGTTTCTCAATCTCTCTATGGCAAAACTAGGATGAACATGTAAATAACAGTGAACGTTTTTGTATGTATATGACATTTTGTGATTCTTTGCACAGTATTCCTCTGTATTTGAAATTAGCCATAGATAAACATTTAAAATTTATTATGACAAATTTCGTTTTGGTGTGTCGGATTTAGCAGTTCATCATTTTAGGTATAAACAGCACACACCAAGAGACCTTACATGTCCTGTGTGCAACAAATATGAGGAAAATGAATTACACTTTATGTTTTGTTTTGCTGTCCATTGTATGAAGATTTAAGAAAAATGTTTATTGCTGCTAAATTTTATAGAAACCATAGCTCTTTTCATCTATCTATTTTATTAGCATCAACAAATAATGGGACAGTAAGAAATGTATGTGTGTTTTTATATAAAGCGTTTAAACAGCGTAAAATTTTCCTTTCATGATGAAATATTTTCTTTACCTTGTATGATTTCATTTATTGTGAATATACAGCGGACCCCATTGTTAGGGGCATAGGCCTAAACAATAAATTGACACGTCTTTGGCATATGTCCAAATGTCAAATCTCTCTCTCTCTCTCTCTCTCTCTCTCTCTCTCTCTCTCTCTCTCTCTCTCTCTCTCCCCCCCGTCCAAATCATCTCCTATGAATAACTTATGTTTTGAATTTTGTTGATTTTAGCATTTTGCGGGTCTTACACAAGAAAAAGATGAAAAGAGATTGAAGGCAGAAAAATACAGTTTTAAAAATCCGGATTAGGAAGAGAAGGAATGTAGTAGATCAGCACTCTAAAAAACAACAACACGATAATAATAAATATTATTGTTGTAAATTTTGTCTTTTTTTTTCTACAAACTACTCTAAAGATTTGGAAATTACAAACCTAAAATAATAACAAATTCATGTGTGTTTGATGAAATGCGGAAGTGTGAGAAAATTCTTTATCTTCATGAATGAATTAGACTGCGCTTGTTAAGCAAACATATTTATGTCTGGCAAGCCAAATAAAGAAGGGACTCCTCTATTCGTGCAAACGAATAATATTAAATGTCCTTTTGACAAATAAAGTTCTCCTTTCGGAAGTGATAAGCTTATGGGAATAGAGAGAGAAGCGGTTTACAAAGAAACGACCTGAATTGAAAAGACTAAAATACTTTATGGATGATGAATTATAGATGAAAAGAGAATGTAGAACCTATAAAAAAAACGAATTGACACGAAATAATAAGATTAAATGGAAAATGTTTCAAATAAACATTTTGAGTGATAACCTAAAATGAGAACAATTCCTGAAGCTGATTGTGACAGTGTATTTGCAGCCACACTGTCTAAAATCCCCAGTGTCGCATCTCACCTATCTCCTACGAGTTATTGCATGCTGTCATCTGAAACTCAATTTAAACTGAGAATAAGAGGCCACCAAAAGCAAGCCTGACTTAACCTTCTGCGTGTTGCGAGCGTAGTTACATGTTGTGTGCATAAGTCAGTTCATATTGCGAAGCAGATTATTTTTTCCCGTCCCCTCACGCTGAACCACTTAACTGTCTCCAGCACGTTGTTAACGCCTTCGTGTGGCCTCATTCACGAAGGGAAACTCGCAGGTTTGGCAAAAATAATTGTAAAAAAAAGAAGAAGTCAACGGCCATTGTTTCCCGATTACAATCATTGCGGCGAGTGTGTGTGTGTTTAAAAAAAGATTAAGGGCGTCCTTAGTTATATTTAAGGAAGCTTTACAAATCAAGCGCAAAGATGGTTTATTTTGAACAGAAAAGAGGAAGATGTAAACTAAAGACAAATGAGATTAGAAGAAAGAGTAATAATTCTAAAAGAACGAGGAAGAGTCAAATACGATGAGAAGCGAAAGATATTAAGAAGAGAAAGGAGATGGGAGAAGAGAGACGAGTAGAAGGTGAAGAAGAAAGAAGCGAAGATGGAGGAAGAGAAAGAAGAAGCGTACATGTATAGGAGGAGGAGGCGGACTGGAGAAAAAGAAGGAGAGGTCGAGGAGTAAATGATAAGAAGGCAGGAGAGGAAGAGGAGGAGAAAGAGGAGAAGGAAATGAAGAAGGACAAGAACAAGAACAACAACAAAAATAACACCAACAATAACAACAACAAACAAAATGACAACAACAACAGCAAGCTTTGATATGCATAATACAAATTCGTGACAGTTTGTTGCGAGGAGGGAGGAGAGAGATGGGCGGGGAGAGGGAAGGGGAATCAAACAGGAGCAAATTAACTCGACAAAAACTAAATTGACTCTTTAGAAACAAGGATGCCCCAAAGGTTGAATGGGTGGGTTCTGCGCCACGAATCGAACATTAAGTTTTAGTATATGTGGAGGAGCGTATCATTAAGTTTTAATTTGTATGCCATTTTGACGTCTTTGCAGACAGATCAATGGAAAATGTGGAGCAAGCAAAGCAAAAATGAAAGCAGAAAGTAAACTGAAATCCTATCCTATCCTATTCCGTCACTCGAAGGTCGTTGAGGCACTACAGATGATCATCGACCCCCAACTTTCTCTGTCCTCATCAGCCCCCATGGCTTCGCTCAGTGTCTAGCCAGTCCATTCTGGAATGTTTATTTTCACCTCTTTTTCTGTCTCCTTCTTATTCTGCCTTCTTGCACCGTGCCTTACAGGATGGTCTTCTCAAGGCCTGATGAAAATATAAATAGTATTAAAAACATTATTTCTTCAAATGAGGAGCTACAGAAGACTTCTGGGCCTTTCCTATACCCAGCACATCACCAACGAAGTCCGAAAGACCATCACACAAGCCATTGAACAACACGATGATCTGCTCACAGTGGTAAAGAAACGGAAACTCCGTTGGTATGGCCACGTCACCAGATCATCAGGCCTTGCAAAGACCATCCAAAAAGGCACAGTACAAAGGAGGTAGAAGAAGAGGGAGACCGAAAAAGAAATGGGAGAACAACATTCAAGAATAGACTGGTTTGACACTGAGCGAAACAATCAGGGTTGCTGAGGACAAGGAACGATGGAGTACGCTGGTTAAACGATCACCTGTGGTGCCCCTACGACCTCCGAGTTACTGGATAGGATAGGATAGGATACATAGGATTTCTGCAAATTATGTGTGGACACTTACAAGTCCTCGTATTTATCATTACCAGAAGTAGTAATATAGGGAGCTTTAGGGTTGGGTTTTTTTTTGATGCAGCTGACACGGCCGGCTGACGTCATAGGATGACGTCATAGGTGCACATGTACTCTTAGGTGTGGAGGCCCCGGCCGGACGGTGGCAGGGTGTGATGACGCAATCATGACATAACAGAGGAGGCGATGGTCTTGTGCCCCTGTCAAAAGTGATGGATGACGTATGGCCCGGGGGGGATATAATTTTATTGATAGTGCGATTGCAAGTGCGCATCTCGGTGAATGGATATATGACTCAGTGGTCTGTGCGTGAGATCAAGCACCCAAAGACAGCAAGTGCGCATCTTGATGAATATAGAATGACTCAGTGGTCTGAGCGTTAGATCAAGCATCCAAAGACAGCAAGTGCGCGTCTCACTCAAAGACAGCAAGTGCGCATCTTGATGAATATAGAATGGCTCAGTGGTCTGAGCGTTAGATCAAGCACCCAAAGACAGCAAGTGCGCGTCTCACCCAAAGACAGCAAGTGCGCATCTTGATGAATAGAGAATGGCTCAGTGGTCTGAGCGTTAGATCAAGCACCCAAAGACAGCAAGTGCGCGTCTCACTCAAAGACAGCAAGTGCGCATCTCGGCGAATATAGAATGGCTCAGTGGTCTGAGCATTAGATCAAATATCTAAAGACAGCAAGTGCGCGTCTCACCCAAAGACAGCAAGTGCGCATCTTGATGAATATAGAATAACTCAGTGGTCTGGGCGTTAGATCAAGCACCCAAAGACAGCAAGTGCGCGTCTTATGGTTTTTAGGATCATGTTTATACAGAGCCACATAAGAATATATGATGACTCAGTGGTCTGGGCGTTAGACCAAGCACCCAAAGACAGCAAGTGCGCATCTTTTGTGTTTGTATACATTAATAGTTATACCTAGACACGCTAATTTAATGATCGGTAATAAATTTTAGTACCACTCATAAATGTTAAAATGATGTATTATATATACCCCGAAGGCATATTTAGGATTAACGAAAGGGAGGATCAAAAGAAGACGGGAGCCAGCAAAATTTTAGTACCATTCATAAATATCAAAATCTCTCTCTTTTTCTTTCTCTCTCTCTTTTTCTTTCTCTTTCTCTTTCTCTCTCTCTCACTCTCTCTCTCTCTCTCTCTCGCTCTCTCTCTCCATCTCTCTCTCTCTCTCTCTCTCTCTCTCTCTCTCTCTCTCTCTCTCTCTCTTTCTCAGCATATAAATGTATACAATTGTTATTAAAATATACATTTATCTATGTATACTAATAGAATAATGTGTAAGCAGGAAAGCAAGGAGAGAGAAAGTCGTGCAATTTAAAATGAAAACAAAAACCAATACTCAATGATACAAAAACACAGTGTGAGCTGTATGTGAACGCATGCAATAAATGATCTTACCAGAACTTATGTGTCTGTCCTCTGCCAAACTTGTAAAATATCCATTTAGTATAAATGAAAAAATCCTCTAACAATACTATCAATGATTAAGTATCTTAACTTTTGTAGAAGATATTTGAACAAGCTAATGCATTAAAATTGATGCTGTTTGCATAAGTTGTTGAGCGCTTTACAGGCAACGAAACCTGACACTGAGACCTTAAAATGCCACACTTTTAAAATCGCTAATAATATCTTTTTACAAGTGATCACAGAAATTATAGTCAAACTTTATCAAAAATGTGTTTTTTTATCAATCACAATAACAGTACCACAAAGTATTACACCACACCAGCACTTTTCTTCTTAAAGGCATGTTTGGACTGTTATACAAACACACCCAAGAATAGTTAATGACCATTGATGGATATGTAATGACTCAGTTGTCTGTACATTAGACCAAGCACCCAAAGGCTGCAAGCGTGCGTCTTGACAATTTTGATTTAGATCATGTATCAATTGACCAGCGCCTTGGTAAGTATGGCGAGATATCCCGAGGGGGTGATTAGCCAGCAGGGGGAAGGGGTGATTAGCTGCCCATCACGCTTGAAAGACTGTGGCTCATCTTATTTATATGGGAGCAGATGATAAACTTATTTATTTTAAGAGAGATAGCTTAACTAGAATTTTTTTGGATGTGAAGCATTGCAAATGATAGATCATGGCCTATGTGTATATATACTCTCTCTGGCTCATCCTCTCTCACACACATCTATCACTCAAACAGATGGTGTAAAGGCAGAGACATGATTTTGATAATGATTATATAGGATTGGATGAGGGTCATTTTAATCAAACAGGCAATTTTTTTAACGTTATTATTGATTTTGTTTAGTTTTGATGACAAAGTCTATCGATGACGCATGATAAAAAGTGGTAAACAGGAGCAGAATCGATGTAGTGGTTTTTGAGATATTGAATTTATATGAGGCGAATCGCGCAAATATTTTAAAGTATTTGATTTATTTTATTGATTTGAGTCTCTCTCTCTCTCGCTCTCTATCTCTCTCTCACTTTTTTTTCTCTCTCTCTCTCTCTCTCTTTCTCTCTCTCTCTCTCTTTCTATCTCTCCTCTCTATCTCATCTATCTATCTCTCTCACGCTCTCTTTCTCTCTGCATATAAATGTATACAATTGGTATTAAAATATACAATCATCTATGTATACTAATAGAATAATGTGTAAGCAGGAAAGCGAGGAGAGAAAAAGTCGTGCAATTTAAAATGAAAACAAACCAATACTCAATGATACAAAAAACACAGTGTGAGCTGTACGTGAACGCATGCAATAAATGATCTTACCAGAACGTATGTGTCTGTCCTCTGCCAAACTTGTAAAATATCCATGAAAAATCCTCTAACAATAATCTTAACTTTTTGTAGAAGATATTTGAACAAGCTAATGCATTAAAATTGATGCTGTTTGCATAAGTTGTTGGGAGCTTTACAGTCAACGAAATCTAGTACTGAAACCTTAAAATGCCACACATTTAAAATCACTAATAATATCTTTTACAATTAATCAATCATTGCGTTTTTTATATTTTTTTTCATGCACCAAAGTTATATCTTACAATATTTACAACGTTTAAAGCACTTAAAATACAAGTGATCACAGAAAATTATAGTTAAACTTTACCAAAAAGGTGTTTTTTTATCAATCACAATAACAGTACCACAAAGTACCACACCACGCTGGCCCATTTTTTTCTTAAAGGCATGTTTGGACATGATATGGAAACGGCTGACGCAAGCATAAGATATGGGAAGTAACTCTCTCTCTCTCTCTCTCGCTCTCTCTCTCTCTCTCTCTTTTTCTCTCTTTCTCTCTCTCGCTCTCTCTCTCTTTCTCTCTCTCTCTCTCTCTCTCTCTCTCTCGCTCTCTCTTTCTCTGCATGTTTGGACATGATATGGAAACGGCTGACGCAAGCATAAGATATGGGAAGTAACTCTCTCTCTCTCTCTCTCTCTCTCTCTCTCTCTCTCTCTCTCTTTCTCTCTTTCTCTCTTTTTTTTCCCTCTCTCTATCTACATCTTATTATTACTCTCTCTCTCTCTCTCTCTCTCGCTCTCTCTTTCTCTGCATGTTTGGACATGATATGGAAACGGCTGACGCAAGCATAAGATATGGGAAGTAACTCTCTCTCGCTCTCTCTCTCTCTCTCTCTCTCTCTCTCCCTCTCCCTCTCTCTATCTACATCTTATTACTCTCTCTCTCTCTCTCTCTCTCTCTCTCTTTCTCTGCATGTTTGGACATGATATGGAAACGGCTGACTCAAGCATAAGATATGGGAAGTAACTCTCTCTCTCTCTCTCTCTCTCTCTCTCATTTTTTATCGATCTCTGCACACACAATATCAAAAAATGTCACTTTTGGAGGGGATATTGAATATCTAACTACAATCTGTTGTGTGGCGTGGTTGAATATATAGACAAATCTTTACAAACATAGATAACTGAATACTAATCAAATGCTGTCAGCACGCCTGAAAAAAAAAAAAAGTCTAAACATATATGCCACCCCTGATGACGCCCGCCAACATGTTTAACAAGTCACACACATGATCACACTTGTTTATTAGTCGGCTTATAGATTTTAGCTATCACTTTTTAAAGAGTAAATACTGTGTGGATAGTGCTCAATTGTCTGGGCGTCAGATCATATACCCAAAGGCTACAAGTGCGCTTCTTGGTGGTGGTTAACAAAAGGCTGCAAGTGTACGTCTCGATGGTTTTTGAGTTAGATAATATATTAGCCAACGCCTGATAAAGTATTACATGGTTAGTGCTCAGTTGTCTAGGGCGTCAGACCATGCACCCAAAAGGCTGCAAGTATGCGTCTTGGTGGTTTTGAGCTAGATCATCTTTCTCCTCTTTTTCTTATTTATCTCT
Source organism: Oncomelania hupensis (assembly GCA_036898135.1). Classification (NCBI taxonomy): domain Eukaryota; kingdom Metazoa; phylum Mollusca; class Gastropoda; order Littorinimorpha; family Pomatiopsidae; genus Oncomelania; species Oncomelania hupensis. Next base: position 90,936,910 of record CM072511.1, on the reverse strand, counting down.
CTCTCTCTCTCTCTCTCGCTCTCTCTCGCTCTCTCTCTCTCTCTCTCTCTCTCTCTCTCTCTCTCTCTCTCGATCTCTCTCTCTTTGCTCTATTTTTTTAGTTAATGATCACACTTATTTTTATTAGTCAGCTTATAGATTTAACCATCTTTTTTTTTTTTTGATTTAGCCCTCACTTTTTTAAATCCTTTTTTATTTACCTACACACCCACCCACCCTCAGCCCCTCTCCTCGCACACCCAGCACACTCCACCATCCTATCATTGAAATACTCAAAACTATGTTGAAAAAATGCGCACCCCATGCAGCGATGATGACATGGATGATAACGTGCATGGGCATGTATGCAGTATCTACACACGCACACGTACGCACACTTGCCCACACAAATTTTTAAAACTACATATGAAAATACAAGGAAATACTTTGAACACACTGACCCCATACAGCGATGATGGTGTGGACGCACACCCCGTGCAGTGATGATAACATGGATGATGACATACATGTACATGTATGCAGTGTCTACACACGTACGCACACTTGCATACGCACATTTTTAAAACTGCACGCCAAAATATAATAAAAACACGTACCCCGTGCAACGATGATACCATGTTCATCTATTGTAAACAGTGTCTGCACACGTGCGCATGCATGTATGCAGTGTCTGCACACATATTTTGTAACACTGCACACGGATTTTGTAACACTGCACGCCCAAAGTTTTAAAAGTGCACGCCAAAATACAATGAAATACGCTGAAAACAAAACACGCAACCCCCGTGCATCGATGATACCATGGGCGTGCACGTGTGCGTGCATGTATGCAGTGTCTGCACACACATTTTTAGTACTCTGTACGATCAAATTTGACACACTGCACGCCCAAATTTAAAACAATGCACGCCAAAATACAATGAAATACGCTGAAAACAAAACACCCACCCCGTGCAACGAAGATATCATGTCCGTGCATGTATACAGTGTCTGCACACTTATTTTTTTGGTCGATGTTTGCCAAGGATCTCAGTGACGGCATCTATCACATCCGAGTTGAAGGTGATGGTGGTGGTGATTAAATATTACATTGATCCTAATTTGGTATAGTTATAGAATATGACAACCAAGTCTGTCACACAAAGACTAAATAAGGAAAAAATGCCTAGGGATGTCTGATAGCACAGTGGTTGAAACACTCGCTACTGTGTCGCACGTTAACCACCGTCCAGGATGATTAGCACTTGGATGGGTGACCACAAAACGTGAAGGACTCAACTATGACTGACTACCTAAAGCAGTGAGGGAGAGAGATGGGCATCACCCTCATTATGCTGGCCCAAGATAAGTGGGATCTCAAGACTATGGGACTATCTTTATTTTTATATACAAGGTGGTCTATAGCTGTATATGCTTTGTGGATAGCACAGTGGTTGGAGCACTCACTACTGTGTCGCAAGTTAAGCACCAGCTAGTGTGATTAACACTTGGATGGGGTGACTAAATACCTACTCTCTTGAGGGTGGGGAAGGTAAAGCAGCGATGGAGATAGAGAGGGGCATCACCATCATTACGATGGTCCCAAGATAAGTGTAATCTCTTTAACATCACGCTCCCCTACGTTCACAAGGCTATGAGACTCTCTTTTATCATTATATACAAGACAGCCTATAGCTGTATACGTTTTATTTTGGCTAAATCAACACTAAAACTATGCGAGCAATTAAACTGAAGAAATGGACAGTGAAAAATTGCATTTGTTGACCAATAACTTATTCATTGTTGAGCGCGAACAAAACAGACCCCACACCAAGACCACACGAGATGTAAATGGGTGCAGTGGTCTGCCCGCCCGCGCACGCACGCCCCGCGCACACCCGCGCACGCCCCGCACGCCGGCCGCTCGCTGCCGCACACCATTAAATGAACGCCGCAACAAACAAATGCCGCATCATGCACGGGCATGCATTTTTTTTTTTTTGTGTGCTAATAAGAGTATTTTGGCATGCAGTTATACAAAACGTGTGTGCAGAGTATTATAACCACACATGCAGAGACGTATACATACACACACACACACACACACACACACACACACACACACATACACACACACACACACACACGCCCACACACACACACACACAAATATACATCTTTAACAATATTTTATGATGAATTTATATACGCACACACGTACACGCACACCTCAACACACACACACACACACACACACACACACACACACATATGTACACACACACATATGTACACACACACACATGCACGCACCCACACCCCCACACGCACGCGCACATGCATCCATTCATACCACACACGCACCCACACCCCACACACGCACGCACACACACACAACACAAAATTATGCAAAGACGCATACATACATGTTTGTTTGGTTATTTTGTTGTTTTTATACCCCGCTCACTGGTGCTGTTTTTTTTTATTTGCCCTTTTTTATTTTGTTTTATCCTATCACTCTGCTATACTATTTTTTACTAGATCAATGACTTACTTTTGGACAAGACTCTTTGTTGGTGTATTGGACGCTTTTTGTCGGTTGGGTACTAGGGCTTTTTATGATGTTATTATTTAACAATATAGACATTTTATATGTATGTGTTTTGTTGATAATTTATAATGATGTTTGTATTTTATTTTGTTTTTGTAATCAGAGGTTTGATTAGTTGGGGTAAAGCCTCAGCCGTCTCCTACATGGAATGTCTTTATTATAAAGTGGCTGGTCGATAAAAGACATTTAAGTTTTTTTTTATTAAGGTTGTTTTAGCAGATCTTTTTATGTAGATTGGGGGTTGTCCGGGCTTGATTTAACTCAAAAGAGTCTGCTAGACCTAAATCAACAATCAATCAATCAATCAATGGCCGGGCGTCTATTATGGATTGTGGATGGACATTTAGGATATGGGTATACATGTTTGATATTGGCTTGCGTGCTATCAGATATGGTTATGCCTATTTTTTTATTTTTTTACCGGCTGAGTGCGGCATTTGTTTGTTGCGGCGTTCATTTAATGGTGTGCGGCAGCGAGCGGCCGGCGTGCGGGGCGTGCGCGGGTGTGCGCGGGGCGTGCGTGCGCGGGCGGGCAGACCACTGCACCCATTTACATCTCGTGTGGTCTTGGTGTGGGGTCTGTTTTGTTCGCGCTCAACAATGAATAAGTTATTGGTCAACAAATGCAATTTTTCACTGTCCATTTCTTCAGTTTAATTGCTCGCATAGTTTTAGTGTTGATTTAGCCAAAATAAAACGTATACAGCTATAGGCTGTCTTGTATATAATGATAAAAGAGAGTCTCATAGCCTTGTGAACGTAGGGGAGCGTGATGTTAAAGAGATTACACTTATCTTGGGACCATCGTAATGATGGTGATGCCCCTCTCTATCTCCCTCTCTGCTTTACCTTCCCCACCCTCAAGAGAGTAGGTATTTAGTCACCCCATCCAAGTGTTAATCACACTAGCTGGTGCTTAACTTGCGACACAGTAGTGAGTGCTCCAACCACTGTGCTATCCACAAAGCATATACAGCTATAGACCACCTTGTATATAAAAATAAAGATAGTCCCATAGTCTTGAGATCCCACTTATCTTGGGCCAGCATAATGAGGGTGATGCCCATCTCTCTCCCTCACTGCTTTAGGTAGTCAGTCATAGTTGAGTCCTTCACGTTTTGTGGTCACCCATCCAAGTGCTAATCATCCTGGACGGTGGTTAACGTGCGACACAGTAGCGAGTGTTTCAACCACTGTGCTATCAGACATCCCTAGGCATTTTTTCCTTATTTAGTCTTTGTGTGACAGACTTGGTTGTCATATTCTATAACTATACCAAATTAGGATCAATGTAATATTTAATCACCACCACCATCACCTTCAACTCGGATGTGATAGATGCCGTCACTGAGATCCTTGGCAAACATCGACCAAAAAAATAAGTGTGCAGACACTGTATACATGCACGGACATGATATCTTCGTTGCACGGGGTGGGTGTTTTGTTTTCAGCGTATTTCATTGTATTTTGGCGTGCATTGTTTTAAATTTGGGCGTGCAGTGTGTCAAATTTGATCGTACAGAGTACTAAAAATGTGTGTGCAGACACTGCATACATGCACGCACACGTGCACGCCCATGGTATCATCGATGCACGGGGTTGCGTGTTTTGTTTTCAGCGTATTTCATTGTATTTTGGCGTGCATTGTTTTAAATTTGGGCGTGCAGTGTTTCAAATTTGATCGTACAGAGTATTAAAAATGTGTGTGCAGACACTGCATACATGCACGCACACGTGCACGCACATGATATCATCGATGCACGGGGTTGCGTGTTTTGTTTTCAGCGTATTTCATTGTATTTTGGCGTGCATTGTTTTAAATTTGGGCGTGCAGTGTGTCAAATTTGATCGTACAGAGTACTAAAAATGTGTGTGCAGACACTGCATACATGCACGCACACGTGCACGCCCATGGTATCATCGATGCACGGGGGTTGCGTGTTTTGTTTTCAGCGTATTTCATTGTATTTTGGCGTGCACTTTTAAAACTTTGGGCGTGCAGTGTTACAAAATCCGTGTGCAGTGTTACAAAATATGTGTGCAGACACTGCATACATGCATGCGCACGTGTGCAGACACTGTTTACAATAGATGAACATGGTATCATCGTTGCACGGGGTACGTGTTTTTATTATATTTTGGCGTGCAGTTTTAAAAATGTGCGTATGCAAGTGTGCGTACGTGTGTAGACACTGCATACATGTACATGTATGTCATCATCCATGTTATCATCACTGCACGGGGTGTGCGTCCACACCATCATCGCTGTATGGGGTCAGTGTGTTCAAAGTATTTCCTTGTATTTTCATATGTAGTTTTAAAAATTTGTGTGGGCAAGTGTGCGTACGTGTGCGTGTGTAGATACTGCATACATGCCCATGCACGTTATCATCCATGTCATCATCGCTGCATGGGGTGCGCATTTTTTCAACATAGTTTTGAGTATTTCAATGATAGGATGGTGGAGTGTGCTGGGTGTGCGAGGAGAGGGGCTGAGGGTGGGTGGGTGTGTAGGTAAATAAAAAAGGATTTAAAAAAGTGAGGGCTAAATCAAAAAAAAAAAAGATGGTTAAATCTATAAGCTGACTAATAAAAATAAGTGTGATCATCAACTAAAAAAATAGAGCAAAGAGAGAGAGATCGAGAGAGAGAGAGAGAGAGAGAGAGAGAGAGAGAGAGAGAGAGAGAGAGCGAGAGAGAGCGAGAGAGAGAGAGAGAGAGAGATAAATAAGAAAAAGAGGAGAAAGATGATCTAGCTCAAAACCACCAAGACGCATACTTGCAGCCTTTTGGGTGCATGGTCTGACGCCCTAGACAACTGAGCACTAACCATGTAATACTTTATCAGGCGTTGGCTAATATATTATCTAACTCAAAAACCATCGAGACGTACACTTGCAGCCTTTTGTTAACCACCACCAAGAAGCGCACTTGTAGCCTTTGGGTATATGATCTGACGCCCAGACAATTGAGCACTATCCACACAGTATTTACTCTTTAAAAAGTGATAGCTAAAATCTATAAGCCGACTAATAAACAAGTGTGATCATGTGTGTGACTTGTTAAACATGTTGGCGGGCGTCATCAGGGGTGGCATATATGTTTAGACTTTTTTTTTTTTTCAGGCGTGCTGACAGCATTTGATTAGTATTCAGTTATCTATGTTTGTAAAGATTTGTCTATATATTCAACCACGCCACACAACAGATTGTAGTTAGATATTCAATATCCCCTCCAAAAGTGACATTTTTTGATATTGTGTGTGCAGAGATCGATAAAAAATGAGAGAGAGAGAGAGAGAGAGAGAGAGTTACTTCCCATATCTTATGCTTGCGTCAGCCGTTTCCATATCATGTCCAAACATGCAGAGAAAGAGAGAGAGAGAGAGAGAGAGAGAGAGAGAGAGTAATAAGATGTAGATAGAGAGAGGGAGAGGGAGAGAGAGAGAGAGAGAGAGAGAGAGAGAGCGAGAGAGAGTTACTTCCCATATCTTATGCTTGCGTCAGCCGTTTCCATATCATGTCCAAACATGCAGAGAAAGAGAGAGCGAGAGAGAGAGAGAGAGAGAGAGAGTAATAATAAGATGTAGATAGAGAGAGGGAAAAAAAGAGAGAAAGAGAGAAAGAGAGAGAGAGAGAGAGAGAGAGAGAGAGAGAGAGAGTTACTTCCCATATCTTATGCTTGCGTCAGCCGTTTCCATATCATGTCCAAACATGCAGAGAAAGAGAGAGCGAGAGAGAGAGAGAGAGAGAGAGAGAGAAAGAGAGAGAGAGCGAGAGAGAGAAAGAGAGAAAAAGAGAGAGAGAGAGAGAGCGAGAGAGAGAGAGAGAGAGTTACTTCCCATATCTTATGCTTGCGTCAGCCGTTTCCATATCATGTCCAAACATGCCTTTAAGAAAAAAATGGGCCAGCGTGGTGTGGTACTTTGTGGTACTGTTATTGTGATTGATAAAAAAACACCTTTTTGGTAAAGTTTAACTATAATTTTCTGTGATCACTTGTATTTTAAGTGCTTTAAACGTTGTAAATATTGTAAGATATAACTTTGGTGCATGAAAAAAAATATAAAAAACGCAATGATTGATTAATTGTAAAAGATATTATTAGTGATTTTAAATGTGTGGCATTTTAAGGTTTCAGTACTAGATTTCGTTGACTGTAAAGCTCCCAACAACTTATGCAAACAGCATCAATTTTAATGCATTAGCTTGTTCAAATATCTTCTACAAAAAGTTAAGATTATTGTTAGAGGATTTTTCATGGATATTTTACAAGTTTGGCAGAGGACAGACACATACGTTCTGGTAAGATCATTTATTGCATGCGTTCACGTACAGCTCACACTGTGTTTTTTGTATCATTGAGTATTGGTTTGTTTTCATTTTAAATTGCACGACTTTTTCTCTCCTCGCTTTCCTGCTTACACATTATTCTATTAGTATACATAGATGATTGTATATTTTAATACCAATTGTATACATTTATATGCAGAGAGAAAGAGAGCGTGAGAGAGATAGATAGATGAGATAGAGAGGAGAGATAGAAAGAGAGAGAGAGAGAGAAAGAGAGAGAGAGAGAGAGAGAAAAAAAAGTGAGAGAGAGATAGAGAGCGAGAGAGAGAGAGACTCAAATCAATAAAATAAATCAAATACTTTAAAATATTTGCGCGATTCGCCTCATATAAATTCAATATCTCAAAAACCACTACATCGATTCTGCTCCTGTTTACCACTTTTTATCATGCGTCATCGATAGACTTTGTCATCAAAACTAAACAAAATCAATAATAACGTTAAAAAAATTGCCTGTTTGATTAAAATGACCCTCATCCAATCCTATATAATCATTATCAAAATCATGTCTCTGCCTTTACACCATCTGTTTGAGTGATAGATGTGTGTGAGAGAGGATGAGCCAGAGAGAGTATATATACACATAGGCCATGATCTATCATTTGCAATGCTTCACATCCAAAAAAATTCTAGTTAAGCTATCTCTCTTAAAATAAATAAGTTTATCATCTGCTCCCATATAAATAAGATGAGCCACAGTCTTTCAAGCGTGATGGGCAGCTAATCACCCCTTCCCCCTGCTGGCTAATCACCCCCTCGGGATATCTCGCCATACTTACCAAGGCGCTGGTCAATTGATACATGATCTAAATCAAAATTGTCAAGACGCACGCTTGCAGCCTTTGGGTGCTTGGTCTAATGTACAGACAACTGAGTCATTACATATCCATCAATGGTCATTAACTATTCTTGGGTGTGTTTGTATAACAGTCCAAACATGCCTTTAAGAAGAAAAGTGCTGGTGTGGTGTAATACTTTGTGGTACTGTTATTGTGATTGATAAAAAAACACATTTTTGATAAAGTTTGACTATAATTTCTGTGATCACTTGTAAAAAGATATTATTAGCGATTTTAAAAGTGTGGCATTTTAAGGTCTCAGTGTCAGGTTTCGTTGCCTGTAAAGCGCTCAACAACTTATGCAAACAGCATCAATTTTAATGCATTAGCTTGTTCAAATATCTTCTACAAAAGTTAAGATACTTAATCATTGATAGTATTGTTAGAGGATTTTTTCATTTATACTAAATGGATATTTTACAAGTTTGGCAGAGGACAGACACATAAGTTCTGGTAAGATCATTTATTGCATGCGTTCACATACAGCTCACACTGTGTTTTTGTATCATTGAGTATTGGTTTTTGTTTTCATTTTAAATTGCACGACTTTCTCTCTCCTTGCTTTCCTGCTTACACATTATTCTATTAGTATACATAGATAAATGTATATTTTAATAACAATTGTATACATTTATATGCTGAGAAAGAGAGAGAGAGAGAGAGAGAGAGAGAGATGGAGAGAGAGAGCGAGAGAGAGAGAGAGAGAGTGAGAGAGAGAGAAAGAGAAAGAGAAAGAAAAAGAGAGAGAGAAAGAAAAAGAGAGAGATTTTGATATTTATGAATGGTACTAAAATTTTGCTGGCTCCCGTCTTCTTTTGATCCTCCCTTTCGTTAATCCTAAATATGCCTTCGGGGTATATATAATACATCATTTTAACATTTATGAGTGGTACTAAAATTTATTACCGATCATTAAATTAGCGTGTCTAGGTATAACTATTAATGTATACAAACACAAAAAGATGCGCACTTGCTGTCTTTGGGTGCTTGGTCTAACGCCCAGACCACTGAGTCATCATATATTCTTATGTGGCTCTGTATAAACATGATCCTAAAAACCATAAGACGCGCACTTGCTGTCTTTGGGTGCTTGATCTAACGCCCAGACCACTGAGTTATTCTATATTCATCAAGATGCGCACTTGCTGTCTTTGGGTGAGACGCGCACTTGCTGTCTTTAGATATTTGATCTAATGCTCAGACCACTGAGCCATTCTATATTCGCCGAGATGCGCACTTGCTGTCTTTGAGTGAGACGCGCACTTGCTGTCTTTGGGTGCTTGATCTAACGCTCAGACCACTGAGCCATTCTCTATTCATCAAGATGCGCACTTGCTGTCTTTGGGTGAGACGCGCACTTGCTGTCTTTGGGTGCTTGATCTAACGCTCAGACCACTGAGCCATTCTATATTCATCAAGATGCGCACTTGCTGTCTTTGAGTGAGACGCGCACTTGCTGTCTTTGGATGCTTGATCTAACGCTCAGACCACTGAGTCATTCTATATTCATCAAGATGCGCACTTGCTGTCTTTGGGTGCTTGATCTCACGCACAGACCACTGAGTCATATATCCATTCACCGAGATGCGCACTTGCAATCGCACTATCAATAAAATTATATCCCCCCCGGGCCATACGTCATCCATCACTTTTGACAGGGGCACAAGACCATCGCCTCCTCTGTTATGTCATGATTGCGTCATCACACCCTGCCACCGTCCGGCCGGGGCCTCCACACCTAAGAGTACATGTGCACCTATGACGTCATCCTATGACGTCAGCCGGCCGTGTCAGCTGCATCAAAAAAAAACCCAACCCTAAAGCTCCCTATATTACTACTACCAGAGCTTCTTTTACTCCAACACTCTCTTCCTCTGTATCATTCTGTCGTGTTTTTTTCTTCTTCTTCAATATTTTTTGGGTCTAAACTGCTATACTGATATCCGATAAAGTGTAGTAGGGTTCATGCACTTCTGGCGTTTTCTTTCAATGCGCCTAGGTCTTTTAGATAAGTGAGCTTACCTATTAATGTCCTAGATCTTATAGATAAGCACCTACTAGTGTCCTAGTTCTTATAGATTAGCACCTATTAAGGTCCTAGATCTTATAGATAAGCACCTACTAATGTCCTAGATCTTATAGATGAGCACCTATCAATGTCATAGATCTTATAGATGAGCGCGGTATACAATCTAATTGCCATAGAATTGTTGATAATTTCTTTCTTTCTTTTTTTGTATTAAAAAAACACAGGAATCTTTTGAATTATTTGAAGGAAAACCCTGACTGAGGTAAGCTTACATGATTATAAACTGTTGATCGAGTTCTAATTATTGTACTTTTCTGCGCTCTTTCTCTTTGTTTACTCGTCATTATCTCTTTTGTTGTTGTTGTTGTTGTTGTTGTTGTTGTTGTTTTTGAACATATATAGGTTATTTTTTTATAATCTATTTGCCTTTTTTTGTCTCCCTTCCTTGTTCAGTGCACGAGAGATCAATAAGATAAACGGGCGTAGTTGCACCAAGAAGCTGTGATGTACATGGTAGAAAACCGATTTCAGCAGCAATGATACTTTCTTTTTTTGTGCTCCCACGCCTAAGGCCGTCTTCTGGCAGCACCGTATGTGTGTGTGCGTGTCCTGATTGTAATTACTGGGAGGAAAGCCTCCTTGGAGGAGGTCCCGATGATTTGATCCCGATTAGCGCGCTCCAGCCCAGCGGGCCCTTTACTTAAAGGCCCACTTGCCAGGCCACATGAAAGCGTTTAATTACCGCCTTCATTCACCCGCTGTACTCCTCCGCTGAAAACAGACTAATTACCAATTGTAGGAAAAAAAGGAAAGCAAAGTAACTTCTTCTCTATACACAGGAAAAGAGGAGAGGGGGAGAAGAAAAAAAAAAGAAGAAGCAGAAAGCTATGGAAAGGGCACAGAGAAGCGAATGATCTGTATAGGGAATCATCAGGATCCATCGGAACTCGTTTTCTTTTTAGACCAGAGGTAAGGAGCCAAGCAAATAATTGTGATTTTTGCAAACAGGGGGAAAACCGAGCGAAACCGGAAGGCGCCCCGCGGCAGACATCACAGATGCTACCGGAAGTGGCGTGCAAATGAAGATCCGCTGCCGAGGTTTCCCGCCGCTTGCCTGGGATCGGGGCCAGGAAGCCGCTCTCCCCACTCTGTGATTGTTTACGCTCCATAGCTCACCTGCTGATCCAGGCGAAGGAGACACGGGGTGGACACTAGTGAGGAACGTGGGTGACAGCCAGCTAGCCTCTCAGGCCGGGTTTAGCTGGGGAAGAGATGGTATAATGACAGGATGCTGTAAGCGTATATAACTTATAGTTGTGTTATAGATCTATCTATCTAGAAAACTGACTGAGGGGGATAGACTACTAGTGAGAACGTGGGTGATAGCCAGCTTCAGAGGCGGGGCCTGGTGGGTGTAATGACACGATGCTGTAAGCTATAGCGTCTATGGAATCGGAGAAGCTTTCTAGAAAAGACTGATACTAGTGAGGACGGGAATAATACTATTCAGAAGGTTAGGAAAGGAAAAAGCTTGCAGGGAGGGGCGAGGGTTTTATGATACTGTCACGTCCCAACTGCCTCAACAGTGGTTCGACACGTGTGCTCTTTCACACGAGAAAAAAACCCAACACCTAAATAAACTCTAAAAGACAAAACCAGAAGTAACAAGACAATTTCTTTATTTCACACACTCATTCGCACTAAAAATTAACTCCCTTTATCCCACTTCCCAACCAACCAACCCTAAATCCCACTAATAAAACCCCAAACTAATACATAAACAATTCGCTCAAAATAATAATGATAATTAAATCAAAATGGAAAATGACTAACTACAAATGTACAAGAGATTTATAATAATGATGTCTGGAACAGCTTACTGACAACGAAGTAAATAGACAGTAAGCAACTGCTTTAAATCTTTAAAAATGTTCAAACTTTGTTCCACTTAAACTTCAGATAAATACAACAAGTCTTTTATATTATATAAAATGAATAAGAAAATTTATCTTTTAAGCAAAATAGAATTTATAAGAAATTAATCTAAATTACTAATTAACTAATATCTGGCGAAATAATTCCCCCAGACAAAACTATACAATCACAGGGTTACTTAATCTAGTAGGTAATATTATTCAACAATGTTTATCAATCAATTCAGATTAAATATATTTCAATGTGCTGTAATTTATAATTTATCACATGTAAAACAATTATCGTTCCTCACAACAGATTATCATTGGTTATAGTTATTTGTTGTGTGTGGTGGAGTGTGTGTGCGTGTGCTTTATAAACGAATAAAGTTCCCTGGGCGAATACCACAACCTTCGCACCCGAGGTTGACACACGGAAAACACGGCGTAATAGGCCGAGGCACACAAGCTTCACACCAGCAAGGTTTCAGCACACCATCAATGATCTGCTCTAGGGTTTTGGTTTTTGAACTTGTTGGTACATCTACAACAATACATACAAAAACACGCAACCATTAATAATTATATTACAATATACTGCACAAGCATCCCGCTATCGGAATGGTTGTCTCCCTTTCCACATCCTTATTCATCCTCCCTGTCATTACTCCTGTCATCGCGTATATACATTCACAATCACCTCCTTTCTGTCATCTCTTCGCTACATAACAGCGAATTCTTTTATATCAATTTATAATTATTTAATTTATAATACATTTTAGAAAATTCTCTCTCTCTCTCTCTCTTGCTAGGTATTTATGCAGCAAACAGTATGAAACATAAAATAGAATTTAAGAAAACGTAATTAACTAACCATTCACACCGCATGCATAACCCAAACCCCCGAACGCTATGGCCAACTGAGAAATTGAGGTAAAAAACTTACGGCTACCAGTGGATTCTCCGGCCTGTTGACAAAGACACACAGTGACTGGACAAACACACAGGCACAGATGGTTAGGCAAGGTGGTTACACAGGCATAAGAAGTCCTAGACGGAGTCACAGGTCACCCGACGTTATACGTAGATAACTCAGATTTCACCGAGAATACACAGTAGGTATTCTAAACAGCTTAGAAAAGTTTTAGTTAAACAAACACTTCCAAAGTGTTCCCAAAACAATCCTCCTCTTCCGTTAATAGGCTCTTTTTCGTTGACGGTCTGATCTGTACGACCCACAGACAAAGTCACTAACTGGCACCTTGACCCAACTTGGATCCGTTGATTCTGGCTACAAGAGCTATATGCAACTGTTACTGCTCCTACCAAAATACACAGAGCAAGGGGTTTTATACGATTAGCTAAGAATCTTCTAGAATATACTTGTTTTAATCATAATTCATTCCCAGCACCGTTCGCGATTAGAGCACGCATTTCACACATAGAATATCGCATGGCAGCAATTAATCTTCTTAATAACAAAATAGCCAACTATGCTGTTTTTCTAACATAGTACGTTCCGCACGGGCGCAAAACATTCGCTACTTTTATTAATTATAAACCTAATTAATTTATCCTGATTCTCTCCCCTTGACTACCGTAACTTTTAACCTCTATGTACAGGCTGATGATTAAACTATATACATAGGCGCGCGACTGCAAACTGCGTAGCGTGACACAGCACCCCACCAAGACGAAAACTAACAGTTTTAGTTCTTAACACCCACGCTACTCAGTTCTGCTCAAGAAATCAGCTGGTACATTTTCCTTCCCTGGAATATTCTCCACTATCAACTCGAAAGGTTGGAGTTGAAGTGCCCACCTCATGAGTCTACAATTTGTAGTCTTTGCTTGCTGCAGGTATTGCAAAGGTCTGTGGTCGGTCTGCACAATGACTGTCCGATCATACAGGTACTGCTTGAACTTTTGTACCCCCCACACTAATGCTAAGCATTCCTTCTCTATGGTGGAATAGTTCCTCTCCGCTTGGTTTAGTTTCTTGCTGGCACATGTGATTGGCTGTAAACCCAAACCTTGGTCCTGGCACAGAATCGCCCCTATTCCAATCTCTGAAGCGTCAGTCTGTAGCACTAATGGTTTTTCCATGTCTGGCATACAGCATACAGGTTTGGAGCATATGCGGTTTTTGAGCGTCTGGAACGCTACTTCACAAGCCTCGGACCACTGCACGGGACCTGATTTTCCTCCCTTGGTTAAGTCGGTCAGCGGCACCGCTATTGCAGCAAAATTCGGCACAAACTTCCGATAGTACCCTGCTAATCCAAGGAATGACCTGACCTGTTTCTTGGTAGTGGGACGTGGTGCATTCTGGATCTTGTCCATCTTTCCTTGTTCCGGCTGCACTTTGCCTTCTCCCACTATGTGTCCCAAATACTCCAGCTTGCGGAATCCCAGGTAGCATTTGGACGGACGCGCCGCTAACTGTACTTCCCTCAGACGTTTAAACAAGATGTCTAAACACTCTAAATGTCTCTCTAGAGTTTCTGTGGCTACCATGAGATCGTCCATGAAGTTGTCGACTTCTTTCATCTTCAATGGCATCAACATCTTGCGCATCATGCGTGAAAAAACTGCCCCTGCGGTTTTCAGTCCGAAGGGCATGACGCACCATTGGAATTGACCCTCGTTGGTAGTGAAAGCTGTCTTGCACTTATCTTCACTCTTCATAGGTATTTGCCAATACCCCTTAGACAAATCGATCTTGCTCAAGTACTTGGCCTTTGAGAGTTTGTTGAATAGATAATCTATGTCTGGCATCGGCTCAGCGTCGAAAATTACCTGCCTATTGAGTTTCCTGAAATCGACACAGAATCTGACTGCTCCGTCCTTCTTCTTTACTAGAACGATCGGTGAACTGAACGGTGAAGCTGCTCGCTCGATCACCCCCATAGCTAGCATCGTCTCAACTTCTGCCTTGACTGTCTCCATCTTTGAATGAGGTAACGGGTACTGTTTTGTCCTTACTGGACGGTCGTCATCCAGTCGTATTTCGCACTCATCCAACGTGGTGCGCAAAGGCAAGTCAGTCAGGATGTCAGGGTAACGAACTAATAGCCTCCTAATTCCTGCATGGATCTCCGGGCTATCTGCATCAAGATGCACGTCATCTAACGTCTCTGACTGCTTCAACACTACGGTGGGTATGCCCTCGACTGTTGGTACCTCTTCCCATTCGTCTGCCTCATCCACTACTACAGCTGTGGCGATTTGAACTCTCTGATGGTACAGTTTCAGTAGGTTGGCGTGAAACAGTTTCACCTTGTTTCCAATGCGAATCTGATAATCGCACTCGTTTCGACGACTTACGACTTCGTATGGCCCCCTCCAGCTCATTTCTAGCTTGTTGTGCTTGGTTGGCAACAAAAGCAACACTTTGTCTCCTGCCTGAAATGTTCTAGGTTTCGTTTTCTTGTCGAAGTGTCTTTTCTGCCTCTCGCCTGCTTTCTTCAGACTTTCCTTCGCTAGTGCGCACGTTTCCTCGATTCTATTTCGCAGGTCCACAACATACTGACTAGCCACCTTCACTTCTTCTCCTTGACTGTCCTTCGTCCACAAATCTCTCAGTACCGACATGGGACCCCTCACTGTCTTGCCATACAGCAGCTCAAAAGGTGAAAAACCTGTGCTCTCTTGAGGTACCTCCCTATACGCGAAGATTCAAGATTCAAGATTCAAGATTCAAGATTTAATCCCATTAATCGCCCCTTTTGGGGTGTGGAGGATACAAAAACATAAGCATAACAATCATAAAGCGGTTGTGTAAAAAAAAAAAAAAAAATAAAAAAAATAAAATAAAATAAAAATAACAGCAACATTACTAACATTCCACTTTAACATTTACAACAATAACATTTTGCTAATATTGTTAATATTATTAGTATACGCCCTTTCCTAATTTTATAAATTTACTCAATTTTAGTAACACATGTTTTCTTTCCCGAAACAAATGACACAAGTTAAACATTGACTTGCACGATAAATATTTACTACATATAAACATTTGTCGAATATGCTTGTGTTTTGGACACTCAAAAATAAAGTGAAATTCATCCCCAATTGAACCCATATTGCAGTCCTTACAAAATCTTTCTTTCCTTGTTACACCTTCCCGCCTTCCTAATTCTATTTGTAGCTTATGATCTGAACAACGAAATTTTATCAAAGTATGAATATAAATATCAGGTAATTGAGATATATACTTTTCACGACCAAACTGTAATTTAACACTTTTGTAGAAAAAACATTTGCTGCTTTCGTCAAGAGACTGTTTCCATGTCAGTATAAAGTTATTCTTTAAAGAGATGGCTACATTTTTGCATAACGAATCTGAACTCTGGAAATGTTGCGTCTTCCACACACAGTCATAACCAGTCTCCTCCAGAATAATCTTAATATAATTTAACCATTGTGAGGAAAACTTAGACGCTGAACACAACTGATGTATATTTTTATACATTCGGCATGAAAATTTAGCAGTAGAAGTTGGTTGAATAATACCTGTCCAAAATCGAATCATCCTACATTTGACATGAACAGATAATGGAAATAAACCAGTTTCTCCCAAAATCATATTATTCATCGTACAACGATGCAAATGAAACAACATTTTAAGGAACTTCATTTGTAACTTTTCTAATATAGCTATATTTTCAAATCCCCATATTTCACAACCATATAATAATACTGGAAGAACCAATTTTTGATATAGGTCTAATGTGACACTGATAGATAATTCTTGCCGTCTTGCATTGTGTAACAATGAAAATATTGTTCGAAGTGCATGATCATAAACATTTTTTTTTGCCTTAAAAAATGTACCTGTTCTAGTAAAAACAATCCCTAAATATTTAAAAGAATCAACAATTTCAATACATTCAGAACCAAACGTAAAATTATGTTTTGTTTTTCTGTTCAAATTAAAAATTACTATTTTGGTTTTTGAAACATTAACTTCTAGTTTCCATTTGAAACAATACTCAAATAAAACATCAAGTGCTTTTTGTAACCCGCTTTTTGATTCTGATAGAATAATAGTGTCATCTGCATATAGTAAAACCAGTAGACTGAAGTATGTATCAATATTTTCAGCATTATTGATATTGTTAGGCAAAATGTTGACCGGTTGACAACCGTTATGTATTAAAAATTCTTCTAAATCATTTAAATACAAAGAAAATAATAAAAGAGCAGCGCTGGTATGTACCTATCCCATGCTTTCGGTTGCTCCTTCGTCAGCTTTTTGAGCATCGACACGAGTGTACCATTGAAACGCTCCACGAGCCCGTCGCACATTGGATGGTATGGTGTTGTCGCCTTCCCATGGATTGCTAGAAGTCTATTTACCTCAGTCATCACGTTTGACATAAATTGTGTCCCTTGATCTGTCAATATCTCTTTGGGAATTCCCACTCTTGTCCAGATCTCCCACAATGCTTCGGCAACTCTCTCAGCCTCTATGCCTTTCAGTGCTACGGCCTCAGGATACCGTGTCGCATAGTCTACCATGACTAAGATGTATTGGTTGCCCCTGTCTGACATAGGTTTTATAGGCCCCACAATATCGACTGCAACTCTTTGAAACGGTTCATCAACTAGAGGTAGTTTCTGCAGCGGAACCTTTGCTACCCTACCCCTGGGAACTGTTTTCTGGCATTCGGGACATGATTCGCAGAAACGCCTAACATCCCCGCACATTCCTGGCCAATAGAACACCCCCCATATCCTCTCACGTGTCCTCTTTCCACCTAAGTGTCCGGCCATCGGAGGGTCGTGCGCCAGGCGCATCACCTCTCCTCTGAGCTTGCTAGGCACGACTAGCTGCGTTAGCTCTTCTTCTCCCTGATGGTGTACCCTGTACAAAATGCCCTTCTTTTTGGTGAAGCTAACCATCGCTTTGCCTGACTTGAGTTTCGTCCCTTGCTTCTCGCACTCTCTAGCTCTAGCTAAAGTGGGATCTTCTTCCTGCAACTTGGCCAACTGATCGGGCGTCACATCGAGTTGGAATGGCTTCGGAATCGGCAGTGCTTTCTCCTGCTTCCCTTCTGCTTTGGCCTGTGCCCTGGTCTGAACGGCGGCTATCGCACACTCTAACCCATCTACAGCCACGGGACTTCGATAGCCTCCCTTGAAGGTAACCCAGTTGCCAAGAATGACATCAGGTACAACTTGCTCGATGACGATCAATTCTACTGTACCCTTCACAAAAGCTGAGTCTACTTCTACGTACGCTGTAGGATACTTCCCCGACTTGACCTGATCAGCGAACATGACCTCGATCTCTCTACCGGTCATATCCTCAGGACGCACCCACTTGGCTGCTACTGCCCCCACCTCGGCACCAGTATCTCTCAGAATCTTCACAGGCAGACCCCTGACTGTTCCCATGCTCCACGGGTTGTACGGCTGAATGGTACTAAAGCTAGCCTTAGTCATTTCCGAGTGAATCGGTCCTGAATCCGGACTGACAGTGATACGTAGCAACTGTTTCGGACTACGGCACTCCTTCGCTACGTGACCTAGCTTCCCGCACCTGAAACACTTCACAGGACGTTTCTCCCCACTAGGTTCCCTCCTCTTATCCTCTTCACCCTTGTTGCCACTAGGACCACTCCTCGCTGCCCCTACAGGTTGACTGACAGCACGATTACCCCCCTTGTACGGCACGCTACCGAACACTGGTCTGTTACTCACTGTCCGTTTCGCATCTACATGTAACTGGGCAATCTCAGCTGCTTGCTCGCCGTTCTCAGGCTGCCTCTCCCTCACAAACAGCTCTAACTCAGGGTTCATTACTGACAACAACTGTTCAGTCAGAAAGACATCAAGCACTACGCCCGCATCATCTATATCCTTCTTAGCCAAAGAAAACCATCTCTTCACTAAGACTTGTACTCTACTCAAGTACTGCGGAAAAGTCTCTGTGCCTTCTTTCCTACTCCCCCTGAACTGCTTGCGGTAGTAGTCGGCATCTCTCCTAAATCGTTTCAGAAGAGCCCCCCTGACCACTTCGAAATCGACTATCTGCTCTGGAGTTAACTTCAGATAAGTCTCTCTTGCCTCCCCTGACAACAACGGTGACAACCTAGCCGACCACGTCTCTTCCTTCCATTTCTGCGTTCTAGCTATTTGTTCAAAGTGCTGAAGATAGCTCTCAATATCCTCTTTACCATCAAATGGTTGGACCTTGATCCTGTAGCTATCAGCCTGAATTCTATCCCTCCTACGTTGGGCTTCTAGTTCTTTCTCTTGCTCCAACTGTTGCCTAAGCCTTTCTCTGTCGTCTTCCCGGGCCTGCTCTCTAGCTGCGCGCTCTTCTTGCAGTCGCAACTCGACATTTCCCCGTTCGGATTCTATCTTCTTCTCTAAGAGCTTCAGTTCTCTAGCTTTATCTTTGCGCTCTTGCTCTAGCCTTTTTTCTACTATGGCTAAATCTTCCGCCCTCCTCTTCTCTTCCCTGGCCAACTCTTCTGCCCTTTTCTTCTCTTCCCGTTCTATCTTCCTCTCGAGCCTGGCAGTTTCCACAGCTCTATCTTTCCGCTCTAGTTCCAGCTCCCTCGCTAATCTAGCAGCCTCCTGCTCCCTAGCCACCCCGTCTATCACAAAACTGGCTAGAACTGCGTCCTTCAGCCCCATGCTAGTGCCCAGCTCTCTGTATTTAACATAGATATCCATACTGTCACTACTTTTCCCTGCCGTGGACGTAACTGAGGTTGGAGTAAGATTGGCTGCCATACGAGATCTATGAGCGGAAGGCGTACTCACTGTGGGTTTCCCGTCAGACGGTCCCGGACGCGAAGCGGCTGCGTCGGTCCCGGTGTACTGGTCCATCGCTCGCGCCTGCTCAGCTGCTCTCCGAGTCGCAGCCCTCGTCAGCATACAGTCGCGGACTAAGAATGAAAAATGGGAAAAAATGGGTGAATAACAAATGAAACAAATAACGATTAACACATATACAAACAGTCGAACAAATGACAAGTAAACAGTAACAGGAGCCGGAGAAGTCCCTTATCGTCTAGGCCTCGACGACAAAGTTGCTTACCTCAACCCCCCGTTTGTGCACACACGCTCGGGGTGTGAACCCTTTTGCGCAGCGCAACCTCACTCCCGACCAACCACCCACTGGCCACTCATCCGACACACAAGACGACAAAGAAACAAACACTGACTTCTGGTATCTAAACAAATAACAATAAATCTACCCAAACTATTCCCCCCTAACCTATCCTAGATCTATCCCACCGCTGCCACCAAAATGTCACGTCCCAACTGCCTCAACAGTGGTTCGACACGTGTGCTCTTTCACACGAGAAAAAAACCCAACACCTAAATAAACTCTAAAAGACAAAACCAGAAGTAACAAGACAATTTCTTTATTTCACACACTCATTCGCACTAAAAATTAACTCCCTTTATCCCACTTCCCAACCAACCAACCCTAAATCCCACTAATAAAACCCCAAACTAATACATAAACAATTCGCTCAAAATAATAATGATAATTAAATCAAAATGGAAAATGACTAACTACAAATGTACAAGAGATTTATAATAATGATGTCTGGAACAGCTTACTGACAACGAAGTAAATAGACAGTAAGCAACTGCTTTAAATCTTTAAAAATGTTCAAACTTTGTTCCACTTAAACTTCAGATAAATACAACAAGTCTTTTATATTATATAAAATGAATAAGAAAATTTATCTTTTAAGCAAAATAGAATTTATAAGAAATTAATCTAAATTACTAATTAACTAATATCTGGCGAAATAATTCCCCCAGACAAAACTATACAATCACAGGGTTACTTAATCTAGTAGGTAATATTATTCAACAATGTTTATCAATCAATTCAGATTAAATATATTTCAATGTGCTGTAATTTATAATTTATCACATGTAAAACAATTATCGTTCCTCACAACAGATTATCATTGGTTATAGTTATTTGTTGTGTGTGGTGGAGTGTGTGTGCGTGTGCTTTATAAACGAATAAAGTTCCCTGGGCGAATACCACAACCTTCGCACCCGAGGTTGACACACGGAAAACACGGCGTAATAGGCCGAGGCACACAAGCTTCACACCAGCAAGGTTTCAGCACACCATCAATGATCTGCTCTAGGGTTTTGGTTTTTGAACTTGTTGGTACATCTACAACAATACATACAAAAACACGCAACCATTAATAATTATATTACAATATACTGCACAAGCATCCCGCTATCGGAATGGTTGTCTCCCTTTCCACATCCTTACTCATCCTCCCTGTCATTACTCCTGTCATCGCGTATATACATTCACAATCACCTCCTTTCTGTCATCTCTTCGCTACATAACAGCGAATTCTTTTATATCAATTTATAATTATTTAATTTATAATACATTTTAGAAAATTCTCTCTCTCTCTCTCTCTTGCTAGGTATTTATGCAGCAAACAGTATGAAACATAAAATAGAATTTAAGAAAACGTAATTAACTAACCATTCACACCGCATGCATAACCCAAACCCCCGAACGCTATGGCCAACTGAGAAATTGAGGTAAAAAACTTACGGCTACCAGTGGATTCTCCGGCCTGTTGACAAAGACACACAGTGACTGGACAAACACACAGGCACAGATGGTTAGGCAAGGTGGTTACACAGGCATAAGAAGTCCTAGACGGAGTCACAGGTCACCCGACGTTATACGTAGATAACTCAGATTTCACCGAGAATACACAGTAGGTATTCTAAACAGCTTAGAAAAGTTTTAGTTAAACAAACACTTCCAAAGTGTTCCCAAAACAATCCTCCTCTTCCGTTAATAGGCTCTTTTTCGTTGACGGTCTGATCTGTACGACCCACAGACAAAGTCACTAACTGGCACCTTGACCCAACTTGGATCCGTTGATTCTGGCTACAAGAGCTATATGCAACTGTTACTGCTCCTACCAAAATACACAGAGCAAGGGGTTTTATACGATTAGCTAAGAATCTTCTAGAATATACTTGTTTTAATCATAATTCATTCCCTGCACCGTTCGCGATTAGAGCACGCATTTCACACATAGAATATCGCATGGCAGCAATTAATCTTCTTAATAACAAAATAGCCAACTATGCTGTTTTTCTAACATAGTACGTTCCGCACGGGCGCAAAACATTCGCTACTTTTATTAATTATAAACCTAATTAATTTATCCTGATTCTCTCCCCTTGACTACCGTAACTTTTAACCTCTATGTACAGGCTGATGATTAAACTATATACATAGGCGCGCGACTGCAAACTGCGTAGCGTGACAGATACGATGGTGTTAGTGGTACCTGTATGCGAGCAGCTATATAAAGAACTGAAAAACGCGGACGTCAACGTCAACGGACGCGGTCACAGCCAGCCATTGGGCATGGCTATTGGGGAGAAAGGACATGCACGATGATGTAACTGTAACTTTCAGTTTAGGTATCTCTTATATATAAGTATGAGGTGCATGCTAGTATTAACCTGGGTGACGGTTAAGGTCAGAGGCAAAACTCTAGGAGACATTTTCCCTCTTTCTGGAGAGGCTTCATCGAGTCTCAGCTTCGCTGAATGTATCAGAGGCTTGGAGAAAAAAAAAATTGCAGGAAGGGGAAAAGGGTAAATGACATGATGCTGTATATAAGCTATAATTACTTATTTGTATTACAAATAATCTGTATGGAGCAGTAACCTAGGCAACAAGCGTCGCTCTCTCGCTCTCTCTCTCTCCTTCTGTCTCTGCCCGTTGTTTGTAGATTATAGTCACACGACACTTTCGCTTATAGGTGACTACTGGACCGATTTATACTGACACCAGCGGGCCAGTTGTTGGTAAAGGGGACAATAATATGATCACACGTTGACCAATCCGGGATTCGAACCAGCGACCTTTCGGTTACTAGCAAGACGCTCTTACCAACTGAGCTACCCGACCCCTTCTCTCTGCCCCTCTCTCTTTCTCTCTTTATACCCCACCCTTTTGATGTAAACCCTCCCACTCATGCGTTGGCTTGGCTACAAAATATTTGTGTGAGGAAGATCGCGGATGCGATGTTGACAGCATAAAACACATAAGGAGTACAGTTTTCAAACCATAACGACTAGGAACAGGCTATTAATTGTTAACATAATGTTGTACAGTACAACTTGAGGACTGTTAACTCAAATAAAAATATTATGTTTTTTTAAATTTTTTTAAAAAAGTTATTTCACTTCAAGTATGTTATTTGTCAGGGGTTGGAACTGTTCCCGTTTATGCAGAAATTCCGCTGCAATGAGAGTCGATGTACTCGTCCGAAATAAAAATTTTGGTTTTATAAATCTACTCAAAATGAGTACTAACTTATAATCAAAAAATGGAATCCAAAAAAACAAGAATCTGCAAAACTTTACTAATTACTCTGATGCTAGAAGCTGTTTCATCTATCGCAACCAAATTTGCTAAGATAGTATATTTCCATGTTATACAGCAGTAAAAGTGTTTTTAATATTTATCTTTACTAGTATGCTTCTACTAATACTTGTACTTGTACTTTTGCGTATATTAGCACACCTGTGGCTTATGGCACTGAACAAAATAGACTTAACGTTTTCCGGCGTGTCGTAAGAGGCGACTAACAAGGGTGATGTCAGCACGGCATCACTGGACGAAAGTCACCGGCCAAGGCGGAGGAACCTCACGTTACTATATGTTCAATCACCATGTGCTCGGGGCCAAGGCGAGCCACATTGTACTCGTGGATTTAGGCTTTGTCCAAAGGCCTGGAGAAGATTGGGTCCCGCCAGGTCTTTCACCACCAACTCCATACCGGATCGGTCATCGCCCGGGTCACCAAGGACATCGCCTTCCGTTGGCCACCTTAACGGAGGTGATAAGTAGGCTACGTTGTTGATGGACAACTTAGCAAGACCCGCACGAGAGACAACATCGTCATAAGAACATGGAATGTCAGGACGCTAACTGCGGAGGGAAAATTATAACTGGCCCAAGAGCTGGACCACTATCGATGGAACATTTTAGGTATTAGCGAACTGTGCTGGAAAGGCCTAGGTGAAACAACGACCGACAAAGACCACAAGTTTTATTTCAGCGGGAGAGATGACAGCTAGGAAAACGGCGTTGGATTCTTGGTCCACAAAGACATTCTGGCCACTGTCATTGGTTGCCGCCCAGTCCTTAGTAGACTCGTTACCATCCGTCTGAGAGCAGCCCCTTTAATTATCCCCATTATCCAGGCCTACGCCCCAACATCAGACTATGACGACAGGGAAGTCGAGGATTTCTATGTACATCTGCAGGTTGTCCTTGACCAAGTGCCCAGGAAGGACATAGTCAGTGCAAGGCGACTGGAGTGCCAATGTTGACAACTGGGGAGACATATGTGGACCCACTGCAACAACGAGACAAATGAAAGAGGTCTCTCCTGGAATTTGCCAGATACAACAATCTGATACTGGCAAACACGCTTGGTCCCCTGAAGCAGTCCAAGTGGCGAGCATCACAACCAGATTGACTACATCATGGTCAATCAATAATTCAGATCAAGCGTTACCATTAGTAAAGACACGCACTTTTCCAGGAGCAGACATCGGAAGTGACCACGATCTCGTGATGATGTTTTTCCGGCCCCACTTGAAGAGAGTAAACAAAGTAAAGTGCACCGAGCTGAAGTTCGACTTGGACAAACTGCATGACCCGAAGGTGGAAGAAATATTCCAAGGCACAAGGAGCGGATGCCTACCGATAAATCAACAGTGACATCCGAAAAGGCATGCGCACAGCAAAGGAGAACTGGATAGAAGATCAATGCCAGGAAATAGAGAACAACCTGAACAAGAACAACAGCAAGAAGACCTACCTGACTGCAAAGCGGCTGGCAGGTGTTAAACAGCCCAAGGTGTCCACGATCCAAAGCAAATCTGGCTTGTTCCTTACAGAAGAACAAGAAATCTTGGATAGATTAACATAGTACCGCTCAATCACACACCAAACGGAGATCCATCATTCATAGAATGTCCCCGGACCAAAGAATTTCTCCTAATTCTCCGAGAAGAAGTTGAGGCAGTAGTGCAATCGCTGAAGAAGGAGGAGTCAGCGGGAGTGGACAACATACCCGCAGAATATCTTCAAGCAGGAGGAGAAGCGATGATTGACTCTCTCGCCATTAGCTGTAAAAGACCTGGCAGAGTGGGGAGTGGCCTACACCATGGACCCAGTCGCTTGTCACCACTCTTCCCAAAAAGGGTAACCTTCAGGAGTGTCAAAACTACCGCACCATCAGCCTCATCAGCCATCCCAGCAAAGTTATCCTGAAAATAATATTCAACAGGTTGAAACCCCAAGCTGAACAAATCTTAGCTAGAGAGCAAGCAGGATTCAGGGCAGAGCAAAGTACCACTGAACAGATTTTGAACCTCAGAATAATCTGCGAGGAATACCTACAGAACCGACAACTTCTAAATGACGTGTTTGTAGACATCAAGAAAACATTTGACCGAGCCTGGCATGCTGGGCAAACAAAAGATTGTACAACATCAGCCCTAACATTACTGAAGTCATCAAAAGCCTGTATGACAAGGTTACCAGTACAGTCCTCCACAAGAGCGCCATCGGGAACTGGTTCAGAACAACCATCGGCGTGTGTAAAAGGATGCTTACTCTCCCCAATACTTTTCAACATCATGTTGGAGCGCATCATGTTAGATGCTCTTGCAGATCATGAAAGTACAGGCAGCATAGGCGGTAGAGCAATCTCCAACCTCCGTTTTGCGGATGACATTGATGGATTGACTGGAGAGGAACAAGAACTTGAATAACTGGTACAGAGACTTGATACCAGAGCCTTTGGAATGGAAATAAGTGCAGAGAAGACCAAAATGACGACCAATAACACCAATGGCATCAACACGGTCTTCAAAGTCTAAGGCGGATCCCTCAACACGGTGCACAGCTTCAAATATTTAGGAACAATTGTCTCAGACGATGGGTCTCGACAGGATGCCATCCTCAGGATATATAGCACAAACAACTGCTGCAATGACAAGTTTGAAGCCCATTTGGAAAGACAGAACCATCAGTCTACATTCCAAGGTAATGCTGCAGCGTTTTCTTTTCCTCTCCATGTTCTTATACTCTTGCAAAACATGGACACTCACATCTACAACAAAGTATACAAAGCATGGAGATGAGGTGCTATAGAAGACTTCTGGGCATTTCCTATATCCAGCACCAACGACGAAGTTCGACAGACCATCACACAAGCCAATGGACAACACGATGACATACTCACTGTTTTGAAGAAACGGAAACTCCGCAATTACCATCCTTCAAGGCAAGGTGCAAGGAGGCAGAAGAAGAGGGAGACAGAAAAAGATGTGTGAGGACAACATTCGAGAATGGACTGGCTTGACACTGAGCGAAGCCATGAGATTTGCTGAGGACAGAGAAAGATGGAATACGCTAGTTGAACGATCATCTGTGGTGCCCCATCGACTTTCGAATTACGGGATAGGATAGGATAGGATAGGACAGAATAGGATAGGATAGGAACAAGAGGGGAATGAGGATGATGATCAAAGGGGAATGCAAGCATTGAGCATCTGAGGAAGAAAGTTGGGATGGAAAGCTCCAGAGAAGGACAGAGGAAAAAAATCAAAAGGACAGAGAACATACAGTCAAGTCACAGGTGCATTACTTTGCACCTTTCAAATTCTACTACTACTACTACTACTACTACTACTACTACTACTACTACTACTACTACTACTACTACTACTACTACTATTATTATTATTAGGCCTGCGTCGTGTATTGCTCCTGTGAGCAAGTTTTGTCACGGCACATGCGCGGCTCTGATTCTCAGCCAGTGCCGGAGGATGTTGGGACAGTGCAGCACGTCGTCAGCGGGAGGTAACTCCAGCAAGCGTCATTAGTGCCCAGTAATGATAAGAGCGCCATTTTGAGTAAGTCAAGGGGAAAACTCGAAAAGGAAACTTTGAAACTAACGTTATTCAGCGAGAGATGGGGAAAAAAAAAGGACTGACGCTAAAGGAAGGGTTGTGTGGTGGGTGGGTGGGGGGAGGGTAGAGTAGAGGTGGTTGTGGAGGACTGGAAGAAGAATAGGGGGCGAGAATGTTGACCAAACTGATGAGGAGGGGGGGGGGGTGGAGGTGGGAGAGAGAGAGAGAATCAAAAAACAAAATACAGCGTACTACACTGTAATTTTATGTAGGTTAAAAAACAAAGAACAGCGGATTTTGGAAAGGGAGGTTTATAGTGGATTTTTCCTTCCCTTTCGTAAATTTTAAAAATGTCAATTTTAGAGAAAACAAGGTAGGTTCGCTATCATTTACATTTGTGCAAGAAGGATGATTAATTTCTTCTGTGATTTAATTTTTTTCCCTGGCATATAAGGTTCTTTGTTATTTGTGAAGAATCAAACAAACATGCTAATCAGTCATTAAATTTATACTGCTAGAGATAAAAGGGATATCTTTGGAGGAAAGAAAAGAAAGAAGGGACTAAATTATTCTTCTTCTTCTTCTTCTTCTTCTTCTTCTTCTTCTTCTTCTTCTTCTTCTTCTTCTTCTTCTTCTTCTTCTTCTTCTACGTAGACAGCCAAATTCCACATACTTTCAACGAAGCGCTGATTGTGCTGATCGATTGTTTGATAAATTAAATAAATGCAAATTTGTTTGAGAAAGGCCTGTAAGTATACACAGTTATCTGTATTGCTGCGACGAGTTATTATAATTTAAAATAACATTTCAAATGATTAGGTATGTAGAATCGTGTGCGCATTGGATCTTAAATTGATATTTTAGGTACAGTACATGCATGTCAAAGGACTTTATGACTTTTTTGTTACGGCCAATTTGAAAAGCAAGGCATGTATTAAACTGTACGCTCTTGATAAAGCCTTTCAACCATCACGCAACATTAACAGTATTTTAATATTAAACTTTAAATATTATTAAACAGTTGCGAAAAACGGACCTCCTGAAGGTTAATCGGTAACGTAAGCATCTGTTACAGCTATTAAAAAAAACCGGGCAATCTCAAAAGAAACTATAAAAGAATAATTTCTTATTTTGAACAATCCTCCTATATATCTATTCCCTATTTTCGTATAAGTACTAATTTCATAATAATGGCAGCCGTGCACGTATAACTATCAGACATTGAATGTTTTTAATATAGTATGATCAACCACGAACGGTACTTTCAGCGCTGTAAAAGAGATATCGAAAGCACAACTATGCAAGAATAGCGGGACAGGGGGCCACTTTGAAGAAGCTGTTCACCGTTGTTCCTCGCCCGATCGTTGATACGTGAACTTCACCCCTAACCAGACCTTTCGTTTCAATCTGGAATCACGCAGACATCATTAAGTACTGCACGGAGTATCTGAAGAAATGAAGGCTACAAGCCTTGATTTTGTTGCTGGAAGGAGGCTTTTTTAAAAGGCTTGCATACTCAGACTGGAGTTCTCAGAAGTAAATCGGTGCAAATGAGTCAATGAGCAAACTATGGAAGACTTCCAGATCCCCTCTAGTGCAACTCTCTGCTGTATTTTTGTGAAGACTGTTATACCCAGACAATCCATTTCAGCACGCCATGCATGTCATTTCATCCCTTATTGACGTTATTCGTTTGTTTATAGACTATACTTCATAAGGTGCACTAAAAAAATAATGGCAGTAATTTAATTTTAAAGAGATTATGACTTTTATATGTGTTTGTGTATGTATGTGTGTGTGTGCTTGCGTGCGTGCAATCGTGTGCATGGGTGCGTGTATGTGTGTGAGTGCGTATGTGTGTGCATGTGAATGCGCGCGTGTGTTTGTGTGTGTGTATAGTCATTTTCCTTGCGTGTACAGTGCATTTAAGATTGACGTAAAGTTTAAATGAGTTAGCTAAACTGACCAAAATTGTTTTTCGACCGACGTTTGATCTTACGATAGCGGAATTGCATCATCTTCTTTCACGAGTCGATAAGGATATTGTAGGTTCTTGTTCGGTTGATTAAAAATATCGAAAATCTTCTAGTGCGGTCAGTTTTTAAAAATCATAATAAATCATATGGTTATTTGAGTTTGCGATGATTTTATATTCGTAATGCACAGTACATGTATGTAGCCCTTACTCGTAGGCCTAAAGACAAACTTTTTTTTTTAAAGACCTATGCCTGACAGTGACCAATGAAATCTTGCTTTTTCTAACGAACGCATTTCGTATACGTTTGTATAAATAGATGTTATGATGTCACTAGCGTTAGGCCGGAAGTTTGCGTGTGGAAATAAAAATATTAGAGTGAGCTGATTTTATTCAGAGAGTATATATCAGTTGAAGGGAAAAGACGTTTTCTTTGGAGCTCTAGGAAATCGGGATTTTTCTACTGGAATAGTGTAGCTGTATCAAAGAGCTTAATGATAGAAAGAGGGGGAACCTGGTACATAACCGCGAGACGAAAGGTACGAGTTATGCGCCCTTGTCAGCATGCGGAAAATGGCTCGTGGCAGAAAGTCAAAAGGCGACCGAGTGAAACAGGGTGGTGACTTTTGCAAAGCCATCAATTGCCATAATGCCAGATACAAGAAAAGTTGTGCTGGCAAGTCCTTTTTAAAATTTCCAAGAGACAAAGAAAGGTAAATTGAAATGGAAAAACTTCATTTTTTGTGTTTATGTAGGCCTAAACTAAGACCGCTGCAGTGCTGTTAGTGTTAAAACAATCGGAGAGCGGCTTGAATGATTCATGTTATACCTATGAGCTAAATCCAAAACAGTTTGCTTGCTGACAATTTACGTTCAACAGGTCGCTCACTGTTTACGTTAGTGCTAGGTTGTTTGACTATATTTGTGCTTATATTTCAAAAGTTGATGTCAGATTGGCAGTTTGGCTTCGACACAACTGCTTATGTTAACAAGTTAAATTAGACTAAGTCTGTTTTCTCCTCGTGATCAAATACTGTGCAAGATAACCCCTTACCTAGGCACAAAAATTGTCCTTGATCTGTTGTAATCCCTTTTCGTTTGAGTGTAAACGGGGAAAAAAATGTAATGTAGAAACTCAGTCCTTGTTCTGATCTGTGAATTTTTGCGCATTAGATCTATATTGCGTGGAATGTTGTAGTCTAGGTTCTGATTGTTCTGTCTGATTAATTAATTATTTTCCATGAAGTGACTGATGTTATTAAGCCAGCGATGTGGGAGGTGAGAGGGTTGGGGGTAGGGGGACACCTAATATAAATTAAATTCACACTAGTATTAGTGAAACATTTTGTTATTGTGCTTTATTGTGATTAATTGATTGAATGACAGAGCTCTCTCTTCCCCCAACCCCTCTCTCTCTCTCACTCACTCACTCTCTCTCTCTGTCTCACGATTACGGATTTACACAGTTTCGGATAAATGAAACAGTCTGTCATGCATATTTTAATTTTAAAATATCTGTCGTTGATTAAAAAATAATAAATTCCAGGGCAGAAAACGAACCTATGACATACACACATAAGCAGCATAAAAGCACCTAATAAATGTCAATAAGTAAACATAAACAAAAACAAACAAAAAAAAAGACAGCAGTAGCAGAATGTTAATAATAATGATGGTTAAAAGTTTGGTTTTTGCAAACGTTGCCATAAAACTGTTCTTTTGCAATGGCATAGGCTCAATAAGTTACCAAGCACAGATCATTCATATAGCAGATGATGAAATATAGCCAGCCCGAGCAAAGGGAAATAATCCGTGAGAGCGTCTCGCATTTTTGTATAGGACATAATGGAAGTTCCCCCTCTTTCCGTAATAAGCTCTTTGGCTGTATCTAGAATACAGGTATTTATTATTATTATTATTATTATTATTATTATTATTATTATTATTATTATTATTATTATTATTATTATTATTATTATTATTATTTATAGTAAGCTTTGAAGCTATTCATACGAAAATGCAAAGTATTGCTTTTTATGAATTATTGTGATTAGAGTGCAGAAGAATCCATTGTTTGATGGAAGTACGGTAACTGATGTAAATACCGTATTTGGTCATGTAATTATTATTTATGATACAGTTTCTAATTATGATGCCATGTTGTATTCATTTATATGTGAAGATATGGGGCTGAAATAAAAATGTAATTCAGTTGTATAATTTATATCTAATGATGAATGAATGCGCAGTAATATGTTATAAATTGAAAGTGAGCTGTGATTATAAAGTTTGGCTCATAGCCCATTGTGTTACAGGCTACACAATGTGTGTACGGTGTTGAAGTGGCTGTAGGTATTGTCATAAGAATTGTGACAATAGTGACTGTATCAGTGTGGAGGCATAGAGAAGACATTCTACGAAGGAAATGATCTTCAAGCACTCTGAAATATAATAATGTGTCAAAGACGCATATAGTCTCTTTAAGCATAAGAGCACAAATTTACGATTGAATAAATGTTGTATACAGCGGCCGGTTCAGAGTGGAAACTTCCTGGTATGTGGTTGATGGAGCTGTCCTTGTGACGTCCATCTACAAGACCGGATGTGGTCACCATCAATGCCTTCATCTCTCCTTCGACCAACCATCACTGGTGCAGACGTGCAGCAACGGTGGGCGAAGTAAATCTCCAGACCTAAGCTACGGGATCATCTGCCATGTTCCCCAAGGGTAGCTATCTGTTCCTAGCGTCGGCTGTGAATACTGCGTCTAGTGATTGTCTGGGAAACAGTGAGTAAAGTCATTAATATTTAATACTGAGAGATCAGGAATTTCCGACAAGTCGTCAGTGTGTCATTATGTCATTATTGACCGTGACAACATCAGAATAGTGTGTAGAGGCAAGTGAGATCTCAAGAAAGAGACTATTAAAGATTGTGTTGGGAGTTGACGCCCTTAAAAATCGCATGCGCGCGCATTGTAAACTTCCTCCAAGCAATCCATTCACTGAACAGAAAAAATCTTCGTGAATCCATTCATGTTTTAATTTTTGGGTTTTATATGATTGTGATAACTAATGTGACGCTTTAACAAAGTAAAAAAAGAAAAAGAAAAAAGTGAGGCTTTTTTTTTTCATTTCTTTTTCCGATTTGGGGACCCTCAAAATGTGCACAAGGACTCTTAAAATTTTATACCTGGGAGTCCCAAGGACTCTCATTTTTTGTGTGTGGAGGGAACACTGCTGTGTGAACTTGTTATATGATGATAAGAATTGTATGATTTAATGTATACGTATGTAAATGAGTGAAAATAGTGAAACAGAAGGGCAAAGAGAGATAACTGTGTAGTCTTTGTCCTTGTTTGTAAGTACGTGTGTGGTGGTGGATGAAAAAATAGAGAGTAAACAGAGATAGAGCATGCACCCTTAGACTAAACGTCAGACAGCCACACGCACACACTCATTTCATTAGATTATTCTTAGTTTTATATATATATATATATATATATATATATATATATATATATATATATATATATATATATATATATATATATATATATATATATATATATATATATATATATATATATATATGTATATATATATATATATATATATATATATATATATATATATATATATATATATATATATATATATATTCTAAATTACGTTATGCTTAGTTTCCACAGAATATAAATCTGCCAAAAAATACCCTCTAATATTCATCTCTTATTGTAAACAAATCCCAACAACCATTTTTGTAAGCAAGCATGAAAAACACCAAACATAGCAACACAAATACACAGTCAAACGAACTATCATTTCCTAGTTGTTGTTTTTTAAAGTGCAGTCATGAATAATGTCTGCCAACGTATGTGATTTAGTTATAATTTTGATGTGGGAAAAAAAGAATGCAAATTCAGGTAAATAATTATTGCGTTATTATTATACTAAGACCATAGTGTTTCAGTCGTCGTCAGTTTCTCCTTTTTCTTCATTTTCATTGTCATGTTCTTCAAGAACGAAACTGCATTGTTGCGGGAAATGGGGAAGGGAAGAGAGGGAGAAGGAGGAGATGTGGGTTGGGGAGGGTATGTGAAGGAGAGATTAATCATGAAACGCACGCTTCTCTATCGGAGATTATTAATGTTAATAATTATTTCACTGTAAAACATTATTTCAAAGACCCATAGTTAAACGTTCGTCAGTGACAGCAAGCAAAAGGAACTAGAAGACACAAAACGAAGCTAAATGCTAACTAAAACGGTGTCGCATGAAAACGTTCCTTATTGATAAGTCAGGTTGTAATTTAATCTATGGAGTGCGCATAGTCCTTATTGATGAGTAAGATTGTAAGTTAACCTATGGAGTACGCGTACGCAACGTCGAGTGCTTTTCCGATTTGGATGGGAATGGTTAGTACTTGGATGCACCCCCCCACCTCCCCTAAACGAATCAAAGAAAGTACAAGCTCCCAAAACACACTCCAGTCCAACTAGCTGTGAATGAGCAGGCTTATGCCTGGCTCTTCTTAGGACCATGGTAGGTAAGGCAGCGAGGGAGAGGAGACGGGCATCGCCCTCATTAAGCTGGGCCAGAGAAAATGGAGGCCCAACTTTCTCTTTACCCCAACGACCAAAAGGTTACGGGTACATCTTTTAAGCCTAGTGAAATGATTTGAACGTACAACTAAATGAATAAATAGATTATAGAAGCGCGCACGTGTTTGTGCGTGTGCGCTTTGCGCGAGCGCGTAAGGCAAGGATAGAGAGAGGAAAGGGGCGGGCCAGATGAAATCGACCACCACCGCGACACTTTGTAAGAAAGAAGCAGGATGAGGTAGAAAAGACAAACGAGGTCATTTAATTAAAACTACACCCCAGCCTAATGAGCGGCTGTAATCACGGCGACACGCAGCTAGCGCCAAGCCGCCGTAACCTCTGCTTCGTGCTCCTGACCAATGAACAATAACTTATAAGGGATAATTACAGTTCCGGCTTATGAGGAGTGTCCATCAATAACAGTAACCCCCGGTTTGAATCACTCCGTTTAAACCGCTTATCAGCTTATGTCGTCCAAGAGCCGCGTGCGGACTGTAACGTATGGATCGATCGCGAGCGTGATAGTTGGCAACGTGTGGCCAACCGCATCCAACCAGAAACCTCTATGATCCTCCAAACCAACCAGGTGAAACTGCAAAATAATTGCGCAAGTGGTTAATTTATTTTGAGGTGACATAATAATTGTGGGCCTAATTCTTTTTCGGTACAAAGCTCCTCAACAAAGCACGCCGGTCTGCTGCAGGAAATAACAGTAACAGTTACTTACAAGTACTGAATCAAGCAACATTTCAGCGTGTACCAACAATAACAAAGTGCTGCATCTACAGTTTGTTTTATTAACGTTTTCACACCAGCAATAACGATTAAGCTTATCATGCATTCTGAGCAAAATGTTCCCCAGTTCTCAATGTTGCAGGGAATATATTAATCATTGTTAGAAGAAGAAAACGATTAAAAAAAACTGAAATTTGTTTTTATTTTAGAAGTAAAAGCGACTATCTTCTATTAAAAAAAATAATAAAAAGAAGAGAGACAACGCTTCTAAATAATTATATTTGCATTAAATTACAACTGTCAATGCATATCAATATAATATCCGATCATTGCTTTTAAGGAAACCTTGCCTTCTTATAGGCTTCTTCCAGTCGTTAATAGTATTGAAAAGACATTGGACCGCATTACCAGGTCGCACTATAGCTTGCTCTCACTTCTTAAATCATCTAATTAGCTCTTGGGATGGTGAACACCACTGGGGGGGAATTAACTAGTCTCATTTTACCGACACAATGGCCATGTATAGTCACGACTCGTCACATTGGATAGCGGGCGCGAGAGGGTTAAGCGTCTAATTATTGCAGTTTTAATGAAGTGGACATCTATTTCTGATCGCTTAGTAATTAAATCGCGTGGCTGTTGTTTCTACTTCATAGCCCAAGGCTCTGTTCATTTCCACGACGCTTAACTCTTCGATCCCTTGGGCGTCAAATACGAATGTACGTGTATGCTTATTGTGACGGGAAATGTGTGCTGTCGCCTACCGTGACAAAAAAACAAACGTGTTCTCTATCCTAATGTCAGCGATCGCTGGAAATTATTAAGTGTACACACCTCCTCCCTCCACCCCCTCCCCCCTCTATAAACATTTTTTTTACCACAGCTCAGTGCAAAACGTAGTAGGCCTATTTATATTGAATAAAAAAAGTTCACGTATAACGCACTGTACCAGAACACACTACTTCGTGACAATCATTAGTTTTAGCAATATAATATAATATAAAGTTAACTTGTATCTATAGTTTGTGGGTTCGATAGTTTTGAGAACTTCAGCCATTGTCTTAGAAACTGATCAAAATAATAATAAAGACATTAAAAACAAGCAAACAAGCAATCAATTGTCAACGTAAATAGACAATATTTCAAATGCATATTCCCCTTTACCAGAAATAGTTTACATTCATATTTAAAATGCGTACCCCTTTCACTAGGAATAGTTTATGAATCAAACCGATTGCAGCGTTTTGCAATAGCATTTTGCGCAGATCGACAATTTAGCTTACACTAAAGCAGTTTCTTTAACATAGCACGTAGGTCTCTTAATCACAAGGCAGCAAATGTCATAAATTTACTTTTGGCCAGTAGCAAGTATGTATGAGACTTACGACGTGACGAATTGCTTTAGGACTGAAGTGTAGGTAACTGGCTTCGGTTTAATTTGTGATAGATTAGAAAAGTAGAACAATACAATAAAATTAGATTCAAAAGGTAAACAACTTCCACGTTGTTCTACACGCGATGATTATAAAAGGACACTCAATTATTTAAGTGTGTTAGAGTGTACGCTGTTCACCATTTTCTTTCTTTAATTCCTGTATTTTGTACACTCGCGATTGTCATCGTCTTCATTATCTTATTTGTCGTCTTGGTGGTGGTGGTGGTGGTGGTGAAGGTGATGATGAAACTGATGTGTTTAACTGTTTTATTTATTTATTCTTATTTATTTATTCTTATTTATTTATTCTTATTTATTTATATTTTTTATTTTTTATTTATTTATTTATTTATTTATTATTATTATTATTATTATTATTATTATTATTATTATTATTATTATTATTATTATTATTATTATTATTTATTTATTTTTAATTTTTTTATTCTGTTTTATTTATTTATTATTTATTGTTTCATTATCATCATCATCATCATCATAATCATCATAACAGCAACAGCAGCAACAGGAGCACCACCTCCACCACCAGCACCATTACCATCACCACGAACTACAGTCTTCATACTCACAAACATTAACATGCATCGTGTTTCATAATTACCATTACATGTATGGGTGCGTAACATTAAGCAGAATTTGACCTAGTTTTTCACGCTGACTGCAAGGTTTTAACTGTAAACTCTCCCCTGTTAAATAATTGTTGATAAAGCGATAAATCACGAAACCTTACATCAGCGCGGTTGTTGAGAATCGTTTTATTAGCCTTTGTAATCTGACAGTAACGAAAGAGCTTTGCTATGCAGATAATCCTCATTATAGAGACTCTCTATTGTACGAGTTCAGTTTCGAGGGCAATCTATCGTGATTCCCTTATTGGTTTTAAAAGTAAACAACAGTTAAAAGCATAAACAACAATTTAAAAAAATACAACTTTATCGTTTATTTTTGTTGTTGTGCACTTTCATTTTCTCAAGAATTGACTGAAGACATTTCTTGAAGATAAGTATAAACCTGATAATGCATTGCACATATATGAATGTTTTCATTAATTTTCTCTATGAGACAACTTGCCTTCTTGTTATTTAAAGGAACTAAAATAAGTCGATGTGGTACATGCATTTTATCGACGTTAGTACACAGATTTCATTACTGATGTTTATTTTCTGTTTATGTGTAGCGCGTGCAATTTCTCAATATTGATAATTATTGTTATAGCCTTTGTATCTTTTGTTGAACACTGACATGTGGATTAATTTTCTGTTTTGTCAAAGAAACTAAGATGTATGGATCTTTAGATCACTCAAACGTTTATATTATGTGAAAGAACTGGCGATGGAAGGTGAAACTACTCTCTCTCTCTTTCTCTCTCTCTCTGACTGTCTCTGTCTGTCTGCCTGTCTTTTTTCGTCTGTCTTTTTCTGCCCGTCTTTTTCCGTCTGTCTTTTTTTGCCTGTCTTTTTCTGTCGCTTTTTCTGCCTGTCTTTTTCTGTCTCAGCCTGCCTGTCTATCTGTCTGCCTCTCTCTCTCTTTCTGTCTCTCTTTCACTCTCCCTTCCTTCTCTCTCTCTCTGACTGTCTCTGCCTGTCTGACTGTCTTTTTCTGTCTGTATTTTTCTGTCTGTCTTTTACTGCCGGTCTTTTTCTGCCTGTCTTTTTCTGTCTCTGCCTGCCTGTCTATCTGTCTGCCTCTATCTCTCTTTCTGTCTCTCTTTCTCTCTCCATTCCCCCCCTCTCTCTCTCTCTTTCTCTCTCTCTCAGGGGAGAGATTTGAGAACAAGAAAATAGCAAAGAAGGAGGAGAAGAAGAAGAAGAAGAAGAAGAAGAAGAAGAAGAAGTTTTTAGCTCAAGGGATCTTAACTGCGCTCATTTCGTTCTTTATTTCTTCAAACAGTTCCGCGCCGCAGCTGAGACTTTCTGTCAATGAGTAAAACGAACAGCCAGCCCTTCCACCAGTCTGCAACTCTGTCGACAGGCCACTGTCGATTTGTCCACCACCATAGATACGGTATTTACATCCAGGGGACAATATGATACGACTCGTGTGTAAATGGACCAGAGGTCAAATCGCATTAGTGTCAGGTGATATGAGGTCATCATCATCATCATCATCATCATCATCATCATCATCATCATCATCATCATCATCATCATCATCATCATCATCGTCTTCGCATGATTCATCATCATCATCATGATTATCATCATGATCATCATGATCATCATCATCATGATCATGATCCTCCTCCTCCTCCTCCTCCTCCTCCTCCTCCTCCTCATCATCATCATCATCATCATCAACAACAACAACAACAACTGTTTTCACATTAGTCGATCTCTACAATGACTTTAGAATTTGGCGATGATCGATAATTATATTATTTCTTCCCTTACCTCCTCTTAATACAATCTCGCTTTAGGGGTATGTAAAAGGCAAATTTCTGTCAAAGTACATGCAGACGCTACGTTCTAAAAACACATACGTTCATCCTGGTGACTCCAGCAGTGTTCTATGATGCTAGACAGCGAGTATATTAGACGACTTGGTTTCCGCTTAGAATCATTTTAAAAAAAAATTTAAGATATGTGTTAAATTACAAGGAAACAGTGTGTCGTGTGGCAATTCCGTTTAGGAGGAAAAAACACATTTGATAACAACAACAACAACAAACAACATAAAATTGTACATGTATCACATTAAAACTGAGCGATAAAATCACCTTTTGCTGATTAGTAAACATTGTCAGTAGCTTTAATTAACCACACTTTCAACTAGTAATGCGCTGGTGAATAAGAACAGTTTGTATTGTAATGTACTGCAATGCATCGTATCG
>CM072511.1:90886109-90896109 GCA_036898135.1 Oncomelania hupensis | reverse complement strand
TGTTGTCCAGGCCGTAGGGACAGATCATGTGCCCCTTCCCTCCTTCTGCTTCCGTTCCTTGCTCTGCTCAGGTCAAATGAAATTGTCTTGAAGGAGATAAGGAGCAGGAGGTGAAAAAATGAGTGACGAAGATGATGATTTGCTGAAGATTATATATTTATTTATGTATTTATTTTAAATTTTATTTATTTATTTATTTATTTCTTTATTTAAATTTTTATATATCTATTTATGTATTAATTAATTAATTAATTTATTTTTTATACTTATACAGCTTGTTGCCAACTCAAGAGCTGTTCAAGGTGTTGGACGCTATAGGATCTAAATCAAACCGCCAATGGCGCACACTTGCAGCCTAAGGCGAATCGTCTGACGCCCCAAACAACTGAATACAATCCTAGGCAACCGGGGATGGAGGGTAATGGACCTAGTGGCTAACTGTGTATAATTTATTCTTCATTGGCGAATGACTATTTCTGTATGGAAGAAAACGCACCATCAGCTACAGCTACAGCAGCAGAAGTTAAGTAAATAACCTCAGGAGGCAAAGAAGGTTGACAGCTTATCAATTTAAACGGTCGCGCCTGTGGCTTGTTGTGAGGACAGTGGTTGAGATGGTTGGCGTACAAATGGACGAATTAGGCTTGTATCCATTCATGCACTTGCGAGTTGAAGTCTTCATCGTAATCGTATATTTATTTATTTATGAGTTAACGACGCTTTCTATCGTTTTTTTCCTCCTTGGTATTCGCTTTGACATCGCAAAGCATATTTAGGCCTACATGAGGGTTATGAGAAAGGAAATGTTTACAACTGTATACTTTTAACAAATCGATTTCGTTAATTGTTTATCTAATATCACCTTTGGTTCGCTGCTGCTGCTGCTGCTGATAATCATCATCATCATCATCAAGGTTATCACCATCATCAATATCATCATCATCACCATCATCGTTGTCGTCGTCGTCGTCCTCATCCCCTTCGGCCACCCTCTTCCCCCTCCTCATCACCAACATCATCCCCGGATCTCCTATTCCATATCCCTGTACAAAAAAAAATCTTCGTCCTTTATTCTCTACTCATTAGTTCTTGAGTTCTGAAAAGCGGCCTCATCACATTCAGCGTTCATCTCTACTCTTCTTCGTCCGCTACACGCCACAACTGTGCCTTGTTTCTTTAAAACTATCCATCGTCATCACCTTCTTCTCCGCTCTCATCCTCCAATGAGGTCAATGGAAGGGGAGGTGCCGAGGACGAGAAAAGAAAGAGGGAGAAGAGTGCCAAGAAGAAAAGAAGCGGAAGGGGTTTAGACGACATTTTAGGCTCGAGAGGACGGGAAGAAAGAGACTTTTCAAGAGGGAGGAGAGGGAGGAGAAAGAAAGTTTATGGAGTTGATAGCT
Organism: Oncomelania hupensis; assembly: GCA_036898135.1. Taxonomy (NCBI): domain Eukaryota; kingdom Metazoa; phylum Mollusca; class Gastropoda; order Littorinimorpha; family Pomatiopsidae; genus Oncomelania; species Oncomelania hupensis. Next base: position 90,894,709 of record CM072511.1, on the reverse strand, counting down.
CTACAAAAAGGGACTAGAGCAGAGGAGAAGAAAGAGGGATGGGAGTAAGAGGGAGGGAGAGAGAGCGGAGGGGTGGGGGGTGGGGGAGGAGCGGGACAGGGAGACAGAGACGAGGCAGAGACATACAGAGAAAAGCGGGAGGGAGGAAGGCAAGGGAGAGGGAAGCATGGAGTGAGAGAAAGCGAAAGCTTGAGGATGAATTGAAGGAGAGAGAAAGAGAGAGAGAGAGAGAGAGAGAAGAAGAAGAAGAAGAAGAAGAAGAAGAAGAAGAAGAAGAAGAAGAAGAAGAAGAAGAAGAAGTTGTTGTTGTTGTATCAAACTTTATCCATCAGATTAACATAAGTAAAGAAGAAGAAGAAGAAGAAGAAGAAGAAGAAGAAGAAGAAGAAGAGAAAAGGCGTCCGAAACGATTTGTGGGTTGGTTGGGAAGAATGGATGTCTGGTAAGAGTGTAGGTTTGCGTTATAAAGCTCCAAAAATAGATGCATAAAAACTATTTTAAAAATACACGCAAACAAACAAGCAAACAAACTCGCAGTTACCAAGATTGGAACTTTCGCCACGCAAGCGTGACAACCATGGTTGATATAGGTTGACCTTTATCACCTTTAGTTCGCTGCTGCTGCTGCTGCTGCTGATAATAATAATAATAATAATAATAATAATAATAATAATAATAATAATAATAATAATAATAATAATAATAATAATAATAATAATACTCCATTATTATGAGCCTAATATTATACTCCATTATTATTATTATGAGCCTAATATTATACTCCATTATTATGAACCTAATATTATACTCCATTATTATTATTATTATTATGAGCCTAATATTATACTCCATTATTATGAGCCTGATATATGGTTGACATAGGAAGAGGAAAGTCTTTTAAAGAAAAAGAGAGGATGTATTTTTCAGAGTACATCTGTCTAAACATCACAGGCTCACGAAGATCGTCTTGCTGGCAAGAACAGGGGAAGGTGCTGGGGACAGTAATTGTTGTGGCGGTGATGACATGAAGAACAAAATGGTGTTAAGAAGGAGCAGATAGAAAAAGAGATAAAGAACTTGAGGGAGGGAATTGGTGGATTGGAGGATGGAAAGTATCATCATCACCGTCGTTGTCGTCGTCGCTCACACCTTTTCCTTCTCCTACCCATCATTATTGTCATAACCTGCATCAGTTCCACTAACGTGAACACCACCACTACCACCACCTACATCATCATCATCGTCGTCATCATCATCATCATAATCATCATCAGCAACCTCTCTCAAACGCACACACATATACACACACGCACCCACACAAACACACATCGCCGACCTCATAGTCCCTTTCCAAGGCTCATTCCTCCTTTCATCCGCATCACTATAGTGGAGACACAGACCTCACATCACTTTCTGTTGTCGCTTTGGTGTCACAAACATCTCTTGTAAAAATCATTAGTATTCTGCCGTTTCGCTGTTACTCTTTCTTTCTTACTTTTTCTTTTTTTTCCCTCTTCGAGGCTGCCTATATTTTTTTGCAAGCAGGCCTTATTAGCGGTTTCCTACAGCGGGACAGCTGTAAGAAATTTCTAGTAAGAGTTTGCCTCTGTTGACGATGAAGTCTTTCTGTTGAGCCCCGCCCCTTCCCTTTCCCCCTTTCCCTTCCCTCTCCACACATTCGCTTTTCTTACACCCACTCCCATTCCACTATCCACTCACTTCCACGCACTACACTCCCTCTTTCGCTTTAGAGTTCCTATCCTATCCTATCCTATCCTGTCCTATCCCGTAACTCGAATGTCGTTGAAACACCACATATGATCGTTTAACCAGCGTACTCCATCTTTCTCTGTCCTCAGCAACCCTCATGGCTTCGCTCAGTGTCCAGCCAGTCCATTCTCGAATGTTGTCTTCCCACCTCTTTTTCCCGTCTCCCTCTTCTTCTGCCTCCTTGCGCACTGCTTTGCAGGATGGTCTTTGCAAGGCCTGATGCTCTGGTGACGTGGCCATGCCATCGTAGTTTCCGTTTTAAAGTTAACACATACCAATTCACCTTCTTCTTTCATTCCTGCTCACGTTCTGCGATAATGAAGGTGATTTTGATAGTGGGTTGGTGGTAGTGACGATGACGTTGTATCAAATGTTATTTATAAGATTAAGTTAAAGTTTTACAGTTGACGATGAGGATGCTGACCATTGTGGGCGCGTATTTTAAGATTTTCGTTTGGCTTTTCAATTATTTAACTTTTATCAACCTTCTTCGCAAAAGAGACCTTGAACATCTCTATTTTGTTTTGTTTAGAAAACAAGAGAAAAACATTTTAAAGCAACGAATGATCAGTTTAGTCTTCAAACCCCTCCCCCCCCCTTATTTTTTCTTTTAGTTTTTGTTTTGTTTTGTAGTCGTTTTTCAAGAAGTGGCGATTGCGTGAGTTTAGTCGTCTAAACGCCCGTGTGTTGACGACAACTATGACAATAATATTGTGAAACACGATACAGTCAAGAGACGACGACAGAAGGCAGTCAGAACTTTGAGTACTCCTCACACGAATCTCTTCCCATTTCTTATAGTAAATCCTCTAATGATTAGTGTAACCAATCTTCTGGATGGTACGGCAGAAAGAAAAAAAAAGACCTGCGTCTCATGTCGCCAAGAAATGTCACAGTAGAACTCATCCAGAACGCTGTACGAAAACGATAGCGTGTGTTGCGAGAAATGTGTGTGTTTGATCCCGCAAAGGATGGTTTGGATGGTAAAAGAGAAAGCGTGTCCCCGGAGTCGCTGACCAAGAGCGCGAAAAAGGGGCGATGATCTAGTGGCTGGGTGTCACCCTTGACCGTCCTTTTTTGCGGGCAACCTGGTACTGGACACCAGTGTTTTACATTACTATGAATTCAGCAGAGTAAGTGGATCTACGGCACCACTATGAATTCAACATTTAAGTTACGGCTGCTTTATTTTAGTTTTATATTACCACATTTCTGTCTCAATATATTTCAAGAATCGGTGGTCATCCTTTCTGTCTTAAAATGCGATTCTCATCGCGATTGATTAATAAAGAATCTTAAGCCTGTATTTTGTTAACGAACAATCAGGATGGCATTACACGATTAAAATGAACGATGAACATTAAGGTACAAATTTTCCCCCTTCTTGATAGGACGGGGGATTGGAGATAAATCCGTCATTGTGCTTATAAAGCTGTAATGCATGTATAAGCTCGAACCCTCATAAATAAAACGCTCATTATTATTGACCATCGTCCTCGAAGTGGTCTCCGGCTGTCGCGCTTTCAAGCTGAGAAGGCACCCCAAATTTCCCCTGGCCTGGAGGACCAATATTATTCAAAATGCAAACCCAAATATCACCCCTCCCCTCACCTCCCCGTCCAAACATCCACATGGTTTAAACAAAAAGTAAAATGTTGACCAAAATTGACTGGCGTTCTTACGCATCGTTGCTTCTCCAAACGCAGCCCGCCATATTCACATGAAACTGAAACTAAAGGAAAGCGGAACCATGAAGAAGAACAATAGAGGAGACTCATCGCATCCTCATCGCCCGGAGGGAAATGACATGGATATGGGAGCAGACGCGCCGCGGGGACGCGCACAGCAGTGGAAGGGGGCGGTACGAACTGTAATGACTGTTCATTTGCTGCTAATGAAGCAGCATCGCTTGGACACAGAGCGGCAGCGGCAATGAAGGGTTAAGAGTGGGGATGGCGTTGGGGGTGTTGGGAGTGGGAATGGTGAGAAATGTGGTTGTGGTGAAGGAGTAAACGAGAGTGTCCTTTCCACCCCTTCTCCACACCTCCCTTCACCTCCCAAATAAATAAATAAATAAGAGAGAAGAAATAAGAAGAAAAAGAAGGCAATAGAGAGTGTATGCTTTAAAAACAAACTAAGAAATTAGCTTTACCGGCTGCCTTTTAATTATTTATTAGTGTATTTAGGAATAATTATGTTGTTCATTAACCAAAACAAAACAAAACAATACAAAACAAAAAAAAAACGAACAGAAGAAGCGTATGACGTACATGTACAATTAAGCTTACTAGCAGCAATAATTCCATCAAACACGATTTAACTTTCACGCCATTTTTTATAAACCAGTCAACCCAATAAATGTCTTAAACAAACAAACAACATTTTTTTTTACAGCAAACGGTGATAATTATTGCCGTCATTAACGTTCAAGTTTCTTTCGTTCACGCCAGATGAACACCCGTATACAGATTTATTGAGGCTGTTTGAAATTTAACCCGGCAATACTAATCCCGAACCCGACACATGTTATGCCATCTTGGGAATAAACCGTTTCGGGGGAAGAAAACAATTTGTATTCATTGAGAGAATAATAAGGGGCAATAACTTACACTGGGTAGTTAACAGTTCCGGATTATTTTACACAAGCCACGCGTTTTCTTCCGTGCATACATGCGTTGGCGAAAATCGTCAATCATTTGTAGATACATAACTGCGGATTTCAAAGTTCTTCAATTTTATAATATCCGGGGGAAAAATAGCTAAATATGTAGCAGATAGAATAAAAATATGTCTTCGCTTTCATTCCAGAAGTTGTCTTTTTTCTGTAATACAAACTTTGTCGAAAGTTTAATCATTAATGACAGGAATATGATCGAAAAACGGGTTGCAAACTTGTGGTTCGCCTGTTTATAGTAATGTGCAAAATTTTCAGTTTATGGAAATCAGATACGTAGGCTACTGAATTTAAGATCAAGCCACTTTCATATTATTTATTCATTTCGCAGAATATTGAGGAATTTAGTTTTTTGGGATTTGCGACGGCTCTCTTTAAGCGGAGTAGAGATTCTAATAACACGTGTTCTTCTGTTTTGTTGAATAGCTATATGGCAGTAATGATATGTGTATCGTTTACTTTTGTCTCACGTGTTTTAAACGATGTAATGCCTTGTGTGTGTCTGCGTATCAATAATCAAAAGAGTCAACCGACTTGGACCGTCATATACAAATTAAACCTGCGTCTCTCGAGGAAGCCACCCTCCAGGACCGAGCATGACTGTGGCCTGGTGAACGTGACCAGGCTGGGAAAGGTGTGAAGCTAACGTGTAAAAATTTCATCAGTGATTAATGAAGAGCGTCACCAAGCGAGTTCTTGGAGGAAAATATTTGCAAATATGTCACGCGGCCGCCTTCTCCTGCCTGAAACCCGGCCCCTAATTCGGTTCCCCTGGGATCGGCACCCAAGACTCTCCGACAGTCAAGGGTCCCTCCCGGTCCTCCCTGCCGCCGTCTGCCCGGTTCCACGTTCCAGCGGTTCAGTTAACTTTAGTTAAAGACGCTTCGCTGTGCATTTGTTGAGCTAACCTACACAGAAACAAATGCCACGTCGTCAAACAACCACTCACATACAAAGTGAGTTTTGGTTGCTTGGAATGATTTATGTGCTAGATAACACCCTCAATCAGTAATATGATTTGTCGATTTATGATTAAATGGGTGACTGAATTTTAAAGAAATGAACGACTGAATTAATCAATCAATCAGAAATTCAATCCCTTATCTAGCCTAAGCTTTGAAGCTCTAGGTTCGGGTGGACACTGGTTAGTCTGAGGGGCCGGGTAGCTCAGTTGGTAAGAGCGTCTTGCTAGTAACCGAAAGGTCGCTGGTTCGAATCCCGGATTGGTCAATGTGTGATCATATTATTTTCCCCTTTACCAACAACTGGCCCGCTGGTGTCAGTATAAATCGGTCCAGTAGTCACCTATATGCGAAAGTGTCGTGTGACTATAATCTACATACAAACAAACAACTGGTTAGTCTAGCAGAATTCAGTTGAGACAATACACAACAGAACTGACGAACATAAACAAAATCTGTCGAACACGTTATTTAAATTTATCGTTGGTTTTATGAATAGGCGCTTGGTAGTTCCTGCAGGAATAGGAGAAGAGGTTCCCACGTATCCGTATCAGTCTCCGAATGGTATTTTTGACACGTATTAATAAAACCAAATTCATGACCTCTCTCTCTCTCTCTCTCTCTCTCTCTCTCTCTCTCTCTCTCTCTCTCTCTCTCTCTCTCTCTCTCTCTCTCTCTCTCTTCCCAACCCCAATCCGACCCATCAACTATCTCGCCTGAATTAAATTTGTTTATTCTATTTTTATTATTTTTCACAAACAAATAGTGTGACCTGGAAGCTGGAAGAGTATGAATCTAAACCAATATTTGTGTCCTGGAAACGTGGAAAGAAAAGGTGGAATCTGGGGCTTGGTGAATGCATTGAGTGTCAAGCACACCATATGCTTGCCTCTGTTGGCAGCGCGTGAAGAGGTGCATCGCATTGTCCTAGCCACGTGCACACGTGCCGCTCGTGCATACTCAGGCTCGTGCGCATGCATTCTCCTGCATCCGTTTCTCATGGCGTCATCGCTGGCTCTCTAATTCTCTATCGCAAATCCAAGGGGAGGAATGAGCTTGCCATGCATAAGCACATAGGGAACTGGATGGTTTCGACACATTTGTGTTCTGTTGGAAATAACTGTATTTTATTGTATAAGCGTTGCTGTGTTTGGCTTCATTATTTGAACTGGAAGACAAGATACAATGTCCTCAAATCTCACGTTTGGAGTTCAACTGTGTTCAAAGGGTCTACACAACAACGTGAAGATTTATAAACAAACATTAGATGTAATGAACTGTTTATATCAATACTCCGGTGCCTATGCAATCCCCAAAACGACTTAAACGTGTTCGAAGTTGTGGTCCTGATTTTGTTGTCCTGATTCGGCTCTTTGCAGTCCGCTGGATCCTGTAAGCAATGAATAACTAACCAACTACAGGCACCAGATAGCACAATAAACAGAAATCCCACGTCAGGACTCCTGTAATTAAACGGGAAAGGTTCTGAAAAGCCACACAATCCTACACAGGCCACTCAGCTAGGAATTAGAAAGACCAGCAAGCTGGAGGGATCCCGTGCAAATCCTTTCCTGGCTTCTGACAGTCTGGGGCCTAATGCTCCACGACAGCCCACCGTTCCCGTAATTTCATTGCAGCGTAAATGATTTTACAACGGCATCTAGCAGTGTCCCCCGAGCGTTAAAGCCTTTTGGTGTTTCGTGGCTAATTCCTGTAATAAACGTATGTGGACTGTTTTCCGCCTAGCTCCGCCAGTCGTAGATGGCCAGCGAGGTCAGCGGGAAAAGGGCTGTTTGTGCACTTGAGTAAACCGGGCCAAATTGGATTTGTACCGGAATCTAGAAAGCTGTCAAGCGCGCATGCGCACGAGAGTGAGGTTGCGATGGAAAAGGCTTATTTCGGAAGACAGACTATGGGAGGCTGGCATAATTCGTCTCTCTGGCCAATTAGGGGCGTGAGAGGATAGCGTAGTCCCCTCGCGACCGGACTCCATTGTTGCGCCAGATCTAATTTAGGCCAATGACCATGGATCAAGGTTGAGGGGTTAGGGTGTGCATGGGCTCTGGGCCTACTGGACAATGCAGCGGATGCTACAAGGAATTGCAGAGCTACTGAACAACGACGGGTGGTTTCAGATATATGTATAGATCGGCCCTGCTCGCAGTTTCTTTTTCTGCATTTGCATGCACTGAGTTATCTTTTGCTGTCCGCTATTCTGAGATGGGAAACAAATTTTGAAGGATGCAGACAGCGTTGAGCAAAATGGATCTCGGCAAAAGATTAGGATTGCTATAGATGTAGCAACGTATTTCACCAGAATCAGAACAGAACCACATTGTGTTCTTTCCGTGCATTTTAACTAATTTTAAGAGAGATTACTGAAAAGTATTGCATTATTCTTACGTTGTACATGTGAAAATTTGAAAGTTTAGCATGTTATCATTATTATAATTCTAGTTCTAGTTTTCTAGTTTTTTTTTGGGGCCGGGTAGCTCAGTTGGTAAGAGCGTCTTGCTAGTAACCGAAAGGTCGCTGGTTCGAATCCCGGATTGGTCAACGTGTGATCATATTATTTTCCCCTTTACCAACAACTGGCCCGCTGGTGTCAGTATAAATCGGTCCAGTAGTCACCTATATGCGAAAGTGTCGTGTGACTATAATCTACAAACAACTATTCTAGTTCTTATTGTCTTCAGCGGGAATTAAAATCTAAGTCCTATAGTTGTGATTCTCGACGGGAACAGACTTGGTTTGGTGACTTTAGGTACATGTGACGTTGACAACACCATCAGGATAGCATTTTTTTTTGTCACTGCAATAGCATGCAAAAATCTGTCACACGACGGCAGGCAGGCAGGCTGGTAGATTTAAGTCCCCGAACACACATGGCGTATAGGGAACTCACACGACGGATTGTCTGAACAGCCTTTATTACTGTGACTGGTCAACGTGTCTGTCAAACAATACAAGAAAATAGGCAGAATTTCGCCCCTTTCAGATTTGACCTTTGGAGACGATTACTGTGGACGAAGCAAGTGCTTCTTAAGTTTAAATCGCCCTCACTCATTAATTTAAAATAGTAAACGGTTAATCTGAGAACTGTCACAGTGTCATTTCCCCCACTTCCTGTCGCTGTGCTAGAGAGTTCTCCTCTGAAATACCATATATTCGGACGCCACCATGATATTCTCTCT
>CM072511.1:90828609-90881109 GCA_036898135.1 Oncomelania hupensis | reverse complement strand
CCCCTGCGTGGGATGTCTTTATTGTAAAATGACTGGCGGGTGGAGAGCTTTCAGTTTTACCACTAGGGTTGTTTCAGCAGATCTTTAGTGCGGATCAGGGGTTGTCCGGTCCTGATTTGGCTCGGAAGAGTCCGCTGGACCTAAAGCAATAATCATGTAATGTAATGTAACTAACCTATCTTTTAAAAAGAATGAAAACCATTCTAGAATTGAAAATGAAGTCCAGAAGAACAGCTGTAAATTAACAACTATTTGTTATTTTCCAAAAAACGTATGGAACTATTTTATCGGACAGCGCTGGAGACAGAAATATTATGGAGTAAAGCGGTCGCAGTTCATAGCAGACAGTGCTGAGACTCGCCGAGGGCGAGACCCATACACGCAATGAGCAGAGGAGTATGGCGTACGAACAGGGTCAAACGCGCGATGAAAAGTAGCGATGCTTTGCATCGATACTGTTTGAAAAGTATCGCTACTTTGCATCGCTCCGTTACGAAAGGATCGATCCTTTTCATCGCGCATTTCCGAGTTCTTCCGAATACACAGTATGCAAATTTTCCAAAAGTTTGATCGGAACTAAAGCGGAACACAAAACAGGCAATCGCGCCAATGTGCTTGCTTTCCTTTCGTTTTGCGTTAGCCTACTTGAGGCGGGAAGATGGATGCGATTGAAATTATCGACGATCGAATGAGATAACTTGAAGAGAGACCTGTTATAGTTATTAATTAATTTGCTCTGCAAAGGACAATTGGAACTGCGGAATGTTACATAATACATGTATATTATTTCATTAGCTTGACCGATTTCAGTTTTGCAGAAACAGCGTGTTTCGCCTCGGTAAACTTCGGAACTGCGCGATGAAACTGCTCGAGCTAAAGTATCGATGCAAAGTATCGATACTTTTTAAAAAGTAGCGATGCTTTGCATCGATACTTTTCAGAAAGCATCGATACTTTCGCAATTTGCGTTCCATTTGAGAAAATGTGCGATCCTTTTGAGAAAAGTAGCGATACTTTTCATCGCGCGTTTGACGCTGTTCGTACACCATAGAGGAGGTCACTACAGCTAGGTATGTCTTTTCAGATAGCGGCAGAGATGAGAGGAGAGGACAAAGTAAGCCTCGGCAAGTCTCTGCTACGCAGTGTGGTCACTGCTAAGCTTCTCTGCGAGAGGGATGATACGAGCAGTCAACTGAGTAAAGACTAATATTTGTTATGAAATACTTTTATATAGCAAACATAGGGCTAATAACCATGCAGCCACAATAACAACTGATCGGAATTATCTCCCTTTTCCTCCTCCTCTTCTTTCTTTCATCTGCTTCTTCTTCTTCTTCAATATAAGAGCTGCACACCTTTATTATCCTTATTACTCACTCTTTTTACTTTTTTTTTTTAAATCTGGAACTCATCGCCGTCTATTCTTTGTTTATAGTAAGACCTCCGAAACTAAGGGGAAGTTAGAGAGGAGGAAAGATTGTGAGCATCGTATTTGCAAACCGCACAGCAGGTTGCCGAATTCGATCTCTGTCATGCATGACGGAAAATATGTAATTTAGCGCCCTACCACTCTGCTGAGTTTGCATACACAGTAATTACTCTCATTAAGTTCTGTTTTGCCTTAAATGACTGTCGACGTTTGGTCCTAGGTTTATTTTCTTACTCTCCCCCCCTCTCCTCCCCCACTTCCTTCCTCACCTTCCATATCTCTTCTTGATTCGATAGTATCTAGCAATATTATATTATGCTGGTTTACATCAAGATGGCATGCTCAATAAAATATGAAATATTCATGATACGTTTTCTCTATTGAAAACACACCGAATGCCCTTTCTCACAACCCTACACAACCAACAAAACAAACAAAAGGAAAACAAACAAAAACTAAAGTGATAAAAGAGAAGACGACGATTAAAACAGCAACAAACAACTTAAAAAACTAAAAACAAACACGCGTTTACATCTATTTCTGCAAGATGCTTACTGACAGTCGATGACCATTAAAATTTGATTGTTGTGGAATAGTGCTTTTTTGTCTACACTAACGTACTGAAGTTTAAATTATATTGAAATTTATGTTGGCTCCTGAAATACCCCCAAGGCGCCACATCCTTAAGAAATTACAGAGCACGCGTGAAAAAAAAAACAATATATAAACTACGTTACGCCAAATTTTATCGGATTTGTTTTTAAAAATCATACCGAATATTATTTTTTTAATCCCTATTTTTGTATAGTTTTATTTTTTTAATTGAACGAAAGAGTCTGGTGGGGAAAGAATCTAGGAAGGATGTTCTAAAAGGTCCTTTCCCATCTCCTAAAGTGATGACAGAATTCAGCACAATACCCAGCACAGTCCAAGCCCTGTCCAACATTAATTTTGGATTTGTTTTGGTAAGAGCGAGAAAGAAAATGAAGGAAGCGATGGAAAATAGGCAGGCGCACCCCCTCCCCATTCCACTCTCAAAGTCTGCTTAAAAATCCTTGTCCGTATCCCGAGAATGGGTGAACAGGAACACTCGTTCAGAGAAGTCTTTCAAGGAATTCAAAAGTCTCGGATTCTCTGTGTAAACCCTTATCCAGCTACTTTGGAGTCTGATGGGGGCGACATTAATTGCATCGTTGATAATGAGGACGACGTAGTGATCTTAAAGCGACACTAGCACGTTTTCGGACATGAGATGCTACGTGCATTTCTTTGCATTTTTTATCTTCTGATTTCTGCTTTAACCATTCTGGGACAAATGTATGTATCTTCTAAGTAATAACATCTACATTTAAAATAATATATAATGTAGTAATATAATAAATGTAAATACCTGTTACATAAAATATATAGTCCAAACAAAAAAGTACAAAATAAAACTAAAGTGTTTTGAAGAGACGGAGAGAAAAAAAAAGTTAAAACATCAAAGTTATCATCTTGTTAATTGGAAACAAGTTGTGAAATTGATTAATAAGTTTCGTTGACAATTTCATTAAAGATATCTATCAATACCTTAAGTTTTGCCTCGTCGGAAAGTTTTCACACGAAGCGAGAAATATATATAAGTTTGAAATACACATTCGTTAGAAAAGATAAAACTACGTTTAAGATGTCAAAAATATGGAGAGCCTGACTTTCTTTGGAAGATGAAGGTAGAGGTGGTAGCGGGTGAAAGGGATTTTAGTAGAAGGAAGTTATTACGGAGAAGAAATAGCGAGGAAATGGATGTCGAAAGTGCAGAAGAAGAAGAAGAAGAAGAAGAAGAAGAAGAAGGAGCGAGAGAGAGAGAGAGAGAGAGAGAGAGAGAGAGAGAGAGAGAGAGAGAGAGAGAGAGAGAGATTGTAAAAAATGAAGTTTGTTCAACGGAGTTTTAAAAGACTGAAGACGCGCTATGCGATAAACTTTGGTAGGAACCCTGGGTTGCTTTGGGGTCGAAACGGGTGAGTGGCTGGCTGTAGCAGAAGAAGGAGTGGGAGGGTGGAGGGGAAGGAGGAGTATGGGAACTCTCCGGGTTGCTCGGGCTCGTGGCGTTGGGCGAAAGAGAGTGTGGATGTGGCTATGGGGTGTCTTACTCCCAACTCAGGACGTCCCTTCCCTCCCCTTTCCCCTTCCTATTTAGGGTAGGCAGCCAATGGGAGTAGGAGAATCTATGCCCCTCCCTATGATTCAGCAGCCCGTGTCCGTGGGGCCTGCACAGTCCCTCCTTCCTTCTTCCTTCTTCCTTTTGCCCCTCGCCACAGTCAAAGGCAGACTCGCGCAGTGCTTTTCTCTCTTCCTCGTGTTCCCAGTCAAGTGTTCGATTCTAACTATATACATTATGGCTATGTAAGGTTAAGTTGTGGTCCGTTTACATCTGTGTGATCTTTGTTTCTTTTTTTCGAAAATGTAGTCGTAATCAAACAGTAATAAATAAATTAGAAATCTTAACAAACATTTTATTTTAAAAAATGTGTCACTCAATATTTTTTTACAGTTAAACTTAAAACGGGAAGGCGAAATGAAATTTTTGAAGCGGAAGCAGTGCGCCAGATTGACTGCTTCTCCAAGCTTGTATTAACTCATCAGAAGCGTTATCATAGAGGAAATTCACATTAAATCTTGTATTGTTGAGTGAAAATCCATGCTAATAGGTACTAGAGGGAAACTTTTCTTCACAATTAATTGCGGTAGTGTAATGTATTGTTGTTGAATAGTTACTGTGCAGAGCTTCTGAAACAAGATAGATTTCTTTCTTAGAAGCCTAGGCAATTAAAAAAAACGTAAATATGCAACGAACAGAATATAAACAAGGTAAACATTTGTCTAAATTCAGAACAAGTTATTGTATTATTTATAAATTCATTATATAATTATTTGACAAGGGAATGATTCACAATAAATATGTATATCATAACGAACCTGCTTATATAAAATCTTATGCCTGTGTATCAAAATTTTGCAAATTTGAATTTTGTTAAAGAATCTAATAGCTAAAAAAACACTACAAGAATACAATTACTTTAAAGAGCAAAATCTCAACCAAGGAAATAACAAAACCATGCTACAATGAAAAAAAAAGTCTAATGACATAAAATAAAGGACAGAAGTTTCATTGTAGGCCAAAGAAATTCGAAAAAAAAAACCCACAAACTATATTAACCCAAACTAAACTAACGAATCAAACTAAATAAATAAAACAAACCAGCAAACAAACAAACAAATCAATAACAATAACAGTCTACCAATGTCTGTCTTTTTGTATTTCTATACTTATCTGGAAATATATTGAAATAGTCTCGAATCAGAACGAGCAATAATGTCGGTCGGTCCGCTGAAAACTATATCTCAAGAATCACTGAACTGATTTTGACCAAACTTCATAGCAACATTACCTAAGTTAGTGGCCTGCCTCCTATGCCACCATATATGCTCTAACGCAAAAGTCAAGGTCACTGAAATTATTTTGTTTCTCAACCCGTTTTGCTCAATATCTCAAAAACGGTTGAAGAGATTTTGTTTAGGTTTGGTATACAAGTTCTTCAAATTCAGTAGAAATTCGGTTGTCGGTCAGTTAGTTAATCGATCGGTCGGTCCGCCGCTCCGAATTTCTTTTATTGTTTAAATCACACTTTTGGCCTTATCTCACGAATTTCTGAACCGAAAATCGTAGTAGATACTTTAAATACTGCTTAGCTTGTTAGATAATTCGTAATTGTACTTCCTCATAGATCAAGCTCATTGTGATTCCCCATTTTTTAAACACGTTTTGCGCCGTATCTATAAATTGGCCTAGCCGATCGTGATAATTTTTTTGTTTGCAGATAGTTCAGATAGTGGCCTATCATTCCATTTTTTTTCCTTTTTGCTTTGATAGGATAAAGCGGAGGCATAACACCGACCCCCAAACATTTACACTTTTGAAAATGCTATTTTTCGGATAAGTGTGTGAGTGTCTGGAAGTACATTTGAATAGCTTGCCATCTTGTATCTGTTTTGTTTTATTAATTAACTTTATTTGATTAAAACAGATAGTAACGATAATTAGAAGGAAAAAAAACACAACTAAAACAAAAATCCACAACAAACAAAAACATCCAAAAATAATAATGGAAAGTTAAAAGCATATGAAAACCAACTAAATTAAATTAAATTACTTATAAAAATATATTTTAAAAAAGCTATGAAACAAACAAACAAAATAAATAAATAAATAAATATCTCTTAAGAGTTCACATGTGCTCAATTCAAAAAAATATAATACACTTGTGGACAAGAAATAAGCCCGTTTGAAGGCAATCTTACAAGAGAAGAGAAATGATGGTACACAATCAGAACACAGTCGAAGGGACTCGCTTTCACATTATTTCAGCCTCACAGATCCTTTTCAAATTCACAATGAGTGTTGCCTTACAGGAAACAATACACATTAAAACAATAACCTCTTTCAAAATTACGTGTGTTTTTTTTTTTTTTTTTTTTTTTTTTTTTTTTTTTAGCATGCATCAATTAATTAATTAATTTATTTAATCGTTTGTATATATCTGCGCTTTTTTTCAGCTCATGAGCTACTCAAGCCGCTGGCCTATACAGGATCAAAATCAAGCCGACGGAGGCACTCATTTGCAAGCCTTGGTCTGATGTCCAGACGACTGAGCACCATCAGGGGAGAAGGGACCTATTGCTTGCTGGTGGATCTGTGTAGCCGGCTCTCAGGACATGAGCGTCAGGATCTTTAACATCCGTGCATGTAATATAGTAATGCATGAGTGCACAGACTAGACCTAGATTTATATTGTCATTCGAAGGAGTAAGGGCGCAGTATTACAGGGGCTTTAAAAAAACTAAATTTTAAACTCCTTTAAAGGATTCATAAATTCATTACTTTATTTCCTTAGTAACAACATCAAGGATGATTCTAAAACTAGTACTGCAGTGAACTGTGCATAGTCCACCGCAGTTGTTTGTTTACATATTAAGGAAGGAAAGCCGACCATGTAAAGCTTACCGGGCGGTCTGTGCAACAAGTGTCCACTCTTACCATATTTCAGTGTGAGAACAATGCAAATTCCCAGGTTAAATCGCTGTCACGCAACAATAACAACAACAACAAAAATATATTTTAAAAAAATATTTGAGCATGCGTCATCCTTTTCTTTATTCTTCACCCCTACCGCTACTCCCACCCCCACCCCCACCCCCACCCCAACTCCCTTCTATTTTATATGCCCTGTGTGCAATACAAAAATAATCGACAACTTCACAATTTGTTAAGACTAAAAAAAAAAAGAAAACATAATTCTTTTAAAACAGAACTCATCCCCTTTAACGCTCATATATCTCCCTTTATTCTGCACTAGTGTCAGCGACATAAGCGCCGTAAGCTCCTTAAATCTCTCTTCCTTTCCCCCCCCCAACCTCCCACCCCACCCCCTCTTTTTATTTATTTCATTGCGCCCCTTGCTTTCGCTTGACGGGCTCTTGAGCGGCGCATTCACGTCAGTGTGTTTGTCAATATTCATATAAACAGAATAGGCCGTTTTCCAGGCGCCTCCCTGGGCCTGCAGGGAGGGACAATGCTGACATGGTTGGCAGGCTTTCACGGGGAGCAACGCGCAGGAGGGACGGGCCACTTGGGACTTCAAACCTGGCACCATCACGGCTGGGAAACGGCTCTTCTGGACACCTCACTTTTTTTTTTCTACAACTGCCTCCACTTCTTTCCCACCTTTCTCCCGGCCCCACCCCACCCC
Source organism: Oncomelania hupensis (assembly GCA_036898135.1). NCBI lineage: Eukaryota > Metazoa > Mollusca > Gastropoda > Littorinimorpha > Pomatiopsidae > Oncomelania > Oncomelania hupensis. The sequence goes on along the minus strand of CM072511.1, from coordinate 90,873,894 downwards.
CATCCCGAATTCTCACCGTCATATGCTAAATATTTTTCGTACTCCCCCAATATATTTCTCGCCCTCCTCCTTCCCCCTTCACCAGCGACCTATGCAACGTAGTTTCCCCCTCTCCTTGCCCAACTCTTTCCCATTCTCCCACTGAAATGATGCACAACGGCCTAATGGTAAGTGTGTGTGTGTGTGTGTGTGTGTGTGTGTGTGTGTGTGTGTGTGCATCTTTCAGTCGAAGAACTTAAGTGTTGGTAAGCATTTTAGATACCTGTTTGGTGAAACGGAAGACTCCAAAACAATTCCCATTTTCTTCAAACTTCGTGCTTGAACGTGCGTCTTCCCCAACTCTACTTTCATATACTGTAGCGTGCTCTTTGCCATATTCCTGTACCTTATACATAGGCCTACATGGTTTATGAAGTGAAAGATACCAAAAGAAAGTTAGTTTTACAACTCAGCCACCCAATCCCTCCCAATGTAAGCTTACTACATTCGCTAAAGGATCCATGATATTTTCACTGTAGCACTCGCAAGTTCTACACCTTCAGTATATAATGACTAACTGATCCACAAAAGTCCTCTATACAATCTTTCGAAAGGATGCATTCAGTGGACCTCCCACTGAATACCAGAACCGGACCAACCAATACAAGACCTAGTCGCCAGGGATATTTGAAGAGCTCTACTCCACCGGCCTCTAATAGTCTGCTGTAGTAGTTCTTTGTCCATGTGACGCGAATCACTGTCATGTGCACTCTGCACACATGCTCTGCAACATCAAGTACCTCAACGGGGTTCAAGCTGGGCTCCCATACTGAGTAATACTAGCGTCCGCAGTGGGGAGAGACTGACTCGATTTCTTTTAGACACTGAATACGGAGGAGCTCCATCCAGCTATAGGGCTAAAGACTAGGCTGTCTAAAGAACACACATCATCACGACAGATGGGCCCACGTTTAGTGTTGGACTTAAAAGTTAAAAGTGGCAGTGGAGATGATGGAGCAGATTGAAGGAAATGACAACAGTGAGGTGAGACAGTGGATGAGATAGATGAAGAGGAGGAGGTGGGCGACGACGACTACGACGACGACAACAACAACAACGACGACGACAACGACGATGATGATGAAGATGATGATGTTAATGATGATGATGATGATGATGATGATGATGATGATGACGATGAGAAAGAGGACGGCCGAAATGGATGACTATGAATCTAACGAAGAGTGACTATACTAATAAGGACAACGATTTTACATGTAATAACTACTAATATCACCGCTAGCAATGCAATACAACACCAATTACAATAATAACAAAAACCATTGTTCGGACACGAAGACCCTAAATCATTGTTGTTATATGATTAATAACAACTATTAGTTTTTACATCTTTCGCACTAAACCCTTACTGTGTGCCACCACTTCCAACACAGTAACCTTAAAAAGAAGAGAAAGCTGTAGAACTGGATGGTGTAGGAGGGTGAAAAAGCAAAGACTGTATTCCATAACCTTGGGGGAGAGGTATAGGTTTGTAAGTATCAAGAAATTCCTACAGTTCAAATATATATAAGCTCTGACGGGCTGGGAAGGAGTTAGGATGGGGATGTGAAAGGAAGAGACTAGAAGGAGGAGGAGGAGAAAAAGAAGAACAAGAAGAACAAGAACAAGAAGAACACGAAGAACAAGAAGATGCATGTACAGTACACATCGCTCAATAGTTAAGTCACTGTACAGTAGTTTAAGGGTCGTTCGAGAACATCAGCTTGGGCCCCCCCCCCCATGTTGCGTTTCATTCAATCCCGCTACCCCCGTCTTGTTGGCGCGAGGATGCAAGAGGGAGATAAGGGCCACCCCATTTAGGAGCAACATCGTCACTCACGGGTAGGTTTAAAAAAAAGTGATCCGCAGAAGTGTGTACACATGTCCTTTTTTCTTTGAATTCATTACTAATAGCTGAAAAAGATCGTGTCCTAAGGCTAGATTTATTTTGCAGTCATCGGTGCAACGTTTAGTTAAAGAAATAATATTCAGACGACTCTTTAAATAGGCCTGTAACAATTACCATATATGATTTAGTCTTCGTACACACGTTTATTTGAAAGGCCCAATTCGAAGACTTTCTTTACTTTTTGTCGAAAACCTGTTTACCCTAAAATTCGCATTGTTTATACGTTAGACAATGATAAAGTGGGATTTCTTTGTTCAAACCAACCGCTAAATTTAGAATTTTACATTTCGGTTGTGACAGTTAGTTAGTTATTCATTGCTTACAGGATCCAGCGGACTGCGAAGAGCCGAATCAGGACTACAAAATCAGGACCACAACTTGGTTGAAAGAGGACTCACTCCTGACCCGTATAAAAGATCGGTTGCGACAGGGAGTTATTTCCCCTGATAGTTTTTTTGGTTATAAGTTATTGTTTTAAGTGGGGCAAAACTCACTGTGAATGTTTAACGGATCTGTTGAGGGGGCGTGATCAAAGTGGGTCCCTTTGACGGATGAAAATTGAATGGAGGGTTCAAAAAAATCTAGGCAGGAAAAAATGAAATCTAAGTTATACGAGACCAGAGGGGGGAAAGAATGACGACGACAACGACGACGGCGATGATGATGATGATGATGATGATGATGATGATGATGATGATGATGATGATGACGATGATAAATTGAAGGACTCTAGCTACATGCAAAGGATGCACACATATGTTTAGATTCTCTGGTGTCCAGCACATGATGATGATGATGATGATGATGATGATGATGATGATGATGATGATGATGATGATGATGATGATGATGATGATGATGATGATGATGATGATTATGACGAAAAGTGCCCGAAACGGCTCCAACGACCGAAGACAACTTGTGTATGTATGTATCGCCTGCTTGTCATTGGCCAAGTGCTCGCTTGGTTCAATGGAAGGACAAAAGCCAGCACCATACGGGCGGACGGGCGCTATCTCGATAAGGACGACCAGCGTCATTTTTCACGCTTTCTTCTGTAAGCCCCATACATCTTTCATATTTATCATTACGGTGATTAGGTCCTAAGTGCACATGCACATGCAGAGTGAGTAAAAGGAAAAGGCGACGAGAAATTGCAAACAGTAGTAAAATCGTGTTTTACATCCTAAGACACGACCGTAAAACACAATTTCTTGTAATCGTTCTTTATATAGCGCTTTGGCAGCTCAAGAGCTGCTCAAGGCGCTGGCCGATAGGGGATACAACTCAAGCGAGGCGCCCACTTGCAGCCTTTCGGCGCATAGTCTGATGCCCGGAGGACTGAATATTATGCTATCTTTTTTTTTTATTCATCGCCTTTACCTTTTACGACCAGAAATACTCTCTATAGAGTTTTGCGTGGGTGTTCCAGAAGATCGTCAGTTCCGATCCCCCCACCCTTACTAACTTCTCGCCCATTCCACCCCTTCATCTATAGAGACGAATCTGCACGAAAAAAGAAATACTTGCCAACTAAATGAAAAGATAACTTTTTCCACCGTCTCTTTTCCTATTGTATTAAAACCTCGAACCCGAATCCCCCACCTCCCTTCCTCTCAACCCTTTTAGAGCGATCATACACTAGTTAGCCTTTTAAATTTATTTGCCTTTCAGATACATGGTGAAGGTGGGTGGAGGAGGAGAAAGAGGAAGAGGAGGAGAAAAAAGAGGAGTAGGACTGCTTCTCTTTTCTCTGCCGCTTTACCATTCCCCGTGTGTGCCAGTTTTTTTGTGTTGTGAAAGGCAATAAACAGCATGTGTAGCAAGTTCTCTGATGGCTCTTTATGGCGAGAAAAGGTAAGCAGGCCTCGTTAGGTGTCACTCTTACTCTAAATCTTCTTCCAACAAGGTAGGCCGCTGACAATAGGGCAACAAGATGTGGAACGTAGATAACATATTCATATTTTGCTAGTGAATATCTCGCGTGTTCGGGCTGGTTAGCCTTTTGGCGCTGCCATGTGAATACCTGGCCCCTAAGCTCGCAAGTACGGGATGAAAAGTTTCTCTAGATGGTGTGATGAATCTCTTAATTTGTGAGCCCGCCTAATTTGGGAAGAGGTGAGCTTGGGTGGCGGCTTATCTGCTAAATAGACCCTAAATGTCAAAATGTACACTGTATAACAAACCTCACCTCCCTCTCTCATTCACTCCGTTCGTGTTTCCAATGTGGACGTAGGGCTGGGATGCTGGACGCGTGATGCATGGAGATGCCCACACCCGCTACCTTCTGGTTTGTTCTAACTTCTCTCTGTTTTATACACGGTCTCTGTTTTGAATATAAGTTTTTGATTTACTTTATTGTTGTCCGTTTTTTTTTTTTTTTTTTTTTTTTGGCACTTGCAAAATTTTTAACAAACCGAAAATGTGTATTTATTTCGGGAAGTAAATAAGAAGATTAGACTAAAACATATTAAATAAAGCACAATAAAAACTAAATTAAAATAAACTAATGTAAAATAATGTAAACCAAACTAAAATATGTCGATCGCATTCAAACTGTTGTTTGTCCCCACCTTCCTCTCCCCTGAACATTGAGGTTTAACGTCTACACCCACCATTGGCGATATGGCAGACGGGGATAACCATCCCAGGGAAAGAGGGGTAGGGACCTGAATCAACACTGAACCACCAGAGCAATCATACTGCTAAAATGGACAGGGAAAATGGCCACATTTTATATCGCCCACCACGGGATTCGAACCTAGGTCATCGGTGAGCCAGGCGAACACTCTACCAGTTGAGCTACGGCGGTGGGTCCTCTCCTCTATAATCCCATGCCCCCTTTGTACTCCCGCAGGTTTTTATTTATTTATCTATACTGTTTGGAAAGTTTGAAAACTCTTGGGCTCCTGTGTAAATGTAATCAATAAACTGACACCACCAAAAACCGATGGGTTTCAGAAGACAATAGTTTTTTAAAGACGAGTTCAGTTTCCCTTTAAAAAAAAAAACAACCCGTCATACACGTACTGAGCCTTAGTGACTTTCTCTGGAAAGCTCGGCACGTTTACTGGATACACACTAAATCTTTGAATCTCTTCTGCCGGTATTCAAGATCGGCCATGTCCTCCCCATCCGTAGACCTTTTTCAGATCTCTCACTTCCTAGACATTCTGAGACTAGTTTTTGCCTCTCTCTCTTTGTCTGAAGTTTTGAATCCCCGTGTTCCCGTGGTTTGACTCAGTTCCCTATTGCACGCAACCTGATCAATGGAAAATCCGCTAGGATGTATAAATAATACAAAGTAGGTTGGCGCAAAGGCGAAAACACAACGACAACTGCGTTGATTATTCCCCACAGTTTTTTCTTTTGATCGGTCGCTTTTCCTTTTCGTCCATTGTTACTGGTTTGGACCTCACACCTCCTGAACTCTTTTTATCTCGATCAGACTGAGAAGTTGAATTAATCAGGAGAAAATAAAATCAGCCTACAATACAACAGAACGAGCAACTGTAATTGTTAAAGAGCCCCACAATTACACATGTTAGCTTTTCCGATTCTTTTCAAATTGACCCCGAGTGTTTCCCCACAAACATAAAAAAATTTTTTTTTTGAAAAGTTTTAGCCAAAAGAATTTTTTTTAAAATACGATTTTAATATAAATCGAAACTTTCCTTTGTTCATGTGCCTATTAATACCATCAACGTGTATTCTAAAAATAGCACCAGCTGCAAAATTGTATATAGCCGGCACAGCTGCTAGTTTGCACAGCAAAGAAGAGAAGACACCTACAATTCAAAAGCTTAGCGGTCGGTTTGAGCAAAGATTACCCATTTATATTATCTTGTAATGTTACAGTATTCCAGTTTTCCAAATTATTTATTTATTTATTTATATATTTATTTATTTATTTATTTATTTATTTGTTTATTTGTTTATTTATTTTATTTTATGTCTATTCACATTTGTGATATTAAACAACATATTTAATTATAAATAAAATAATCTTAAAAATATTATTTACCAAAAAACAACAACAAACAACTAAATAAATAAAAGAATTGAAATAAAATAAAACCAACAATAATAAATAACATAGGATAGGCCTATGTTGCAAAATAGATGTCATACAATTAGTCATTGCCGCAGAGGTTATTATCTCAATCATACTTTGCTGTGAAGACGTCAGGATCAGTTTATTAATATTGTTGTTGTTTTTGTTGATTATTATTATTATTATTATTATTATTATTATTATTATTATTATTATTATTATTATTATTATTATTATTATTATTATTATTATTTTTATTATTATTATTATTATTATTATTATTATTATTATTATTATTATTATTATTATTATTATTATTATTATTATTATTATTATTATTATTATTATTATTATGTAAAAAGAACATCTAAAAAAGTAATAAAATAAAATAAATAATTTACAAACTAATTGAAATGACGTCATGCACTAGAGCTTTTTGCCCATCATACGCATGCTTTTGTCATTATGATTTGTATTATTTTTAAATTCTTATAATAAATGAACTATTGGAAAATATAAAAACGCTTTAGATATATTTACAAGTGATTTTAAGTCTAAGTCTTGGGTGTTGCTCGATGTATTATATTTGGTAAGTATCTCTTTATGTCATTGCATTGTACTACTAAATGTTGAATTGTTAATTTTTTAAAATTACAAATGCAAGTAATGTTTTTGCTACATTTTGTCTTTCAAAGAATTTAAATATAATCTATATGATAAACTATAAACCTGTCTAGGGGCTCCTGACATGATAGTCAAAATTGAGTCTGCGTGTCTTTTCTTAATAGTTTTTGTAATTATACAGTACCTTTCTTTAATTGATAATCCAATGTCAATTTTAATAGCATTGACGTTGTTTGCTTCCCGTTTTTCTGCTCTGTCTGCTATATCATTATGTAAAATGCCACAGTGTTAAGGCAGCCAGCACATATTTGTATGCATTCCTCTGTTTTTAAAGAATTAATCAAGTATTTTGTTTTAAATATGATATCACCTCTGTAATTATTTTTTATCAGAGTTTAAAGCATACAATACTGATTGTGAATCAACACATATGAGAAGACCATATAAGTCTGGCGGAATATTACTCCATGTGTAAAGAGACATTAATATAGCTACCAGCTCTGCTGTAAAAATTGAGTGATTTCTACCTAAATAATAAGACTTTGTGATTTTGAGATCAGGTATTACAAACCTGCTCCAGCACCACCCGAATCAATTACAGACCCATCGGTTAACTTTTAGATGGTTATAAAATGTTCATTTATATGTTCTTGGGCTTCTGCAGCAATTAAGTGTGGATTTTCATTCTTCTTAAGGTTTGTATATTTTATATCATATTTTGCCTTTTTCATTTCCCGGGGTGGAAATGGGGTGTTAGTTAATTTTTTGGCTACATCTTTTGGATTAATATTTGCTTTCTTAAAAAAATATCTTGAATGTAAGTAAATATTGTTTGTAGGGATGTTATATATTTTGCTCTCTTTGGAAAATCAATGTTTAATTTAAGAGTTATATCTTAAAGGTCACGAAGTCAGCATAGGGAGCAGAGTATTCTCCAACCTCCGTTTTGCGGATGACATTGATGAATTGGCTGGAGAGGAACAAGAACTTGAACAGCTGGTCCAGAGGCTTGACATCACCTCCAGAGCCTCTGGAATGAAAATAAGTGCAGAGAAGACCAAAACACCAATGGCATCAACACGGACATCAAAGTCCAATGACAAGTTATATCTTCAGATACATTATTTTCTACTGCTTGACTTCTAATTAAGTATTTAGCACATCCATTTTCCTATATTGTTAAAACGATTTAATGCCTACAGTTGAATATACGTCTGCAGTTTTGGTATAGGTTGGTACACCGATAGCAACTTTCAGAGCCTTTCTATGTAGACTTTGTAATTTCTTCAAATAAGATATATGTGCTGAGAAGGAAGCTTCTTGACCAAATGATAACTTGGACCTCACAAGTGTGCACGCTAAGTGAACCAGTGTTCTTGTGTCTTGCCCCCATGGTTTTCTACTTATTACCTTAAAAATATAAAAACTGTTAATTGCTTTCTGTAATAAGTAGTTTATGTGTCTTTACCAGTTACATTTACGAGTTAGATAAACGCCTTAAAATTTTACTTCCTCAATATAATTAAGTTCTTGTGCTCTATATATAACATTTAGGAAGCATTCTCGGATTCTGACTATGGAAAGCTCAAGACCATTTAATAACATAAAAAGGCAAATATTATTTAATTCTTTTTATATATTTGTTGTATAAGTTTTATTTCATATAAGGATGTTCTTTTTCTTAATGACACGTTAGCCCATATTGCAATATCATGTGCATATTGAGCAATAGTTACATTGTTATCAATATGTTTTGGAAGATCATGAATGAGGAGATTAAAAAGAATTGGTGATAAAATTGATCCTTGTGGAATTTCCATGTTTGTGACATGTTTACGCGAATATGAATTTCCTCACGAAAGGAATGATTATCTATCTATCTATCTATCTATCTATCTATCTATCTATCTATCTATCTATCTATCTATCTATCTATCTATCTATCTATCTATCTATCTATCTATCTATCTATCTATCTATCTATCTATCTATCTATCTATCTATCTATCTATCTATCTATCTATCTATCTATCTATCTATCTATCTATCTATCTATCTATCTATCTATCTATCTATCTATCTATCTATCTATCTATCTATCTATCTATCTATCTATCTATCTATCTATCTATCTATCTATCTATCTATCTATCTATCTATCTATCTATCTATCTATCTATCTATCTATCTATCTATCTATCTATCTATCTATCTATCTATCTATCTATCTATCTATCTATCTATCTATCTATCTATCTATCTATCTATCTATCTATCTATCTATCTATCTATCTATCTATCTATCTATCTATCTATCTATCTATCTATCTATCTATCTATCTATCTATCTATCTATCTATCTATCTATCTATCTATCTATCTATCTATCTATCTATCTATCTATCTATCTATCTATCTATCTATCTATCTATCTATCTATCTATCTATCTATCTATCTATCTATCTATCTATCTATCTATCTATCTATCTATATCTATCTATCTATATCTATATCTATATCTATATATCTATATATATATATATATATATATATATATATATATATATATATATATATATATATATATATATATATATATATATATATATATAACCTGATAAACCAATGTTTTTTTTTGCATAACAGTCTCTTGTGCCACAAACAGTCATGTGGTCCTGATTATGTTTTTTGCAGTCCGCTGTCAAACTAGATTTCCACATTTTCAAGCGTGATACTAGGAATATATATGATTTGGTGTTTCATGCTCTTGTCTACCAGACCAACATTCTCTGGTTTCAGCCCCCTGATCGGAGAGCCGCCTATGATGAGCCTTGTGGTGTCTTGAAATACATTGCAGCACTGCATACGTTCTCATGGTGTGATGCTTACGTTTTAAGAAATATATTCTGAATTTTGATATTCATTATTTATTTCAGTGATGTGGCAATTGTGAAAGGCTTTTTGAAGCTGTACTTTGGTGTCCTCTTTCAAATCTAAGTTTTAAATTTTTGCAGTTTTGTACGGTTTATTCTTAGTTTTTATTTTATTTTTTTAATACATCCTCAATCTTGATGTTGAGTATTTGAATGACTGTTATTTGAACAAACTGCTAACAAGATGGTGGATGAAATAGAACTTTTGAAGCAACTGAGGCATAAGACTCTTTATGGGCACCTGGATCAGATGATTTTGAAACCATATCTATTGCCTCTGTCAAGCTCATTAACCTTTTGACTTTTCTTTTTGTGCATTTTGGAACAGAATTTTCTTATCACAGCCGTGATAAGCAGCAGAGTGCGGTCCATTACAATCGACGCAGTGTGGAACACTTGCTTTACATGCTTTTTTTCATGATAATCACTAGATCTGCAGCATTTATGTTTTTCAATGCAGTCTTTCCGAGTATGATTCAATCGTTGGCATTTTGTGCACCTCACTACAGGTGGAGGACAGTATGGAAACACTAGACATTCTTTGTCTCCAAATTTCAGCGTTTCTGGCAAAATGTCTGTAGCAAACACAATTCTTAAATCTGTTTCTGGGATTTCTTAGATTTGAAAAATGTGAATTTTATCATTTGTTTATTGTTTCTCAGAGCATGCGAGTAAAAACCTCCAAACACAATTCCTTCAGTTTTAACTGTGGGAATGTAACAAATAACATTTGCACCTCCTAGATTAGTTATTTCTAAAAGTTTCTTTTGCTGGTTTCTAGAAACGCAGTCCACAAAAAGGTCACCCGATTTTAATGTTTCGAGATTCAATACTCTTCCTATTATGCCTGTGATGATATCCTGGAGAAGATACGCTTATCTTACAAGGGGAATAAGACCTGGAGATAGATGGGGCGTTAAGCTACCTCTATCAGACGTTCTTTACCAAGATTTAAAAATAGACTAATTCACGGTGCTTGGTCACATAAAAATGTTTATTTGTTCTCGGGTTTTAAAGTATCATTGCCTCACTTTAAAAAAAATGTTTGTTGCTAGTCAAATGACTAGTTTAATTGGTCTCAAGAGAAGAAGAGCTAGTGGACACACAACAATACAAATAGAATGACACCAGTCGTATGTATGTGATTTCAACTTTTATATGTTCAACACAAATTCTAACATGACTTTAATTAAATGTAAATTGATAACTATACTGTTCAGTGTGCTGGGAAAATGGTTTAGCCGGTCTTTTTCATTATGTGCTACGCATTCCTATGTTTGGATGGTCTAATATTGTTCCGAGAAATGGTTGACATCAGTTGCAGTTGATATGAACTTAGCTCTCAGTTTCTGTGAGTGCTTGAGTCTAGTTGTCACTCTGAGGGAGTCTGGTTACTCTCAGGATGATCGGGCGGCATGCGTTGACTCCACAAACCGTCCCAGAGCTGAAATGTAACATCCAGAACTCTGGCTATAATATTCTATTCAGATATATAGATCTGTGGTGCCCTCTGCAAGGAGTCTATAGCATCAGACACCTGCCGAGTTTCCCATAAGCACACTACGATATATGAATCTTATGGCTAAGAGATATCAAGCTTTATGCACAACATGTCAGAAAGAATAATCGGTTTCTGTAAATACATATAACACAAACATACTACATACATGGCAATGAACATAATATATAAACATACAAGTACTAGAAACTACTAGTGTTCACGTACTTATACTCTCTAGGAATCGTGAAACTGTCTCTAGTCTATCACTTTCTTGTTGATGGCTGAGGATTTTTGTTTACTTCAGTTTGCTCCTTGTTGACCCTCGTGGTTCTAAGCTTCGCGTGTGACTACCCGGTTAATGTGCAGAGCAGGAGTCTCTACGTCATCACCGACCAATCATCTCGTTCTCGCGACTACGGGAATCTTTTCTCGGAATTCTCTACTCTCCTGTCCTGCTTCTGGGCCACTATCTGTTACGTCTCAAATTCGTGTCAGAGGAGAATCGCAGGGTAGATTTTAGAGTGATATGATTCGCGTGGCTACTTAGCGGTCAAGTGACCCCGGTCAGATACCCAAGTATGCTAACTTACATTCTTCCTAGCGAGTTCTGCTTGATGGTATGGGGAGTAACTGTCTCAAGGATGTTAATTTAATAATGGTCAACATTCCTCTAGAGAGCTGGTAAATTAACGTCAGGTTTTGTTCACTACCATCTGTTTATTTCTAAGCTGAGTTACCACATCTTTGTCGTCAACATTTCTGATATTACAATGCCAACGAATGGGAATGTTGTCGTTGGTTTTAATTTTCGTAACAATACAGAGCAGGGTTTTTGGTCTTCGATAAATAACCTGATGTTTATCTGGACTTTTTGGATGTTATGCATATTTCTTTCTGTGATGTCGTAACAATATAATCTGCATCAGTTTCTTGTATTTGATGTTTTGAATCAATATGATATTTGTTAATGTAAATTGTGCATGTTTTCCCATCATCTCAATATTTTTCTGTAATCATACTCCCCACCCCACCCCCCCCCCCAAAAAAAAAACAACAACTAAATAAATACATAAAATAAAATATTGTGCTACGTCATACCCTGTAACTATATGTCTTTCCTCACACTTAATTTTCTTAAAAGCGCGTGACACGGATTTACCACAAATGACTTAGTTTCTCTTTTTATGTCTACCCTAGATGATCACCACGTGTTTGCCTTCCGCGGACGAAGATCGGAATAGAAACGAATAATAGAATTCGTCAATAGTAATGAAAGCCCCACACAAACGTAAGTAAATAAAACAAAAACAGTCTGTTTAAAAGAAAATGAAATCAAAAACTGCAAAATAAAACCTTCAAGTCTAAAACTTGACAGAGGAAAACTTGTTTCTGCACTTTCTGAACACCAACTGATTCTTTAGCAGAGCTGCAAGCTCAAAGCTCACCACATCATCAAAAGAAATTGATGCTCTTCCTATTCGGAAACATTCTTTTAGATGATTTGTAAATCCAAGCTTCCTCCATTGACACTTTCACTAACACAAAGCCTGTTTGTTTTTAGCATCGAAACAGGTATTTGACTCCTTTTTCAGAACTCTTGTGGTGATGATCATTTTACGTCCAAGACCGGAAATCACCTCCTCAAGTTTTCCAAGTATAAGCCTATAATCTATTGTCGCACGAAACAAAAATTTAAAAATATATAGTAAAAAAACCAAAATAAAATAACAACATGCTTGATACCGCGGCCCTTTAAAGTTATAATGTTATAATTTAGGTCCGAACTCGTTACCAATGTGCATGCTGCGCAGAGTGCTGAACGTAAATTTCATTCTTCCTCAGCTTCATCAAGTGATCAGGAAGATAGGGATGAAAAATGGATGTGTTTTCTTTACACCAAAGGTCAAGTACTCGCTTATTTCCCTTGCCTTCGCACTTTGGGGATTTAAATTAAGAATTCCGCTGCATAGGAGCTCCGGTCTGCAGTTAATGCGTTTGGCCTGTTTTCTGTTGTTGCTTCGATTATAATTATTACTGTCTTTTCTTCATCTAGTTCTAAGACCCACTTTTATCATGCTCTAATTTGATTATCCACCTTCCAGTTGTCTCATTACTACTCTTCACCTAGCTAATCTCCTCCGCCTTTCCACATCGGTCATGAAGCAACTCTAAACTGCAGGTCCAGCTCAAAATGTATTATTGTACTGGGTTAACATACATGGGACAATACATTATTATAGACAAGGTGTCGACAGATAACATTGGAACAGCTTGTTTTGAGTTTAAACACAGCGCTTTGTTGTTTAACCTGAAACATATTCAGATCCACTTTGCTTGTCATGATTTTAAACTACCACTCCCCCCTACTTGCCCCCATCACGCACACACAAACCAACAATAAAGAAACAAACAAAGGAACAATCAAAACCAACACAACAAATACAACAACAACAAAACATACAATCAACAATCCTAAACAAACTTTCAAACAACAAGAACAAGAACAACAACAACAACAACAACAACAACAACACACAATAAAACCCAAACCAGACAACAATTCGTTTTACAACTGATTTGGCCTCACGAGCAAAAGCAGGTTTTTACACAGAGAATCCGATAGCAAGAACGTTCTGTGATATTATGTTCTAAGGTTATATTAATGAAGCAGAAATCACATGCCAATCAAACCAAATAGTTTTAACAACAACAAAACAAAAATCGAAGTAAACACTTAAATAATCTTACTGATGTGGCATGATAAATAAATGACTACTGACAACAGTTACAATTAATGTTAATGTACATTGACTACTCTCGCACGATTTGATTAATCTATTAAAACTGTTAGAGTAATGTTTAAATTTAAGCTTGACATCTGTCACGATCGGATCAAATCTGTTATACATGATTAACGAATACTCGTGGCAATGATCTTTGGAGATTGGAAAAAAATATCGCGTAATATAGCAATCATGCTTTTCTGCCAGTTCAATTAATATTAATGAAAATCACAGCACTTAAATGAAGTCAGTCTTAAAGCGTTGTGTAATCCCTACCCCTATTATGATTCCGATTTGATTTTAAAAAGAGATATTTACTCATCAGATTAAGCTTGAACTTACGACACTTTAGCAGTAGGCCTAATATCAGTTTTATATCACAAACTGATGTATAACAATAATGTTAAGTATACGTATTATACTGTTTTCAATTACTTTTAAAGTGCTGCAGATTTCATTATAAAATCAATAAATATATTTTATTATACAAAATTAAATGCGTTGAAAACACACACCCACACCCACACACTCATACGCACAAACAATCAAGCAGATTTCTTCATAATGTCACTAAATACATTTTATTATACTGTATAAAAACCATTTGCAAAACAAGATGATTTAATAACAAAAACGTCAGTTTTATTTTATTAAACGGTTTCATCATCGTTTAAGTCTACAGTTTCGTAACAACTAAATTCGTTTTGTGAACACAGCTTATCTTAACAGTTTTCTAAGCGTTACACAGATTTGTATTTGGAAATACAACTCCTTCAGAAACTGTCGAAGCGTGGCTACTGCTTGAGGAGTGGATCTGCCTTTTACCGTCTGTTGACGTTAGCGCTTATAGAGAGACACAGCTGGGAACATTACATTTTACAGTTTGATAATTAATTTATTATTAGTTCCCGAGCTATATGTAATAGTCAAAATGTTAAGAAATAAAATAATATTAGAAGGAGAACGACAATCGGCTTGAGTCGGCCAGCGCCTTGAGTCGCCAAGTACGGCGAAATATGTGCGCTATACAAATCCTTACTACTACTACTACTACTACTACTACTACTACTACTACTACTACTACTACTACTACTACAATACACACAAAAATGTCAGCTTAAAGTAACCCAATTTGAAGAATTTAGCATGACAAAATTTTTTAACATTCACAGTGAGTTGCATGCCCCACTGACACAACACAAAATGTCAACAGTGTAGTTTTTATATAAAGAAATAAAATCCGATTGTTTAGGTGTGTAGTAATAGCTCGCAATATGGGGATAAAAATAGCATAGCCGCGAAGTGTGCGGAGCACATCATGGTGCCGTTTCTATAGATAGTAGCGTTATATTAATCGTTCTCAAAAGACCAACCCATCCTGAAAACGTAGGCCTACTTAAGAGAGAAAAAAATAAAACGTCTCAAACAAACGTTTCCTTAGAATGTAAGCAATAAAACTTCATATAGTCATGCGAGGCAGCCAGGCTTGTAATAATTGCTCGAGCTCGCTGGCTGGCCTGGCCTTGGTATTTTGTAAACAGATATGTATTTACATATCACACTAGAACTAGACAATGCACACCTTTGCAATGGGCTTTGAGCAACGAGAATCTACTTGATAATTTTTAATGTAATAACAATACGAATTTTATAGTAAAATAATTTGGCGAAAGGTAAACAAATCTTTTTGTTGTGTGCCATTTTAATGAAATTAAACTTGAGAAGAAAAAATGATACGTTAACAAAACTTAACAAAGTTAATCAAAACTAAATAACCAGTTTTAAAGAAAACCTTTTGCAGTATCCCTAACAAAATAATATAACTTATTAGTACATAAAAACTAAAGTACAAAAACCAAAATTGAAATAATTAAGAACATAAATAAAAATGGCAATACAGATCATCAAAAGTTAGGAAATGATTTTGTAAAGAAGTACAAAATATTACAAGTAAACAAAATGAAGATAAAAACAAAGTGGCATGTCAGTCAAATGTGTTCCTAGACACCAAAACACATTTACAAATCTTGTTGACTTCTGATCTGCTTTGTCACACACACACACACGCACACACACACAAGCACACAAACACACGCACGCACGCACACACACACCACCTCCACCACCACCACAGCCAAAAGACAACAAACCAAAACAAATTACGCCTGCAAAATAAATAATAATATAACCTTTGAGGGAAAAGTTGTACAAGAGAGGAAGATATGAATTATAACCTTAGAGGAAAAATTGTACAAGGAAATAAGATAGTGGTAAGAGATGATTAAAGATTGCTTAGTCTAGCTTGGATACGATAGTGAGTCAGGTAGAAGTGTTAGTATAACATTGGCACGTGCGATACACATTTGCCTGGTCGGTAATTACTAGCCGGCAAAGTTTATGGTTTGCATGGGCAGACAATGACGCATACACATGTGCAGACATTCTTTGTGTGCGGGACCATGATTAGTTTTGACCACGTGATAGGTACTGGGGCGCGGTCAGTCACGTGGTAATGACGTGGGAATTAAGGCATCTCCTTAAGTAGAGAAATGCTTCCTGGGAAATTTGTACTATATAATCCAGAACAGACAAAGGATTCGCTCTCTTATCTCTGACCTCCTGCTTCGTCCAGATCTCTCTTCTGTATAGAATGCTAGAGCGTAAGGCAGTCAGTATATAATATGTAGTGAATTTAATAATGTAAAGAGACTGCGGGCTCTCTTCTTTTGTGCATAATGGGTTAGGATGTGTGTAGGATATTTACTACAAAGCTTGGTGGCTTGCATTTAGTAGTTGTTTAACTGGTGATTTTGTTATTTAGAGGCAAAAGTGAGATTGAAAGTTAATCAGTAAATGAGCTGATAAATGGGTTAGTGATGGTCGGTTCTAAGGGTGTGAGCATAGCTTAGACTGCTGTTTTAGTCTATTACTATTAGTATAGGGTGAAAGTTCGTGATTTCGATGGAGGAAAGAAGGGCGAAAGAAACTGAAAAGATGCGGTAAGAAACAATGAATTTACTTGACTATTATTTGCATTGTTAGTTAGAACATATGTGCATGCGAGTTTTATGTTTCTTGGTTGACATGTATTAGTTAGATTATTAAAATTGTATAAAAAATGAAGACAAGCTGTAGTTTATTGTGAATTATTTGAGCGCGTGGCAAACCCTTTTTGGAAGGCAGTGAGACTGATTCTATTTTGTATGTCTTGTATATTATAATTTGGTTTGTCATGCCCGTTCCCCGTACAAGTACAGAATTAAGTAGTTTAGATTAACTCTCACAAGATAACGCAAATATAGGGACGCGTTACAATAATACTAAATTTTAGTATTCAACAACACTAAATGTAGCTGAGTGGACGTTCAGTGCTGGTCTTTAGCAACGAATGGAACCCACCTTGACCCTTCAGATAAAGCAACTAAGATAGCGCAGGAAGCTGGGCAATAATCCTGGTAATACTCTTATGAAGTGTGAACAAAATCGGTCCAGTGGTTCTTGATATATGGCATGCAATGGAACGGTCAACCGACCGACTTTTAGTTGGATCTGATTTCCAGCCTCTATATAAAAATAATCCGAGATAAATCTTGAAATATAGGAAAACAATTACGGAAAGTTTTAAATATTGAAAGTAACAGAAATTATTTTGTCCTCTTGTACCCCCGTTCACCTCCCATACCAAAAAACAAAAACTAAAAAATAAACAAAAACAATAAAAACAATAAACATTGTACACACATCTGGGTTAGTAAAACAAAACCCCCAAACAACTTGTAAACTGTGGTTTGATGCTTAGGATGATGTATTTGGAAAAGGGTGGGAACTCGATTGAAATGTAGTGTGTATATATGTTTAGGGCGTAAGAGATGGGAGTCTGTAGAGATGCAAAGATGACGTGAATAGTTATTATGCACGAGGGGGAAAACCCGAAGGAAGAAGACGGCTATGGTGTTTAGCAGCCACATGAAATAACTAATCTCTGACCTTCGCCATCACAGAAGCGACAACCTTTCAGCACAACCTCCACTCCTCTTCAAAATCTGGACGACAGCAGCAATTTCCTAATGCCCAACTTCTAGTTTAAAAAACACCACCTCGCATTCATAATAATATTCCTCACTCAATTTCCCTTCCCTAGTACCATCAACGCACCCCTGCCTAGAATCACCAGCATCCATCATGTATAACGAGGGCGGACGTGCTTCTAAAAGTTCTAAACGGCCAATCGATTTGGCCTCCCGAAAGTTCTTTCTCAAAAATCTCTGCTTCCCCATCATCATCATCGTCTGCCGTTTCCATTTCACAAAAGTCCTCCCTCTGTCTTTCCCTTCGTCTCCTCAGAGCTCCTCCTCCCTCTTTTATTCCCTTCCCCTTGTTCGGACCTTCGCCACAGGAAATGAGCGTGTTTGAAAAAAAGTCTGCGCGGAGGAGAGTATAGAAAAGCACCAATCACCCACAGACAGACAGGCGGCCTGAGAGGTCTTTTCACCCCCAGAATGTATTCCTACGCGATTTGCAAAGCCTATTGAAATGGAAACCTCGGAGAAACGAGAAGAAGAGAAGAAGATGAGGATGAAAAAGAAAAGAAAACAAAAGAAAGAAGAAAAAGAAAAGAAATGAAAGAAGACGGAGAGAGAGAGAGAGAGAGAGAGAGAGAGAGAGAGAGAGAGAGAGAGAGAGAGAGAGGAAAACAAAAACAAAAGAAAAAGGAAAAAAAAGAGAAAGAGAGAAAGAAAAGAAACTATAACAGTTTCAGCAAGCCCGATGTTTTGATGGCTGGGAAGACAACTTTAGACAGTCTGCTGAGGTGAATGCAAACATGGAGTAACTGTATGAAAAGACTATTCAACGGCTGAATCAGACCTCGTCATCGTGTTTGTAGACTTGGAAAAAGCCTTCGATCGCTTCCAATCTGAAATGATACCGACACTCGGGCATGATTGCAACGTTCCTGGAAAGCTACTTGATAACAGTCGCCGACCAGGAGAGCCAATATGGAGAAAATGAATTCTGCCTTTTTCAATGGAAACGAATCTCGGCTAGCTTTGCATTGCGTTGGGATATCTTTGCCAACTTCTCCCTTTCCAAACTCTTCAAAGCATCCCACATTTTTTGGGAGGCACGTGTCATTATGCCCATGGACCTGAGAAAAATTGTTAGCAAACATTTGCAAGTTTGTACGGAGAAATGGAACGAAATCA
This sequence comes from Oncomelania hupensis, assembly GCA_036898135.1. Classification (NCBI taxonomy): domain Eukaryota; kingdom Metazoa; phylum Mollusca; class Gastropoda; order Littorinimorpha; family Pomatiopsidae; genus Oncomelania; species Oncomelania hupensis. Next base: position 90,854,846 of record CM072511.1, on the reverse strand, counting down.
GTCGTGATCAATAAAATATTTCTGCGGAAGAAATTGTAAATCCGATTTTATTCTCCAATAAAACCACGCTTCTCTGTTGCTGGTAAACCAGGAAAGAATGGGCAATTCTTCTTCTTAAACAACAACAACAACAACAACAACAACAACAACAACAACAACAACAACAACAACAACAACAAAAGAAAGGAAAAAATAAATGAAATTGTATGCGTTGTCTCTACAATCCACGTGCCTGTTTTAAAAATAAATCTCTAATCGATTTAAGATTCCATATCAAAACCGATTTTCTCCCCATTGAAAACGGAACAAAAATATTTATACAAAATATGCCACAAAAATAATGAATTGTAACGTCCCATATGTTCATTTTCTATCAGTGAATGCCATTAATTAAACTCACAGAAAAGACTAGGATTAAACAAGATTTCACTTCGATTTGTCGCTTCGGGGAATTTGACTAGAAAATATTTATGAAAATTGATGATCAGTTTTTCATGCAACAGCGGCGGTAATTGGAAAAAAAGCTTTGTGCTCGTAGATTCACCCTCACGAGAATGCTCCTGTTTTCTAAAGCCGGTAAGCTTTCCTTACAAACTCAAAGGCATGTTGTCTTTTTAATGTTAAAACTATTAAAACTACATTAGCCTCGTACTGGGGAAGCATACAAGAAGAAAAAATACAACCCAAAAACCTCGAAGAAAGGAAAATGAATAGCATAAAATCCTATCCAAGCTTTTCGCGGGTTATTGAAGTGGAAGGCAAAGGATCAAGCGTTCTAAACGAATCATCCGCACATTTTCATCATGCCACTGAGCGGAGAAAGCTGCAAATTGTATAGGGTGATTAGGTTTTCTCGGGATTCTCGGGAGCCGTAACGCTAGCATGACACGCTGGGCTGGTGGTAGAAAACCTTAAAAGCAGATTTACACTGAGGCAAGGAGAAGCAAAGCGACGCACGACGCCGAACCTCGTTGGAGCCGAGAAGAAGAAGGCAAAGCACCCTGACGTGGGATTATTGGACGGACTAGCTTTCAAGGGGCTTCTATTTTTTCATGTGCATCAAAATTGTTGATTTAATTCTCAAGAGCTTGGCGAAAATAATGGGTCGGAAATGAATAGAAAGTCTTGGCAAATCATCCGAAGACAGGGAGGAAGACGCCGGGAACATTTCATACTCAACCAAATTTTGATTGTCTTTGACGCTTATATAGGATTATTACCTCTGGAAAGAGTTAAGACAAGATTCAATTCATTGTAGATTTTGTTTCTTTCGGAAGAGAGAGAGAGAGAGAGAGAGAGAGAGAGAGAGAGAGAGAGAGAACTGAACGCAATTATTTATTGAATAAAGACGATACACCCATCTCAATATTGTGCTCATTAGGGGAGAGGATTATATGCAATTTCATCCAGGTAATAGACACACCTTTTCATAAAACGTGAAACAAAAATCATCGAATATCGAAATATCGGTGCTTATTTTTACAGTTTTGGTCATACTGAATAGTCTAGTCGGTCAGTCACCAACATTTTATAAAGAGAAATCGTTTCATCGCGCATCGAAGTCTTTAATATAATCAGTCTGTTTTTCATTGTAATCGTCACATTTCTTCATGCCATGGTCGCCAGCGTCAAATGTCCCAGATGCCCGTCCTTAGTTTGTTGACGGTGTGCCTCAGGTCCAAGCTCTGCAGTGCTCTGCAGCATAATGTAGTGGTCGTCACTGATGGGGTCACCACGGGCCAGCATCGCTATCTTGCTATCCAGACGCCGGTGTGTTCGGCTGCCTTTCTTCAGGAAGAAATTATACTCCGGTAGCAGGCGCTCTCCACTATATATGGTCAATCCCGAAGAGGAAAACCAAATCGTCCGAATCAGAAGTCAGCTGTTCTTTGTTGGCTGAGAAACTCAGCACCACCTTAATGAAATTAGTATTTCTTGATGTGTTATGCAGGGTGGCCACTAAATAGGAGTCTTGTAAGTCCTCTTTCACGAAGCGGATGGCATCTTCACAAAGAAAATGCCCAGTTACTGTCTCAGTTTCGCTGAAGTCTATGTGGTCATCGCAGATGGGTGTATCACTTGTGTGCAGTAAGTGACACAATCTTAATGGTCGCTATCGTACGGTTTTGTTGCTGCAGTTGTGTTGACACATTGTCATTCAGATGAGAAAAACATACGCCAAAGTCGTCAGCTGCACGTGCTAATTGAGTGATGTGCTTACTTTTGTTGGCAATTATAGCTGCATCGTAGTCTTCCTCATGCACAAACTCACGTGCTTCACGTGCAGTTGATTGAAATGATGGGTCGTGGTTATCACTTTGAAAAAAAACGACGATGTATGAAATTCTCTAGTAGACCTATTTTTACCTTGCTTTCTATCATAGTCGTTGTTGTCGTTGAAACTTTGTATCATTCATTGAGGAAATTTCATTTATCGCTTGATTGTATTGCTGTCTGTGTCTTCTTTCCGCCGCTCTTCTTTTATCTCGTCTAATATGGCTGTTGTTTTTTTCCATTTTGCGTTGTACATATAGGCCTCTTCTATCTGTGTACAATTGTTGTTGTTGCCAAATCTCAGAATAATGGCTGTGCTGTTCAAAGTACAAACTAGTTTCTAAGAAGTCAATTATTTTTCTTTTGACAACAGGGGCGTCGCACGGTCCGAAATATTGGGGGGGCAACCCTGTCGACGGGGAGGTGGGTGGGGGGAGGGGGACGCACCCTGTAATATATCCTCGTACCTTCCAACTGAAAGACTGAGAGTAATAACATTTATTTATGTTCTTCTTTACTGAAAATACAAGATTCATTTCCAGAAACTACAAATACATGATTAGCGATATGTGATAATGATTAAAACCAGGAAACACGAACATTAATTACCTGCCGCAAGATCATCTAGGTTGAAATTGTGTCTTCTCTATAAATCACAACTCGTTTTGCATATTGCATACATATAATGACCAAACACTTCCACTACCAGTTTCAGAAAATCAGTCAATTGATCAATTTGTTTTATTAGGGCGTTTATTATTCGCAGTTTCTCTAAAGCAAAATACTGTCTGTCTGATTGCCTTTTGTCTTGGTGATCACACCCAGCTTGCAGTTGTCCAAGACGCTGAAAGTTCCAAACACTTCTCTGCGGTGCTGCTTCTTCTTCTTCTTCTTCTTCTTCTTCTTCTTCTTTTCTTCTTTCTCTCTCTCTTTCTTTTTTTTTTTTTTTTTTTTTGCCAAATTATTGGGGGGGGGGGGGCAGGTGCCCCCCCTGCCCCCCCGTGTGCGACGCCCCTGGACAATGCTGCCAAAACCATTTCCACATCTGCTGGTATACCAGTAATAGGCGTAGTGTTGGATGTCTGGTCTTGGTGCACGGGAGCTGTTGAAAAACCCGTCTGTGCTGGACGAAAGTTATGAACCGAATGAGAAAGAGAAAAAAGAGAGCGTCGTAATTACCATCAAATACTATCGATTAGATTACCATTTGTAATAGAGTGATTATGAGTTAAGTCTACGTTACTACAGATAAGTGTTGCGGTGCAACTGAAATCTAGCAGCAATGAAAGGACATTGCCGAGACAGATGAACAGGTAAATATGAGGTGGGGAGGGGAGGCAGGTAAATGAAAGGGTGGAGGAATAAGAGAGAGAGAGAGGATATGTGTGGGATAGGGTGGAGTAGGGTGGGAGGTGGGGATATCCACCTATGGCGCTCCTTCAGTTTGCCTTTTGATAAGTCAACACATCACGGCATCCAAGATCGCTCGATCTCCCGTAAAAGGCTTTGTCAGCTAGAGAAGAAATGTCAAATATCCCTCAGCCGTTCAGTGCAACAATAAAAACCTTTTACAGCAAATTACAGAGGAAAGACAAACAGAAGAGAGAAAGTAGCAATAACCCCTCTTGCTTCCTTTCAAAACAGTCAATAACACCCAAAACACTCTTTCAAATCACACAATGGACACGTTCCGCTGAAAATGGCAGATAGAGAGGGACGACAAAGAGAAATATGGAAAGTGAAATTGTCCTTTCAGAACACTTTTATAACTAATCGCCTGCTCTATCTCGATCCGGTTGCTAAGGGTTTTTAATCGATAGGCAACAATAGAATTATTATTTAAGGCGATTAACCCTCCAGCGTCCGATTCAATCAAGGTGAAGAGTGTTTTAACAAATCTTGACAAAATCTTACAAAAATTCGTCACGTCAGTCTAGTTTTATTTCATCGCAATTGTGGCGTCACCTAGATAGATATGCATCGAGAACCTCCATTTTGTAACGGTTGGATTTTGTAAACTTCGGGGCTGAAGTTAGAAATGTTTTGTTCTTACGCGTCTTTACTAAAGATAGAGCTACAGCCTATTTAAAAGACAGGCATCTCTATATGCATCTGTGTCCGGGGACGTTAAGCACTATAAAAAAAAGCATTTTGTATACTTTGAAATAGTCGGGGGAGGGGGGGGGGAATGAGAACGTGCTAAATGTCGGTTTGTCTGTCGGTCGGCTGGAAGCCATAGCTCAAAAACTACTGAACGGTTTTTGGCCAAACTTCATAGTTAATAGCTTGCATCCGTGTCATCATTATGTAATCTAACACAAAGGTCAAGGTTACTGGGGTATATTTGTTGCTAAACACGTTTTGTGCAATATCTCAAAAACGGCACAAGCGATTTGGTTGAGTTTTGTTATAGATTCAAGATTCAAGATTTAATCCCAGTACTCGCCCCTTTTGGGGTGTGAGGATACAAAAACATAAGCATAACAATCATAAAGCGGTTGTAAAAAAAATAACGGCAACCTTACTAACATTCCAACTTTAACATTCACAACAATAATATTTTGCTAATATTGTTAATATTATTAGTATATGCCCTTTCCTAATTTTATAAATTTACTCAATTTTAGTAACACATGTTTTCTTTCCCCAAACAAATGACACAAGTTGACTTGACTTGCACGATAAATATTTACTACAAATAAACATTTGTCGCAGATGCTTGTGTTTTGGACACTCAAAAATAAAGTGAAATTCATCCCCATTGAACCCATATTGCAGTCCCTACAAAATCTTTCTTTCCTTATTACACCTTCCCGCCTTCCTAATTCTATTTGTAGCTTATGACCTGAACAACGAAATTTTATCAAAGTATGAATATAAATATCAGGTAATTGAGATACATACATTTCACGCCCAAACTCTAGTTTAACACTTTTGTAGAAGAAACATTTGCTGCTTTCGTCAAGAGACTGTTTCCATTTCAATATAAAGTTATTCTTTAAGGAGATACATATACTTTAAATCATAGGCCATCGTTTAGTAGCAGTCCGGTTGTCTGTCAGTCTGTCACTTCGAATGTTTACGTTTTTGTTCAAAACACACGTTTTACCTTATCTCAGGAATAACTGAACCGAAATAATTTTATCATTTTTCTTTGTGGATACTTTACCTGTAGCTAAGCATGTTAAATCATTCGTAATTAGTACTTTTTAAAAGGTCAAGATCAATATGATTCATAAATCTTTTATCCTACCTCACTTTGATTACGCTGATGTTGTATGGGACAACTGTACCGAACTACTTTCATATTCTCTTGAAAAAAATTCATCTAGAGGCTGTCAGAACCATTATAGGAGCAGTAAAGGGTACTAGTCATGAACTGCTTTACCAGGAATCTGGTTTTTGTAGTCTTAAAGAACGCAGAAAGAGACACAAACTGATACTTTACCATAAAATGATAAATGATAATTGCCCAGAACACCTATGTGCCCTGCTACCTCCGCTTGTAAGAAGTACTAATCCATATCACCGCAGAAGACCGTTTGAAAGAAAAATTCCCACTCATAAAACCGAAATGTACAAGAAATCATTTATACCTTCTGCAACTATCTTATTCAACGAATTGCCTGAAAATCTCCAATCGAGTCAATCAACTAGTAGTTTGAAAAGATTTTTGTCAAGAGATGATCCTGTAGTCCCACTTCATTATTATTATGGTCAACGCGACCAACAGGCTCTGCACTGTAGAATGAGGCTCGGTATGAGCGACCTTAATTATGACTTGTTCCGCCGCCATTTATTGGACGATCCAACTTGTAAATGTAATTATCCAGCCGAGACATCAGAACACTTTCTTCTCTCCTGTCCACTATTTATTAATGCAAGAACACAGACAATACATACTCTGAATCTTGAATCTCAAGATGTTATAATATTACTTCATGGCAACGAATGTTTGTCCGTGCAGGAGAATAGTATTATAGTGGCGGTTGTTCACGAATTTTTGCGACTGTCAGGCCGTTTTCACTAATAGTAACTAGTTAGCTTGCATTTTTGTCTGGTATATTAAAGATAGTTGTTGTTGGTTTTTTTTTGTTTCTTCCGTGGTACCTACCTACCTTCAGCAAACTCCTTGCTGCAACTGTTTCCTAGTGAATCTCTCGCTATTATTTTGTTATTATTTCATTATCTTTTTCTAATTGTTTTGTTTTTATTTGTTATTACATTTGTGTATATTTTTTAAAATTCATTCGTATGTTGCTTACGATTATGTTTTCCTTATCATTGTTATTGTTCTTGTGTTGATGGCAATGTATTTTGTATCTCAATGATGTATTTATTCCTCCTAAACTGACACAGATTAATGTAACTCATCCAGGTATGCACTCACTTAAGCTTTGCCTTTTGTGTATTCCTGTTACTGCATTTATGTATTTGTCAGTTCAGAAATTTAACTGAATAAACCATTGTTTAAACCAATATGATTCATTGTCTTAACTCGTTTTGCGCTGTATCTAACAATAGCCTTGGCCGATTTGGCCTTGGCCGATTTGAATGAGTTTTTAATTGCTGATAGTTAGATCGTGGCCTGTCATTTCCTGTTTCCTGTTTGCTTCGTTAACATAAAGCAGAGTCACAACACCGTCAAGACAATGAGCACTTTTCAAAAGGCATATTTGTGTGTGAGTGTCTGACGTCATCTTGTTTGGTTTATTTTTGTGCATCAATAAACTTACCTGGGAATGTGGATTGTTGTCACTTTAATTTGAAAAAGATTATATAATGGGCACGGGTTGCACGAACCAACCGCTAAAATTTGAATTTTGGGCTTCTGTTAAATGGTATGTAAGCAAACGAAATGTGCTAGTGCCGCACTAGACACTTTCGCTGTGTTTATATTTTTAGGACTAATCTTCTTGATGGTGACCAACTTCAATGAACTGAAGTAAATGTTCACACTCAAGTGTTTTGTCACTTTTGTCTTGTTGCTATGGATAGCCAAAACAATAAACAAACAAAAAATGTTGATTCATATAAATACCGTACTTTAAAAGTTTTTTTTAATCCTAGTGGGGCAACGCTGACTGTGAATTTGAAAGCTTGAATGTTAGTTCCTTAAAAAGACATACTGACAATATTACAAGATCATAGTGTTGAGGAATATATAAAATGCAAATGGATAGTACAACAGGTAAGCATTGTGTACATTACACATACATATACGAGCGAAGCAGGCTATAATACAGAAACCCAGAGGGAAGGTGGATCCGTCACAGGCATAGGCACTCGCGTGTCCAGTTACAAAGGATGTGGCGCGAAGGTGTCATGATCAGGTATTTGTTCTTGTCGCCTAATTATCGGTATAACAATACCCGTCTCCTTAGACCTTAATTGCTAAAAGTTTGTAATAATATTATAATTTCTAATTATAAATACAAAACGGTAATGAGATTAGGTAAAATTGAAGGGCCATTCAACGTCGGCTGTAAAACCAGATGCGAGACAATGAAGCAACCTAGCCCTGTATCCTTCTGCAACACTTCATGGGACTATTGTCATGTTAACTGTCTTGTACCGAGTGACAGAGAAATCGTTACCAAGTTCAATGCTAATTATTTCTTTGATGTTATAACCCAGGGCGCCATGAAAACGGAAATCGAACCCAACTTTCTGCTGAAAAGAAGTGCAAATGCATAGCTATAGCTGCTTGTGCACTGTGATTAAATTTAAGAGTTGTAATCGGGAAGAAGTTTGGACAAATCTCTGTTTGTCTGCGCATCTGTTTCTCTCTGCATCTCGCCGCCGTCAACACTCACCTTCCCTCTTCCCTTTTGCAAAGGCTAATACAATTCTCTCTCTCTCTCTCTCTCTCTCTCTCTCTCTCTCTCTCTCTCTCTCTCTCTCTCTCTCTCTCTCTCTCTCTCTCTCTCTCTCTCTCTCTCTCTCTCTCTCTCTCTCTCTCTCTCTCTCTCTCTCTCTAGCGTTGCTTGTGCGTGAAGATTAGTCAGAGACACTCACCTTAGGCAAATTAACAACAATAACAACAAATATTCCCCAAACTCGGCATTCAGTGTTTGCCAAATTCTGGCATCACCCAGACAAGTCTATACAAAATCAGAATCATTTGAATGAATGAAAACAGTTATTAAGTTTTAACCACCACCACCACTCCCTCCTCCCTACTAATTAACAAAAAACGCAAATGCATTTTTAGGCTGTAATTTCTTCATTTGTATTTACACCACCCTCTCCTAACTCCCTTTCGCCGTGCATTAGACGCACCCCAGACTCGCAATCTCAATCCCCACTCCTCTTGTTCTCCCTTCTACTCCCCTCCCCCTCCCCCCTTCCCTCCCAGAGCATCAGCAGCAGCCCCCACAGTCGAGTCCTACAGTCCTCGTTGTGCAGGTTCTTCAAGCACAACAATAAGGACACTCTCTCGCCTTCATTTGCACGGATAAATTACCTTGGGCTGAGCGGGAGGGTCTGGGCATTGTCCGACGTAGTCAGAGTGTCTGTCAAGTTGCGACCAAAATCTCTGAACTGTAGAAAAAAAACCTGTAAAAGGGCTACTCTACAAAGTCTCTGATTATCAGCGCGCCAAGTGTGGCAATCAGAATCCACAAGGACTTGAGTGCTAAATGGAAGAAAACAAGATGGCAAACATTCATCAGTGTTCCAGGAGTCATAGAAAATGTATACCAAAATGTTATTACTCATGGAAAGATAACTAACGATAGAATATACGGTAACATGTGCAACATTTTAAGTATATACGAAAGTATTTAAAATTACGTGCATAAATTCTTCAACCTTCTTTTGCCTTGCCCTACTTAGCCCCAAACTGTATTTATTTGCTATATTTAAAATCCACGGGGCATTTGTTATTTACTTCAGTTATCTCCTTTTCTCCTTCGGGTTGAATGGCTGCTGTCTTGAAAATGGCTCAAATATATTATATAATAATTATGTTTTTGAGTTACTTCGCTTTCATTTGTTACAGACCAATGGATCAACCAACCAACCACGCACCAACGGCAATTTTGTCCCTTTCTGTCACTACTCTAAAGTTATTCCAATCTTTGGACAGGAGCAAAAAAATCGGCATTTAGGGTAATTGAGAGGAATTCTCTCACTCCTCCCTTTATTAACACAAAGGGCTACAGGGATTCAATGCCCATGCGACCGCCTGACACGAGGAGGGTGAATAAAAAGGACGAGGTTGATAAAGAGAAGAATCATGAAGAGGGTGAAATTGATAAAGAGAAGAATTATGAAGAGGATAAGGTTGACAAAGAGGAAGATTATGATGAGGATGATGTTCATAAGGAGGAGGATTATGAAGAAAATTATGATTAAGTCAGCGACGATCCAAAAGGTTCGAGTATGAATGAGTATGAATGATTAAATTTAGATCGATAATGATCAGGGCCAAAACAGATATCTGCGATATTTGACACAGACAGTGATGATCAAAAGGAAAAGAAACAAGGCATTATTGACGAAAAATGTAAATCCATTTTCGTAAAAGTCAGACACTCTTCAAGGTCGGTTCATTATACTAAATATTAGACTCAAGAAAAATGGTCTATATATTTTAATATTGACGATCGTATAATGTTAATTTTCAGATCGCTAGAATTTGAAACAGTCATGTTCGTGCATGAAAATCTGACAAACAGCCAACACTGCATTATGACTGATCATGATTTACTGGCATCACATCTCCATTCAAGATTCCTTCTGACTGGATTCGACGTCAATACCAGCAAGAATATTGAGTTACATTTGAGTAATGGTCAGTATCTGAAAGCAGCATTAGACATATACACTTACACTTTTCTTCTTCCTCTATCGCTCTTTGACCAAAGAGTGTTGCAGTTAGGTTTCTTTGCTTTGACGGAGAATGAATGATCTGCTATTCCGAGCCTGATGCAGGACAGGCAACGTGCGTTCCCTGGATGCGGATGAATTGCAAGTGGTTGTCTACGTTCGCGGCAAATACTGGCCCTCCCGGTCCTGTCTCGACATGACAAACACATTTCACAGCCCGCCTGGACCAATGGCGTGACAGGCAGCGCATTGTTCTCTTGTATAGCGCAGTTCACGCAGGCGGCTGCAGAACCAGATCAGCGCCCACAATTTGTTGTCGTATGAGAGGTATCCAGTCTTAGTATCGGCGACCGCTGAAGTGTACCGGTTCTGTTTGACAGGCAATTGCCCCGGCAGTCTCCAAGGCTCGCTGCGATTCCAGGCATCATGCTTGGATGGGTTTCTGTGATATTGTGTGTCTTGTTGATGTCTTTTGGTGTGTGTGTGTGTGTGTGTGTGTAGGTGTGTGTGTGTGTGTGTATGGTTGGGTTGGTATCAGCGCATAGACAAGCATTAATCCATTAATCCAAGCATACATGTTAGTTCTTCCACAACACCCTCCAATCCAAACCTCCAACCTTATATTAGTATCGCAACCATAATCAACAACAGATCGAAAGATTCAACCATTGCATGAGGATCATCATCATCGACGTCATCGTCATCATCATCATCATCATCATCATCATCATTGCATTGTTATCATCATCATCATCATCATCATCATCATCATCATCATCATCATCATCATCATCATCATCATCATTATCATCATCGTCATCATCATCATCATCGTCGTCATCATCATCATCATCATCATCATCATCATCATCATCATCATCATCATCATCATCATCATCATCATCATCATCGTGGTCATAATAATAATAAATGTAAGGAAAATGATTATAATTGTAATTGTCGATGTCATGTTAGCATAACAGATTTATGTATTACATCACCAGCTAAAGGCTTGTAGCTCATTTACTTCATTGCGTTTTCAGATAACAAAGTTAAGTTTTTGAAAATAATTGCAATACATGAGACGTCGCAGGAAAAGGGGCGCAATACGAAGTTGTTTCTTACAACATTAAATCACTGCAAAACTGCTCACAAAACAATCCTGCAGAACTATGGTCCCATTCTTACCTCTGATCGTTTCCAATCTGTCTGCATCGACAACTACCTTTTTGAACCGTCCAGGCTTGTCTTCAGTGTTCCTTAGGAGTCAGTTCTAGGCCCTGTTCTATTTCACCCTTTACACATCTCCTCTGTCACAGATCATCCCAAACCATGATACTCTCCACCATTTCTACGCATACGATACGCAGCTCAGAAACAGTGACATTCCTCAAAATCTTCCATATATTCTGACCAAGACTTTGCTTATGAAATTGTTCTAACTGGATGACTGCCAACAAGCTCCAGCTCAATGCTGACAAAACTGAAGTTATGCTCACAACCTGTCTTCTTCCCCTGTAGACAGTGTCACTCTTTGCCAAACCATTATTCCTATATCATATTCTGTTAAAAACCGGGCGTCATCCTTGACAACATTCTCTCCATGTCAGAAGTCATCCGCAAAACCTGTCAAACATGCAACTTTCAGCTACGTAGAATAGGCCTTGTCCGCAAGCATCTGACCACTGACGCTAAAGCCAAACTCATTTTTTCTCTTGTCGTATCACACTTTGACTACTGCAAATCTCTTCTGGCTGGATTCCCTTCATCTTCTGTTCATCTGCTCTAACGTATTCAGAACTCAGCTGCTTGTCTGGTTCTCAAAATGAAAAAGTCTGATCATATCACATTTCTCCTACATTCTCTCCACTGGCTTCCTCTACTTCAGTGGATTACCTGCAAAATCTGTACATTCTGTTACAAGTGCATCCATGGATTAGCCCCTTCCTACCTCACCCAGAACATTCACTTACACTATCCATCTAGAAATCTTCGTTTTTCCTCTGACACCCTCATGCTACAAATACGCGCAACAAACTCTCATCTGCAGGCTGTCGATCCTTCTCTCATTCAACTTGGAACTCTTTTCCTCTCTCTCTTCGCAGCTCTCCGAACATAGCTACTTTCAAGTCCAACTTGAAAACTCATCTCTTCCTTAAAAATGTCTGATCTCGCCTCCCATCATCATCATCATTTCTTCTTTTCTGATTCAGACCACCACCGTCACACCCCCAGCTCCTTAGCTACTCTCCTCCTTTTCCTCCCGCCCTCCGTCGTCTTTTACAGTGTACTTGCAAATATTCTTTTTCATGTTTGTATTATGGCATTGCATAATTTATTTGTGTCTCGTGGTTATTTCAATTCTTTTCGTATGTGTTTCGATTTTGACTTTAAGTATAAATGCGTGAGAACTGCGCTTTGAACTGCTGTCATTAGGAAAAAGCGCTATATTAATACCTCTTTATTATTATTATTATTATTATTATTATTATTATTATTATTATTATTATTATTATTATTATTATTATTATTATTATTATTATTATTATTATTATTATTATAACTAAAGGGCATTCAGTTTCTCGGTCCGCTGTATCATAGCGCCGAAGTGTTCACTTGCGGTAGGCCTCAAAAACCTGTCAGTGCCAGCGACTTCCGGCGCCAGAAACTTGGCCAGAAACTCGTTTTTCTAGAACCCGTTTGTCCCATTTGGCGGAAGTGGCCTGTCTCCTGTTCTGGTCGTTAGTATGGCACCTGACCTGACAGCTTATTTGCAAACACCCACACTCGGCTCCAGGCAAAATGACTTCCTCCCCCAAACCATTTTCTAGATTGAAAGAAAAGAAGCAATCTTGCACAATTCTCCTACCATTCATTCGTCCCCATTCGCCTCTTTTTTTGTGTGTATTCTCCTCATATATCTCTTTCTGGCTTTCTCCAAATGACTTTTCGTAAAGAGCTCAAAACTCAGATCGGACTGATATATTTCACACACTCATTCTCTCTCTCTTTCTCTGTCTGTCTCTGTCTCTGTCTCTGTCTCTCTGTCTCTGACTCTCTCTCTCTCTCTCTCTCTCTCTCTCTCTCTCTCTCTCTCTCTCTCTCTCTCTCTCTCTCTCTCTCTCTCTCTCTTGCCCTCTCTCTTCTTCTGATCTCCGTATTTGTCCAGAAATAAATGTCTGGCATTGAAAATGCATTTCACATGCACCAGTATCATCCTCACTTCCTCTTCCTCCCTCCCCCAACCCCCCATTTTTTTCTGATGTCCACACTGGTCCCAAAATTAATGTCTGGCATAGAAATCAGCATGATCGTGACAGTTTATTTGCAAACAGTCTTCCCCATTTCTATTGTCTTGCTTGACGTGTCTGGCACCGGTTTTCGTGACAGTCTATTTGCAAACAGCCATTTCGCTGATCACTCGGCGATTTCGCCATTTGCAGGAGGAAGACAGCAACTTGCAGCGTGACAAGTGGAATAAAACAAATTCTGGCAGGTACTTCTCGCTCTGCTAGCTGTCATGTAATCCATTCACGGCCCCAAAGACAGTACCGTTTCTTCCATTTGACGTTCCACCAAAAAATTGAAATTCCATTTGAAATTACGAAAACGACGCAGGGGTTCTTCTATATTTAAGAAAATCTAAGCAAAAACATCCAATCTTTTTGTGCCATTGTTGCCCAAAGCGATACTCAAAGCCTGATGACAAAATTGCAGTAATATTGTCGTCTTGTTGTTGTGGTCGATCGTGTTGATCATGGTAATTACAGTAATTAAATTGCAGTAACGATTTTGTTTTCTACAGACTTGTGCTTTAATAGTAAAGATAACGTTGGCTGATAGGGGTTGTGTCAACTGTGATAATTGACCCTGAAAAAAATGTTTTGCAGCTATTTTGCAAGTCGTTAGTTTTTGAGAGAAGGTGGTAATGACTCATTTTTAGGCCTTTATCTGGGGTTTTGAAAACAAGGTTGGTTGTTTTGTAGTGCCGGAGGGCATTGTACCTGCAGTGAAAGGGAACGGTACTGAAAAGTCTATTGATCCGTCTTGTTTTGTGGTGAAAAAAAAAAACAACTGACATGCAAACTTGCAGATAAAGCTGCATGCAAACTTTCCCTTGTCCTAACAGAACATGTTTTTGTTGGGGATAAAAATTGCCTTGCACACTTGATGTTGAATTGAACTGCGTGCAAAGTTTCCTTTTCTGAAAAGTTACATTCTTAGGGAGAAAGCAGGCAAACGTTACAGAAAATACGTTGCATGTCAACCTTTTCTTATTCTGACCGTGGAGAATATTTTGTTATTTGTGACACCGTATATAGCAGGAGTTCCCAACATTCGTTATGCCATGTGTATGTGATGCAAGCGCAATAACTGCAAGCGTATCCGAAGCACGAAACAATTGTTTATAGTATAAGTTTAGATAACAATGTAACTGATTTTTTTTACTGTTATGAAGTAGGAGTAGGATTCACGAAATTCCGGGATTTGATTTCCTCACGCAAGTGGCAGAGGATTGCTTTTGTCACACAGGAATAGAATTTCCATAATGCCTCTTCAGACTCTGCACTTGAGCGGCTAAAGTAATACTTTTAATCCGAAGTTTTGAACTGCTCGTTGAATTGTAAAGTGCATGATAAATTATAAGAACATTTGTTTTTTTTTCTTTTATTAATATTGATGTTAGAATGCAAACGATTGCGGAGGAGGATACGACAGTACATTTTGATTCTTCGGTGGTTTATTTTCGTTTGTTTGTGGCAGCATGCATGCATGCTAATGATATTTCGATAATTTTGAAACATACTGAGGAAGAGTATGTCGATGAAAAAAGGTGGTGAAGAGTGAGGGAGTGAAGGGAAGTGACGTGAAGAGAGAGAAAGAGAGAGAGAGAGAGAGAGAGAGAGAGAGAGAGAGAGAGAGAGAGAGAAAGGGAGGGAGAAGGGGAAGGGGGTACGGGGAAGAGTCTAATCTGTACGGTCGGACAATCTTTTACGAAGCAGCATAAGCAGCAGCAGCAGCAGCCAGCAGCGGAATCATCATCATTGAGATCAATTCCAACCGTGCGGTTGAAGAGCTTGCAGAGAAGGGCTGGCAGGAGTTGTAGAGTCAGAAAACACCCAATGAAACGACACGGAGAAATGGCCCCAGCGGCTCTGAGGGATTCACCCAACCCTCCCCAACACAGCCAATGGTGATTTTCTATTGCCATCAGCAAACAATTTCAGCCCCTTTCTCCCGAGAGTCTGCTCAAATATGTTTGTATTGGACCGCTTCGGCAAAGGGTTGAAAAGCGCGGAGAATTGCTGGGGACTATTTTGTGAGGCGCATCTTGAGGTGGACAAGGCCTGTGTAAGGAAAAAAAAGAAGTAAAAAAAGAAAGAAGAAGCTGATATTGCATTGGCTTCCATAATGGGTTGTCCGGCTGCTGTCCCGTGTGTGTTCAACCCACCCAGCAAAGACAGGCAGACTGATAGCCCACAACGGCTGGAACACAGTAAAAAGATAAAAAGAAGCAGCAGAAACTAGAAGAAAAAAAAGAAGAAGAGGAGAGGAAAAAGGGAGATAATAGAACTCTTCAGCGAGAGAGTCTTAACTTTACATCCGCTGGCGATGTTTATCCGTCTTCTCGTTCTCGACGAGATCAACCCTGGAGACGATGATCCAGTCTCGAAACCCTGCTTGACGAAGCGAACATTTAGGCGATAGCGCGCTGTTAGAATTTTGATTTTCGACATAAAACGTAGAAGAAATGGTAATACATTGATTTTGATTTCTGTTTTATGTTTGACCCTTTTTATCTGGAAATTTGTTTGTTTTCAGTCTTTTATCTCTTTCTTAATCTGCCTTAAGATTAGACATAATCGTCAAACTGTTGTAGTAGCCTACTGTATCTTAATTTGAAAAGTATTTAACTTTCCCTCCAGGTCAAAGAAGAAGAACGGAGAGGGGAGTAATAAAGTTATATGAACAATTTTATATTCAAAGCAAAATCAATTTTCCTTTTCAGTTTTTACTTCAGGTGAGACTTTAAATAGATGTCTAGTTTGTGCACACACACATACAATCCATCTCACGAACTTTAAAGATTCCGACGCTCATGTCCTGGACGGGTAAGAGTTCGTTACATAAAAACACCCCGCAAGCACTAGGTCGCTTTCCGAGCACTCGCAGGACTGCTCAGTTGTTTGTGGCATTAGTCGATGCGCATAAAGCAGCAGGTTCGCGCTTTGGGCGGCTTGAGTTAGATCCTGGTTTGTATTGAGCTTCCCGTGAACTGGTACAATGCTACATAAGTACAATAATAATAATAATAATAATAATAATAATAATAATAATAATAATAATAATGATGATGATGATGGTGATGATGATGATAATAATAATAATAATAATAATAATAATAATAATAATAATAATAATAATAATAATAATAAAAATAATAATAATAATAATAATAATAATAATAATAATAATAATAATAATAATAATAATAATAATAATAATAATAATAATAATAATAGGAAAATGTAATAGTGTTGATGGATAGCCTTTCAGGATTATTTCCAAGTGCGAAGAGATGCAAAAAAAAGTGTTTAAACCAACTGACTGAGCCGATAGTCCAAACTACCTAACTCCAGGTTATTTTTGCCCCCTCCCCCCCTCCTCCTACTTCTCCCCCAAATAGCGGAATATGTTTCAATACGTTTGGCAAAAACCGCCCAATGCTACTAGACCAGACTGTATTTGACTGCAAGAGGGGCGGTGCTCTTTTAAAACGGTTCCTTGCGGAGGCTGATGATGACGATTTACCAACTGTGTACCCACCAGATAGCGTCTGCTCACCCTGTTTGTGTTTTAAACTGATGTCTGTAGAAGCCCACCTTGTTTGTTCTCCTTGCGACATCCAGACTATTGTGGAAGGATAGGGTCTCCGTAATCTTTTGCGTGTACTGTACAGCCTCGATTTTGTCTTTAGTGATTGCTCTAGATCTACTAAGCAGACGAGCTAAGAAGACAGTGAAATGGCCATCTGTATCTACAGTATGGCACAATTTTTCAAACTTTAACCACTGTCAGTAGAAAAGGGCAGATAGATTTTTGTCCCTATCGTTCCCTAACTCCCCAGAGGATAGAATCTACTAAGGATTATGTCCAACGTGTTATTATTAACTCCAGTTCTATCTCTTTAGGATGGACAATTCACTTGCTGTGTCGTACTGCACACACAGTGCACACTTTATTAGTCAAAAACTCACCGTCTACGGGTCTTCAAAGTAAAGTCTGAAATGTATCTGACCATACTTTAAATTTAAAAAAAACCACAACAACACCAATGAATATGGAGATCGTAGTCAGAAGGTGCCAAGGTTAGTTTTGAATGGGGCGCTGATTACTAAGCCTTTTAAATAGAGAGAAATAAAAAGTTGTGTAAAACGCAGGAAATAAGTAGATAGTGCTCGAGCAGCATCACAATCTCTGTCTCAGGCGCAGGCCTAAATAGAAGGACTCTAAACTTCAGTCTGGTTCTTCCTTAGCCCAGGGGAGTGCTGTCGAGCTATCTGGATGTTCTGCAGCGCGAGGACGGGAGGAGCGCTTGGACGCAGTTCCGGGGCCAGAAGAAAATGACCGAGTAGCGGAGTCAAGAAAATTGCGTGCCCGCTTCAGGCGGGTCCAGGGAGAAAAAAAGAAAAGAAAATAAGAACGGAAATGGAACCGAGGGTAAAGAAGGGCGGCAGAAGACACTGAAACGTTATTGTCTCGCTGGCAAGCAATATCAAGATGCCTGCTGTTGTGTAGCCCCCCAAAATCTTCTGCCGCAATGTTTTCTTTGCTTTTCTCAATCAGCGTGCTTCCATGGCCTAGCCTACTAGCTCCGTTCCACTCTCTTCTCTCTCAACCCTTCTATGAACCGCCATCTCCTCATAGCATCTCTGCTATGTTATTTTTGGCTTGAAGTACGGGACTGGGAAGCAATACGAAGGTTATATTCTATCCCTCCCTTACCCCCCTCCCCCCACCACCCTTTTTTCCCTTCAATTTAATTGTATCCACCTCTTTCCTCTTCCTCCCCAATTATTCTTCTGCATTCTCTTCTTTCATCTTCTATCTTCTTTGGTAAAGTCAATATAACTGGTGCTTTATTTATTAAAGGGACTAAATTTCACACCTATCGTGGTCATAAAGAGTGTTGCCCCACTAGAAAAAAAAGTAAGATTTATATGCCAAGAGCACAATTGTTAGTTTATTTTCCCATGCAAGAAGAGGCGCCTAAAATTAAAAGTTTAGCGGCCGGTTTGTAAAACAACGGGTGCCCACAATATCATCTTTTAATGTGACAACTATGCGAATTCCCAGTAATCTCATGGTGAGGAAAAAGAAAATCCTTCAGACCCAGGCCCTTAAAAGAATGCGAATACACTACCCCCCAAAAAATTAGCTGAACATAACATGTTCGGAGGTTTTGTCTTTTCTTCTACTGATTTTTGTTTTCTTCTCCAAAATAATACCATTGTTCCCAGGCATCGTCATCGCCGTTGTCATCATCTTCCGTCTTTAAATGAATCGCACACTGGTTTGTTGTTGCTGTGTCTTGTCACCCATCTTCCTCCCAAGAATGTTACGAGTTTTCTAGCCCACATCTACAGTGTTCAATTTGATTTAGGTTGAGGATGCGACGTGAGAGTCATCATCGCAATGGGGATTCTTACTCCGATTGCGTTCCCACAAAGTCCCTTGGTCCCTATCAGTATCATGCTTTGGCCCCTCATCTCACCCCCACCCCTTTTTTTCTGTTTGCCCTTATGCGTTTCTACCCCTTACTCCATCATCAGTTCCGCATCTCTCATAACACCCCACCCCACAATCACCCCACACCCATTTTCTCCAACCTCTTCCCGTGTATAACGGAATTCAGAAATTGTATTTTCTACCCGTTTTGAAATTTACTTGTATGCTCCCCTCCCTAGCCATCGTTATCCCACCTTCAAGCTGCCCCCATTAAAGGTCCTCTATCCTTCCAGCAGCCTTACTCGTACTAAACTACATTTTTCTACACACACTTTCCCCACACGCTGTTTACTTCAGTACTCATCTCCCTCCGCTTCCCCCCCCCCCTCACATAGACTCTCTCTGCCCTTCTTCAGAAAAATGTGGTTCTTTGCTTCATACCCCCCACCCCTCATCCCCTACATCATCAGGATCGGAATCACGGTTAATTTCCGGTATCACATCTTTGTGTGATGGCGTGGGTGGTGCGTTTCTTCTTCTTCTTCTTCTTCTTCTTCTTCTTCTTCTTCTTCTTCTTCTTCTTCTTCTTCTTCTTCTTCTTCTTCTTCTTCTTCTTCTTCTTCTTCTTCTTCTTCCTCCTCCTCCTCCTCCTCCTCCTCCTCTTTCTTCTTCCAGTAAATTACAGACTTTGTTTGGCCGCCTTCTCATTTCCAGGCAGAAACTGTATTTTGTATGTTTCTAGACAGCGTTGAGAAGGTTTCTTTTCTTTCTAGTGGAACTTTGGAAACTGTACAGGTTTGTAATTGAACTTTCGTACACAACAACATATATTATAACGTCGTCTTCGGCCGGGGTTTGTTTTCTTCTGGTACAGCTATAGGTTTCTTTTGATTTGGCGTAGATATTTTTAGAATTTCCTCTTTCCCCTTTTTTACTCTCTTTGCTCTTTTTCCTCTCCCATTCTCCGATTTTGTTCTCCCTCTCTTTTACAAGGAAACGCCTCATCTCCGTTTGGCAGTTTTTCTTTCAATTCTTGTTTAAGGGTTGGTTGCGTGCTCTTGCGCATTTATTTATTGTTTTTATTTATTTATTTATTTATTTATTTATTTATTTTAAATCTTAGGATTATTTTATTGATTCCTTTTTTGTTCGTTTTTTTTAATCGTTTTTTTTTTTTTTTGGTTAAACGTAACAATCTGTTATATATTTTGTTCGTCGAATTTTTAAGTCCGCTGTGTATGGGTTGGGTCTGAACTTGATATTAAACCACTCCCAAATTATAAATACATGTAATGTCTGTTAACGGATTTTGCTGGTTTGCTTTTGTGTACACGTAAGTCTGTAATTTCGTTCCTTTGGCGAGCTTTTAATTTTTCGGCACTATGATTATTTAGATGTTTTTTCCCGTTTCTTCCCGTCGTGTTGATATATAAGCCGCACTCAAATTTCCTTGTATTTTTATAGGGACATTAAAGATTCCGATAAAACATACATCAGAATCGGAATCTTTATTGTACCTACAAAAACACAAGTTTATTGATTTTTGGTGTTGGAATGGGAGAGGGGGCGGGGGAAGGGGAGAGGGTGCAGTTCGTTTTAGTTTTTCTGTTCCTAATCGAAATAAGAAGATATTATTTGTTCAAGTTTAAAATCTTCAAAACTGGAAAAATATTTCTTTTTTTATTGTCCCAAGTTTTAATTTGTATTCAATTAAAAAAAGTGTGTATATGTTTTTATTTTTCAGATATAATTTCCACGTGTATTATTTTCAAAAAGGTGTGAGTGTTTGTATGTATATGTGTATGTATGTATGTATGTATGTGTCTCTCTGTCTCTCTCTCTCTCTCTCTCTCTCTCTCTCTCTCTCTCTCTCTCTCTCTCTCTCTATTATATATATATATACATATTTCCCCAGTCATTTGTAATTAATTTAAGTTCTACCTTGTTATTCTGCTTATTCCGTGTAATAATTTACCAAACCTTATTTTTTAAAAATTAATTATTATATTACTTTTTTATTTATTTATTTATTTTAATTGTTGTATTCTTCTTTATTTATATGCAACTATCAGTTGCCTGTCACTCAATTATTATGTAGAAATTTGTTATAAGGGTGGGCTTATATAAGCAAGCTTGTTGTCTATCCTGTAAATCATTGTTTGTAATGATGTGTTTTTCCTTAAATAAAACAGTTGTTTAAACCAAAAAGGAGACTCAAATGTATTACTATCATATTCTATCCTATCCCGTAACTCAAATGACCGTTTAACCAGCGCACTCCATCATGCTCTGTTCTCAACAACCCTCATGGCTTCGTTCAGTGTCAAACCAGCCCATTCTCGAATATTGTCATCCCACCTCTTTTCTGTCTCCCTCTTCTTCTGGCTCCTTGCACCGTGTCTCGCAGGATGGTTTGGGCAAGGCCCGATGCTCTGGTGACGTGGCCATACCATCCAGTGTAGTACATTGCAATAAATTAGTTCTTGTATGAGTGCGTAATATTTGGTCGGACTTGAATATACATTTGTCTTTAAAATATAGATTCAAGATCACTTGAAGTTAAATTCATAGTGGGATTTGTGTTATATATATCCATCTATTTCTATAACTATGCCTATCTATCTATCTATCTATCTATCTATCTATCTATCTATCTATCTATCTATCTATCTATCTATCTATCTATCTATCTATCTATCTATCTATCTATCTATCTATCTATCTATCTATCTATCTATCTATCTATCTATCTATCTATCTATCTATCTATCTATCTATCTATCTATCTATCTATCTATCTATCTATCTATCTATCTATCTATCTATCTATCTATCTATCTATCTATCTATCTATCTATCTATCTATCTATCTATCTATCTATCTATCTATCTATCTATCTATCTATCTATCTATCTATCTATCTATCTATCTATCTATCTATCTATCTATCTATCTATCTATCTATCTATCTATCTATCTATCTATCTATCTATCTATCTATCTATCTATCTATCTATCTATCTATCTATCTATCTATCTATCTATCTATCTATCTATCTATCTATCTATCTATCTATCTATCTATCTATCTATCTATCTATCTATCTATCTATCTATCTATCTATCTATCTATCTATCTATCTATCTATCTATCTATCTATCTATCTATCTATCTATCTATCTATCTATCTATCTATCTATCTATCTATCTATCTATCTATCTATCTATCTATCTATCTATCTATCTATCTATCTATCTATATGTATAGTTTCGGATGCTCTCTAACATACGGCAATCTGTAAGACTCTCTCTCTCTCTCTCTCTCTCTCTCTCTCTCTCTCTCTCTCTCTCTCTCTCTCTCTCTCTCTCTCTCTGCTTTACTTAATAGAGTTTGTGATGTAATGTGATGTTTGTGTATGTATGTGGTTTGTGTGTATGTGTGTGCTTATGTGTGTTAATGTGTGGTTTGTGTATGTGCGTTTGTGTTTGTGTTTTGTGTGTGTGTGAAAGAAAGAGAGAGAGAGAAAGAGAGAGAGAGAGAGAGAGAGAGAGAGAGAGGGAGAGAGAGGGAGAGAGAGAGGGAGAGAGATATGAAAAGTGGATGGATATAGTAAATGCTGCTTGGGAAACGTTGGAGGGAATGGAAGCCTACTCCTTCGCATGAGAGTATAAACCGAGGTCTAGTCTGAGTGTCCCATACATTCCATCATAACGGACTTTTAAAGATCCTGACGCTCATGTCCTACATGGGTGAGTGCCGGCTACAAGAACACACCCAGCATGCACTTGGTCCTTCTCCCCCATCCCTGGCTGGCCAGGATAGTGCTCAGTTGTCCGGGCGTCAGACCATGCGCCCAAAGGCTGCGGGTGGGCGTCTCGGGCGGGTGGGCGTCTCAGGCGGTTCGAGCTAGAGCCTGTATCGGCCAGCGCTTAGAGTCTGGTCAAGCACGGCGAGCAAAGTGCGCTATATAAATGTTCAATAATAATAAAAAGCCGAGATAGGGGTTCAGGAGGAGGGGTACGCGCCACTTCAGGCACAGCGGGAGTCCATTTATGTTCGTGTGGCCTTGGAAACAGTGTTAGCTAGAAGTGACAGATGATCATATTTTCTTTTGTATTCTATTCCGTTGAATGTGACAGGGGTTGTGGTCATTCAGAATATATACCACAACATCGTTTGTACCTTAAAATATCAAACTCCTCTCTCTCTCTCTCTCTCTCTCTCTCTCTCTCTCTCTCTCTCTCTCTCTCTCTCTTTCTCTCTCTCTCTCTAAATAAGAAAACGTTCAGAAATACACTCTATTTCCGTGTAACTTTCTGCAACCAACGAATATATAAGCTTGCATGTAAGTTACACACAAGTTTGACATATCGGCCAATACGTAGTATCAATGGTAAATAGGATATTGATTTGTTTTGTATTATTCTTTTTGCAGGAAAAGCTGGAAACGTTCTTAATAGACTTATGTTTGCAGCAGTTCATAAATAATATGCTTGACGACTTCATATGAAGATGACCGTTTCATAATCAGTGTCATTTACGCATAGATGATTTTTTTTAACGGGAGAAAGTGGAATAAATGGTAATATTCAAAGAGTGTTAATAAATTAAATACGAAGAGTTCTGAATACTCGGTGTTGTTGGTTGTTCATTCATTGAAACAGGAGTGACAGACAAGTGGGTCATTTGGTGACGGGCAAGTAGCTCATTGGTGGTCCTTGACGCTAAAGGTGCCGCTGTGTCCATCTGGCGGCGCCGGACATTCGATGGACTTTGTTGGTCCTGACAGCACCAGCTGCCCCTACATGCTGACCCGCTGAGCGCAAAAGGAAAATGGGAGGAAAAGGAATCCTAGGATGAGGAGGAGAAGGAGGAGTACTAGGAGAAAACTGAGGGAAAGGAGGAACAGGAAAAATAGGAGGAGAAGAAAGAAGCAGAAGCTGAATCAGTAGCAGGCTAATAGTAGCTGCGACAGTTGCCTATGGGAATCCTAGCAGCAGCAGAAGCAGCAGCAGCAGTTGTAGTAGGAGATGAAGTAGCAAAGTAATACAAAACTCAATGTAATTTTATGATAGTAGAAGAGATTTAAACAAAAAAATTCAAATCTTCTAAATGTTCACACTTTTGAATAGATGTCCAAAGCATAAACTTTTAAGAAAAAAACTTTTGTGTGCGTTTTGTTTGTATGCCATTTTATTGTAATGCTGTGTTGGCACCACGATGTAATTTCTCAGTGAGATAATAAAGTTATAAAATAAAGTGTGAAGCTGAAAGGAGATAGGCCTAATAAAATAATTATATTCGTATTCGTATTTTAAAAACAACAACACAAACATTCTAATTCTCAGAGCATTTATGCAAAGTTTTACACTCAAACTGTAATCTGAACTAGACAGTGATGTCACTATCTGTTGTCTACACAAAACGAATGTTTTGAACCGTCAAGTCTACCTTCAGTAGTGTTTCACAGCCAATGGACTTGGACATCCGACGGTTGTCCATTGGAATGTTTTATTTTTTTAACCATTATTTCCATGCGTTTGTTCGTATGGGTGTTAGTTTGGTAGTTCTCTTATTGTACCCCCTTAGTGGGGACCCTCCCCTATTTCTACTGTAATAATTTTAAACACTTTTTTTCCCTCCCATCCCCTGATGATTCCCCATTTGTTCGCCCGTCGTCATTGTATTGGATTCGAACTGGCGTAGGTGTGTGGCTCTACGATGTTCTTATCATTCTTAATCATTATATTTACGGGACCCGCAGTGGGATGGTGATGTATGTCCCCTCTCCTCCCCCCCCCCCCATCCCCTTGCATTGTGTTCCTTGCTCATCGTTGGTTTTAGCTTTACCTGATTTTAGCCATGGTTTTTAATCTTACTGTTTTTATTTTACTTGCGGTCTTAATCAGAGGGATGACTGCCGATTGTTATATTTATCTACCTTTTACATTGACCCTGAATTTTACCCTGTGATTATAGTTAGGTCCCATATATGCGCATGTGTCCGGGGACTATAATCTAACAAACGAACGAACGCGTACGCGCCATGACGTCATTGCTGTAGTCGTCTCCGGTGGTACCATGCCTGCAAACGTTCTCACGAAGCCTGTCCCTGCATTGTAGGCTGACACAGCACCTGGAAACCACATCGCATATATTTTTGTAATAGCGCTGAAATATAATATAGTTTGAATTAAGTCTAATATTAATTAACGACCGTACAAAAGCTGAAGCAGGTCTAAGGGTCTTTGGTTTCGTTTGATGAAGAGTAACAAGCTGTGAGGAGGTATTTATTTATTTATTTATTTTATTTTATTTAACATGTATTCACATCGGTGGTGTTAAACAACTTAGTAATGTTTCTTCGAAATTAATTTTCTTTGGGGTGGCATAGTGGCGCATAGTCGCTGGTTTCCTATACCAAAGGTCGCGGGTTTGATTCCCGCATGGGACGAAATATTGTGACTTAGATATGAGACTTTTTGGGTTGCCAAGGGTTTTCTCCGGGTACTCCGGTTTCCCCTCTCCCTTCATTTATGCAGTCTCTCTAAATAAAATTCGATTTCATTTCCGTTTTCTAATAACAAGTTGCCTTTACACCTCATGTTTGAGTGATGAATGTGTATTTCTTGTGTATGTAAGAGTGTCTTTAATATGTAAGCTTGTATAATGGTTACAGATCGCCGCGCTTTGAGTCTAGTTTAGGAATAAGACGCATACAGCCCTTATTATTATTATTATTATTATTATTATTATTATTATTATTATTATTATTGGTATTATTATTATTATTATTATTATTATTATTATTATTATTATTATTATTATTATTATTGGTATTATTATTATTATTATTATTATTATTATTATTATTATTATTATTATTATTATTATTATTATTATTATTATTATTATTAAGACGACAGCAACTATGACCCGTCTGTGGTGATCTTTTTTTTTTTTAATACAGCTAGTGAGTGAGCTCGCATATGACTTACATTGCAGGATGTGGTAACCACATTGGTAAAGAATGTAAACAAAACTTGGCTTGTTTTAAGAGAAAACTCCTTCGATGAGGCAAGAAGTTGAAGGGTTGCCGCAAGCAAGTGGTTTTGTTTGTTCCGACTGGAATAAATTAAAACTTCCTCGATTTCAAACTTATTGGCTGTTCTGACTGAATTTGCCTTAAAAAAAGTTTAAAAAGGACTAAATGAATGTATTATGACAATGTGACAGGGTGGCATGGTAGCTTAGTTGATATAGTGAACTGGTTTCCTATACCGAAGGTCGGGGATTCGAACCCCCTGATGTGACGAACTTAAGTGACATTAACGAGATTTTTCAGGACTCCGAGGATTTTCTTCGGTTACTTAATTCCTTCAATAATGATATTGGAT
>CM072511.1:90701109-90826109 GCA_036898135.1 Oncomelania hupensis | reverse complement strand
TTAAAAAAAAAAAAGAAGCTAAATTGAGAGAAGGCCAAAAGTGTGTTTTGAACAAATCAAAAACCAAGTAAAATCTGGAGCTACTTCAATTCAATTCAATTCAATTCAAATTCAATTCAAACAACTTTATTTATCCAGATTTGGCAATTACAATGAGGGTATGAATGCTCTCTAATTAAAAAAAAAAAAAATTACAACAATATTTGATATACATGAGGATGTCTACAAACAATAACAACTTGCACAAAACACAGCGGCAGCCCCCCGACACCATCCGCACATACACACTGCCCATGCACACACATACATCCAGTTCATAGACATTTACCCCACACAGGCATACATCACCAGCTGCACTCACCACAGACACAGGCATAAAAATAACAAGGTAGAAGATTCATTAAAGGAAAAAGCAGCTAAGATTAGTTATTATTATGCTAATTGTTTAACTTTTAGTTTTTATGCATTAATTGTTCTTACTCTTATTCATCAACTGTATTGCATGAGGCACGAATGATTTTAAATACCGATTGGTCTTGCACTGTGGCATCTTAAACCTCCTCCCAGATTGCATCAAAACAAATTCCTCAGCTAGCGCATGATGTGGCATAGAAATAATCGAAACAGCCCTCCTAAGTGTTTGTTGATCACAAAAAGTACTCAGGTCTCTTTGCCTGTCACCAATTATTTTTGAACATATATTTACTATTGAGTGCAGACTGATCTTATCATGTACAGAAAGGCTGTTAAACCAGCAGACAAATGAAAAACACAACAAGCTTTCTATGAAAGACTGATAAAAACGGCTAAGAATAATAGAGCTAACAGAGAAACTTTTAAGTTTACGAAGAAGATACATTCTTTGTTGGCCTTTTTTTATGATGTTCGCAGTGTTGGCGTCCCATTTTAATTGACTATCAAAAACAGTTCCTAAATATTTAAATTCATCCACTTTGGCTTGCCATGAATCGTACTACACACATCCTCATCTTTCTTCCTTCTAAAATCAATATACATTTCTTTTGTTTTTAATACATTTAACTCTAAAAAATTGTCATCACACCAATTAACAAATTCTGCCAAGCTCTCTGTATGACTGCTTTCTTTACCTATAAGGAGAGACAACAAGGCTGCATCATCAGAAAATTTAACAAGATAGGTTCCATCCCTTGAGCTTCTACAACTGTCAGTATACAAAATGTATAACAAAGGTGACAGACAACATCCCTGAGGTGATCCAGTGTTTGTTATAACAGTATCCGAAAAAAGACCATTAACATAAACACGTTGCTGTCTACAAGTCAAAAAATCTAAAATCCAAGAGACAAGCTGATGTTGAATGTGAAAATCTGAGATAAGTCTTTGTATTAAAATATGTGGTTGAACAGTATTAAAAGCAGAGCTAAAATCTGCAAAAAGAATTCTGGCATGTGCATTTGGTTTCTCTAGATGTTTATACAGAATGTTAAGGATGAACAGCTTGGCATCATCAACCCCTCTCCTAGCTCTATATGCAAACTGTAATGGATCTAAGAGTGATTCTGTTGCAGATAAAAGTAGGTCTTTAACAATTTTTTCCAGTGTTTTCATAACTAAGCTTGTTAATGCTACTGGGCGAAAGTCGTTAAGATTTTGAGGATTGGCAATCTTAGGCAAGGGCACGATATTGGAGAATTTCCAGAGAGCAGGGATAGAGCCAAAGTCGAGAGAGAGCTGGAAGATGCGAGAAAACACACCGCCAAGCTGTTCTGCACAACAACGCAAGACACGCCCACCTATCCCATCGGGACCTTGGGCTTTATTTACATTTATTTTCTTAAACAAATTTGTTACTTGCTCTTGTGAAATAACAATATCATTTTGGGGATGCAAAGATTCTTTAAGAGCTTTAATATTATTAGAAAAATCATGTTTCTCAAAACGGTTATAGTGAATATTCAAAGCGTTAGGAAGGTCACTATCATGATCTAAAAGGATTGTGCTACTGACCGGAGTGCTGCTAAAAGGACGGGATATAAATTTTCTATTTTACTTAAAAAAAATAAATATTGAGCAAAACATGTTTAGCAACAAAATTACTCCAGTGACCCCTTCCTTTGCTTGTTTAAAAAAAAAAAAATTTTTGGCACTTTATTGTCCCTTATGCGGTATAACAAATATGATTGCACATGATTGAAGGACACCAACCTAGGTAATGATCCTATGAAGTTTAGTCAAAATCCGTTCATGGTTCTTGACATACTCCTTTAGCACCTGTGTTCTACACGAACTTTTTGTATCTCTTGAGATATAGCTTCCAACGGCCCGAGCGGCCGACTGACCGAGTGATCCGCAATGGTCTCGTTGTGATCCATTCCCTCCCCCTCACCTCCTCCTCCCCCTCCTTCCTCCGACTATTTCAAAGTACTTGAGGAAATACAAGAAGTCAGAACGAAATCGGTCTATGAACAGTGGAACAAGGGAAAGAACCTCCGTTCAAGACAGTCATTATATTCTGTCTGGTTATTTCCCTTATGCTTCGGACTTTCACGATTTTATAATTATGTTGGAAGACAATCAGTAATGAAACAGTAGAGTAAGGGAAAGAACCTGTTTGTACTCTAGAGAGCCTTTATTGCACTAACCCAAGCCCTGGTTATTTCCCTTGCATTTCGTTCTAAGTTTAGAAACGCATGTTCGGTTTATGAAAACCCAAGACACAAAATACCAAGGCTTAACTGCAGAATGCCGTATAGATGATGGGGTCTCCCCAACCACCAGATTTTGCTACGGCTGCTCCTCCACGTGTCTCGCGGCTAGGAATTCCAGCAATGATAGCTGGGTGAATCTAGACAGAAAATTGTCGATGTTTTATTCTTTCTAGCTTGGCACAATGCTAACTTGTATATATAATAAAAGAAAAAAAAACTGTCAATGACGATGACGAAAAACGAAACTGCTCCTACTGATGATTAGCTCATGATGATGTTGTTGTTGAAGACGACGTCGACGATGAGATCAACCATAATAATGATGACATGAACTCAGAATCAGCGATAAAATTAAAATGCGAATATGACTTAATACTAATTATAATTTACAGTGAAACAATCCAGAGAAAAAGATACCTAATATTAAACCCCAGCATCTAGGTGCGTGTGAGTTTTGTACATAGCAATAAACCAATCACTGATATTCTTTCTGAAGAGAAAAGTTGCCTCACTCTCAGTGTGGGCAGGGATGCAACAGCGTCTAGCGGCCGTACCAGAGCACAATCCAGCGACCCAGAGCAGGCTAGAGCTTGTTCCTGACAGTGACCAGCCTGGTTTGTGCAGGCATTGTCACCTGTAGGAAAATAACAGACGAGATGAGATGGTAGAATATTAGCCTACATCGTATTTGGAAATGAAGCATTTGTCCGCAGTATGCCATGTTCTTCCAGATGGGAGTGGGGCAAATATCTGTGATGATGTCCACACTTGACAGAAAACTAGCTTAACAGAAATAGCCGCATGGAAGAAAATAAAATGAAGATGTGAGCATGCCAATCAACAGAAGGGTTTGCAAACATTCTTGTCATTAAAAAGTAGATTTCACTGAGACTGTAATACTTTTTAAAGCTAACCAATTTAGCACAGTCGACTCCTGTCACAGGCTAAAATTATAATAAATCATGAATTTGTAGACTTTCCCGAACCTTTGTAGGCACACCCATAATATTATTATTCATTTAAAAAAAGGAGCTGAGGACAACAGACAATTTTGACCTACGGAGGCTACTCTTTGCACCCCCCTCCCTCCGCACACTTCTCCCCACTCCCTTCCATACTGGCTCACCAAACAGACAATTCAAAAACTACAGTATGTATGTGTGACTATAATTTTTTTTTATTTCTTAAAAACAAATTAAATATAGGAAGCAAGATGAACTATTTTATTCAAAGAGTCTCATGTCTGAAAAGGTAGAGCATCATTCTTTCTGTGTCAGCAAATCAGAAAATCAACTTATTTAAAATAAATAAATAAATAAATAAATAAATAAATAAATAAATAAATAAATAAATAAATAAATAAATAAATAAACAAAAGAACTAAATAACTAGTCATTCAGTCAAGCAACATGTATATA
Organism: Oncomelania hupensis; assembly: GCA_036898135.1. Classification (NCBI taxonomy): domain Eukaryota; kingdom Metazoa; phylum Mollusca; class Gastropoda; order Littorinimorpha; family Pomatiopsidae; genus Oncomelania; species Oncomelania hupensis. The sequence goes on along the minus strand of CM072511.1, from coordinate 90,822,001 downwards.
CCAAACAGTTATGGAAGGGACCAGTGGAGATAAGCCATATACACAACCACCTGTTAACGTCTTGTTGTTGTTGTTGTTGTTATTATTATATTATTATTATTATTATTGTTGTTGTTATTGTTATTGTTGTTGTTGTTGTTGTTGTTGTTGTTGTTGTTGTTCTTCTTCTTCTTCTTCTTCTTCTTCTTCTTCTTCTTCTTCTTCTTCTTCTTCTTCTTCTTCTTCTTTTTTATTATTATTATTATTATACCACCAGGCGCTTTTTCTTCAAACGAACTCAAAGGGCGGAGATCTGAAGCAATGACTATTACAGAAGCCTGAAGAGAAATCAATTTGTACTTTGAAATTTAGATTAACTGCTTCTGATACCATTATTGAAGGGAACAATAGGATATTTCCATTACCATAATCACCACCTCCATCACAACCACCACCATTATACACCACCATGATCATGATCAAAATCAGGATCATGACCATGATCATGATCATCATCATCATTTTCATCATCACCATCATGATCTTGTTCTTGTTCTTATTTATTTATTTATTTCTGTATTAATTTATTTCTTTATAAAACAGTCGACTAATAATAATAATAATAATAATAATAATAATAATAATAATAATAATAATAATAATAATAATAATAATAATAATAATAATAATAATAATAATAATAATAATAATAATAATAATAATAATAATAATAATAATAATAAAAAGTGGTGAAAAATAAGTACTCGGTAAATTTAAACTGCTATTACAAGTAAGAAAAAAAACCAACACATTTTATAACAGAAATAAGAGACCAAAATAATAAAATAAAATAAAATAATTAAAACGTGCTTCTGGGAAGTGGAGGTAACCTATTCTAGACATACGATAGCCGCATTGTACTGAATTACCTCCCTTTAGTCGTGAGCACTCGACGTCATTCCCAATCATGATAGGGTATGCGTAGTAAATTGTTAAAGCAGCTCGTTACCATCACCATGTTCCCAAACAACCACAACCTCACAATTTCAACAACGATCACAAATCGATATTAACAAATAATTCAATCCTGTATTTGTCCTTGTTAATGGGAACGTCAGGTGATAACATTTCAGCAGGCATTGGTTTAAACCCCATTAACAACATGGAGTTAAATCAATAAATAAATAAATAAAATGAAATAAAACAATGGGAAACTGCGCTCCTACTCCTTCGGATGAGAGTGTAAACTGAGATCTAGTCGGTCCACGCACGCTTTCCATCGCATGGATTTTAAAGATCCCGACGCTCATGTCCTAGAGAGGTGAGTGCCGGCTACACAAATACACTCAGCACGCACTAGGTCCCTTTCCCCTCTCCCCGGTCGCTCAGGATTGTGCAAAGGTGTCTGGGCGTCAGGCTATGCGCCCAAAGGCGGCTTGAGGTAAATCCTGTATTGGGCAACTCCTTGAGCGGCTCTTGAGCTGAAAAAGCGCTATATAAATTAGATTAAATAAATAAATAAATACATACATACATAAATAAATAAATAAATAAATAAATAAATAAATAAATAAATAAATGAAGTGCGTTTAAATGTCACCAAAGACACAATAGGAGGCTATATGTTACGATTGAGACGCACGCGATAGACCATATCATTTTGTTTTGCAAAGCATGCAATGATAGCGTGTATTTACCTTTGATTTGATTTTGAGCTGTTGCTAGCAGAAGCTTTGTATAATGTTTATAAAATTCATCGGTCGATATTGTTGAGAATTTTCTGGAATTACTTGTTTATTATCGACCGAAGCTTCCCGGTGGGTCTCGTAATAGCTAAGCGATTCTTCTAACCTAAAGAAGATTCAATGGCTTAAGTCAATGCATAGTTCTAGGTGACGAGTTTTATTTTGATTGGGTTTTATTGCTTCATGCTGGAATGTTCGAATTTTGTTCTTGATTGCAGAGAGGATATATAAGTAATGCACTGTCTGCTTGTAGGGGTGGTCTTTGTAGTAATTCTCGGAAAGCGATCTTGTATGCAGTTGTTGATGTTTGCTTAATAAAGTTGGGAAACTTTATAAGACGACTCCTGCCTTGTTGTTGAGTAAAAAGGCTGCGTGGATAAACGAATTCGAGTTACATATATCAAGATTCAAGAATCAGGGCTGTATCAACTATTGATAAATACCGTGCAACAATATATAGCCAAAAAAGGTCTTTTAGGTAGAAATACCCCTTGGGGTAATGAGCAATCTTGCCACTGTAGACTGTTCTAACCTATAAAGGGAAAAGTGAAAGCCCCAGTTGAAAACCTGTCTTGACTTTGTAGGCATGACCGATTCACTGCGGCAACAGTACCCCCGTTGGGGTGCCGGGGGTTTCAATATAAATAGTATCCCCACTTTCTGGAAATTTAGTGCTTTAAATTCCCACTGTCGCTGTCTTTCTCATTTGCTCTTTCTCATTCCTGCTCTGTTCTATCAATCTGCTATACTATCGTCTTCTTCGCTATACCAGTCATCTACCTTTTTTCTTGAAAACTCTTCCGGGACAAGACTCCTTGTTCGTGTATGAGGTCTGTTGGATCAGCTTGGGAATGTTGGACGCTTTCTGCCAGGTGGTCACTAGGGCTTCCTATGATGTTATTATTTAGCAATGTAGGCATTTTATATGTATGTTTTGTTGATAATTTATAATGATGTTTGTATTCCATTTTGTTTTTGTAAACGGGGGTTCGATTAGTTGGGGTAAAGCCTCAGCCGTCCCCTGCGTGGGATGTCTTTATTGTAAAGTGACTGGCTGGTGGAGGGCATTCAGTTTTCCCACTAGGGTTGTTTCAGCAGATCTTTTATGCGGATTGGAGGTTGTCCGGTCCTGATTTGGCTCGGAAGAGTCCGCTGGACCTACACCAACAATTATGTAATGTAAAGTAGGCAGAAATAAATGAATCAGATTCCGTTTTTGTATTAATATATACATAATCTCAATTTATTCCTCAAATTGACCGCATGCCAGTAAATAATATAAGAAAAAGTCCTAGATGAAGTGAATCATAGATCTCTTGTTGTCACAGTCGCTGACAAAAATTTCTTTGTTTCTTTAGCTACAAGATAGCAAGCCATTCAAATTCATTTCCACACGCTCACGCATATAGCATATAGTATTTTTAAAAGTGCTAATCTTCATGGGCCTGTTCTGTCATTCACAATCGGTTAAACCAATTTTGCGGTACAGCGCAAAACGTGTTAAAAACTGATCGACCTCAGCGACCTTGATCTTCAAGAAAGGGCAAATATGAACAACAAAAGGGCTGAGCAGAGTTCTAAATTGGTCAAATTATTTCGATTTAATGGCAAATGGCAAATCACCCTCTTAAAAAAAAATTATTTAAAAAAGAAAACGCTTTTGAACAAAAGAGGTGAAATTAGGACCGACGTTTCGATCGACCGACCGATTGACCGAAACAGATTGCCACTTAACGATTGTCCTTGAGTTGAAGTACATGTATAACAAAAAATCATCCAAATCAGTTAGAGCAAAGCGTGTTTAGCAAAAGCTTTACCCCAGCAACCTTGACCTTTGAAAAAGAGAAAATGCGATGACGCGGGAAGCTGGCCACTACACCCAGGTATTGTTCTTAAGAGGTTTGGTCAATATCTGGTAAGTGGTTTTTGAGATATGGCGTGCAACGGAACGACCGAACGACATCTAGACCGACATTTGGCTCGTTCTGATTCCCCCGACTATTTCAAAGTATTTCCAGATAAGTCTTGGAAGAAAATAACTATAGGTTATAATAACAACTCCACGATCCTATCTGGAAACACCAATGTAATAACATAATTCATACATAATTGATTCGTTACGTATATAAAGTAAGTATTATAGGTTAGGCGTTTTTTCAGATATCTGGAACTGTGCAAAAGTGATTCCTTTACCAAAAAGGAAGAGATCTATCTGACATCAACAACTTCCGCCCAGCTTCCATGTTGTCTGTATTGTCTAAACCTCTTGAAAAACATATTCATATTAATGTCATGCAGTTTGTTGAAAAATATGAACGGGTGTAAACTTTTCAGTCTGGATTTCGTAAATTTCACTCGTGCCACTTATCCTTATCCTTATCTATTCCTATTCCGTAACTCAAAGGTCGTTGGGGCACCGCAGAAGATCGCTTAACCAGCGTACTCCATCTTTCTCTGTACTCAGCAACCCACTCGTGTTACGCTGCTCTCAAGTCTATGTGTAATTCATGGCTATCGTCTATTATTCAATCCCAAAACGTTGGTGCTGTTTTTCCTGATCTCATAAAGACATTTGACCATGTAAATCATTGAATTCTTGTAGATAAACTTCTATTGTACACCAAAAATTATCGTACAGTCAACCTTCTTAAGCCGTTTCTGACTGATAGGAAGCAACAAGTATTCTTGAATGGGACTTACTCTTGCTTAGGTAATGTCATTACTGGTGTACCCCAAGGATCTGTCCTAAGTCCTTTACTATTTTGCCTGTTTATAAATGACACGCCCCTTCCTTCACATATCTGCAAGTTCTGTATCCTGTGATCTCTTTGTTGACGACAGCTATATCTACACTTCTTCTCAGGATCTAAACACAATTTTTGTAGTCTCTCTGCTGCAAGATGCACGTTTAAAATGAGTTAATGATCGAGGGAAATCTCCGTAAGGAAAGTATTGACAAGACTATGAAAACCCTTGTGAAGTTTGCTAAATATTTCTACGGGCCTAGCCTGTCTACGCTGTTCAACCCAGATTGTTTTACGCGGGCACCCATTTATTTAGAACCCATACCGAGATAACTTTGGAGTTGAGTATCGTAGTGGTCAACATTGCGTAACAAAGCACGCACCAGACCAAACCTTACGTCTCATATTGATATAACAAATGGAGTTTAGTAGTGTAGTGGTCAACCTTTGCCTAACAAAGCACGCGCCAGACGCCAGACCACAGACAGTTATAAGTATTAATAATAATATAATAATAATGGACATTTATATAGCGCTATTACTTGTCTTTTTTTTATAGACAAGCGCATAGTGCTTTACATGAAAAGAAAGAAACAAGCATGAAACAACTTACAATATTGCATTAGAAATTATACAATGAGAAAATAAAAATAAAACCCCACACACAAAATAAAAAAAAATACATAAAGTTAACTTTCTGCAAACAAGTCATCACAATCACAGCAAATCCACAAACATAGCCAAAAGCAGAACAAATATGAGCTGCGGCTAGGGTCTATAGAATGAAGGATTTAGTCAGGATAGTAGAGTTTGAAGAGGTGAGATTTTAGAGCTTGCTTGAATGAGGGTGTGGTCTGCTTGTGTAAGATGTTGGCTGGAAGAGTGTTCCATTGTCTGGGTGCACAATAGGTGAATGCCCGTTCTCCGTACATTTTGGTGTTGTTTTTTTTGAATGCAGAGTGTGCGAGAGTCAGAAGAAGAACGAAGAGTGCGAGAAGGGACATAGACAGACAGCAGATTTGACAGGTATGAAGGGCAGGTTCCAGAGAAGAAATTGTGGCACAGTATGGACAGTTTGTATTTAATGCGGGCCTCTATGGGTAGCCAATAAGGCTTACGGAGTAGTGGAGTGATGTGATCGCGCTTTTTGCCCTGATCTGACGCAGGGCAGCATATGCTGATTTACAAACTTGTGCAATATGGAAATCAAGCGTCATGTCACTCGACATAAAAAGCCAAGCTTTCTAGCCGACTATGAGAAAGAGATTTCATGCTCTCCTACACTTACAGTGCAGGCCTGAAAATGGCGACTAATTTAGTCGCCATGGCTAGTGAAAAAAAAAATTGGCGACTGAAAAAAAAACTTTAGTCGCCAAATGCGAGTGCGCTAAAATGAACTTTTTTTTATAGTTTGGCTAGTAAAGTTTTTAGTTTGGCTAGTAAAATTTTTGAGTTACTAGCCAAAGGCTAGTGGGACCTTTTTTTCATTTTCAGGGCTGCAGTGGTAGGCAAGGTGCAAGCTAAGGCAGTTCTGGTCTTTTTGAACAGGAGATCTTCTATTTTATCATCATTGAGCTTTAACTTGTTTTTGTTTCATCCATGATCGGACATCGGAAATGCAATTATGTACAGTCTGGACATTGGCATCGATTTGTACCGGAAGGCTTGATTTTAAAAGAGTATCGTCAGCAAAAGCTTCAACAGTTACATGACGCAACATTGCCCAACTGGAAATAGATTTGAATGACTTGCCATCTAGATTTGTCGTGATTCAGCAGGACAGATTGCTACAACCTGAGAATGTTTAACGAGCTACAATAATTTTGAAAATCATAAAAGACAAATTGTCTGTGAAGAGGATTCCCAGTTGCCAAATGTTCTATCTATGCTGTATCTTTTAAAATGCTGCATCCAGCCATATGTATCACAAATGTATTTTAATTTTTCTGCTAGAAGCATTTTGTTCAAAACAATGTAAATCTTTCCTACAACCCCGAAAAAAAAAAGTTTAATATGCTTAACGTTTAAAAAACGTTGTCGCTATTAATGACGGCGTGAATACGCAACCGGTTTACGTTCGTGTATAAGACTAGACATAAATGAAAGCAATGTTTCATTGGCAACGCCCTATGTGATAAAAACAAGAATTACTCATATGTATTTCCAAACATTGTCAAAGCAATTTACCCTTAATGCTTGCTATCGTATCGTATTGCTTTCTTCGCGCGGTAAATAATACAGTATGTAAAACACAATAATGAACAAGGGAAAGAACGGTAAAGAAAACAAAGATACAAAGAAACAGGTTTGATCAAAACTTCTGTGCTGTTTCACCTTGTACCAAAGCTGGGCACCAGGGAGAAACCAATGAAGAAAATGAACAAAACCAAGAACAAAGGAACGAATAACATGAGAAGAACAAGAAGTAGCAAGAGGAAGAAAAGGAAGGATGATCGAAAAAGAAGCACTTCATGTTTTCTTGCTGGAACTGCAAAATGTCAATCGATCGTTACAGGTTGTATCACAGTAGAGATAGGCAACTTCTAGCATGGTGATGATAATATCTATCTATATAATCCGCCCATTATTCTTTGTGAGTGCAGCATTATCATATTGTTGAGGTCATTTCGCAGTACTTCAGACAATACAGATTTAAGATTAATTTGTCCATCGCCTTCCCACCATGCAAAATTAAATAGAAAAATCAATAACCCGTCGCTGTTTGTTGTGCTGTTTAAAGTTGTTTTCTCCAAAGCAGAAAGATCTTGTTTTTTTAGGGTTCATCATTGCTTTTGTCTAAACCAAAACGATCTTGTCTTGGTTACTAATCTTGTTGATTTTTGTGCGTATGGTTTTTGTACTTGGAAATAGTCGGGGAGAATCGGAACGAGCCAAATGTCAGACTGTTTGTGTGTCGTTATATTGGACGCCGTTTTTCAAGAACCATCATGATGTACTGTGTTACGTTTGCGACGCGCATGATGGTACGTGTACGCGCACGATAGATCCGATCGTTTTGTTTGGCAAAGCATTCAATAACAGAGTGTAATTACCTTTGATTTAGTTTTGCGTTATTGTTAGAAGAAGCTTGGTATAATGTTGATAATTTTCGTTGATCGATATTATTGGAGAATTCTCTAGAGTTGCTTGTTTACTGTCGATCGAAGATTCGCGATAGGTGTAGATGGCTGAGAAAATTCTTGGACTGTGAAGAAAGATGTATGACGTAAGACAGTGATGACGAAGTTTATTCCGATTAGTTGTAATGTGTCAAGCTGGAACATTCTGACGTTATCTGGAGTCTAGAAAAAGCTATATAATTGATGCACTGTGTAGAGTTGAAAAAGAGTGAAAAAGTGAAAAGCGATTGAGCGATTGTATGCAGTTGTTGATGTACACTGAATAAAATTGGAAAACTTCATACGACGACTCCTGCCTTGTTGCTGAGTGAACGGGTTGCGAGGATAAACGAACCCGAGTTACACATATCAGGATTTCAGCATTGGGGCTGAATCAACTACTGATAAAAACAAACATCGAGTGTAACATACTGCAGGTTTGAATTCGCTGCGCTTATAAACTTCGGACTATAAAGACTTCATCCACATCGAGTACCATGCAAAGATCGCACAGTGTTTCGATCTTCGTTTGAAATCAAATTTAGGTTGTGATCTTATAATTTTAAGAATTTTGACAAACAATTCCAGACCATCATGAGGTAAGGCGCAACAGTTTCACATCTTTATCTTGGTATGTCCGTGCACCGCTTATAGATCACTGCCGCTGTCCACAATAATTTTCTCTGCTACCGGTCAACGCCTGTTTTAGTCTAGGCCCCTGGCATGCAAATGAGGTCGTTATCGGGTAAGAAGTAGAGCAGGGAAAAGGCTGTACAAAATTAGATGTGTCAAGACGATGGTTTGCGTTGCATCACTTTCGCAAGTAGCCTCGTTATCTTTGTTTTTTTTTGTGTGTGTGTGTGTGTGTGTGCGTGTGTGTGTGTGCGTGTGCGTGTGCGTGTGTGAGTGTGTGTGTGTACGTAAAAAAACGCACAAATGGGTTTCAGACCTTGTCTTTTCTAGTAACAAATGGGTTTATTTGCTTGGAACCCACTGTTTTCCAGTACCCCACTTTTTTCTGCGCGGGAGTGCTCTTTTAGTGCATGGGAGTGCAGTTGTAGTGCATAAGAGTGTTTTAAGTACACAGGAGTGCTCTATCCGGGACGGAGAAAATACAGTCAATTTTCGGAGAAATTTTGAAGAAACTTCGACCTATTTCGTCGCCTATAGGTGACGAACTAGGTCAACATTTTAGCAAAGGGTTAGGGTAAGGGCTAGTTGCAGCGCTGCAACTAACCCTTGCCCTAACCCTTTTCCATCAAAAAATGACTTTCCGATTCCTACATTCTTAAATGAACCCATTTGTGATGTATTGCAAATATTTGTGTGTGCGTGTGTGTGTGTGTGTGTATGTGTGTGTGTGGATGGGTGCAAGTATTTATGCATATTCAAACTCGGGTTGGTAGGATTAGATGCAACAGGCATCCTTATTATTCTGTTATTGAACGGGGGCTGGAAGTATTTAAGTTCTTCAAGCCAGGGTATCAGGATTAGTTCTAACTAGGACGACAGTAGGCCTGATGGCACTTGAACCCTTCTTGCCCTTGTTTGGCAGCCTTGTGTTGACTGGAAAAAAGCCATCTGTATTTTACTCGCACTAACACAATTATAATTCTTGGAGCTGTGAATCCCCATGCATGTAGAGTATAAATATAGAACAAGTCAAAATTGTAGTTGTTGCTGTGGTTATAGTTGTTGTTGTGGTTGTAGTTGTTGATGTGGTTGTAGTTGTTGCTGTGATTATTATCATGCTAGTCGGAATTGTTATTGATGTTGTTTTTACTTTAACTAGAACTGAAATTCCGTGACGGATAAAACGCTTCTTATAATTGAGGGTAGTTTATTTTCTTCACAAGCAATAAAGAAAACTCCAGCAGAACAGTGCAATATTATAATTAGAAAAAGAAAAAGAAGAAGAAGAAGAAGAAGAAGAAGAAGAAGGAGAGGGCGAAGAGGGTGATGATTGTGATGATGATGATGATGATGATGATGATGATGATGATGATGATGATGATGATGATGATGAAGATGATGATGATGCTGATGATGATGATGACGATGACGATGATTTCAGAACTTTATTTTAAAAGGTTAAGATTTTAGGCATAAGCCTAGATCTATTCTTACAATCAGACCTTTTGTATTAAGATAACATCAAAATTTACAATACCATTAAAACAACAACAACAACAACAACAACAACAACAACAACAGAGCACGTGTATTGCAACAAATACACCAAAAAAGAAAAAAAAAGCACAACCACCATTACTGCTACAGCTATTTATATCGCCACTACTACTGGCGATGGAGAGAGACAGAGAGGAGCGATCGCGAAAGAGAGAGAGAGAGAGAGAGAGAGAGAGAGAGAGAGAGAGAGAGAGAGAGAGAGAGAGAAGGAAGGGGGGGGGGGATTGAGATACTGCAACAGCGGAAATTGTATTTCATAATGATAATACTGATGTTGATGTTATCGTATTGATGTTAACGGATAAATATGTCTACGTGACGTGTGCAAGTCGTATAGCTTCTATCTCCTGAGTTGTAATTAAGTCTTTCAGAGAAGTGGGAGGTACATCTATATTTACTGTGTACACAAATAACATAGTCCCATCGACTCCCGCCGACTTCTTTATTCCGCATTCATTTGGAGGAGGCGGGGAAAACAACACAAAAGCTTCAGCGACGCGGGCACCGAACAGAAAGAAGCCACTGAATGTAGTCCAAGCAGACGGAATTGGATATCTATATTCGACCATTAGTGCGTCAGAACTGTAATTATTAAACTGAAGCCGTAGGCTACAGCTCAATGTCTGCAATGCACTCATCATCGATGTGAAGTTGAAGGCATTTCATGTGGGAAAACCTAGGGTCAGCCTCCTCAACGCCATTTGAAACTAAGCAACGTGCATACAGCCGGGCAGCATCAAAGTTGAAGAGTTGCACGTCATCGCTTCTCACCTACTCGTTGATACGTGTATATCGACACTTACCACAAAGGCAATCTCTGTCAGTCTTAATTGGGAGAGACAGGTACAAGCTCTTCAACACGGGGAGTATGCATCGAGGCGCCTCAGGGAGGAAAGAAAGACCGGGGCAACTCTTTCGAAGTTAGGGGCCTAAATAGTTAACGCTCTCATTTGCGAACAAATACAACTTGTTAAAATATGATTAATTACTTTTACAACCATTCATGTTTGAAATATTATTTGAGAAGGTTGAGGCAGCAGTGCAATCGCTGAAGAAAGGGAAGTCATCGAGAATGGACAATATACCCGCAGAACTGCTTCAAGCAGGAGAAGAAGCGATGATTGACGCCCTTACCATTACCTGTAACAAGATCTGGCAAAGTGGGGTGTGGCATACACCATGGACCCAATAGCTTGTCATCACTCTTCCCAAATAAGGTAACCTTCAGGTTCAGGAGTGTGAAAATTACCGCACCATCAGCCTCATCAGCCATCCCAACAAGGTCTGCCTGAAAATAATACTCAACAGATTGAAACCCCAATCTAAACAAATCATAGCTGAAGAACAAGCAGGATTCAGAGCAGGGCGAAATACAACTGAACAGGTTTTCAAACTCAGAATAATCTGCGAGAAATGACTATATGTGTTTGTAGATTTCAATAAAGTATTTGACCGAGTCTGGCATGCAGTTCTGTGGGGAACCATGAGAAGGTACAATGCCAGCCCTAACATTATTGAAGTCATCAAAAGCATGTATGACAAGGCTACCAGTACAGTCCTCCACAACAGCGCCATCGGAAACTGGTTCAGAACAACAATCGGCGTGCGTCAAGGATGCCTACTCTCTCCAACACTATTCAGCATCTTCCTAGAGCGCATCATGTCAGATGCCCTTGCAAATCACGAAGGCACAGTCAGCATAGGGGATAGAGCAATATTAAACCTCAGTTTTGCTGATGACATTGATGGACTGGCTGGAGAGCCGGTACAGAGGCCTAATTGACACAACCTCCAGAGCCTATGGAATGGAAATAAGTGCAGAAAAGACCAAACTATTGGCCAACAACACCAATGGCATCAACATGGACATCAAAGTCCAAGGACAATCCATCAGCACAGTGCATAGCTTCAAATATTTAGGAGCCATTGTATCAGACAATGGGTCCCGACAGGAAGTCCTCTCCAGGATCGCACAAAAGCTGCTGCCCTGACAAAGTTGAAGTTCACTTGGAAAGACAGGACCATCAGTCGCCTCTCCAAGGTAAGACTGCTGCGCTCCCTTGTCATCTCCATCCTCCTATAAGCTTGCAAAACATGGACCCTCACAGCAGACCTACAATGAAGAATACAAACCATGGAGATGACGTGCTACAGAAGGCTCCTGGGTATTTCCTATACCCAGCACATTACCAACGACTAAGTCCGATAGAACATCACACAAGCCATTGGACAAAATGCTCACAGTGGTGAAGAAACGGAAACTCCGATGGTATGGCCACGTAACCAAAGCATGCCTTGCTAAGGCCATCCTGTAAGGCACGGTGCAAGGAGGCAGAAGAAGATGGACACAGAAAAAGAGGTGGGAGGACAACATTCGAGAACTGACTGACTTAATACTGAGCAAAGCCACGAGGACTGCTGAGGACAGAGAAATATGGAGTACGCTAGTTAAACGATCATCTGTGGTGCCCCAACGACCTTTGAGTTACGGGATAGAATAGGATAGATGTTTGAAATAGATTTCCTTTTTTTTTCTTTTTCTTTTAAAATGAAGTGTAAATATGTTGTTTTTTGAACACGCAGCAAAACATCTTTCATGACCTTTCATTTGGGCTGGTTGATTCCACAACATCCGCCCTCCCCCACCCCCTTTGACCTAACCCCACTCACACTCCCATCCTTAACAACTACTCCTATTAACCATCTTCCCCTATACATCTTGCTCAGGCATACTGGCAATACATGTTCAAGAAAATTGGCCTTGGCATTAACTTCCATGTACGTCAGATTAGATTAGGCTTTGACGTTCAATACTTAGTTCAAAACAGAAGCGCATCCTATATAAAATCATATTTTTTAGGTTTTCTAAAGCATAACAAACCCACAATACGCTGAAAGTCACAGACGAGCCGTTTCTTCTTCATCAGACGAAACTTCACTTCCGGCCTTGTATTTACTCAAGGGAAAGCTGCTAATCGTGGAGTGACACTAGCTCCTTCCCTCTAGCTCGTACGATCTTTCCTTTCCTTTTCCTGAAACCCCTTCTCTTCCGGTCAGCAGCCGCGGGCGCAGGAGAAAATCACGCTTTCGCTGGGAATGGTGGCGATATTAGTCGGTTTACAGCGCTCGCCACGGGCATTTTTCATTCTGACCGGAAATAGATTCCGTGAGTGCATGCGTATCAGTTTGACATCTCATGATGACGATGTCCACCAAGCAGAGTATCAGAGCTAATACTAGGCCTAGTCGTAAAGCCTAGGCCAGTGCTGTTGAAAGGCATGCAGCTCTGGTAAATTCAATTCAATTCAATTTATTTAAAGTCTGTTCACAAATTATGTTATTTTAGACTATAAAACAAAGAAACACAATAATATCTATGGTGGAAAAAGAAAATACTAATAAATAATAAATAATAATGATAAAAAGGAAACAAATTTAAATAAAAAGAATAAAGCAGCAACAACAAACCCATAAGTACTTATTCTGATTAAATAATGGAACCTAACATTGAAGCACCATCATCTGAACATCTAAAATACATCGAATAACATAATTATAACACTTTTTCTATTTGTGTACACGATATAATAGATGCGATTGTTAGCTTCAATTCATTATGAGCTAATTTTTTTACATCATTGTACTGTGTGATAACAGTATTAGTGTTCTTTTCTATAAATAATATGTTCAGACATCGGCAATGTAATTTCAAATGTTCTACAGTCAGTGCATTTAACATCTTTAGAAAATTTAGTTTTCCATGAACTTAATTTTAACTTGTAGATAAGTTTTGTCAAATGTCTGGAGCTAGACAATATTATTGTGTACATTTTTAAGAAAATAATTTTCTACTATTGATACCAATTCAAAGTAGGAGAGGCTCATGTTATGATTAACTTCTGTGACGGTGGGTCTATTGTTACTGGGCTCTGCACAATGGAATGCTATTACCCACTCATCTTTCGTCTGCGGGTCGGCTAGTATAATCACACTATGACTAATCTTAATACATTTATAAATATGTTTAGCCCGGTCTGTGTGCGGATAGGGTTTTAGAGATAGGGAGAAAATGGTAAAAGTTTCACTGACACACTAGATCTCGCACGGTTATGAAACATACGCAGTCCAGCCACTTGGTAACAGTATATATCACACATTTATTTCCTCTACTCTATACATAATTCTCTAAAAACTCGAATAACTTAAATGTCCAAGTTCATTTCGAATAGTTCGTTCCTTGATGGGTCTATGCTGCTCCTGTTCTTGATATTTGCTACTGTCTCATCATTGGGCTATTAGTTATGGGTGGCCAAATGTTTGTTTTCAGGAGAGTGGACTACCGCACAGTCCTTCTAGATCAGTGTTAGTGCGTTTCTTCTTGCATTTAGCTGATTCGTTGAGGTGTGGTGATGGTGTCTCCTCCTTGGTTGTGGACTATTGGGCTATCGGAGCGCAGGCCGAATGTTCCCCTGCAGGCCGAATGTCAGGGTTGACTCTTAGTGGTCTATTTCCTGCCTCGATCCAACAAGACTGCTCGTCTGCAAAACATAAGACGAGTTTCTCAACGGCTTGTATACTAAGGGTGTGCAGAGCGTCTCACTGATGGCAGAAACAGCCCTCAGTGATCGCTCCACTTATACAAACAAGAGACGATCAACTTCTATGTCCTTGGTCCACTGGAATCTCCAACATAATTCCTATACATACATACACCATGGCTAAACTAAACACATGGAGAAGTAATTAACAACATACCCATTCTCCAGTAAAGCCACTGGTCTGCAATAATACATATAGGAGAAACAACAGTTGGACAGTATGGGCCACCTCGTGGTTTCGAAAACCGGTTGCGGGTCCGCCACGTGGTCACGCTAAGTTTTACAAATATTCACAATGATAAAACATGGCAAGACATCACAAACATAATACAACAATATTATCAGTAAATTGCGATAAAACAAAAGATTGATCATTTACCTTCTCAACAATGTCAGGCTGTGGCTATACTGCGATGAATGAATTTCACCCGTCACCTGCTTAGTGTTCTGTTAGATATCTTTCAGCATGCATCCTTCTCGGTTGAGATTTAGACAAAGAATTACTACCTAACGTAGTGGTCAAGCTAAAGCCCGTGAAAATCTCGTGAGACCTGAGCGCCTCCAAGCGGGAGGTGGTGGCGATACGTCAGCAGGATGAGGTCACTGCCTATCCCAGCGAGAGTTAGCTTACACATGCTTAGCACAGTCCTGACTTCTGTCGTCTTCTAGGCAGCGACTTTAATTTACAAAGGCTACAGCAGGCTGAACTATTTAAGGCGTGAAGCCGTAGTGCTGGGTAAAACTAGCCTTTCGTGACAGGCTCCCTCAACTGAAAAAAGGCGAGGACTACTGGATTCGACCTTTTTCTACTTCTACAGAGCCTATTTTGACACTGCACTATCCTAGGGTCCTATTTATAAACTAATAAAGTTGCACTACCGGAGCTGCAATGCTATGCCAGGTAGCTATGGACACTAGTGACAGGGGTGTAACCTGTGGCTGCATGGGGTGTTTCTCGGTACGCGAACAGTGCCGCATTCATGTAGGTGTCTCAAGCTTCTGGGTCGTCGTCGGCGACATTCCTAAGGATGGTGAGAAGGGTACCATTCAGTCTTTCTACCTGACCGTTGCTGGCTGGGTGGTACGATGGCGTGCGAATGTGATGTACCTGTACCAACTCAAACACCTATTGCATCAGGCGGCCGGTGAACTGAGATCCGTTGTCAGTCCTAATGCTGGCAGGGAATCCCACTCTGGTAAAGATGGCGATGAGTGCATCTGCAATCTTCCTGGTGTCGATCGCTGGTAAGGGGACTGCTTCGCACCACATCGAACAGGCATCGACGAGTGCGAGGAGAAATCTGTTCCGCTTCTTCGTCATGGGCAATGGTCCTACTATGTCTACTGAGACTTGCTGGAAGGGCACGACGACTACTACCGATGGTCCTAAGGTAACTGGTACGGTGTGATGGCGCGGGGAATATCGTTGACATTGGTGACAAGATTTCACGTACCGCTTGACATCCTCCGTGATTCATGGCCAATAGTAATGTGCGCTGATCCTCTGTACTGTGGCACCAATTCCCATGTGTCCGCTGAGTGGCATGTTGTGGCCTAACTCTAGTACTTGGGCTCGAAGGGTGGCTGGCAGTACTAGCTGAGTGTGATCTCAATTTCCTTGTCGATGTAGCACTCCATCTTCGATGTAGAAGTCTCCTTTGTGCGGGGGTGTGTGCGCCTTCAGTAACTTCTGGAAGCACTTGGCTATCGAGGCATCCGCTTTCTGTGCAGTTTTGATTTCTGCGAGTCCTGGATTCGGGGCTTAATCGGGCTGGGGTGGTTGGGTTTTAGCTTGGGCCCTGGTTTGCACTGCAGCTATCTCTACAGTTTTAGGGGGCGTGCCTAAAAACGCATACAGGTACATCTTAGCACTAGATCATACAGGGGTTTCTGTAAAACTTTTGCTTGGATCCGTCCAGTGACGTTTCTGCTCTCTACTTCTATCCAAGCTATTGGGCATGTGGTCGTCGGTTTTGTGAAGTCTAGGCAGCGACTTTAATTTACAAAGGCTACAGCAGGCTGAACTATTTAAGGTGAGAAGCCGTAGTGCTGGGTATAACTAGCCTTTCGTGACAACTTCAATAGGCTTACTTGCACTATCTTTAGCTAGTTTATCAGCTAATTCAATACCCTTTATTCCACAATGAGAGGGAACCCACAGAAAATCAACTGCAACATTGCTCTGGTAAACCGTATGGATGTTTAGCTTGTCAACGACACAAAAGGACCGCGGCACAACTGACACGATACAAAGTAAAGGGCAGTCCTTCAATAGAAGAACAGAAAGCTAAACACTATCAAAGTGGTGAGGACACAGGCCCTGAACGGAGTCTATAGGTACGACTAGTACTATTTTTGGGAAGGTTCTTCGACATTTAATGTCTTCGCCATAGTGATATTAGGCGTCAACCTAAAATAAATAAATAGAAAATAAATAAATTAATTAACAAATTAAAGAACTCATAGAATATACAAGCATCTCGGCTCCTAATATGCTTTCGCAACAATTCTAACACTTTTTCTGGGTATCATAACGCAGTCGATATATGTGATGTTAGTAGACATTTTGCCACAGCAAAACACATGGGTCGCCTATTGTCAGATTCATCATGTACGAGGATTTTCATTGGTATGAATGGGTGTGCACTTGACAGAGCACTTTAAGCTGCAAGCTAGCTGCAGTCAAGGCCTTGCCTAACTTTTTGAGTCTTGCTACATAATGAGGCTCACTTTATTCAAGACGATATACAGACTATTCAGGATGACAAGCTACATGCAGCCTCAGACCTTCAGCTTGGTAACGGTTACAAGTTCAGTTCAATTCAGTTGGGACTTGTATAAGCCTCACGGCCGTTTAGTGTTCCAGTCAATTTTGACAACTTGTATAGGTTGCATTGCAGTTGTTTGGGAAGTTTAAATTAAAGTAATCACAAAAACGAACATTGGATTCCCAAAAGGTGTACGAAAATATAACTATCAGTTCCTTTTGACGTGTTACAACTTATGAACAGCTTAAAGTTCTCGGTGTTTTATGTGAATTTGACTAGTCTTGTTTTGGCTCCAAAAAGAGTCCGCTGGACCTAATGCAACAACCGTGTATTGTAAAGTGAATTTGAGTCTTGCACCATACATAGCTATACTTAATTAAGTTACCTCCCTTACCTGATACACGTAGGCTACGCACGGCTCGGAAAAGCTTGTGCATCCACTGGTTGCGCGTTGATCTTAGCAAAGTTGTTTCATAATTATTATAGTTAAATCGTGAAGGTGGTAAAGGTAAATGTATTCCCGTACCCTTGTGGTCGTTGGGAGAGGGGCGTTTGAGACCTCTCTTTTCTATGGGCCAGCTTAATGAGGGCAAGCCCATGTCATCCACCTCGCTGCTTTTCCTTTCCAGGTTGTAAACAGAGCCAGGCACACATTTACAGCTGAGTGGACTGTAGTGTGTCATGTGTTAGTTTCATTGGAGTCGTTCGATGGTTGCCTTCCAAGCATGGTCATCCATCCAAGTAGAATACTAGCCGTGCTCGACCTTCCTTCACGAAACATCTAGCGTGTCCCCAAACCACAGACTGCGCTGCTGCACCATCGCTAAGTGTGGATTTGTCTCGCTGTAGAGAAATTACACAACGACCCACGTTCATAAAATAATTCAAAATGGGCCGGCACGGAAGTTGGCTCGATATAAAAGAAAACTATGTAATTGTGAAAACATGAATTGAGATATAATAACTACAAAGAAGCTACATAAAAATGTTCCAGCTGTTGCAAGGTTGAATCTTTGTGAAGGCTGTCGAATTTTATAAGTGTTATCTGTTGAAGTTTGTAGATTTTCTCGTCTGTACATTCATTCTTCGTCTGATCTATCAAACTTCGTGAGTCTTCCAATTGAACAGATCGAGCGCTTTGATTGTCGAAAACATTCCTGACAAGAACAACACCGAACAAATAACGCCAGCGATCTATCACGCCGTAACTATGGTGCAGGGAGGTTTACAGGAGGTAGTATAAGTTTATAAGTTAAGCACAACGCTTATGCGGCGTTCATAAAACGGCATGGTGCGCTTAACCTTTGCGCATATAACTTAGTCTTTTAAGTCCCTTATAAGCTGTAAATAAAACTGGACCCAAGTCACTCGTCATATGCAAATGTAGTCTTTTGAAATTAGACCATGCTTGGGAATACGAGGGGAAACAACTTTGGCCGGTTTGCCCGCATGTTGAGGCGGACATCCTTTGCAAACGAACACAGTTTCTGGCCTACAATTTCTGCTCTATATCCTATCCTATCCTATCCCGTAACTCGAAAGTCGTTGGGGCACCACAGATGATCGTTTAACCAGCGTACGCCATCTTTCTCCGTCCTCAGCAGTCATCATGGCTTCACCCAACGAGCTTTGAGTTACGGGATAGGATAGGATAGGATTTGACACTATCGACCATCGGCTTCTTTTAAATAGACTTCACAAGGAGTTTGGCCTAGAGGGCTGTGTGTAGCAATGGTTCCAATCTTACCTGCAAGACAGGTTACAGCATGTCTCTATACGGGATGTAGCATCTGATTTCAGTGAGCTATCATGCGGTTTTCCACTAGATTTCCTTATTGGGCCCTGTGTTCTGTTCCATGTATACTACAGAACTAGGCAGCATTATAGAAAAGCATGATATTGGACGGCAGTTATTTGCGGATGACTCTGGTCTGTACAGTTCGTTCCGCCCCGATAATATTTCTGCCTCTGAGACGGTAACGAAGATGGAGTCCTGTTGCAATGATGGTGAAAACTTGGGTGTCCCATAATCTATTAAAATTGAATGAGAACAAATTCTGGGGACATGCTAGAACTGCTTTTATTGGCTCTTAAAAACTGGACAAATGATTACTAGGCCTACAGTCACGTTTGCATTTTGATATTTCAAACCTAAACATTGTCGGTCATTCCTCACCCATTCTAAAGGCAAAGAGAGAAAATCTAATACGATGGGATGGAAGAGGGCATGGAGGGTGATAGAACATTACATCATCAGAGATGAAAAAGATCTATGTCAGTCATAGCAAGCCTACATCACTGGTTAGTAGGCTAACTGTGTACCAAAACTATGTACTACGATAAGCTTGTCAAAATCCGAATTAATACAGAATATTTTGAATATAAGGTTATTGAACCCATTGTAACAGCAGAAATGTTGACGACAAAAATGTGGTAACTTGGCTTAGTGATAAACAGATAGTATTGAATAAACTTGACGTTAATTTACCAGTCATCGAAAGGGAAGTCCGCACATGTTAAATTAACCTCCTTGAAACGTTCGTTCCCAAGACAATCAAGCAGACCTCGCTAACCAAGAATGTTAAGTAGCTTACTGTGACGGTGGGTCTATTGTTGCTGGGCACTGCACAATGGAATGCTATTACCCACTCGTCTATTGTCGATGGGGATCGCTAGTAATCTCCCTGTGACTTAACTTAATACATTTATTTGTTTAGCTCGGTCTGTGTTTAGGCTGGGGTACAGAGATAGAAAGAAAAATGGTAAAAGCTCACTGTCACACTAGCTCTCACACGGCTATGAAACATAAGTAGTCCAGCCAATTGATAACAGTAAATATAACACATTTATTTTCTCTACTCTGTACACGATCTTCGAAGTATGATACTAACTTAAAAGTTCAAATGTCAATGCGAATGGTTCGCTCCTGATAGTTCTATGCAGCTATTTTATCATCATCGGGCACTGGATACTTTCTGCCCTAATGGTCAGAGTTCTGGAAGAGTGGACTACTGTGGTCCTTTGATACCAGTTTTAGTGCACTGCGTCGATAGGCACTTAACTGTGGGTTCAAAGTGCTGCATTGTGGTTGCTTCCTTGATAAGCTGTGTTGTTGTGGAGTCTTCTCCTTGTGGCTAGACTGGTGGGCTCTCTTAGCTCAGTGCGTTAGATGCCTCAGCAGGCCAACGTTCAGCGACGACTTGTTCTTGTCTTCCACCTAGTTGGGCTCACGATACAATGCCTGCTCATCTTTTTGACAATGTCAGGCCGTGGCTAACTTGATTGATCGAATTTTCAACAAGCCCTGCTTCCCTAGTCTGTCAGTGGAGAGATTTCTGTCAGTGCGTAGCTGTGTACTGTAGGCAGTTTGAACGCAGAATCACTCTTCTACCTGTCTACCTGACCAGGCAGAACTGGTCTACCTAATCTCGCTGTGTTCCGATTGGCTGTAAAATCGGCTCTATCCTTAAGCTGCGATGATGTCACTACACTGTGCTCGCGTCAAGCTAGCAGAGTGTAGCACGCATCAGTCATACCCCCATCGTCTGCTACAGACTAACAGTAACCTTTTAAGATTACTCTGACTAAACAAGGCAAAAGCTATCGGGCTGTGTTTTAAATCTAGGCTCTTTTTACACTTACTCGGCCATATGACCAGGGTCTCTTGCCCAATAAGTAGACCAGGCGACTCATTTCTCTATTGGATCTACCCTGTTTCTTCCCTGACACTCGAAGTAGAGACGTAACCGAGCGTGTCCCACAGGTAGGACAGGTGAGAGAAATTTCCTAAAAGAAGATTCCCGTTTGAGCGAGATTAACTAGAACGAGAATTAAATGATTGGTTGGAGGATGTAGAGACCCTTGCATAATTATCCCGGTATATGAGAACTTAGCTAGTCAGTCGAATACTAAGTGCGAAGCCACGAGGGTCAAAGGAGCAAACTGAAGTGAACCATAAAGCCTCAGCCTCACCAAGAAAGTGATAGACTAGAGACAGTTTCATGATTCCCAGAGACTAGAAGTAAGTTAACACTAGTAGTTTTGGTATGTGTATGTTTATATATATTGTATTGATTGCCATGTATTAGTATGTTTATGTTATATACATTTACAGAAACCGATTATTGTTTCTGACACGTTGTGCATGTTGATTGATATATCTTAGTCTTAAGATTCGAATCGAAGTGTGCATATGGGAAACTCGGCAGGTGTCTGATGCTATAGACTCCATGCAGAGGGTACCGCATACCCATATCTGAATAGAATATTGTAGCCAGAGTTCTGGATTATACAGTTCAGCTCTAGGACGGTTTGTGGAGTCAACGCATGACGCTTGCTCCTTTGGAAACGAAGGAGGTCATCTAGATTCTACCTCGCCACGTCCGGCCCCGTAGCTACACGACTCACCCGATCATCCTGAGAGGCAAGACTCCCTCAGAGTGGTCAACGGACTCAAACACTCGCCGACGCGTTGCATCGTAGTCTCCCTCAACTGCAACTGAAGTCTAACCCAACTCGGAAAAATACTATTAGACTACCAAACCAGAGAATTGTTTAGCAAATGATGAATACAGAATACAGAATACAGAATCTTTATTGTCCCCACAAACACCTGCAAGGAAATTCTAAGTTCTTGATGAACTG
Organism: Oncomelania hupensis; assembly: GCA_036898135.1. Classification (NCBI taxonomy): domain Eukaryota; kingdom Metazoa; phylum Mollusca; class Gastropoda; order Littorinimorpha; family Pomatiopsidae; genus Oncomelania; species Oncomelania hupensis. The sequence goes on along the minus strand of CM072511.1, from coordinate 90,800,214 downwards.
CTAAAGAAATTACCCAGCACATTGAACAATTATAATACATTTAAATGAAGTAATGTTAGAATTTGTGTTGACTATAGAAAAGTTTAAATCGCATACATACGACTGGTGTCATTCTATTTGTATCGTTTGTGTCCACTAGCTCTTCTTCTCTTGAGACCAAGGAAACTAGTCCTTTGATTAGTAATAAGCATTTCTTAAAGTGAGCCAAATGATACTTTAAAACTAAAAAACAAATATAAATTTTATGTGACCAAGCACCGTGATTAGTCTCCCACACCGCATTGGAATTTTGGTAAAAGAACATCTGATAGAGGTAGCGTAACGACCAATCTATCTACAAGTCTTACTCCCCTTGTAAGATAAACGTATCTTCTCCAGGATATCATCACAACTATACAAATGTGCAAAGGACAGAACCATAATATCCTGAAGTTTTACCGCAATCTTGTTCAAAACATGAGAACTCCTGCCAATAAATCATTAATTAAAAGGATGCATGCCGTAATGGCATTTGAAGTTTGAGGGGAGGAGGGGGGAAGGGAAACGTGTGTGTCGTTGTTGTTGTCGTGACTGCGTGTGTGTGTGTGTGTTTATTTTATTTTATTTTTTGTGTGTGCACGAGGGGGCAGGGAGAGGAGGTCCATGCTCCTTGGGACCCCCTTATAATTCACCCCTACCTAATGTATGACATGATAAACTTGAGCTGTTATATTAATATAGTGATGTCACTATTTAAGTAACATATAGTGGTTCTGCTATTTTATTTATTTATTTTTCTTCTGTTACTGGCCTGCTGGTCCTGTGTCAAACCGCAGTCCAGCTTCAAAAAGCGTCTGAAAACGCTGCTGCCAGCGTGGAGTTGTGCGCGTAAACAAGTGGACATCATCATCATCATCATCATCATCATCATCATCATCATCATCATCATCATCATCATCATCATCATCATCATCATCATCATCATCATCATCATCATCATCATCATCATCATCATCATCATCATCATCATCATCATCATCATCATCAGAACAATGCCTGATGTGAAAAGTGATTGTCTCTATTACTAAAACAACTTTTTCATAGTTCGACAATGTTTAATACAAATTTTATTAGTGGCATTTTTTACTTTTTGTCTTTTCTTTATTCAAATGTTGGAAGTTTATTAGTAGTTTCAACTTTGCCTATAATTTTAAATGCTTGTATTAAATCAACTCTCCATCTCCTGAATGTCGAAGATGGAAGGTCCAGTCTTTGGTCATAACTTATAAATCTTAAGCCACGAAGACGACAAATAGCTCGTCGTTGTACTTTCTCTATAGCGAAAGACAGCGGAAAGAGAGGCCGGAGAGCAAGAGAGATTGAAAGAAAGAAAGAAAGAAAGAAAGCGAGAGAGAGAGAGAGTTATTACTGCAGTAACGTTTACAAACACGCTTTTGAATTGCAAAACATAATGCATTGTAATATGAAAACAAAGAGATCACATTTTTCAAACAGGGCTCATCGTCATACAGTGTATAAATTAACAATAACTTTTAATAAAATCTTTGTCTAATATGTCACATGGAAATAACTTGACCTCCATTCCCAGTGCAGTCACTATTTTGCTGTTACATACAACTATTTATTAGGGCTTGTAGAGCAAAATAAACAAATATATGGAGAGTACTCATTAAAAACAAACATCCAAGATCAGTAGTACTTCATGCGCATAGCGGTAAACAGCAACAACAACTTGTTCATATTATTATACTGTCCTTCTCTGAAAGAAACTATGACATTGGAATGCTACTATATTGCTACTATAAATAAAAAAAACAAAAACAAACATATCCTTAGTGACCACTGACAAAACAAACAAAACAAAAGAAGTACCAGCACATGAAAAATGGAATGGAACAACTCAAAATTAAAAGATTTTTTAAAACATTTTTTCGTCAAGTCAGTTAGTGCTGCTAAAACAAAAGGTGCGTATGGACAGGTTAAAATCTACTGAGAATATAACGTTATTTTTAGTGCTGTTCAAACGAAGAGCAAGAAGAAGAAGAAGAAGCAGAAGCAGAAGAAAAAATTGATCAATTATTTGTTTGCTGAATATATGTATAGTCCCCCCTCCATCCCCTTCTTTTATAGGCAGTTCCGAGTTCATGCATAGATCTATTAATATTTCCCCAATATATATCAGAATACATTCCTCGGTGAACAGTGAAGTGTCACCAGAACACAAAACCACACATTATGCCATTCATATTTGCTGTTATAAAATAATTTCAAAATAAACGCAATAAATGCCTTCAAAGAAACACACCACCTCTACCTCCACCTCCACCACCACCTCCACCTCCACCACCACCACCACCACCAACAACAACAACGAATTAGAACAAAGTATGAAACAAAATGACCTTGAAGTTTTTAAAAAGAAACAAAAAAACTGTTCAGATCTTATTGATAAACAAAGTGAAAATCAGAACAAATAAAGCTTACAGTGTACATATAACAATCAATGTGACCAGCTTTAATTAACAAAAGTAAATAAGCCACTTGGCAGGATGATAGTATAAAAATTTAAACTAAGCGACGTTTGGGATTGTACATCAAAATAAAATTTTCAAACAATATATATGTCAGAGAGAACCAACCAATCATGTAAGTATTCGTCAAAGCAAAAATAATAAATGAATCATTTACACAAAAATCAGTCAGCCAACCATCCAAGAAATTTGACAAAATATAACGGCAACGTTTTACTTTCAGTAGTAACAGTCAATAACAGAAAAAAATGTAAACAAACCTATCCTATCCTATCCTATCCTGTCCCGTAACCCGGAGGTCGTCGGGGCACCACAGATGATCGTTTAACCAGCATACTCCATCTTTCTATGTCCTCAGCAGCCCTGATGGCTTCGCTCAGTGTCAAACCAGTCCATTCTCGAATGTTGTCCTCCCACCTCTTTTTTAGTCTCCCTCTTCTTCTACCTCCTTGCACTGTGCCTCGCAGAATAGTCTTTGCAAGGCCTGATGATCTGGTGACGTAGCCATACCATCGGAGTTTCCTTTTCTTCACCACTGTGAGCAGGTCATCGTGTTGTCCAATGGCTTTTGTGATGGTCTGTCGGACTTCATCGTTGGTGATGTGTTGGGTATAGGAAATGCCCAGAAGTCTTCTGTAGCACAGCTCATCTTCATGCTTATCATTCTTCGTTGGAGATCTGCTGTGAGGGTCCATGCTTCGCAAGCATATAGGAAGATGGAGATGACAAGGGAGCGCAGCAGTCTTACTTTGGAATGTAGACTGATGGTCCTGTCTTTCCAAATGGGCTTCAACCTTGTCAGGGCAGCAGTTGTTTGTGCGATCCTGGAGAGGACTTCCTGTCGGGGCCCATTGTCTGATACAATGGCTCCTAAATATTTGAAGCTATGCACTGTGTTGAGGGATTGGCCTTAGACTTTGATGTCCGTGTTGATGCCATTTGTGTTGTTGGTCATCATTTTGGTCTTCTCTGCACTTTTTGTTTCTGTTAAATTGTTTGTTTACTTCTAAGTGCAGAGAAGTAAACAAACAATTTAACAGGAAAAAAAAGAGTTTACCGTTTCCAAACGTATAATCTAGCTCTTTGGATTAAAGGGTAGGTCCGAGTTTTCTGAAGGCAATTCTCACTATGCGTCACATTTACAACAGTAACGCTCATATAAATACGTCACAAAAATGATATCGGGGAGCGGAATTAGCTCAGTGGTGTACGCCGTGTAATAATAATACAGGATGATATATACGCGCCTTTCCCCAAATCAATCAGGCTCAAAGTGCGGCGATCTATACCAACATACACGCTCACCTGTCTCATCCACCTTCACACACACCAAATAGACATCAATCACTCAAACAGGAAGATCGCTATTAGAAGAGGGAAAGAAAATCGAATTTTTATTTTTTTTGAAATTTTTATATTGACTGCGTCCTGTACCATTATTGAAGGGAGGGAGGAAACCGGAGTGCCCGGAGAAAACCCTCGGTGACCTCAATAGTCTCGTACCTAAGTCACATATGTTCGCCCCTTGCGGGAAACGAACCCTCGACCTTCGGAATAGGAAACCTGGCGGCTTATCCACTGCGCCACGTTAACGGCCTGGAGTTAATATATATTATACCCGGAGACACTGCGCTCCTACTCCTCTGATGAGAGTATTCACAACTTTCCGGCACCTCTCATAAAAACTCGTGGGTATCGCCATTATAAATTAAAACGAGGTTATATGAAACCAAGTTCCGGTTTTGCTTGTTTTGCTTTTATCAAAGCTTGATGCGTGACTTTTAACTATGGCAAATTGCCGAAAACGACGATTGTTAGAGCCCGAAAATGAGTGGGATAAGTATAAAAACGGTGGAGGAAGTACATGCTCAGTGAAAGGATGCAAAAAACAATCGTAGAGGCCTGTATTGGTGGCGACTTCGGAGGTGCGTCGATCATCGACAGAAAGTGAAACGGGACCTGAAAACTCTTGTAGTTTTCCATAGCTTCGCAGTCGCAACCTTCACAAAACACGAAGTAACCGAATATGTTAGGCTAGCGTTGTGGCCAAGTGGGCTAAGGCGGGACTAACTTGCCTTGTCCACAAGCCAGAAACCAATAGCGCCTGACAGGTGTGGGTTCGAGCCAGCATCTGGGCGTTATGTTTTTTCCGAATATTTTTCAAAAATTCACAAATAATGTTAGGTAGGTAGGGTTTAGGCGCGCCACTGGCGATAGAAAGGGATAATAAACTGCAGCAAAAAAAAAATAAAAATATGTGAGGGTACGATACAGGTGGCCAGTGACACATGTTATTATTCTTGAATATTTGGAAATAACTCACTAAAACACGCGGAAGTATTTTTCATAGAGGGGATTCCCGTTGGTGCATCGGATAGCAGAAAAGTGTGAATAAGCCGAGGTCTAGTCTGTGCACACGCGGATTTTATCGCGTGGATTTGAAAATCCTGACGCTCATGTTATAGACGGGTGAGTGACGGCGAAACAAATACAATCAGCACGCAGTACGTCGTTTCTCCCAGGCGTCAGACTATGCGCCCAAAAGCTGCAGGCGGGCGCCTAGGGCGGCTTGAGTTAGATCCTGTATCGGCCAGCGCGCCTTCAGTGGCTGTTGAGCTGGAAAAGCGCTATATAAAAGTGATTAAATCAATAAATATCCACTAAGCTTCCCAACGGGTTCACGCAGTCTCAACATTGTAAATGATTTATGCCCCACATGGTTCAATATCAGTTTGTGCTGCACACCGTATATCAAAGGTACACAGCTTTAATATAACACGATGTCCCAGGATTATAAATAAAACCCAACGTCTTATTTAAATCAGCTGAATTTTATGTTCTCAGTACAAGAGAATTGTTAAAAAACCATCAGCGAAACCTTTAAACTGCATGAAATGACCACAAGTTTTGAACTAAATTTGGTACAATATTATGAGAGCTGTGGTGTACAACGATTTGAATATTTAATGATGATGATGATGATGATGATGATGATGATGAAGATGGCGATGATGATGCTGACAATAACTAGATCTACAACAACAACAGCAACAAAGAGTGAATTTCAAACTAAAATATTTGTTACGCGTTATATTAAATTGCTTGTAATTCAGTCTTTTAATAAGACAAGCAGCGGTGAATGAGCCAAAACCTTATTTTGAAAACATTAATAATAATAATAATAATAATAATAATAGTAATAATAACAATAATAATAATAAGAATAATAAGAATAATAATAATAATAATAAGAATAATAAGAATAATAATAATAATATCCAAATGTGTATTCAAACATAGTGTTTAATGTATGCAAGGAAGTATGAATAGGTCTACATTCAAACGTAGTAATAATTTGCTATTGATCCGTTAGGGTTCGTCATTTGGGAAGTATTGTCAATTAATACAAGCCTACTTGTTGCGATGCACGTAGGAGGTAGCCTACAAATCCGCCGTTTTCTGCAGGGTTATTGACCACATCCTAATCGTGGAGAATTTTCGCTGGTGTGTTTTACTACTAGAAAATGAAACTTACATAATTATGATGGGTCTAATTATAGCGGGACATACATTGATCGTTCTATCCGAAACGATTATATAATAGCGCCAACATCGATACTTTCTTCTAAAAATGAGAATACAGTAAGGATAATATCAATCGGTAAGTCATGAACGATATCATAATATTATAACGTACAATTATAAAGCACACTTTTGTAGCTGTTTACTGGTAGCCTTCTCATTAACAAAAACAAATAATGATAATATTATAAACGATTCTAGAGCAATCAAACGGCTGGTTTCAGCAACCTAAACTATGTACATAGTTATTCTAGCTATTTTTTGTACATAATCAAATCCGGTTGAAACTGTACAATTAGAAGTAAAATAAATAAATAAATAAAGTCGATACATAATAACCAAATATACACTTCAGACATCACTGAAATTATCCTAATTCGCATAGTAAGCCTACTTCGTAATGTGCAGTTCAATCAAGTTCTGCAGGTATAATTTTTTACGGCAATGAATAATTCAGGTCTTAAGGAAAACCAAGGCAAGTTTTTCAAGTTGAAATGTAACTGATTTAATTTTTTTTGCGATATGGGCTTATTAGCAACAGTGAATATAATTCTTATGTGATATTTGTATTAAGTGAGTCTTCGGAACAACAATACGAGCTAAGCGACGAAGGTATCAGCGTTAACTTTATCTGGAATAAAATACATGTTGGCACACCGTCGTCTTGATGGCACTTGCACATCGAATAATGTCACTTGCGCATCGTATTTTGTCTGCTTCATCCCTATTCTTCTACTGAAGCCGCGCTGAGCCTAGCACACGCAACGTTCAAGAGGCCCTTTCAGTGGAGGCTGGGGTAGCATAATTATGTTTACATTGCATCTCCAATGTCTTCTCCCCATCCCCCTCATCCCCCTACTGGCCTCCACTCTCCACTCTTTTTTTGCCTTCGTCTTCGTCCTCGTATTCCTCTTCTTTTTGGATTCTTTATTTTATTGAGGTTCATAGAGCTGTTCCTTCTCCTCTCTTTTAAACGAATATTCCTCCTCCCCCCTCCTCTCCTTCTCCTATTCATTAATTCTTTCTTTCATAAGTATACAGCACTGTTTCTTCGCCTTTCTTTAAAACGATTCCTACTCCCTTTCCTTTCTTAAGCTCTTTTCTGTCTTTAAAAAGCACAACAGAGCTTGTTCTCATTCGTCATTTTTAAACGAGTCTTTCTCCACCTTCCTCTCTTTCATTGTGTTATACTTTCTCGTATGCACTGAACGAGAAATAAGAAGGCGATTCAGCGTCTAGAACTGTTCCTTCTTCCTCCTTTTCGTCTTACTTCTAAACGAATCTTGGATTGTCGCTTCTGCGGATGGCGCGCCGCCTGCCTGTGGTGCTAGAGACGCCGCACAGCGCCTGACTGAGGCCCGATCTCTTGATGGACCTCAGCATGCAGCTGACGCTGTGCCGGAAGCGGCGGTTCATCACCCAATACATGAGAGGGTTGATAGCACTGTGAGCGTGGCCCAACCACAGAGTATAGGGCAAGACATTCACTGTGCCCAACAGCGCCGACGATGACGACGGCGACAACGAAGATGTCGACATCGATTGAGCAGATAAAGCTGGAGAGGACGAAGTGGGCACTGACGCTGACGTGAGAGACGCCGACGCCGACGCCGATGAGAAAGAAGACGATGATTCAGCGTCACTGGCAATCGCTGCTGGGCTTGCGGCTCCTCCGCCGAAGCTGGGGAAGGAGTGGTGGAAACGGTGGAGGTGGTCACTGAGGTCGATGCAGAGAGAGGTGATGTTGTAAGGCAGCCAGCAGGCCACGAACACCACTACCAGCGCTATCAGCATCCGTGCCGCTCGCTTCCGAGAGTTCATTCTCTGCAAAGATGTAACATTCTTTATTAAGAAATAAAAGAAGGGAAAGGGCCGATGAGACAGAAAGAACGGTAGTGTAGTAAGCCAAGCTGGAAAAAAATGAATTAACGTACATACCCACCATTAGCGATACGGCGAACGTGGAAACAAATAGCCTAGTAGGAAGAAGGGGTAGGGTTCTATATCAACACTGAACCACCAGAGCAATGACACTGCTAAGATGGAAACATGACCAAAGTCATACACTGGATATTGGAAGCACCCCACATGTGTTACTAATCTAACCTAACAAGGTCAGATTCTTTAATATGTCTACGAGGTGAAAAGGAAAGTGAGGAATGGGACAGAGGAACTACTAACATGCAGCTTAGGCGCAGAGAACTATATCAATTCATTTTGCAATATAAATCCATTTAAAGCCACAGATGGGGGAAATGAATGGCCGATTCTTTCTTTATAAATATATCACACAGCCGCATTTTTAGAGTTTTTTTTTACATTGATTCCACTGGAGTCCGAGGACTGCCGGTAGTGGTCAGAGTGACAGAGAGTACGGCCAACGTGGGCGTAGCAAACCGCAAGCGTTAGAGTGGGCAGCACGAAGATAACCACTAATGTGAAGAGGCCGAAGGCGCGTCGGTCGTGGTCCTGTGGCCAGTTCTCTATGCAGAACGTCATAGCAGGCAGGTCTGGTAGCACTTCTGGAAACTCTATGGTATCCACCTGCAACATGCACGTTTCCACCTTCATCACTTATCTGCTCACAAGTACCAGTAGGCCTAAACGTTAATGATTACTACAGTACATCACAGAAAACATTATTGCAATATAATTACTCGTATATGAGATTTTAAAAAAAATTGTCTGTCAGCTTTGTTCTTTTAGACTTGATTAATTTTTATTGATCAACTTGGTCTGTTCTGCGTAGCTTGTGATATGAAATATTTTCTGGTTTTCTGCATGTACAACACAACCAGTTGTATATATATATATATATATATATATATATATATATATATATATATATATATATATATATATATATATATATATATATATATATATATATATATATATATATATATATATATATATATATATATATATATATATATATATATATATATATATATATATATATATATATATATATAAAAGAATTATAATTTCACGTGGCAAGGAAGTACCTGTTGCCGAATTGTAAATGTTAAGCTGTGCAATTGGACATTAATGGCACAAATATGTCTTGTTCCATTTTATATTGTATCCCTTGGAACAGATATTTTGCTATGATACGATACACTGTATGAATTCTGACCTTAATGTTGTCTCTCCCCATCCCTTCCCCGCCACACGCACCCTCCCCAAAAGTATCAACAGGGTTACAAGAAGAAAGCGGACAACAGTGTTACAAATGAAGATATGCAGTTATTAGTGCATTTCATGGTATCATTCATTATCCAACAACGTGAATCGTAACATTGTTTTTTCACAGCGTCACTAGTGTGATACATATATAAACAACTAATCAGCTGGACGATAATACCCCTTCCCACCCACCCTCCAGCCTCGGGTGACGTGGTGTAATCAAGATGGTTGAACACACCCACAAACACACACATACACACACACACCCACACACACACACACACACACACGCACACACACCCACACACACACCCACACACACACACACTCAACTCAAATGAAGGTTTCAGTTATCAGTTCATTTTCCCATATCTAGTGCCCAGAACAAACGTATTGCTGTTTTATATTTTGAATCCTGGATTTTCGTGTTGCATTATAACAGTATTGTTTTCTATAAGCAACATAAAAAAAATAACAAAAATGAAAACTCGTGTATTTTAATCTGTATACAGCACAATCTTGATGATAATAATTTCAACTTCTTACGCGCAGGTATCCATCCCAAAAGCATGCCCGTTGCTCATAAGGATAGTTTAGGGAAACAAATACGATAGGACAGCGAAAGTCTAGTGGAGCAATGGGTAAGAGAAACGTTAGGTAGTCAGAGTGATGCTTGATAAAAATCTGACTCAATCTGATGCAAAAAGATACGCCTTCAGTCTTTTCTTGAAGACTAGTAGTTTTAGCATTCATCAGAGACATCAAATCTGCAGTAGCTTTAAAGTGTAGTGTAGTGTAGTGAAGTGTATCTTTCATTGACCTGTCTGACGTAGAGAAGAGGTCCCATGAAGATGGCGGCCACAATCCAGGTGAGTAGCATAATGACTACGGCCTGGCGGGTAGTCATTCCCGTCAGTGTGGCCACTGGGTGCTGGATGGTGATGTAGCGGTCAATACTCATCGCCGTGAGCGTGAAAATACTGCTGGCCACGGCTACACCTGATACATAGTCAAAATCCAATTAGACCATAAGGCGCGGTTTTACAAGACTCACGAGTTAAAGATCGACCTCTACATAGCTATCAGACAGTGGAGTTTTCTCATAGGACAGATTTTGTCAATGCCATGAGCATATCTTGATCTTTGATTTGGAAAGCACCCTATAATACAGTCCATTATTTATCATGACGACAACGAAGACAACGATGACGACGGTGACAACGACGACGATGATGATGCATCGATGATGATGATGATGATGATGATATAGGCTTGTACGGCGCTTAATCCACGAAGTTCACGCTTTTTCGAGGCAAGAGGTCGAAGGAGGTCGCGAGAGAAGAGGGAAGCAGGGGAATTATAGAAGGAGAACTGGATCTGAAAGTCAAATTCTTTAACAACACAATCATTCGAAGAAATGAAGCATCATTAAATGGAATGCAGTGCAGTGGGGAACATTTTTTGTGACAACGTAACTCTATGGGACAGAGAAAAAAATATATATAAAAAAAATACGACCAGCAACACAAAAATGCGGCTGCTCGTATCGGAAGGAACTTTACGCGGTTAATGATAGCAATTTGATGCTTGTTACTCAGAGATACAGTGCAATGACTAGAATGGGAGAGAAGAAAAGAAACTAACAAAAGAAAGGAAATAGAGCAAACACGGAGAATGTGAGAAGGTGGAAATGATTCATAGTGGTCTCTGATACTCTGATACCAGCTCCCTAAAAATGATGGGAGGGGGGAGAGAGATAGAGAGAGAGAGAGAGAGAGAGAGAGAGAGAGAGAGAGAGAGAGAGAAAGAGAGAGAGAGAGAGAGAGAGAGAGAGAGAGAGAGAGAGGGGAGAGAGTTGAATAAATAAACATTTTTTGTTGTTACTCGTAATACACGACACATAAATATAAACATGCTGTTATTCTTTAACAGAAGACTGCGTTTACGTCTTTTATCTTCTCTGTGATTCTAATATTGATAATATATTGTGTGGAAAGAATGCCTAAATAAAAGGGGTTAGAAAAGAAGTCAATGTTGAAAGTGTAATAAAAAGACGAATTACCCCCTCCCCCCCACGCACACACACACACACACACACACCCACACACACACACTGTGACACACCATACATACGTGTATAAGCCGTTCAATCGGGAATGTTACCAAAACAATGGACAATAGGAGTACTTCCTAAATAGCTGTCAACATGTATTTTGACCGCTTTTCAGGGGAAGCAACTCTCATTGACCTACATTACCTACTTTCGGGTTATGCTGTCAACATGTATTGTGTAACCGCATTTCAGGGGAAGCAACCTACTTTCGGTTTATTTAGGGATAATGCCTATTGGGAAATGGTCTTTTTCTCAGTGACATTTACAAAACAAATGTGGTATTTGATCAAATTAAGTAGATTTATAAATGACGTATAGGATTTCTGGTAATCTGCCCTGCAAACTTGATTTTGTTCGCAGCGCAGCTTACTACACAGGTGTGTATAATTTACACACTTGTCTACCTCATTTTTCGACAAATGGGGAAGATGCCATTTCTCGATATTTTGGATTGTGCTATACTGTTTTCGAGTGGAAAATGTTGTTAAAAAAATTCCCCATTCTTTTGTACCACCCAGTTTGTTACCAAGTTAATATGAAAAAAATCCCCGGTTGTGCGGTTATACAAGTACAGACACAGACACACACAGACACGGACACACAGACACACCCACACACACACACCCACACACACACACGTGTGTAATCCGATCAATCGGGAATTTTACCAAAACAGGGTACAATTGGAGAATGGTCTTTTTCTCAGTTAAAGTTTATAAGGAAAATGTTGTGTTTGATCAAGTTAAGTAGATTTATGAATGACAAGCATGATTGATGGGTAATCTGCCCTTCAAACTTGATTTTGTTCATACGGCAGGGTAGAGAACGTGAATTTTCCGGTTCTCAGTAATATTTCTATTTTTTAGAATGTGAGTATTTTTTTTGAATAACTCATGTTATTATTTTCATTGGCTAAAATTGTTGAACCAATGGAATAAGATAAGATAAGATAAGATAAGATAAGATAAGATAAGATAAGATAAGATAACAATTTTATTTAACAAGGGTAAAAGATTAAGCACTGGGTGTGCTTTTTTACATCCTGCCCTTGGGGCTATGCTATGTGAATAATGAATATCTGGCAGAAAAGGAAATAGTAGTCTTTCGAGTGTTGTATTCCAAGTTGTCAGGATATGTGGAGTCAGTGTGTCAGGCCAGGAAAAAAAAGTAAGAAAGAAAAAACAAGAAAAGATTGTTGTGAAAAGTGAAGAGGTAGAAAGCACTGAGAACTTATCAGGTTGTGTATGTTCGGTGGGACTTTCTCTCTGAAAGTGGATGTATATTGTGCTGTAAAGATTACAGGTATTTATAATGTTTTCATGATTGTGAAATGTTGGAGAGGTATATTTTTGCATTGGATTTATTGTGTTGAGAGGTGGTGAGCTGTTGTCCACTAAGATGGAATATAGTTTTCATTGATGTAATAATATTATTAATTACATGGGGCTATAGTTATAGAGTGGTAAGTAATGTAATATGAATGAAAGATGTGAGCATATTTGCTAGTAATGGTCATTCATGAAATAATTATATCTGGGATATGGATAACATTGTGGAAGAAGGAAATAAACGATCACATACAGAATGGAATTGGAAAAGTGAAAGAAACTAAGGGAGGTTAGAAAGGAGAAAACAAAGAAGGACAATATGATTATAAAGGTCAGAGCATTGACGTGTGTATACATATAAATATTGTTGTAGCTGCCTACAGGAAGCTGGTGTTGGCTTCATACACTTGGACACACGGCGTTGTCCCGGACAACGGAGAAAGGGCGACTCGAGGAACAGCGGGGGTCGGCCGTGCGTCTTGTACCTGACCAAAGCTCGTTTGCTACCTCAGACAGAGAGGGCAGGCGCGCGCCCGTCTGCCTGTTTACAACATCACTGCTCGTTCAACTACCTGTTTACAACAGCATTGTTCATCTAACTGCCTGTCTACAAGACTCTGTAGCCTTTGTGTACACCCGCCTCCTACAATTATAAAGGTAACTCGTTTTTGTGCTTATTTTGGCTCGGGACAAGCGATTGCCAGCCGTGTTTATCCAAGCTCGATTTTGACAGATTGGTATGAAAGATTGCTGTAAAATAGTGTGGTTTGTTTATATAAAGTATTGAGAACGTAGAACGTATATTTTGTGTTGGTGTTTGCCTGTGTTAATGAGAGTGTGAATTTGTGGGTGTGGTAGTTAACAGAGAGACTTGCACGCACACTTATTTTTGATCTAGGAGTCAATTATATTTCGCATTCACTTAGCTATTATAAACAGGCTTACACATCAAAATATCCATACGTTACAGGCAGCTTACTACACAGGTGTGAATAATTTACACACTTGTCTACCCCGAAGAATGGGAAGATGCGATTTCTCGATTTTTAGGGTTGCGCTAGATAGTTTTCGAGTGGAAAATGGTAATAGAAATGGGAAAGTTCTTTGCTTCACCAACGTTTTAAACTACGCCATTTGTTACCAAGTTTATATGGAAAAATCCTCAGTTGTGCGGTTATACACGTACACACACAGACTCACACACACACACACACACACACCCCACACACATACATACATACGACGACGTTGATTATGACAACGATAACGATGACAACAACACACATAAAAACCATCTACAACAATGACGGTAATAACAATAACTATCACAACGCTGATGATAATGAAGGAACCAACGACGATAACTGTTAATATCATATCTGTAATGAAGTCGCCAAGTTCTACCTTGCAAGAAAGCGTTGAATTTGCAGAGAAAGACGCCATAGAGCCAAAGGTGATGGACCAACTCGCCAACCACCGCAGGCATACACAGCAACGTAACAAAGAGGTCCGCCAGAGCCAGGTTCAACAAATACAAGTTCTTGGCCTTGCCGATTGACCTTCTCTGTCGAACCAAAGTCGCCAGCACCAAGAGGTTGCCTAGCAACGCCAGGAGAAAGACGGGGACGTAGAGGATAAGCAGGATGATTGTGGTGTAATCTGCGCCGTTGACCGCACCCTGCAACATGAACTCGTTAAAAATGTCCGCTGCTTCTGTGAAGTTGAAAGTGGGCGAGGCCAGGCTGTTGTTCATTAGGCCATTGAGTTGGCTGCTGTGTTGCTGGCGGTGTCTGTTTATCATAGCTGACAAATTATGCTGCTCCAGCAATTCCTGGTAAGAAACAAGGTCCATTATTTGATCCATAGTCTCGTTTGTTTTGCTGTGATTTGACTCTACTTCTACTTCAGTTCCAAGTCTTTCAGCTGGACTTGGACTTTTTGCAGCAGTTCATCTGCAACAAAAGAATTTGAGAAACATATATCTGCGATGAGGGATAAAACTATATTAAATAATGTGCATGCATAATTTGTTTGTAACAACTGTCCATTTTAAATCAATCAGTTCTGAATTTGAGGATTGTCCTTGTCAGTAAGTATCGCCAGAAGCGCATATGCATGGATGAAATCTCATCAAACGGGCCTAATTTCTTTCAGTGCATTTACCTTGAACTGTTCATATGTATGATTATGAAAATAGCCTAAAGATGTTTAATCTGCTGTTTTTCAGTTGGTCTGCCGCACAAAATTTCGACAAAAGCTCAGACATAATTATCCTTAAATATTAAATACCCCCAAAATTCGGGATCAAAGCGCCTGGTTTATTACTTAAAAACAAAAACATTCTGTTTGGTTATAATTATTGCGTTTAAAATAATAACATTTAAAGATTAAAGATAAGCGCACCTTAATAAATAAAGCCCATTCACGAACAACAGCCTTTTAGTAAATTGCATCTTGTAGCAAATAATTATAATGTTCATCAATACTGGCGCAGAACTAAATTGTTTCCTAATTATAAGTATGTAAGTTTTTAGAATGTTGACATTGAACTCGTACGACACTATTTGTGGAATCTCAATGAATATGGTTGTTTTTAAAGTTAGGAGCTGCACGAACATCATGTCACAGTACTGTAGTGTACATCACGGGAGTTAACATTTTAAAATAAATTGTCTCTATACATTTTCTACAGGCATTTGAGGGGATTCACATTAAATGTTTAAAGTGAGTCTGCTCTCTCTCTCTCTCTCTCTCTCTCTCTCTCTCTCTCTCTCTCTCTCTCTCTCTCTCTCTCTCTCTCTCTCCCTCCCCCACTCAAAGTTTGCACTAGATAGCATGATCCTAAAAGCCTTTATTAATCAACATTATTGCAGCAAAAGTTCTCAAATAAGTTTGTAAGCAGCATAAAAAAAGAAACACGCAAAGAGTTCTTCGATAACGTTACCTCGCTAATCTAGCAAAGTGCTCCTTGAGACAGTCATGACGCATCAATCAATATCACAGGCACACAACACTCCCAATCGGTGAATTTTCAACAACGCCTTGGAGCATGTTCGTCACGCACTGCTGCGTTCATCTGTTGGGTGCCTGTGCTTCTTTTCTAAGGGAGATAAGCAATTAACTTCTACCACAGAGGACCAACTTGAACGGTCAGTTTTCGCAAATAGTAGACAAACCAACAAATCTGTGAATGTAAAACCAAACCTAACTCGTATAATGCAATACGGTTATAAATGTTTGATCTTACCTTAATAATGTCTCATTTGGGTTTGAACACATTCTTAGAGAGACCCATACTCCATCGTTCAGAATCAAAATCAGAATTCTGCAATGCCTCCACAAGCAGGCCAATAATATAGGCCTATGTAGGCTTACTATTCTGCACATGAAATTAATTGTTCTAATACATGTAGGCCTACTCAAAATCAATTAAACAATCATTATAGACAATTCACTCACGGAACATGGATCGTTATAATGCGTAAAGCTTTATCCAATCAGGCTAGAAATACAAATTGTTAAATTAAAAATAATAAACAATCGTTATAGAGAATTTAATGCGTAAAATGTTCACCAAGTAGGCCACATATACAAACTGTTCAGTTAAAAATAGTAGACGCTTAGGATTGTACCCCCGTTGGAGTGCCGGGGGTTTCAGTATAAATAGTATCCCCACTTTCTGGAAATTTAGTGCTTTAAATTCCCACTGTCGCTGTCTTCCTCATTTGCTCTTTCCCATTCCTGCTCTGTCCTATCACTCTGCTATGTTATCTTCTTCTTCGCTAGATCAATGACCTACCTTTTTTCTTGAAAACTCTTCCTGGACAAGACTCCTTGTTTGTGTATGAGGTCTGATGGATCAGCTTGGGAGTGTTGGACGCTTTCTGCCGGGTGGTCACTAGGGCTTCCTATGATGCCATTATTTAGCACTATAGGCATTTTATATGTATGTGTTTTGTTGATAATTTATAATGATGTTTGTATTCTATTTTGTTTTTGTAACCGGGGGTTCGAGTAGTTGGGGTAAAGCCTCAGCCGTCCCCTGCGTGGGATGTCTTTATTGTAAAGTGACTGGCCGGTGGAGGGCATTCAATTTTCCCACTGGGGTTGTTTCAGCAGATCTTTTATGCGGATCGGGGGTTGTCCGTCCTGATTTGGCTCGGAAGAGTCCGCTGGACCTAAAGCAACAATCAATCAATCAATCAATCAATCAATGGGCGCGCCACAAGCTGCGACTACGCCTTCCCCGGGGGAGGTAGCCTAGAATTTCCCGACAAAAATGAACATAAAAGTGTCAAAAATCAAATCAAATTAAAAAGACAACCAAATTAAAACTATTAAATTATATCGGCTAAAAATTAACACCACCATTCCTAATTCAACGCTATTAAAAAATATGAATAAGCCGATTTTTACAAGGTTTTATTGGCACAAAATTCCGTAAGAAACACTAGAAATAATACTATATTAACTGTTAATTTATATCTACACTGTGTAAATAATAATTTAATTCGACGACTAATTTATAATTGTAAGCACTTATTGGATGCTCTTATTCTTAATATTTAACAATTAGTACTTGTTTACTGTTGAAACAAAAAAAACTAGCCGACTTTCTTAAAAGTAAATCAGAAGTCATTAAAAAAATAAAATTAAAAAAAAAACTTTTACCCTCTTACGATTGAAACGCCCACTTTAAATTCAAATAATTATTGTGTTCAAGCACGAGGTGTGCGATGATAGTGTTTACTTATCTTTATTCTAAGCTGTTTGCTTGAGGAGCCTTATGCTTGTTTTCGTCGGTCAAAATATGGTGGGTTTTATTGATCAAAGAGTCGAGGTAATTATATTACGAAATTTGTAGAATGTTCTTTACTTTAGGCAGTGCGTAACTCCAGCAACGAATTTTATTTTGTTTGGTTGAAAGCGTAATTCTGGAATGTTCCGTACTTTTCTAGTTTGTTGATAGATTGTCTGTGGAGAGGGGTGTTTTTGGAAAAAAAAGATGTTGTATGCAGTTGTTGATGCTGTTTGCTGGTTAAAGTTATAAAAAAAAACATAACGACGACTCCTGCCTTGTTGCTGAGTGAACGGGTTGCGTGGATAACGAATTCCAATTACACAAGATTCAAGCATCGGGGTTGAATCTACCATTCCCGAGGAACATACACTAGATTTTAGATTAGTCATTATCAATCCACATTAATGAGGCGAAAGCTCTCAGATGAGCCCGTAAGCACCTGGAAAAGAAAAAAACTCCTCGATAACGTACCGGCAGGAATGTAGCAAAGCGGACCTCAGTTCAGTCATTAGGCGTCACTTCAGACTACAGGCACACCATTGTTTAGTATAGCTATTCCGCAACAATGCATTGAGGTCTGTTGGTCACATTTCTGCGCCAAGTTTGTTGTTGATTTGTCTGTATCCTAAAGGGAGATAAGCCATTTACTGCTATTGCAGATGACCTTTTGAAAACCTGGACACGAAGTTTAGATTCACATTTTGCAAAATATTTTGAACACCAACAAAAAATGTATGAAGAAATGTATGAAGAAATAGTATAATAATAATATCTTAGCGTAAGTTAGACATTGTATGTGTTTCTGCGGAATTTTTTTAAATCTCGAATTCAGAATAAAGGTTCGTTTTCATTGTTTCGTGTTATAATTTCATTATTTTATTTTGAAAAACCAATAAAGGAAAACTAATTTTATCAAAATCTGCCAAGCAAAATGATTCTAACATTTCCATTATAGGTTTTGCATAGACACATAGGTAACATGGCGTAGATAGAATATAATTATTATAACAATTTCTTTAATCAGACATTACACTCAAGATAGATCGATTGCGGTTTAAATTTGTTAAGAATGTGCATAACCGTTTATTGAACCGACATTACTTTACGTTCTATTACGATCGACTGCGGTTTAACACTTTATTTATATATTTACTGTATTATTGTGTTGTATGTTTACTGTATTAGTTGTCAAATTACACCTTTAATCATGTACATTTTCCTTACTGGTTGTTTAGTGTTTGTGTTGATATGTCTCTCTCTCTCTCTCTCTCTCTCTCTCTCTCTTCCTCTCCCTTTCACTCTCTCTCTCTCCTTGTGTCTGTGGAGGGGTGGTAGGGGGGGGGTCTATTGTTGCTGGGTTCTGCATAATGGCACTCTTTCACCCACTCGTCTTTCGTCTGCGGGGATCGGCTAGTATAATCACCATATGACTAATCTTAATACATTTATATGTTTGGCCCGGTATGTGTGCGGATAGGGTTATAGAGATAGGGAGAAAATGGTAAAAGCTTCACTGACACACTAGCTCTTGCACGGCTATGAAACATAGGTAGTCCAGCCACTTGTTAACAGTAAATATCACACATTTATTTCCTCTACTCTATGCATAAGTTTCTAAACACTATACTAACTTAAATGTCCAAAACCTAATGTACTAAGATTAACTTAACAGTCCAAATTCACTTCGAGTAGTTCGCTTTTTGATGGGACTATGCTTCTACTGTTCTCGATATTTGCTACTGTCTCATCATTGGGCTATTTGTTCTGGCTGGCCTAATGATCGTTTTCAGGAGAGTGGACTACCGCACAGTCCTTCTAGATCAGTGTGTGTGCCCGTTCTCGTTGTCACTTAACTGAGTCGTTGAGGTGTGGGGATTGTGTCTCGTCCTTGTTTGTTGACTATTGGGCTATCGGAGCTCAGTGCTGGATGCTCCACTGCTGGCCGAATGTCAGGGTTGACTCTCAGTGGTCTGTCTCCTGCATCTGACCAACAAACCTGCTCGTCTGCAAAACATAAGACGAGTTTCTGCAACGCCTTGTTAACAAAGGGTGTGCAGAGCGTCTCACTGATGGCAGAAACAACCCTCAGTGATCACGTCCAATATAGGCTACAAACAATAGACGAACAATCTTCTACGTCCGTGGTCCACTGGAATCTCCAACATACTTCCTATACATATACATATATCATGGCTAAACTAAACACGGAGAAGTAATTAATAATATACACATTCTCTGGTACAGCCACTGGTCAGCAATAATACACATAGGAGAAACAACTACAGTTGGACAGTAGTGGCTACCTCGTGGTTTCGAAACCGGTCGCGTGTGTCAGCCACGTGGTCAAGCAAAGTTTTACAAGCATTCACAATCATAAAACATAGCAAGACTTCACAAGCATAATTCAACAATATTATCAATAAATCGCGGTGAAACAAAAGATTGATCATTTACCTTTTTGACAATGTCAGGCTGTGGCTATACTGCGATGAATTGATTTTCACCCGTCACCTGCTTAGTCTTCTTGAGAGATCGTTCAGAGCGTTGCTCCTTCCCGTGTGAGGTTCAAACAAAGAATGACTACCTCACCCTGTGGTCAGCTTAAGCCCGCGAAATCTCATGAGATACCTGTAGCGCCCTCTAGCGGGGGTGGCGGATATAGGTCAGCGGGATGATGTCACTGCCTACCTGAGCCAGAGTTAGCCTTAACCAGGCTTTAAAAAACCCGTTAACTTCTGTCGTCTGCTAGGCATCGAGTTTAAGTTACAAAGGCTACAGCACGATGAACCATGTGAGGTGTGAAGCCTTAGTGCTGGGTCCAAACTCACTTGTCGTGACAGTGTCAAGCACAATGTGCATTTCAGATTGTTAGTAGCATTTTTATATCTGATAAAATATTGATTATATTACATCAGTAAACCACGAGGCTTTAAGGATCAGCAGATCCATTCATTACTACCTATTAGTAGGCATTTACCTTCTGAAAAAGTTTTAAAAGAAATACAAGACTTAGTATCCTACATAGAGGAAATTTTAATCTGGTCTGTTTTGTCTCCTATGATTTTTAGGCTTTTAAGTCACTGTCTCGTCTTCTTGTCTACTACTACTACTACTACTACTACTACTACTACTACTACTACTACTACTACTACTATTACTACTACTACGACTACTACTACTACTACTACTACTACTACTACTACGACGACGACGACGACCAGTACTACTACTACTACTACTACTACTACTACTACTACTACTACGACGACGACGACGACGACGACCAGTACTACTACTACTACTACTACTACTACTACTACTACTACGACGACGACGACGACCAGTACTACTACTACTACTACTACTACTACTACTACTACTACTACTACTACTACTACTACTACTACTACTACTACTACTACGACGACGACGACGACGACCAGTAATACTACTACTACTACTACTACTACTACTACTACTACGACGACGACGACGACCAGTACTACTACTACTACTACTACTACTACTACTACTATTAAGCATACTACTACTTGCTGGCGCCTGACAGGTGTGGCATCGATCTTGCGTCTTGGAGTTATGTTTCTCCGAATATTATTTACTTTCGACGCGGGCAACGTCTCGGTGGTTTTCTCCGGTTACTACTGTTTGCTTCCCAGCAACATTTCAACACAAATTAAATAAATACAAAAACAAACAAAAAAGTAATATTAGGTAGGTTGTGTTTGGGCGCGACACAGGCTGCGACTACCCATTCCCCCTGGGGTGACAGCCCAGAATTTACCGATAAAAAAGGATGATTAATTGTCAAAATATTTTGTAAAAACTGCTACTAATTGTCATCTACCACTACTACTACTGCTACTACTACAGTACTGCTGCTGCTACAACTATTAATTGTCATCTACTATTACCACTGCTACCACTGTCAACTACTACTACTACTACTGCTACTACTAATTGCCATGTACTACTAGTACTACAACTACTACTACTACTACTACTAATTGTTTACTACTAGTAATATTGCTACTAAGCTTACTACTATTACTACTACTGCTACTAATTGTCATCTACTACTGTTACTGCTGCTGCTATTACTACTACTACTGCTGCTACTACCACTACTACAATTATTATTATTATTATTATTATTATTATTATTATTATTATTATTATTATTATTATTATTATTATTATTATTTATTTGATCGTTTTTATATAGCGCTTTTCCAGCTCAAGTGCCGCTCAAGGCGCTAGCCGATGCAGGATCTAACTATACCCGGCCGAGGCGCCCACTTGCAGCCTTTGGGCGCATAGTCTGACGCCCAGACGACTTAGCACAACCCTGGGAAAATGGGGATGGAGAGAAGGGATCGGGTGCACCCGTGTAACCGACACTCGCCCGTCTAGGACATGAGGGTCACGATCTTTAAAGCCCATGCGATGGAATGCGTTTGTGCACGGACTAGACCTCGATTTATACTCTCATACGAAAGAGTACTACTACTACTACTACTACTACTACTACTACTACTACTACTACTACTACTACTACTACTACTACTACTACTACTACTACATCTTCTTTTTTTTTTCTTCTTCTTCTATGACTGACTGGATTGTCAAGATCTGAAGTAGCAAACATTAATTGTGTCTTATGTTTATTGAGCAATACGATGCTATTATAGACTATTATAAACGGGATGCAAAAAGTGTGTGGAATATTTATTACCCCTAGATCAGACAACAAAGAAAATAATTTTTGATTGATTAATATATTGCTAAAACACACACACACACGCACACACCCACACACACACACACACTCACACACACACACACAAAGATCATGTCCTAAACGCAGGCACAGGGCATTACGATGCTCAGACAAAGTTAAACAATACTAATACAAACTCTTATTTTAAGGACACCAATGATATTACAGTAATAGCCGCATTTTTCTAGTATTTCTTATCATTTATTTGAGGGGACGATAAATAAAAGATTGATTGATTTATCTGCCCAAAATCTCCAAGAAAATTTTCTGAGCGCAGAACAGTGCGTTTTTAAACAAAACATCATAGTTTAATTAAGAATGATAAACAATGTTTTGACTACAGTTACCATTATTTTGTTGTGTAAACAGACTAAAAAGAAAACATCCGTATGATACAGTTTGATCCAGAACTATGAGAAAACATTATATCCCAAGACGCGGTCACAGAACCAAACGATGCTTCAACAAAATATAACAGTTTATTTAAGAAGGATAAATAATGTTTGGATACTTCCTATTAGTAATAGTAGCACAATTATGTTTTTGGTGTAAACACGTCATCAAGAGAAATAGTCGATTTTATTTCCTTCAGAGCTATTTAAAAAAAAAGCCCTATGCTCTAAACTCTACTTAGGGTAACAAAACAAAAACATTGCTAACACAAACACTGTAAGCGGGATGAACAAAGTTTGCCAACCGCCAAGTAAAATTTGTTTGCACTGGAATTGATCTCTAACTCCAGCGAGCGGAAGCCGCATTATCCACGCTTCCTGGCTATGGGGAGCACCAACTACTACGACGTGTCTGCGGCCCTCACTAGGTTCGTTCAGATTGTCGGCAGTGCTGATGTTGTCACTGTATTGCTCAGACACACGCTCCACGCGCCTTTACATAGAAAGCCAGGACTGCAGCTAATGCTAAAGATGGCTCACAATCCCCTCCCCCCCCTACCCTTTCCCTCTCTCTCTCTCTCTCTCTCTCTCTCTCTCTCTCTCTCTCTCTCTCTCTTTCTCTCTCTCTGTCAATTCGGTCTCTCACTCAGCACCCAGACGTGGAAGCTGGAACCAGTTTTACAATCTGCAGCAGGAGCAGTTGCTGTGTGTGCGCGTTGACTAACTAGTTACATCAAGGTCTCGTAAGAGAACCAATACAGAAGAGCGCTTGAGTTCCTTAACTCACACTTACTGTGTGCGAGGTGTTTTATAGGGTTTCGATTTGTCACGACGAGGATGCTGTGACTTTCGCTTGGCCAACATGATGACTCTTCCGCCCTTCAGGTCGATGAGATGGAACAGTTACACGCTCGCTCTAAATGTCTGGAGGATGGGAGTGGGTGGGTGGGTTTGGGATGGAGGGGAGACAGGAAAGCAATAGAAAACAAAACAGTAATAGCAAGAGACTCGCAGATAGCCGGATCTTATAACTAACCTTACCCACCTCGTGGGAGTGCCGGGGGTTTCTGTGTAAATAGTATCCACACTTTCTGGAAATGTAGTGCTTTAAATTCCCACTGTCGCTGTCTTTCTCATTTGTTCTTTCTCATTCCTACTCTGTTCTATCAATCTACTACCCCGCAAGGGGCGAACGTATGTGACTTAGGTACGAGACTATTGAGGTCACCGAGGGTTTTCTCCGGGCACTCCGGTTTCCTCCCTCCCTTCAAAATAATATTGGATGCAGTCAAATTAATTTAAAAAAAATACAAAACTATTTAACTTTCAGTTTCCTAATAGCGATCTCCCTGCCTTTACACCACGTGTATGCCTTGTATACTGTTGTCCTTGTTGTGTGTCTGTAATATATCTGTTGCACGTGAGCGTGTATGTTGGTATAGGTCGCCGCGCTTTGAGTTCGAAATCATTCGAAGTAAAGCGCGTATTAGCATCCGGTATTATTATTATTATTACTATACTACCTTCTTCTTCGCTAGACCAGTGATTGTCGCCTACCTTTGTTCTTGAGAACTCTTCCGGGACAAAGCTCCTCATTTATTTTGTGTGTGAGCTATTTTGTATCAGCTTGGGAATATTGGACGCTTTCTGCCAAATGGTCACTGGGGCTTCCTATGATATTATTATTTAGCTATGTAGGCATTTTATTATATAGGTATTTTGCTGATATTTTATAATGATGTTTGTATTCTATTTTGTTTTTGTAAACGGGGGTTCGATAAATGAGAGTACAGCCTCAGCGTCCCCTGCGTGGGATGCCTTTATTGTACAGTGACCGGCTGTTGGAGTGCCTTCAGTGTCACTACTGGGAGGAGGAATAACAAAGAATAACGTCCTATTGCGTTAGCATTAAAGATGAATCACCAAGAGGTTGTTTCAGCAGATCTTTTATACGAATCAGGGGTGGGTCCTCTTTCAGCCAAGTTGGAGTCTTGATTTTGTGGTCCTAGTTCGGCTCTTTGCAGTCCTTTGGATCCTGTAAGCAATGAATAACTAACTAACTAACTAATGAAAGGTATTATAAACATTAAAAGTTGTTTTGTGTGGAAAGAGAAGATTTGAAACTACAAATAATATAATAACTGCACCGTCACACAAACACACACACGGACACCCACGGCCACAGGCCTAAATAGAACGCACATACACACACTAACACAAACTAACTCTCTCACACACACAAACACAAATACACAAAAAAAGAGAGAGAAAGAAAGAGCATTGAAAGTAGGCCATGAAAAGCTGCCAGAAGGTTTTCGCTGATCAAGCAGCAACCAAGCAGTAAGACCTCTGTCTCACTTTCGCCGTGTAAGAAATAAAGTATTGGCAACAGCGAACTTTTCCACTTTAAAATTACTTTTGTGTTTTTATTTCATTTGTAAAAAATTACTTGGTCTATGTTTTAGCTCTAACTTTGGTTTGACTTGCATTATTATCTGGTTGGTTGAAACAAAAATTATTATGTTTAAACCAAAAGAACAAACGATTTTGCGGCCCTCAAAGAAAACCGTAAAATAACACACCAATTCGAAAGCATTTGTAAAACTTTTGACGAAAACGGGGTTACCCCCAAATTCGTCTAAGTGTTGCTGGTTTTCTTTGTTTTTTTGTTTTGTTACATTCAACAATGATACTAACCGTTAACGTTTGAATTTTCCATGTTGGTTCTGACAGGGAGTTGTTTCTCTTGTTAAAAAAAAAGAAAGAGATTGCTCTTATATAGCGCACTTACAAGCTCAGAAAGCTTCTCAAGGCGCTCGCCCTTAATATCCAGCCTGCACATATTTGTTTGCTGAAGTCAGGATTCGAACCCACTTCGCCTAAGACGCACGTTCATTAAGGCGTGCGTCCTAACCACTAAGCTATCCTTACAGACGCGTGTCCGTTGACCTTATTTCTGAGTGAACCAAGAAGCCTGATGGTCTTTGGTGTGTGAGGTAGGGCAGGGTCTCTTTTATCAACCTAAAACAAAAAATCGTACGAGTAATTGTTTTTACAGGTTCTGTCTCTTACCGGTTTTGGGAGGAGCTAATTTTAGCTCCAGATGGTTGGCTTTCCCTTGCTATTAATAGGCACACAAACTACGGAATGTATTCATAAAAAAATAACTATAAGCTTACTTTCGAAGGAGTAATTATTAGCAGTAAGCTTATTTTTTCGGTGGGGCAGCAATCACTGTGAATGTTAACAGGATTTGTGGAGAGGGCGTCGTCAAAGAACAATGTTTTCTAGTTTGAGAGTCGGAAAAGAAAGAAAGAATTTTTTTAATAGGTTCACGACAAAGACATTCCCATTTCAGAATCGTGACTGTACTAATTGGAGTCGTTTAAAAGAGAATTTAGTTTCGAACCGTAAAAGAACAAACTAATTTTGGAGCCTAAAACTGACATTAGAGTCGAAAAAGACCAATATCGTAAAAGAAAAATCTGTTTACAACTGGAAAAGAACAATTTCTTTATGGAACCATAACAAAGAAATGGGATACTTTTGTTACAATCTATTTTCTATACGTCCTTTTTTTTTTTTACCGGTGTTCAACAGCTTCTTTTGCTTTCGTTCGTCCTCATCATGTTTCTCTCTATCTCTCTGTCTCTTTCTCCCTGTCTCTGTCACCCCTCCTTCCTTCCATCTTCGTCTCTCTCTCCCCTCCCTCTATCTCTGGCCTGCTGTTGACAGTTGCGGTTGCAACTGCTGATGTATGAATGTACGTAGATTCTTTTTGCTTGTGGGTATAAATGTACCTCCGGTGGTATGGCCACGTCACCAGAATATCAGGTCTTGCAAACACCATCCTGCAAGGCACAGTGCAAGGAGGTAGAAGAAGCGGGAGACCGAAAAAAAGGTGGGAGGACAACATTCGAGAATGGACTGGTTTGACACTGAGCGAAACAATCAGGGTTGCCGAGGACAGGAAAAGATGGAGTACGCTGGATAAACGATCATCTGTGGTGCCCCTACGACCTGCGAGTTATGGGATAGGATAGGAATAGGATAGGTATACATGTAATTGTTATGTTGGTAGGCCTTGTAACCGTATAGAGCCTATAAATTTAAATATGCTATACCTTGCATTCATTATGAACGTTATCGTACGAAAATAAAAGACAGACGGAAAGAAAGAAAGAAAGAACGAAAGAAAGAAAGAAAGAAAGAATGAAAGAAAGAAAGAAGGAACAAGATGGTAAGCCATTCAATGCATTTATAGACACTCACACACATAGCCGAAAAAATAAGCCTTTTGAAAAATTTGTTTTGCTGGGTTTGTTTTACTGTGGCGGTCGGTGTTGTGACCGATGGGCTTTATCATTATGCTAACGAAGAAAAGGGAAAACAAGGAGTGAAAGGCCACGATCTGAACTATCTGCAAACCCCCAAAAAATCTCAAAATCGGATCAGCCAATGTTTAAGTGCTACGCAAAACGTGTTTAGAAAATGAAGCACAATGACCTTGACCTTTGAAAAAATATTACGACGAATGATGCAACATGCTTAGCAATAGTTAAAGTACGCACAAGTACCAAAAAAATGATGAAGTTGGGCTACGCAATTCTTGAGATAAGTGAAAAAGTATTTTTAAAAAAAGCTACATTACAATTCCGAGCGACGGACCGACCGACTTACCGACAACAGGACTGCTACTAAAAAGATGGCCCATGATCTGAAGCAGCTGTAACCAAAACCCTACAAGATCGCTGTACATAGCCGTTTTTCTGAGATACTGAACAAAACGTGGTTAGCAACAAAGTGACTCCAATCACCTAGACCTCTGAGTTAGAGCAAATATGATGGCACAGAGGCAGGCCATTAACCTAGGTCATGTTCCTATGAAGTTTGGTCAAAATCCGTCCTGTGGTTCTTGAGATGTTCCGTCCAATGGAATGACCGACCAACCGACAGACAGGCAGACCGAAATTTTTCTCGGGGAGATTCTTCCCTCTCCTCCGCCCACCTTTCCGCCTCCCCCTTCTCACCCGACTATTTCAAAGTATTCCTAGATACGTCTGGAAAATAAAAAAGAAAGGAAAAAAGAAAGCTCTGAAACTACCTGAATAAATACACATAGGGAAAAAAAAAATAAAACTAAATAACGACAGATTGAAACAACGGGCGTAAGAGTTAATACTACAATAAATGGAGAAAATGGAAAAGTAAGGATGGGGAAAGAAACAAAGAAAGAAAGAAAGAGAAAGAAAGAAAGAAAGAAAGAAAGAAAGAAAGAAAGAAAGAAAGAAAGAAAGAAAGGAAAACGAAAAGCTTCATTCATTGACAATGAGTGGATATGTTTTAGAAAGCGAAAGCAACAATACAGAAACAAAGCCAGAAAGAAAGAAAGAAAAGGAAAGAAAAAAAGAATGAAAGATATAAAAAAGAACGAAAGGAAGAAACAAGAGAAAAAGAACGAAAGCAAAAAACTATACAGATAGAAAAAATAACGAAAGAATGAAATAAAAGATGGAACAGGAAAACAATCAAACAAAAAGCTTGGTTCAGTGACATCTAGTGGATATGTTTCAGCCACATCAGTCGAATTTTTAATTAACCGCACTATTCTCTCTTATGTTAAAGATTAATTTTAGCAGATAAATTACTACTACTACTACTACTACTACTACTACTACTACTACTACTACTACTACTACTACTACTACTACTACTACTACTACTACTACTCCTACTACTTTATTTTCATGATCATTATTAGGATTTTCGTATTCCGAGTATTATTTCAAACAACTTTGTATTTGCTCAATGTATTGAATTGCTGTGCCGTTCATTACTATATCCTTATGTAGAGAACGGGATTTTTCCGGTATTTTTAATTAAAATTAATTTATGTTTTTTTTTTGATTGGCTAAAATTCTTCAGCCAATGAGAGAAGGGACATTCCGCAATCAAGGCGTTGTTCACTCACTCAAATTCGGTGTATGTCAGGCGACGTGGTCGTATGTGGTTGTGTTAGTGTGTAGGTCAAGAAAAAGGAGAAAGATTATAAAAGAAAAGATCAAAGATTATAAAAGAAAAGAGAAAGGAACTCTTGTATAAAAAGTAAAGAGGTAGAAGGCACTGAGTCTATTTGGAAGTGTGGATTCAGTGGGACTTTCTCTCTGGAAGTTGATAATTTTGTGCTGTAAAGATTACAGGTATTTATGTTTTTCATGATTGTAAAATGTCGGATAAGTATATTTTGGTATTGCATTTGTTGTATTGAAAGGTAGTGAGCTGTTGTCCACTAAGGTGGAATATTGAATTTTCATTGATGTAATAATATTATTAATTACCTGGGGCGATAGTTGTAGAGTAGTAGATAATGTAATATGAATGAAAGGCGTGAGCATGTTTGATAGTAATTTTCATTAATGAAGTAATTACCTGGATATGAATAATAGTGGTGGAGGAAGGAAAGTGATGAACGCATACGAAACGGAAGTGGAAAAGTGAATAAACAAAGGGAGGTCAGCAAGGTTGAAACAAAAGAAGAATAATGAAATTATCAGAGTCAGAGAATTGACGTTTGTATATGTATATCGTTGTAGCGGCCTACTGGGAGCGGGAGTGACTCTACCCTCGCAGACCCGGGGTTGCCTTGGACAACGAAGACGAGGCGTTATGAGAGACATCGGAGAGGGTCAGCCTTACCCCTTTGCTGACCAAAGACTACGGTATCGACTTCGGGTGGACTGGAGGTTAGCGAGCGCTCCTCCGCCCGTCGACGCTCATCTCTTGTTACTACGTTACTGGCAGCAAGTGCCAGCTTGTGCATAGACCCACCTCCCACATCTAACGAGGTAGTGTGATCTTTTATTATTAATTTTGGGCCCGGTCAAGCGTTTACCGGCCCTCGAGTGCTCTGACTTGGCGTAGTCAAACTGGTATGAGTCCAGAGTAGAGACTAAGAGTGAGAGACAATCGGACATGATTATAAGTATTAGAATATCCGTGTGAAAGAATTAGAGTGAAAGTTTGATATAAATATTGTTATTTCTTTATATAAAGTTGAGAACGTGGAATGTATATTTTGTGTTGGTGTTTGCCTGTGTTAAGAAGAGTCCGTACATTTGTGGTAGTTAACAGAGAGTCTTGCACGCACGCTTATTTTGTTCTAGGAGTCAAATATATTTTGCATGCTCTCAGATATTGTAAACAGGCACCCACACTAAAATATCCATCCGTTACACCTTAGTAATTATTATCATATTATTCATGCTATTAGTATCTGATAAAGGCTTCCAAAAGTCTTTGGTATCTGGTTTGTACTTATTTATATTTATATTTATTGTGTTTAGCTATTCATACATGTATGCTATTATTATTGTGAATGTTAAACTACAACAACAACAACAACAACAACAACTACTACTACTACTACTACTACTGCTATTACTACTACTACTACTACAACTACTACTACGACTACTAATACTACTGAAGAAGAAGAAGAAGAAGAAGAAGAAGAAGAAGAAGAAGAAGAAGATGATGATGATGATGATGATAATGATGATGACAAAATTAATAATAATAGTTTAAAAACAATAATATTGTGGTTGTATTGTTGTTATTGTTGTTGCTGCTGTTGTCGTTATTATAGTTGTTGTTGTTGTTGTTGTTGTTGTTGTTCTTCTTCTTCTTCTTCTTAGTGATGTTTCAGCAGTTTTATTTAAAAAAAATGTTTTTACTACATCGGTCGCAGGTCAGGTTATTTTTTTGATTTTTATAAATGACAACAATAATTTATCTGCCTATTTTGTATCTCGCATGTTGAACGGCAACATCATACCGAATAACAAAAGTGATGTACGACCCCTGTATGTCAATGTGCGCATTCGTGGCCTGGGTAAATAATTGGAAAACTAATCAATGCTTCTTTTGTTTAGCGATGCAGACTAATGATTTTTTATTGGAAAAAAACAAACAAGACTCCACAGAACCATCCAGCCGCACTAACAAACTCAATGTATGGTAGAACTGGCGTAAATCGATAGTTAAATGCGGAATGACGCCTTTCAACGATCAGGTTAAAGATCAGCGATGAACGTTGTTTGTATGTTTAGCTGTCCGTATAAGAGTTTTCTGTCTTTCGATTACTTTGCCACAGCTTTGATAAATATTTTATTTAAAAAAATGTTTTTACTACATCGGTTGCAGGTCAGGTTATTATTTTATTTTTATAAATGACAGCATTAATTTATCTGTGTATTTTGTATCTCGCATGTCGAACGGCAACATCATACCGAATAACAAAAGTGATGTACGGCCCCTGTATGTCAATGTGCGCATTCGTGACCTGGGTTATTAATTGGAAAACGAATCAATGCTTCTTTTGTTTAGCGATGCAGACTAATGATTTGTAATGGAAAAAAACCACAAGACTCCACAGAACCATCCAGCCGCACTAACAAACTCAATGTATGGTAGAACTGGCGTAAATCGACAGTTAAATGCGGAATGACGCCTTTCAACGATCAGGTAAAGATCAGCAATGAACGTTGTCTGTATGTTTAGCTGTCCGTACAAGAGTTTTCTGTCTTTTGATTACTTTGCCACAGCTTTGATAAATATTTTACCAAGGGAATTCCATACTTTGAAGTCATTTTTGCTTATCGGTGATTACTACATTTCCTACCCGACGAAATATTTTCAAGTGTTAATTCTTGCTACGTGTGAAGACGACCGTATGTCGATGATTTCTGGAACTTCGCACGTTATACGTTTATTCACCCTTGTAAATGATGCTGTCACTTTAAAAAAACAAAAACAACTGAGAGCATCTTCAGAACTTAAAATATCTACAACTGCTTATTATAACGTTTGGATCCTCAAAGCAGCAACATAACAGATATATTACATCTAAAGAACACTAATGAGTTTTCTCTAACTAGTTTCATTGCGTATACTAACCTATTAATAATGTTATAGCTCCTTTTCTCAATGTAGTTTGGATCTTTGCCAACATGGACGGAAGATTGGATAGTTTTCTTGAACTAGTGGTATCATTAATTGTACAGCTAATTTTCTCTCCCTGCCTCCATTCCTCCACCCCAATGGCCATTTAAATTAACGTACGGCTGTCCTTATGTAAAGGTCGTTGACATTGCAATATTTGTTTGTGAAGTACAAAGCCCAAATATATTTTCGGATAATGATTTTTTGTTTTTTTTCCTCAAAGTAGTAGTTGTAGTAGTAGTAGTAGTAGTAGTAGTAGTAGTAGTAGAAGTAGTAGTAGTAGTAGTAGTAGGAAGCTGAGGACAATGATATAGGAGAGGAGGCCTCGATGATCATGATGATCGTGCTCGTTATCATCATCATCATCATCATCATCATCATCATCATCATCATCATCATCATCATCATCATCATCATCATCATCATCATCATCATCAGCATCATCAGCATCATCAGCATCACCAGCATCACCATCATTAATATATATTAGTATTGTTGGGCCGATTCGCTCCTAACTTCAACCAACTGCTTTGCGCAGGGTGAATCACTGTGTTCAGATAAGAACACTATATTTTAGTACAATCCTTATTTAGAAATAATAGTATCAATGAACAAATTGATGACAAAATAGCAGGGAATTAAAGTTTTGTTGAACCATAATAAGGTTACCAACGTATTCATTATAGTACTGACGCTTATTTTGATCAAGGAAGTGGAAGTGTGTCTTCTAAAGTGAGACCGTCCTCAAGTTTTCGACCTTTTTTATCACTAGATCGTATAATTATAGAAGAATCTAATAATCTAATAATACAAAGTAAATAGTTCTATAACTTTTTAAAAAAAAAGTACTTCTTAAAGATATGTTTTTTTGTTTATACTTAAACGTATTTTTGTACATGCCTGAACACTCATTGTGAATTTGAAAAGATCGGTGGCGTTCAACTGTGTGTGATCTGGGGCTACTTTAACTGGACCTCGGACGCAATTTAAACTTAAAAGTACATGTAACGTGCCTTTTCTCTCCCATCTGATTACGTTTGGACATGTCACTGATCCCAGCGTTCAGGAGATAGCTTTGTACTTTAGAAGATGAAGAAGAAGAAGAAGAAGAAGAAGAAGAAGAAGAAGAAGAAGAAGAAGAAGAAGAAGAAGAAACTTCAAAGAAGCTGTTGTATATTTTTGTTCGTAACATTATGCGATAGTTAAGTAGTGAGAAAATGAGCCTTAATGGACTAACATCACGAAAATACCTCATACACTTTCAACGCAGGTTATTTTTTTCTACACTACTTCTCCAATCTCATCTTTTTTTTCATCGTTCCACAGTGTCCTCACTATCATGAGCTGTAATTATGAGATGAGGAAGAATGGCTTTATGAGATTAATTAATGAATAGATGGATAATATATTTTTCTAGGAGCAGAACAGATTTCCACGCTAGGCATGATCACAGCGCGCGTATGCCATGTGTGTCATCTGCAAGCCATATTGAACATTTATATAAAAGAACTAATAACTTAGTGTTCCCAGTGAAAGACTTGATCACCATCCAGTGTTCGGAAACGCTCTCTCTCTCTCTTTCTACATTGTGTATGGGACCTGTTGACTCAGTTGGTTAGTCGTCGGTGTCCTATACTACTACAACAACAACTACTACTACTACTACTACTACTACTACTACTACTACTACTACTACTACTACTACTACTGATAATAATAATAATAATAATAATAATAATAATAATAATAATGATGATGATGATGATGATGATGATGATGATGATGATGATGATGATGATGATGATGATGATGATGATGATGATGATGATGATGATAATAATAATAATAATAATAATAATAATAATAATAATAATAATATAAATGACAATTTATTCATCGCTCATTTCCAAATAATTAGTTGCTGATGGCACTTTTCAGAGCATTCATAACTCACACTCACCAACACACACATACACAAGCACGCACACACACCCACACACACACACACACACACACACACACACACACACACACACACACACACTCAACACGTACAAAAAAGTCTATTAATGTCTGAATTACGGGAAAAAATAGTTTTAAGACTAGACTTAAAGCTTTCCAAAGAAGAAGACTATCTCATAGAGTACTGTAGAGAGTTCCAGACGGTGGGTGCTTGATGAGAGAAAGACCGAACGCCAAATGATATTTTCTTAAAAGTAGTAATCTGCAAGACAAGAGTATCTGCAGAAAAGCGGAGATGACAAACTGGCATGTAAGTATGGAGATGATCGGCGAGATATTGTGGAAAACAAAGGTGAACAGCAGAATAGGTCAGAGAAGAGAGCTTGTATTGTATTTGATCTGATATTTTTAGCCAGTGAAGGGAGCGAAGAACGGGAGAGATGTGCTGATGCCTAGATGTACGGGTGATAACGCATGCTGCGTTGTTTTGAATTTTGTAGAATAGGTCAAGTTGACATTTTGGAAGGCCCGCAAGCAGAGCTTTAAAGTAATCTATTCTAGACATTTCAGATGCACAGATGAGAGTTTTCGTGGCTCCTGGAAACAGACAGTGACAAATTGAAATAATTCGTCGCATTTCAAAGTAAGTTATTCTGCAAATTTTGGATATCTGTTGCTGAAAAGACAATGCAGAATCAAGAATTACTCCAAGGCTGCGCACAGATGAGGAAAAAGGGATGTCAGCATTTTGAAGCTGCATTGAGTGAGGGAGAAAAGAATGATTCAAAAAATTCCTTGGACATAGTAGCATGAGTTCCGTTTTGTTATCATTTAATTTATGTTTATTCTGGGTCATCCAATCCCTTAAGTCTGCAATGCACTCCTGAATCCTTGGCACAAGTTCATCAATCTCTTGAATAGACACTGAATGATGAACCTGCGTATCGTCAGCGAAACTTTTATGTAACAGAGCATGACGACTGATAATACCAGAGACAGGAGTAGCATACATAATAAAAATGATGGAACTCAGCACGGATCCTTGTGGGACGCCAAAGGAGACAACAGTTTTTTTTTCTGAATAGACTCCATTTACACAGACAGTTTGAGTGCGGTCAGTCAAATATGAAGAAAACCGGACAACGCAAAGTCTAAAATACCGAAGGTACTATGCAGCCTGTATACAAGAATGGAGTGATCGATGGTATCGAACGCTGCTGAGAGATCTAAAAGTGCAAACAGAGAAATTTTATCGTGATCAAGATCCAGAAGTAGGTTGTTCACAATACTCAGAAGTGCGGGTTTGGTTCCTGCAGGGGACCAACTTAGGTGACTTAAGTACAAGACATTTCAGGTCACCGAGGGTGTTCTCTGGGTATTCTGGTTTCCTCCCTCCCTTCAATAATGGAAATGGATACAGTCTATCCGAAATTTCGATATACTATTCGATTTCCTGTCAGTCTTCTAACATACAGCGAATTGCCTTTACACCAAGCGTTTGAGTGTTGTGTTGAAAGTGTGCTTGTTGTGTATGTAGGAATATTTGTAACATTAGAGATTGGATATTGGTTACAAATCGCAGCGCTTTGAGTCTGATTTATCAATAAGGCGCGCGCGTACAGTATTCAGTATTATTATTACGTTTATTTGACTTTTATTGATTAATGTCGCCTTGTAGTTTTCGTTGCCTTTCTGTGTGTAAATGTACACCTTATCGAAACTTATCGTCGTCATCATCATCATCATCATCATCATCATCATCATCATCATCATCATCATCATCATCATCATCATCATCATCATCATCATCATCATCATCATCATCATTATGAAGGCTGCAACGGCATAATGTTGAATTAATCTGAGCTTATTTATTAGTGCTGTAAAAGCTGTACGTCTCAGACAGGTTTTTCTACTCCTGCTCGACAGCTATAATATCATGCTTCATCGTCCTTCTGATAAAAGGGGAAATTGTTTGCAACAGAAGGCCTCGCCAAAAGCAATCTTATTTTTTCCCCGATAGCAAAACTACTTTTTGAACATTTTGTGGTTTACGATTGAAGGCGCTGCTTGGCCCCAATACAACTCCATATTAATGGTTTACAGTCTAGCTCTAGCTGGTATTGATTTATTGATGTATTTATTGATTGATTGATTTATTACAGACAAATCATAGCTGTGAACAAATCATAGCTGCAGAACAAGCAGGTTTCAGGGCTCGAAGAAGTACCACTGAGCAGATTTGCAAACTCAGAATAATCTGTTAAAAAATACCTACAGCACCAACAACATCTATATCATGTGTTGGTAGACTTCAAGAAAGCGTTTGACCGAGTGTGGCATGCAGCTCCGTGGGCAACCATGATAATGTACAACATCAGCCCCAACATTATTAAAGTGGTCGAAAGCCTGTATGACAAGGCTAACAGTGCAGTCCTCCACAACAGCGCCATCACCAACACTGGTTCAGAACAACCATCGGCGTGCATCAATGTTGCATACTCTCTCCAAAATCTTCAATATCTTTCTAGAGCGCATCATGTTGGATGCCCTTGCAGATCACGAAGGTACATACAACAAAGGGGGTAGAGCAATCCCCGACCTCCTTTTTGCGGATGAAATTGATGGATTGGCTGGAGAAGCACAAGAACGTGAACAGCTGGTACAGAGGCTTGACCCCACCTTAAGAGCCTTTGGAATGGAAATTATGAAGACGATTTTGCGTTTATTCGAGAGGTAGACATTTTTCAAATTATATTAGTTTAGAGAGGTTTCGTTTATAATGTGACAGGTTCTAGTACCAACACGAAGAGAAATTGATGTGGCATCTCGATATTGTTGGAATGTGTGTGTGTGCTGCTGCCCTGCTGCCCTGACAAGGTTGAAGCCCATCTGGAAAGACAGGACCATCAGTCTACATTCCAAAGTAAGACTGCTAGCTGCGCTCCCTTGTCATCTCCATCTTCCTATATGCTTGCGAAGCATGGACCCTCACAGCAGATCTCCAACGAAGAATACAAAGCATGGAGATGAGGTGCTACAGAAGACTTCTGGGCATTTCCTATACCCAACACATCACCAACGACGAAGTCCGATAGACCATCACACAAGCCATTGGACAACACGATGACCTGCTCACAGTGGTGAAGAAACGGAAACTCCGATGGTATGGCCACGTCACCAGATCATCAGGCCTTGCAAAGACTATTCTGCAAGGCACAGTGCAAGGAGGTCGAAGAAGAGGGAGACCGAAAAAATGTGGGAGGACAACATTCGAGAATGGACTGGTTTGACACTGAGCGAAGCCATGAGGGCTGCTGAGGACAGAGAAAGATGGAGTATGTTGGTTAAACGATCATCTGTGGTGCCCCTACGACCTTTGGGTTACGGGACAGGATAGGAAGGATAGTGTGTGTGTGTGTGTGGGTGTGTGTGTGTGTGTGTGTGTATGTATGTTTGTGTGTGTTGTAGTTGTTGTTGTAGTTATTGTTTTTGTTGTTGTTTTCGGGCGTTCATTACTTTATTTCTTGTATACGGACTAAACCACACCTCAAAGGTAAGGTCTCCACGGTAAAAGAAAACGCGCAGATTTAGAGCATTTAATTGTAATAGGCTTACAAACAGCTTGCAAGGTGCTGACACACAATAACATCGCCGTTCACTACCATTCCCAAGAGGCCAAGAATGAAATGAATTTATCACATCAGTCTGCTAACAGCTGCAAAACCTCAATTTAAAAGTGGATCATCAATATTGTGTTATTGTGTACCGTTAAACATCGCTTGGTTGGTTGGTTGTTTAATTTATTATTAATTATGTTCTTTATTAAAATAATTAGACATTGTCGAAATACGCGCGCACGCACACACACACCTCGCACAGAATACACACACACACAGAAACCCACCACACATCTAATAAAACAAACCGAGCTAATGAATCGATTATAAAGTTTTTGCTAACTTTAATCCTCACACCAAAGCTTTTATTATCAATAGAACCCATTGTATGTAGTCCAAAGTCAGGTGCTCCCTCTTACCCTTCTTCCCTCTCCGCCTCCCCCCCCCCCCCCCCAACAAAAAAGAAATGCAAAAAAGACAGAATTAATTTTGACTGCATTTACATTAAGTAAAATATATTTCAGAGATACAGATTCATTACATATCCCGTTAACAGTTTTACGAAATTTGTTTTTAACTGATTTCAGTATTATTCTATGCGCCATGTTTGAAAACAGATCTGGCAATTTCACAAGGTTTATCATAATTGAGACTGAATGTAATCTCCTTAAACAAATATATTTTCTATAGAGGTTTGACCTTCATTTAAAGACAACGGTATAGTTACCATTTTAAAGAGTTAATAATATTTGAAGCACCGAGTTTTGCAGCGCGATAGCCCAAACAATATTATGAAGTAAAAGCAACCCACAATGTGATGGGATTCAGCATCACTTTATCTCGATCCAAGCTAACGAAGTAACCTTATTAATGAGACCAATTCTGGCACTATTAGGCTTAAATTCATCGATAAGTGCAAGTGGGAACGGACAACATGACACGGGCGAACTGATTTATTTGATGTAAGTGCCATTAACCTTATTATTACGGTTTCTGGTTATGTTTTGTTGTCTAGTTTTCGTACACACTATACGGCGACCGACGTTTCTGTGAAGTTGTGATAGATCAAAAGCAATGATTACTACTGTCGCATGCGGGCATCCCTGATGAAAATGGCCACATTTGTCTCATTTTTGGATGTCGTTGATAGGATGACCTACAGAAATACTGGGAGTACAAAAACAAGGTCTAAAACAACAAACGCACATTCATCACTCAGACATGGGGTGCAAATGCAGGAAGGTCGCTATTAGCAGTACTGAAAAGAAAATGGAATTGTTTTCTGTTGTTGTTGTTGTTGAAATTTTAGTTTGACTGCAGTATTATAATACTATTATCGATGGGAAGGAGGAAACCGGAGTATTCTGAGAAAAACTTGTTGTAACCCGTCAACGCCAATCAAACAAACAAATAGTTTAGGAAAAAAAAACCACAATAACAACATTAAAATGCATTCCGACTAGAACACAGGATGGCATTTTAACTTCCCCCTGACAGAGAATTGAATTCCCCTCTGGAAAATTGAGGTCAACTCCCAGAAGGAAAAACGAGATATGGGCGACACAAGTTTTTAAATAATCTAAAGATGCGGAAAGACAATGAGAGATGAGGAAAAGAATGGGCTAAGATATGTTAGAATGTCATTTTAACTGTAAAGCTTTTTTTGGTCGTTGTAAAACAAACGTAGAAAAATTGCAGTCCTCATTCCAGAAAGCACTGTTCATTAGCTTTTAAAGAACACCAACAAAAACACACACTACAAAAAACTCCAAACAAACAGAAAAGATGTCAAGCTATTCAAATGTGGTTTCTGACGCACATAGCTAAAAAATAATCATTTTCAAAAGTGTCATTTTTCTTGGCGGTGTTGTGTGACTCGGCTTTATCTTAACGAAGCAAAAGAACAACATGGAATGATAGAGATATGGGCGACACAAGTTTTTAAATAATCTAAAGATGCGGAAAGACAATGAGCGATGTGGAAAAGAATTGGCTAAGATATTTTAGAATGTCATTTTAACTGTAAAGCTTTTTGGTCGTTGTAAAACAATCTATCTGAACTATCTGCAAGCAAACAATTATCCAAATTGGCTCTGCAAAGGTTTAGATACAACGCACAAATGTGAAGAACAGAGATCTTGATCATTGAGAAAATGCAAATACGAATTATATAACACGATTAATTGTAGTTAAAGTATCCGCAAAGTAAAAATGATAAGACGAAATGTGTTTTTTTTAGCAAAAAGGTGAAATTCGGAGTGACGGACCGACCGACTGACTGACAACCGGACTGCTACTGAAGGATTTGAATGATGATGACACGAAACTCAACAAAATCGAGTTAGCCTTTGTTGAGATATTGAACAAAACGTGTTTAGCAACAAACTGCGCGCCGGTGATCTTGACCTATCCATCAGTAAATCAAATATGTTGGCTCGGGAGGCAGGTCATTGACCTAGGAGGCACGGTGGCCTAATGGTAGAGCTTTGGCTTGCGGATCTGAAGGCCCGGGTTCGAGCTCAGGCCGGGGCATTGTGTTGTGTCCTTGAGAAAGACATTTTACTCCCGTTTCCCACTCCTTCGGATGAGAGTATAAACCGAGGTCTAGTCTGTGCCGCATACATTTCATCATAACGGACTTTAAAGATCCTGACGCTCATGTCCTAGACGGGTGAATGCCGGTGACAAGAACACACCCAGCATGCACCTAGGTCCTTCTCCCCATCCCTGGCTGCCCAGGATTGTGCTCAGTTGTCCGGGCGTCAGACCATGCGCCCAAAGGCTGCGGGTGGGCGTCTCGGGCTGCTTGAGTTAGATCTTGTATCAGCCAGCGCCTTGAGCAGCTCTTGAGCTGAAAAAGCGCTATTTAAGAACGATTAAATAAATAAATAGGTAATGTTTTTATGCAGTTTGGTAATCATCCGTTTAGTGGTTCTTGACATATGGCTTCCGGCAGACCGACAGAGAAACGGACATACAGACCGACTTTTGGTTCATCCTGATTCCCCCCGATTATTTCAAAAGTATTTCCAGATAAGTCTTGAAATACAAAAACCACAACACACATCCACGTGGCAGAACATACAGAAAAAAAAGAGAGAAAGAAATTATAAAGGGAGGAAAGAAGGACGGAAGGACATACGAGTAAGAAAATGAAACACAAGCAAAAGAAAAGACAACTATTGAAAAGAAAGAGATATGAAAAGAAACAAAAAAATTGAGTTTGGCGTCGAAGACTGCACGCAAACTACAACTAAAGCTGTTAAGAGCGAGAGACACGTCTATCTGTCTTTACAAACTACCACACAGACAGCCACTCACATACACGTTCGCACTCGCGCACAAACACACACACACACACACACACACCCACACACACACACACACAGACCAACACACACACACACAACACCACACACAACATACGCACACACATACACACAGGCACGCGCGCGTACGCACACACACACAAACACAAATAATTGCATTACATTTTGATATTTATATTACGACCACAGGCGCTTGTATTTGGATACGCGAGCGCCTACGCATGTGACGCGTTTCCCTTCTGGTTATCTATAAATACTAGATACCCAGAGGGAGACGCGTCACAGGCTCTCGCGTGTCCAAATACAAGCGCCTGTGGTTACGACTCAGAAGTTGTTTAGACTTTGTCTGTAATCATGCCAAGCTTAAATATCCACCCTACCCTGAGAGAGAGAGAGAGAGAGAGAGAGAGAGAGAGAGAGAGAGAGAGAGAGAGAGAGAGAGAGAGAGAGAGAGAGAGAGAGAGAGAGAGAGAGAGAGAGAGAGAGAGAGAGAGAGAGAGAGAGAGAGAGAGAGAGAATAAGTCACATTTCAACCTTCACGTTACTACACAGAAGTTGATTCCGACGTCAGGCGCATTAACCAAGAAAACTGGGTCCTCAATGGGAAATAGTGGATCCACGCTAGCATTATGGGTAGCGGAAAAAATTAGTGGATCCATTATATCATAATGGTAGCAGTAACATGTGTATCATATATAAATGTCACATTCACTGCCTCAACAGCGGGTATACAAGTGTGTGCTCATCACACGAGAAGCAACTACCCCCAAAACGAACACATAAAACACCAGTGGGAATAATTACAACGTTCTTATTCACACGAAAACTAACTAATCTATATATTTATATAACTAACCCATCCGTATACCCACAATCACACTTAACTATAATGAAAACAAATCTGGTAAACAAACAAGAATAATAAATTTTAAAAATGATTTACAAAAAAAAGAAGGTTTCTTCCAACCCATAGCATATATATTTTCACAATTGGCTGTAGAATTATTAATTACTTAACTAATGATTTGTACAAGATATGAACTATACCCAATTCCTAATAGTATTGTAAACCATGCAACTTCTTTCCAATATTTATCAATGGCTATAAATTATACAAGAGGTTTGAATATAAAGAAATGACACTCCTTAAACTAACTATTCATGTGGCTTTATACAACTGGCAACTGACATGTTTTTAACAGTTCATTTTAACAAATTCACAAGGGCATCGAGAACAGAACTTTTCCGTTACGGATTTTGTAAGTCAGAGTCCCGCTGGATGGCAGTCAGCGACCATCGTGGGTCCCTCAGAGGCTCGAGTCAGTTGAGATGCCAGGTTGTACGGAGGGCTTTGATGTACGGTCAAGGCCAACGCCACGGCACACACAGCATGGATGGTACACTGCTGGGGGGAGATGCTAGTACAGTACACTAAGACATACACAAGAGTAAATAATAGCATTATTAACCAACCAACATAAGAAAAATACCACATACTCTTCAGCATCCTAATGCACGTTACTACCCTTCTCCGTTCTATTATCAAGCTCATTCATAAATTACCTCCCTTTATCATAGTTGAAATGAACGAATTTCCAAATATTTCCATTTATTATAATTGGAGCCATTGTATTAGACAATGGGTCAAGACAGGAAGTTTTCTCCAAGATCGCACAAACAACAGTGCACTGACAAGGTTGAAGCCCATTTGGAAAGACAGGACCATCCGTCTACACTTCAAGATAATGTTGCTGCGCTCCTGTGTCATCTCCATCTTCCTATACTCTTGCGAAACATGGACCCTCACAGCAGACCTACAACGAAGAATACAAAGCATGGAGATGAGGGGCATTTCCTATACCCATTACATCACAAACGACGAAGTCAGACAGACAATCACTCAAGCCATTTAGACAACACGATGACCTGCTCACAATGGTGA
The DNA here is from genome assembly GCA_036898135.1 of Oncomelania hupensis. Taxonomy (NCBI): domain Eukaryota; kingdom Metazoa; phylum Mollusca; class Gastropoda; order Littorinimorpha; family Pomatiopsidae; genus Oncomelania; species Oncomelania hupensis. The sequence goes on along the minus strand of CM072511.1, from coordinate 90,757,627 downwards.
AGAAACGGAAACTCCGATGGTATGGTCACTTCAGCAGAGCATCAGGTCTTGCAAAGACCATCCTGAAGGCACGGTGCAAGTAGGCAGAAGAAGAGGGAGAAAGAAAAAAGAGGGAGGACAACATTCGAGAATGGACTGGCTTGAGACTGAGCGAAGCCATGAGGGTTGCTGAGGACAGAGAAAGATGGAATACCCTGGTTAAACGATCATCTGTGGCGCCCCAACGACTTTCGAGTTACGGGATTAAATAAGATAGAATATTTGGAAACATTTTAATTTTATTTTGTGAATTATTTCCCTTTCCTACCGTTGAAAACAACTGATAAATTCCAGTTTTAAATTGCATCTCTTTTCTTCATCATTACAAAATCGTTTTATTTTATATTTTACTTCTTTTTATACAACGCTAGCAAAGAATTCAAACTTGTCATGACATAAATTAGGCTTACTTCTCTTTACAAATGTTGAAAAAAATGCATGTTATTTATTTCCATGCACACAAAAGCATACTTCTTTTCACTAACATTTCCTTTAATTCATAATATAAAATATATACACGTTTATGCAAACATGCTTCCGCCCGAGCAAAATGGCCACCTAGGAATCACTGGTGATTATCATCGGACCGGATAAGACGACACAACACAAAGACAAGACAGGTCCGAGTAGTCACAATAGTGCATATCAGCTTCATGACGATCTTGACCAATCTATGGTGACGTAGCAACACTAACAATGCACGACGTTCTTCTAATTACACTATTTGCAAACGTAGCAATAAACTTTAATTTATTTCATCTCCCTCACCTTCCGTCCTCTATAACAGGTATGATGGGATTTCTAATAGTAATACTACTGCTCCCGGTATGCTATCTAGGATACACTTCCTTTTTGCTATTGAGGATCCATTCTACTTGGCTAATGCCCCTGTGTTCTGACTGTGTGAGAGCCCAACTGCAGTCATGCCGGGTTTTAATCGCTATACATCTAAATGGCGAGAAAAACTGAGCTCCTCTTAAAGCGGTCTATAAATGAGCACAAAAGATCTTACCCTTTTCTTAGAGGGGCCGGGTAGCTCAGTGGGTAGAGCGGCTTACTAGTAAAGGAAAGGTACCTGGTTCGAATCCCGGATTGGCCAATGCATGACCATGTTATTTTCCCCTTACCATCAACTGGTTCGCTAGTGGTGTCAGAATACCAGTAGTCGCCTATACACTCCGGTGTGACAATAATCTACATTTAACCATTTTTACCTTTTTCGCCTGGATTGCACAGTTCCACAGTTGTGTTTACCCTGAGCAGTAAATGTGTCACTTACGTAGTTACTAATGTTGATTTTGTTTCCAAATTGAGTGTGGCACCACACTGAACGTTTTGCTTTGGAATGCTGGTGTGGTTAAAAAAAATCCAATTAAAAACATAATATAGAGTAGGGCCCGTACATGTATTTGTGTACGTGTGTGTGTGTGTGTGCGTGTGCGTGTGTGAGTGAGAGTGAGAGAGTGAGTGAGAGAGGGTGTGTGTGTGTGTGTGTGTGTGTGTGAGTGAATGTCTAAAATAATGTATTTATAAGTGAATAAACGTGAAGTAAAACTAATAAACTTAACCGTTGCTCTGCCAGAAACCATACCAGTATAGCTATGAATCCATTTTTGGATGACCTTGAAGTACAAATTGTTGCCCATTCATTCTGTTTCATCGTAGTTTTTTGTGTAGCGTTATTATTTTTTATCTTATTTATTTATGTAATGTACGCATTAAAACAATCTTATAATGAGGAAACATGTTTTGTTATATCGTAACGTGCGTAGTGCCACTTTTCTTGAGGTGTATATTTTAATACCTAGCATAAATAGCGCTTTGAACTAATTCATACTTAAGAAAAAGGCTATTTATAAACTTCTTCTTCTTCTTCTTCTTCTTCTTCTTCTTCTTCTTCTTCTTCTTCTTCTTCTTCTTCTTCTTCTTCTTCTTCTATTATTATTATTATTATTATTATTATTATTATTATTATTATTATTATTATTATTATTATTATTATTATTATTATTATTATTATTATTATTATTATTATTATTATTAAGGTTTTAGTCAATGGCGACAATCTCTAGGTACTGACCTATTTTACATCTATAATTATATTCATTCAACTTTGTGCAGTAGCGGGGTGGATTTTTGGCATAGGCTAGATAATGTTTCGTGAAGCAACGTCGATCCCGGTTAGTTCTTGGATGGGTGGCCATGCTTGGAAGGCAACCATCGAAAGACACAAATAATAAAACAAGCACACAACACCCCCTTCCTCCCTGCTATCACCTAATACCCCAGTCCAACCAATTGTGAGTGGGTAACTGGGTCTGTTTAGAACCGAAGAAGATAAACCAGCAAAAGGGATGAGATGGACATTGCCCTCATTACGCGGGCCATGGGAAAAGAGAAACCGGCAAAGACCCCTCTGCCCAACGACCAAGGGAACACCGTTGCATGAAGCTTTTTATTCACGCAGAAACAGGAAGAAACCCGTGTAATGAAGTGTGTGACAGTTTTAAATGAACGCAATTAGTAAATTATAAAAATAGTCTGTAAGTGTAACCTGATACTAGAATCGTGCGAACGAGTCGTGCTAAATTATTTTAACCTCAGGTTTTAAGCATCAACATAAGTTTAAGAGTTTGTGGGTTTATTTCCCCATTTGCTGACGCAAGCTTATTATTGTTCCAGCGTGACGATTTAGACAGCATGTTTTTTGTGTTTTTTTAGAATACTGCGGTCGACGTAGACATTAAGCAAAGATATTGTTACTAAGTGATGTCATTCGTGTTTTTTTATTTTTTTTAATATATAATTTTTTTTACCGGTTTGGCGTTTTATTTATTATTTGAGCTTCAGTTCTAAAACTTGTATTAAATTAAGGCGAAACTAGATCAGCGTGATGACGAGGCAATTATAATTGGTTAGGAAGTGTGTTGCCATTTTGATAGACTCAAGTCCATGTTAATACGTATGAAAGCTCAATTGTCATCCTTGATTTTTGTGCGTGTGTTTCTGTACTGAGTACTTAACGGTTAATGTAGTTTAGGCGAAAACGACAACAATAATGATGATTATGACGACGACGACGACGACGACGACGATGATGATGATGATGATGATGATGATGATGATGATGATGATGATGATGATGATGATGATGATGAAAAAGCATTGATAATTAAATAAGGCTTCAGCAGAAGCGCATCGTAGCACAAATGCGATGCATCCAAGGCCACAGACCACAATCCATTAACTGCACTGACACATATTCATTTCCCTGACATGCTTAAATTTTTCACATTCAAATCTTCTTTGCTTTCAATTAACCCTTTCGCTGCTCGAGGTGTAGACCGCCACCCAAGACAGAAATCTGATGCGTTGTAGGAACTTATCATGATGTACTCAGAGAGAGTAGTCCCTATTTTAAAGAGGCACGCGATCACTGTTTCATTCACCCGCCAAAGTGTGTAACTCCCCCATGCTTTGCAGCACAAGCAGTTTTGCAATCTGTTTTGCAGCGCCATCAACGTGCAATCAGATTTGGGCTGTCCTACAACGCGCTCTGAATGACCGCCACCAGTAAGGTTAAACCCCTCACTAATGAAACCTTTGCATGGCGATCTGACTCAGCTGTCAGCTGAGAAATGAGTTTAATAATCTGGACACGCTGAGAATGCATACTCGTATTATATCATTAATCATAATGAGATGCTATTCAAAACAGATGAGACAGGATGGAGGGTAAATAATGTTAAAAAGCGAACTGTGAATTAGCATTGCATGTTTGAGAGTAGCGTTAAACAGGTTATGTGCTTTGAATGCCCATCACTTTGAAAATTACAAAGCTTAGAATGACTTGGTTATATATTCTTTTGACATTCCGATACGTGCCAACAAAATTGCAAGCTGCTGCCAGACTTATTTGAAATACTTCGAAATAGTCAGGATTCAGAACTAGCCAAATGTCGATTTGTCAGTCTGTCTGTCCATCGGTCATTGTACGCCATATTTCAAAAACCACTGGACAGTGGCAAGCTTCCTTACATTTGTTTTATCTCAAAAGCCAAAGTTGTTGGGGTCAGTGCTTTGCTAAACACAATTTGCTTCCTATCTCACTAACGGCTGAACCGATTATGATAATTTTCATGGTACTCCAACTCAATGGCCAATCATTTTGTAGAAGTCCGTTGTGTAATAAATGGGTCAGTGCAGTAATTGGTTGAATCGTCGGTTGGTATTCTACTTTTCTGTTTAAAACACTTTTATATTGCATTACCTGCAACATTACTTAACTGATTTAGAATATCTTGTACTATTCAAATACTTTACTACTCAGCCTTTTATGTCATTTAAATTTGCAGTTACGTAAAGACCAAGGTCACTGGGGTCCATAATGCGCTAAACACGTTCTGCGTTCAATCTCAACATTTTGTAGAACCCATTTGGATAATTTATAACGTTTGGCTTGCATATAGTTCAGATAGCGCCAATCTTTCCGTATTTTTATTTTGTTTTTGTAGAGTAAAACCACAGGCACTTTTGTAAAGGTTAAGGTCGCTGGTGCCATTTTGTTGTAAACTCGTTTTGCGATGAATCTCACAACTTTGCAGAACCGATTTGGATAATTGATACCTTTTTAGTTGCGGATACTTCGGATAGCGGCCAATCATTCCATATTTTAATATTGTTTCTGTAGAACCAAGGGCATTTATTCAAGTTGGATGCCTACATAGTATAAAAAAAGTAGACCGAAAGAGTATCGTGTAATGCGGTACTAATACAAATTATAACAACGTTTTTAAATTTAGTCCTTGCCACAGCAAGCTGCATTCAAAACATTGTAAAAAAAACATTTACGCAACCAGGTAATGTACTTTATCTTGGAAGTTCAAAGCATAACGGTACTTTACGGCATTTTTGCTGCGGGACTGTTATGCTTAGGTCTTTTTAAAAATTGTATTTATGTAATTGTTTTAATATATATTCACAGGCGTAATACTATACACAATCATTATTGCAATGACAGTGCGATAGCAAACCAGCAATTGTGGTTTGAAAGGGTAGCTTTTGCTGGTCTGTTTTCGATCGTTGTAAGGACATTTCAGACCGAATAGAGTTATACGGTTTTATTGATTGCGCAGTTGGAAAAGTTATTTTTTGTGACGTCATTTTTGAAAATAATGTAATTGTGTGCAATTATGTTTTTTTCTCATGCATTGGTTTGCATAACTTTCTGGTGAAAGCATGCAAGCTGCTAATTCGAGACTTTGAGGGAGGGAACTTCTGGAGGACTGGAGGACTGGCGGGTGAGGGCAGGGGGAGAGAAGGGGGTAATCAGTTGGCTCCAGTTCTATACTCTGATGCGTAATGCTATTTGCTGTTTTTACCGCTAGGCTATCGGGGATCCCCCGCAGACGCTCAACTGAAATAACGATAAAACTGTGATAAAACCAAGACAGAAATGGCCGCACAAAAATTAACGCTTTGGAAAATGCCGGTTTATGCTTACAACAACGTATAGGAATGAATGGAAACACATTTCAACGGCCCACCATCATGCTTTTAATTAATAATAATTTATTTTTAATACACAAAAATAAACTTAAAATTTGTTCTAAGCGCTCGCATGCAAATACACACACACACACACACACACACACACACACACACAGACACACGTGCGCTCGCAAGAACAAATATTTAAACAAAATGATTAAACATGATGAGATAAAACAGTTAAATATCGTAAGAAATAATACAAACATCTAACAAGGATACTTATTTGAACCATGCGGTACAACATTATGAGATAAAAAAAAAAAGGTTAAACATCGTACATTATGGGATAAACAGGTTAAACATCGTACATTATGGGATAAAACAGGTTAAACATTGTACATTATGGGATAAAACATGTTAAACATAGTACATTATGGGATAAAACAGGTTAAACATCGTACATTATGGGATAAAACAGGTTAAACATAGTACATTATGGGATGAAACAGGTTAATCATCGTAAGAAATAATAACAAAAATCACATCTAAATATAAAAAGGCATTCACTCAGACGTCGGAAAATGCTGGTTTACACACAGCTACGTGTTGGAATGTCTAGAAATACATTTCAATCACCTGCCATCTTGTTTTTATTCCCACAGACGTCATAGAGCAGCTTAATAATACTCATATTTGTTGGTCTTTTGTGAAGTAAATTTTAAAAGCATCTCTCTGCGTGTAGACTGCCTATAAATCACAGAAAAAGGAGTCGTAGAATCGATTTATGGCGAAAAGTGTATAGTCTCCAAGAACGCACAAAATTGACACGACACTGCGAATTTAATTTATTGACTTCCTCATGGGGCAAAACGATTGCTGAGTTGTTTGAAATAAGGAATATTGCTCAAGGATGAGCATGGTGTGTTTGTTGTGTATGTGTATGGTGTATGGTGTGTGTATGTGTGTGTGTGTGTGTGTGTGTGTGTGAGAGAGAGAGAGAGAAAGAAAGAAAGAGAAAGAGAGAGAAGGCAGCTGTAAGCATCTCTCTCTCTCTCTCTCTCTCTCTCTCTCTCTTTCTCTCTCTCTCTCTCTCTCTCTCTCTCTCTCTCTCTCATACACCACCCTAGTTTCAAAACTCACACACATACGCACACACATTAATATGCATTCAGGAGCGTTTGAATAAGTTCAATACATATGTGTGCGTGAGTTTCTTTCCGCCTCTGTGTGTATGTTGTGTGTGGACGCACGCGTGTGCGTGTGTGCGCGCGCGCGCCCTCGCACTTCTGTTAACGTGCATAAGTTCGTGTGGATCCTGGTATGCTGACAGCTATAGATAAATATGTTGGTGAACCGTTCAAATTCTTAGCCGTCGATGTGGAAGGTACCCTGTGGATGTAATTTCAATCCATAGAGCGCTACGTTCGCCGATGGCTATGATTAAGCCTGGCGAGTCCAGCTTCAAATTAGCTTAGCACGGTAAGGTTTCTTTTCTGCGTCCACTTCACTGTTTATATTCCTTACAGAGACGAACAGATCGGAAGGAACGAAGTCCGTTTGGAAAAGGAAGAAGGAAGGGAGAGGAGTGTAAAGATGGTGATAGTAAAGTGGGTGATGGTGAGTGGCGTAAGAAAAGGGGGTGGGGGAGTGGAGAGAGGGTAAGGAGGAGAGGGGGGAAAACTGTGGCTGGTAAGCTGTTTGTGTGTATTTGTGTGTGTGTGTGTGTTTGATTTGAGATTAGCAGGTGCGTGGAAGCGGGAAGGGGATGTTGGGTGGGTGTGTGTGCGATGTGTGTATGAGCGTTTATATGTATATGTATATGTGTGGATAATTAGGTGAGTGTGGATGGAAACGCTAAAGTGAATGCGTCTAGGTTTGTGAAAGAAAGGGAAGGATAGTAAGAAGTCGCACGCTGTCACAGTTTGATTTCCTCTTCTTCTTTTTATTATTTATTTAGTTATTTATTTATTTATTATATTTTTCTGCCACAATGTAGTGCAATACTAAATTGTATTAAAGTAATGTAATTCCTTGAATTAATGAAATCATCCCCATTATATTGTTGCCATATCATATGCATATTGATTTCAGGGAAAAGATGTGTGTGTGTATGTTTGTTTTTTTAAAATGATGGTAAATCAAGACAGTGAAAGAGTGTGTGTGTGTATGTGTGTGTGTACGAGAGAGAGAGATAGAGACAGACAGACAAGACAGACAGAGAGAGAGAGATAGAGATAGAGAGAGAGATAACAATTAAATACGCAAATATACAGAAGTTTTACCTTAAGCCTTAAAACTTCACTGTTTACATATATCACTATGTCTTCTTCTTCCAGCATCTCCCTCCAATGCATTACAGAGCCCTACGCCAGGCGGCGAGAATTTGTCAGATTGATGATGGCTGAACAGAATGAAGGTCTACAGCCATATGCCAACCTGCCAGATTTGTTGAATGCGGGAGAGGGGATATTTTGTCATTTGTAATTTGATTGGGAGCCCAATAATCACGTGGACGCGCTGGCAAGTCAAACTATGGCATCAACAATGTGACAATACGAACCAACAGACAACGTTTGCTCGTCTTATTTGGAAGCTGCTGCATTTCGTATGTCTAGAGACTTAATAATACCCATTATGTTTAATTTCTTACCAGTTGCGACACACCTCAGCATGGTAAACAGATGGACGCAATAGTTTACTCTGACGTAGTTTTGGGCATGGACGTGAAAGAGAGAGAGAGAGAGAGAGAGAGAGAGAGAGAGAGAGAGAGAGAGAGAGAGAGAGAGAGAGAGAGAGAGAGAGAGAGACAAATAGAGACAAAGAGATACAGAGACACAAAGACAGATACAGAGAGAGAGAGAGAGAGAGAGAGAGAGAGAGACTCAGACAGACAGACAGAAAGACAGACAGCGACAGAGAGAGGCTTTGCGTCAACAGAGCGACGCTCTGAACTTCGGCATACTGACCTTCCACAGATGATATCAGTCTTATCTGCTAAGCCTTTTCAAACTGTGCTACAATGAATGACAATAAGCTGATTACTTTCCCAATCCCAGATTAATTGATTAAGTTAAACAGAAAGATATTTCTCTTATATAGCGTACTTACACGCTCAGGGAGCTTCTCAAGGCGCTGGCCTGTAATATCCAGCAATCATACAATAGTTTGCAAAAGTCAGGATTCGAACCCACGTCGCCCAAGAGCACTTACACAAGTCGTGCGCTCTGACCACTGAGCTATCCCTGCCGCCTTCTCCAAACAATGTTTGACTCTTGTTTCGTTTTCAGTTGAGATTTTAAACCGTTGAAATAATTGTTAAGAGAGATAATATTACAGTAAAGTGTGAAAGGAAAATAACCGGTGTTTAAATGTCACCCGACAGATTCCAACCTACACAATAAGGTTTCGGACAGAGCAACTGCAACATAAAGTGTACAGTCCCAGATTTTCTGGGTGAAAGAAGAAGAACTGTTGTTATTTAAAAGTCACCCGATATATCCAAAACAATGATAATTGTGTTGAGCCGTTCTAGATCTGGTCCACCCTTGAAATAATTACATTTATAACAATCAATACATTGCACGATTAAAAGGCTCGAAGATTAAAACTTGCGGAACGACCGCAGTAATTCGTTCCAGACATCAAAAGCGACAAAACATCATCATATTGGCCCTCGTTGTTCTTCATTCAGGACGGCCGGGCAGACGTGGGTTAACCTAGTAACATCTCTTTATCGCCAATAATCAACGTCGGTTGCCTAGGGGAAACCTTTCATCATCTTGCCCTTTGCAGTTAGGCGATGACAGAAGCAGAATACCACAGAGTACAAGGCCGGGTATACGAGACTTACCAAGTCTAAATATGTCTTCGAGGTCTTTGAGATTTCCAATAATCAGCATCAGGCTGATTCTGTTTTCAGGACTAGCAGACTCGTCGGTTTATAGGATGACCCCATTTTTGTCCCCATGTAAAGAAATAGCCTCGTATCGCAGACATGTTTTTGTATCAGTCTACAAACACTTTTTTTGCACTCCCGGAAGCCTTACAGAGCTAAACATAAAACGTATGAATTCTTCAATCCGCTAGAACTATTTTTAAGGCTAGACAACTTGTTCCAAATATTATTACATACATTTAAAGTTTGTGCCTCCTGCCAGAAGTGGCCATCGAATAAGACTTCTGCCGCAAGCAGAACATCATTAAAGACCATAAGGCAACATATAGACCACTTTAGAAACTAAGTTAACCACGTTAAGTGAAACAGGAAGTTAAAAGCGTAACTTTGCCAAACTTTTTTTTTGGTGCATTAATCTGGTCTCCCCTGCCTCCAATAGACAAGGTTTGAAAAGTTAGAACAATACAATTTATAAGTGAATATTAGGGTGGGAAAATTCACTCGTATAGCTATGCTAAAAAGACAAGGATAGGGCAAAAGTAAAACGTTCTTTATACTCTTGTCCATACCATGCAGGAAGTTTGTAAGAAGTGTTAAAACTATTTAGTAGTTCTCATTGTTCAAGCTCGAATTAAACTACCACTTCTCCAAACCTCGGTGGACGAGGAGTTCGCGATCGTCAAAAGCATATACCAGAAGACAAAACAACAACAAAAAATTGTTTGTAGTTCACTTGCAAATCGAGTTTGTAGTTCACTTGCAAATCGAGTAGTAGGTCTTTAAAACAATATTTTTGTGTTTGTTTGTATGTTTTCGTTTTGTCCGGAGGTGTGAAATTCTTATCGGCTTTGGTGTCTCAAATGGCCAAGAATACTGTCGTCGAATTCAACCTTAAACCTTCGGTTTTTGGCTTTTAATGCAAGAGTGCTTGAAGTCCCAGGGGCGCACTCCTTGGAAATTATTTTTTCACCTGACCATTTCCCGTTTTGTCGCAAGGAATGAAATGCGTCTGGAGTATTACGCTTGCCTGCATTTAAAAGAAACACTTTTTTTGTAGGAGACAAAAAGGTTTGAGTGGAACTACTTTTTCAATTACATTTTTTGTGGTTTCAAATCTCAGCTGGTACAAATTGCATATCTCAGCATGCAGTAATAATGGTAATTTGCCGACTTGAACAAATGTGAGATCTGCGGCGCCAGAAAAAAAATCCATCAAAAGCTAAACACTTGCGCAATGTGAAAAAGAAGGAAATTGGATCATAATGGAACGTGTTACTTTTGAACTGGTCCTGCAAAACGTCCAATTAATATTTCCCCATAAGGCTTCATCCTTTCCTTGCTTTAGGCCTAGGTCGTCCGGTGTTAAAATCACTAATTACCGGTACACGAATGGAAACTGTTGATTAAAAAAAATTACCGGTTCACGAATGGAAACAGTTGACTTAAAAAAATCAATAATTACATAAACTGTTTTATTCTTGAGAGTCTACGTCGATGTTTCAAATGGAGATTTCGTTACCTATGTAAACCAGACCCCAATAATAAAATATGAAACTTATAGTTATCTCAGCTCGCCTCTGATAATCTGTATGATTTATTTGTATTTTATAAACCCGTTAAACGACTCTCTGTAGACACTAAACATTCCTTAATGGTAACATAATACTAGGGAAAATAAAAAAAAACAATACACGCAAAACTTTCCGGTAATTCACAAAATATATCTTCATGACTACAGAACAATAACCATTCTAGTAAAAAAAAGTAAGAAAAATAAAATATAATGTACCTTATTTACAATACACGTAATTTTTCCGGCTACTGTCCCTTAGCGTTCCCCAGAAAGTGATTTAAATGGAAATAACTTAATTCTTCCGTTTAATCGTTACGCTGTCACATTTCATAATTATGACGGACAACTTGAATCAACAAACGAAACATGCTCCTACAGTAATTTATTGGTCTAATCAGGCACCACAGATTATCGTTTAACCATCATTTGGTGCCTAAAGCTTTTTAAACTACAGAGGTATATAATAATGTAGTACGTATAGTACATTCGCCTACTGTGGAGATGAGGTGCTACAGTAGATTTCTTGGCATTCCCTATACCCAGCACATCACCAACAACGAAGTCCGACAGACCATCACACAAGCCATTGGACAACACGATGACATGCTCACAGTGGTGAAGGAACGGAAACTCCGATGGTATGGCCACGTCATCAGGCCTTGCGAAGACCATCCTGCAACGCACGGTGCAAGGAGGCAGAAGAAGAGGGAGACCGAAAAAGAGGTGGGAGGACAACATTCGAGAATGGATTGGCTTGACACTGAGCGAGGCCATGAGGGTTGTTGACGACAGAGAGTGATGGTTAAACGATAATCTGTGGTGCCCCAACGACCTTTGAGTTACGGGATAGGATAGGATAGGACTGTGGAGAATCAGCTTCGAGATTGAGGACCGCAATTTCTCTGTAAGCTTAGACCTGTATATTTCCGGGAAGCTGCAAAATCACAGCCTGGGTAGGTTGATTGCTTGCTCACGCCTAAGTCACCTTGTCATATTTTCAGACCTGTGCACATCTACGGATTTTCCGTCTTTTCTCCGATTTTCATGAGCAGAATACGGAGCTACGGATTACTTATTAAAATTCCTAAATTCCGATTTTTTTTACTTTAATTTTTTTTTTATTTTACTTTTTTTCTGTTTTAAGATGTTTTTGACTAGTTGTGCTTAAAAGACGTTTTTCGAACCGGAAGCGCGCGTTTGTTTCTAGTTCGTTCAGCATTTGTGTGGTTGCAACTTCATACAGTGTTATTGTATTAACAGTGCTTACAATGAATTTGGTAATCATGTACCAATACAAAGTTCCTCAGAACCACTAAATATTAACATACTAATTCAAATTGGTAAAAAGCCTTTTTTTGTATATTATAAATTGGTTAGAAAAGATTTATAGTAAAGAAAAGAAAGAAAGAGATTTCTCTTATATAGCGCACTTACAAGCTCAGAGAGCTTCTCAAGGCGCTGGCCCGTAATATCCAGCAATCACAAAATAGTTTGCTGAAGTCAGGATTCGAACCCACGTCGCCCAAGACGCACTCACACAAGTCGTGCGCTCTGACCACTGAGCTATCCCTGCCGCCAGTAGTGGACACCTATTAAATGACAATGGTAGATTTCTATTATATAATGAATATATACAAAAATACATTATTTATTCAAATTTTTCGACTTTTTCCAGTTGTATTAATGCAGTTAAAAAGTATGTAACCAAGGTAAAATCATTATTAATCTGTCAAGCCATACATTTTGTTAAATAAAATATTGTCCTAATTTGTATATTTTGATACTCTGGTAATAAAGGTTTTGTCAAACACAAAAAAAATGTAACAGTGTTGATGTTTTATCTTGGCTTGAATAGATTATAATTCCCATTCTACTGCCTCGTAGTGTTTCAGTTTGTGTGCTTTGTGAACAGAATTATGTCTTTAACTTCGTTACAGCTTGCTACTGAAAATTTTTAAAAACTACTGAAATTTGGTTTGTTTGCTACTGATGAGCATTTTGAGTGTGCACGGGTCTGTATTTTGAATACTTGGGACGGCAGCGCAGAGGACAAAGTTAGAGGGCGAACTTTTGAAGTGAAACTTCGCATTCTCACGAGGCGCTACGGGTCTAGTATTATATCAGTTATACGTCTGTGGTAATAAAGTGTCTCTGAGCCTTAGATCAAAATATCAATGCTTTAAAAAAAAAAGCATAGAATTCACGCTATGATATAACTACTTGCTTACGTCTATCTTATCCTATCCTGTCCCGTAACTCGGAGGTCGTAGGGGCACCACTTGCTTACGTAGTCATATTAATTTTGGTGTGTTCATGATATTTGCGAAATTTGAGTCTAAACTACCGCTCTAAAAGAGCGTCTGCTACACGTGACTTACATCCCGTGGAATGTCTAATTTGAATTGATACAGGCAAACATAATTAAACACTGCATATGTTCACACACAAACAAACACGCACATTGAAAGCACAAGCTTCCAGGCGTTTCTCTGTTTAAAGAAGACCGATAACTCTGCGCCTGTAGTGCAATGTGAAACCCCGTGATGCTCTATGAGATCCCATTGCCTGCTGGAGCAATTCACACTTTTCTGCTATCCTATGCACTAACAGGAATCCCCCTTGTAAGAGGGGTAACTCTTTCCGTTACCGTGAAACATACTTCCGTTTTTTTTCTCCGCATATTGTTTATCCGAGTGTTTTGAGTGAGTTATTTCCAAATATTGAAGAATATGTCGAATCACACGAGGAAGCGTTGGTGGGAGCATAAAAGAGAAAGTGTTGCAGAGAATGCCTGATGGATTTGAAGTCCCAGTTGTGACAGTCAAGTTTACAGTGGGAAGACAACATGTGTCACTGGCCACCGGTATCGTACCCTCACATAGTCAACTACTTCGTTTTTTGTGAAGGTTGCGACGGCGAAGCTATGGAAAACTACAAGAGGCTTCAGGTCCTGTTTCACTTTCTGTCGATGATGGTTCTTTAATCGTTGTATCGCTAGCTCTTCCATCTGACGACTGGCGTTTTCGTGGTGGCTTTCTGCCGATCTTCACTTTGCTGTCGTAACCAAGAAACAGCTGGGGAGATGGATTTTGAATGGTGGGCTCTCGGTCAGTAAAATGAAAGGAACCGACAAAAATTGTCTTCGGTGGACGTTTTAAATGTAGTTTTGACAGCCACTCTCTTATCTGGTCACTATTTGAAGGGGTGTGCAGTTTGTAGGGCTCCTGACACACGCACTCTCCATGAACCATTGGGTAGTGATCAACACACCTCCGAAGTCGCCACAAATACAAGCCTCTACGATTGTTTTTGCATCCTTGCACTGAGCATGTACTTCCTCCACCGTTTTTATACTTATCCTAATCGTTTTCTGGCTCTAACAATGGTCGTTTTCGGCAATTTGCCATATTTAAAAGTCACGCATCAAGCTTTGAGAAAAGCAAAACAAGCCAGACCGGAACATGGTTTCACTCTAACCTCGTTTTGATTTATAATGGCGATACCCACGAGTTTTTATGAGAGGTGCCGGAAAGTTGTGAATTTGGCCACATGTTCGTACGCTGCCTCTTGCTTTGTTTTTCAAAAGCTTATCGGAGAGGTTTCACCTCAACAATGTGGATGAATAAACTCTTCTGTGCTCATACTACCTAGTATATACGTCTGGTAAAACAAAGACCTCAATCCAACTTTAACTTTTAAGCCTAAATACAAAACAGAGAGAGAGAGAGAGAGAGAGAGAGAGAGAGAGAAAGAGAAAGAGAGAGAGAAAGAGAGAGAGAGAGAGAGAGAGAGAGAGAGAGAGAGAGAGAGAGGAGGGAAGGAGGTGGGGGGATTGCTGCCCATTCAACAATCTGTAGTTGATGTGACATATAATCAATCTGGCCTACAATAATACTTGCGACTATGGGGTTCATGCAGCTAGCTGGTCTCATCCTGTTATCATTCCGATTGCTTTATTGTTCCATGCAGTATTAATCGCCAATGGAAAGGTCAACTCTATTCCCTCGATGCTTCTTCCTGGAGATGTATTTCCTTACACACAACAAAACAACTGTTTATGAATAAAACTTTGTCTGAAGGGATGTCTGCTCTCTTTGACATCATTGTTTTGGCTTTCCCAGACTGGAAGGAAAAACTAGAAATGTTGACAAATTACATGTGTTTTTCGCTTTGAAAATAATGACAGAGCTGCTGCTACAAAGCCGACAATGACTTCCTGTAATACGATCCATAGCACAAAGCGCATCATTGAATAGGGTGTCGACATAAAGCAGTGTATTCTGGTACACAGGACAGAGTTTTAACGAATACAGAACTGCTTTAGATTTTCTTGTTAAGTGAGACAGAATTGTTAGTCTACTATGATACCTGGAAAGTACAACGGCAATAACCATATTGATTGGTGTGTGTATGTGTGTGTGTGTGTGTGTGTGTGTGTGTGTGATTGTGTGTGTGTTTGTATGTATGGATAGGTGTGCGTGCGTGTGTGTGTCGTTCTCTCTCACCCTCTCTCTCTCTCTCTCTCTCTCTCTCTCTCTCTCTCTCTCTCTCTCTCTCTCTCTCTCCTTTAGATAACCCAAAGGATCCAGTATTCATAATAATTATAAAGAGGAACGCAGGTAGATTAATTACAAGTTGACGATTTTCTGTCGTAGCACAATGCCATTATTTAAAAAAAGAAGAAAAAACGCCACCACTAATACATATTACAGAAAATAAACTTTAGTAAAACTGCAGCTTGTAAAGAAACATTTCTGAAGATTGCCAGCACCATCCAATGCGCTCCTGCTTTCCATACGTAGGGTAATGTATAGCTTAAAAGCTTAAACCGACTGCTAATTAGCTTTGACTTTTCTCCTTCTCTTCTTTGTATATGTATAAATATATTTAAACAATAAATACGCCTACAATACACAATTCGGTGCGATGCTATTTTTAGAATAAACCCTGAAGCTAATAATAGACAAATCAACTTACTCTTAATTCCCCAGAGGGGCAGCATTCACTGTGAATTTGAACAAGGTTATTGACGGTGGATTGTGTGAGAATTAGGTCCCCCTTTTTTTTTATTGTAAGGACGTAATCCGCGGTCTGCGGACAATTGGCGAACACGTTTTTCAACTCTGGTCGTTAATTTGTGAAGACTTATTTTGTGTAAAAGTACACACGCACACACCCACATGCACACACACACACGCACGCACCACCACACTCACACACACACACATGGGGGGGGCCCCCCCCCCCCCCCCCCCCACACACACACACCCACACACACACACATCCCCGAAAACCTCCAAAATAGCCAAATGACGATCGAATGACGTAAACCAATAATTTCATGAGCCAAGACATGCGGAAGCTAAGAGACCCTAGACATGCTGAGACTATAAGACCCAAGACATGCTGAGACTATAAGACCCAAGACATGCTGAGACAAGAGTAGTACGCGTTGCGTAATTGTTCCCCCCCCCCCCCCACCTCCCCCGTACAACGTTTACCAGTTAGACTTTTTGACGTCATTCCAGCGTGCCTGGGTAGACCTTTCATGGGTGTGTTTTATTTTTAGTTCACGAGCTGTAATGCTCTGGGAACAATTGTTTTTGGCGTCTGGTGTCCAGAGTCCGTCCGTACGGCGACATCTGCACACTTTTCTATGAAATTAATGGACGGATTTCTTTGAAACTTGGTATTTAGTTACGAAATAGTGACCCCTCCCAGAAGATACCAAAAAAGTATGCATATCGGGTTACGTCATCATGGTACTTTTTTTTTCCTAACCATATTTTCTCCCAAACTACTGGAGGGATTTAGTTCGAATTTGGTATGTACTTATACTTTATCTATGTGTCTAACGTAAAACCAAGCTTATGCAAATCGAGTGACGTAATCATCGTGGTGTTAGTATTTTTTGAAAGGAAATTTTAAAATATTTTGTATTTTTGTTTATTTCTTGCGACAACGAGTTTATACGAGAAGCTGCATTGTCGCAACTTTAAAAGAAGATATAATGTATAAACGTTGCTCGGTCCGACCGATAAAGCTTTCAATGTTAGACGTTTCTTCCTTGTTTTGTTAACAAACACCTTTGTGATTATTATATTCCTACTTTCTCAGGGCCCCCCCGTTGGGGTGCCGGGGGTTTCAGTATAAATAGTACCCCCACTTTCTGGAAATTTAGTGCTTTAAATTCCCACTGTCGCTGTCTTTCTCATTTGTTCTTTCTCATTCCTGCTCTGTTCTATCAATCTGCTATACTATCAATATCTTCTTCTTCGCTAGACCAGTCACCTACCTTTTTTTTCTTGAAAACTCTTCCAGGACAAGACTCCTCATTTGTGTGCGAGGTCTGTTGGATCAGCTTGGGAATATTGGACGCTTTCGGCCAGGTGGTCACTAGGGCTTCCTATGATATTATTATTTAGCAATGTAGGCATTTTATATGTATGTGTTTTGTTGATAATTTATAATGATTTTTGTATTCTATTTTGTTTTTGTAAACGGGGGTTCGATAAATTAGAGTATAGCCTCAGCGTCCCCTGCGTGGGATGTCTTTATTGTAAAGTGACTGGCTGGTGGAGAGCCTTCAGTTTTACCACTAGGGTTGTTTCAGCAGATCTTTTATGCTGATCAGAGGTTGTCCGGTCCTGATTTGGCTCGGAAAGAGTCTTCTGGACCTAAAGCAATAATCATGTAATGTAATGTAATGTAACGTTTGCGGGGTGCTGTGTTAATGTGTTGAATCAACTTTGATGCTACTAATAGGCACACATGCATATGAATTTGTCGCTTTGCATGGAAATCCGCAACATTAAAAGAAATAATAATGTGGTTTAATCTTTTTTTTCTGGTGTGTCAATACACGCTGTGAATTTGATAAATATATGTGACGCTGAATTTTATGTAATCATATATATACTGGTATATATTCCATAGTCAGATAACTCAACGATGCAAAGGTTGAAAGTTTGGTCCCGAAGGAGGTAGCGATTTTATTTATGATATTTAAAATTTTTATAAATTTATAGTCTTTTTTTTTTAAACATCAGTATACAGTTCTGAAACTCTATGTGTGTGTGTGTGTGTGTGTGTGCGTGTGTGTGTGTGTGTGCGTGTGTGTGTGTGTGTGTGTGTGTGTGTGGATGTTTACACGGCGTTCTTTGGACAAACTAGTGCACATCTACATACGTTCTTTGGACAGGCCTTATTGTTGGGACGTCCATTTAGTGATCCGTTAGGGTTAGGGTTAGGGTTAGAGCTCTTAAAAGTACTTAAAAATGGGGTCGAAAAACGACCCATTGTCCACACAACGTATGTGGAGTTTGAGGAAAGTCCAATTAACGGTGTCTGTGCAAGAATGTGTGTGTATGTGTGTGTGGGTGTGCGTGTGTGTGTGTGTGTGTGTGTGCGTGCGTGTGTGTGTGTGTGTGTGTATGTTCGCGCGGTCGATCACTGGCAAAAATAAGTTCAGGAAGTTAGTTATGTACGTTTCTTCTGTTAGACTTCGAGCTAGATGAACCTTGGATAGAATATTGATCCGAACTTCTTGTTGTTGTTGTTGCTGCTGCTGCTGCTGAGGCTACTGCTGCTGCTGTTGTTGTTATTGTTGTTGCTGATGCTACTAGCACTACGTCTGACGGATATTATGGTAGTTACTTTTGTTGCTTGTTGATGTTGATTTCGAAGTTGTTCCTGTTATTGGTTCTTTATGCTGTTATTGTCTTTGTTTCCACCTTCTTTTCGTCTTTTTCCCCTGTTGCTGTCACATCGTCGTCGTCATAATAATAATAATAATAATAATAATAATAATAATAATAATAATAATAATAATAATAATAATAATAATAATAATAATAATCATCATCATCATCATCATCATCCTCATCCTCATCATCATCATTATCGTCTCAGTCCCCTTTACCCTTTCCCCCCTCTCCTTTTATCCTTGTGTGACGAGGCGTGCAATTGCAACTCTGAGCCCGGCCGCGAGCCGTCCAGCACCGCGCTCAGCCAGCCATCATCTCTCCCTACCCAGCCATCTTTAGCCGGCTCGCTCGCCCAGTCTTTAAGCCCCGCCCCCCGGGACACTTCCTTAAAGCCTGGCAGAAGCCCTGACATAGCGTCAGACCCCAGCCTTCCTGCCTTGAAGTACCAGCTGTCCGAAAACACGTCAACATCACCGAGTGACCTCTGAGTTTCGACAGTACCCTTGTGCTTCCACCCGTCTAAGTTAAGGTAAGAGAGGGAACTTACTCTTTGTCATATAGCAGACCCATCACCCGTCGTTCGCCCATCATGTTCATGCGTCCTGTCAATATGTATGTTCATGTTTATAATTTTGCCTTGATGCGTCGCTATGACTTGTATTTCTCCCTTGCACATACTTTCCACCTTGTATATGACCCATGACGTGTTTGGATTTATGCTTGTATGCTCCGCTTGGCCCCTGTGTAAATATCCCATGCCATACTGTCCCTCCATATAGATTAAAGTCCACAGTACAGCCCAGACCTACACCCCATTTGCCCTGTACCCTCCATTTGCTTTCCGCTTGCCCCAATGTATAAACATTTGCCATGTTGTCAACCCCATCCTATGCGCCGAATGTATCTCTTACTAGCGGCTGCCAATAAACTCCACTTTGGCCCAGTAAAGCTAGATGCATTGTTTGACTGTTGGTATTTGCACTGGCTCACCCCATGACCGGTCAAGCCAATTTGAATTCTGAGACGGGCTATCATAACCACAGGCCCTGAATCCGCACTATCCCTATCCCCAGCTGATACAGCGTCTGTATACATTGCAGACGGGTTCCTGTACCGGGCATATCACCCCGGCTTTGTATCAACTCCCAGTCACTGACCCGCCGCAGGCCCCTGTCAACGCAGGAGGTCAATGAGAAGCGAGACTTGGGACTTCACCATTTTCCAGCCGGCTAGCCACGTAAGCCGAATTCGATACCTGTGCCACAACAACAAGACGAGCACTCGTGGTCCATGAGTCATCATCGCGTGACCACTGACCTGCATCTTTCGCCCACACCCTGCTACTAACGCCAACCAGCCATCCAGAGTATCCTGGACAAATCTCCGCACTACAGTACATAGCTAAGTGCCTAAGCCTACGAGAATCCCCCCTCGCCAGATTACCAGAGTGACTTTTGAAACCATACAGATACACTCTCGCCCGGTGATGAGATCAGTCAACGATAGCTCTAGTATCCCAAATGTTGACTATCCAGAAAACCTCCAGACTACTCCTTACTAAAAGACGCTACGCCTATGACTCACGCTAGAAGCATCTGACCCAGACTCTCCAATTTAAATTAAATAAAGTAGATAGTTATAGAAACCGCAATTACCCGGATTGGCCTTTGAATGTGAATTTCTTGACTATTGTAACTTTATTTTCGTTCTCGTCTTTTTCCCTGTCTGATTATTAAGTTGGCCCAGCATTAATCTCCTGAATGTCGCCGCACCATTAACCTATTCAAAGGAGGTAATAACGCGCTAGAGATTAGTAGCTTAACCCCCATCCCCCAACCCCTCTCTTCGTGACATTAATTTTGGCGACCCCGACGAGACTAAAGACTTAGGTTTCCTCCCCCAACCCAACGAGACAGAAGACTTAGGTTCCCATCCCAACTTGACTAGACTTAGGACTTAGCGTAATTTCCACCCCAGCCCTCTAAGCCTAGTAGTAGATAGCATAGCCCCTTAGTTCCCTTACTGGTTTTCCCGAGTGGCGATTTCTCAAAGGGCTTTTTTATTGCAATTTTTATTTTTATTTTTAATGATTGCATTTTGTCTTGGTGGTTGTGTTGTATTTGCCCCTTTGCAGATTCATTGTAGCTCATCCAGCCCACCCCCTTGTTTTCCGTCAGTGTACCCCCTTGTGTGCGCCCCTCATTCCGGTTAGGACCTTTTTCAGGGTAAGTTACCTCCCTTACCATGGCCGACCGGGGAGAGCTTGCTCTTAAGTACAAGAGTATTGGCGAGAGCTTAGGGCTCGCCGGCACCGAACTCAAAGACTACGTCTTGGCTAACGTAGATGCTGACGTGGCAGAGGAAAAGTTGAAGAGGGAGGAGAGGGCCAAAGAGCGAGAGGCGAAGAAAGAGGAGGAGAAAGAGCGCATCGCCGCGGAGGAACGGGCCGCCGCCCGGAAGCTTGCAGAGGAGGAGAAAGCCGCCGCCCGGAAGCTTGCAGAGGAGGAGAAAGCCGCCGAGCGGAGGAGAGAGGAGGCGAAGGAGAAGCTTGCAGAGGAGGAGAAAGCCGCCGAGCGGAGGAGAGAGGAGGCGAAGGAGAAGCTTGCAGAGGAGGAGAGAGCCGCCGAGCGGAGAAGAGAGGAGGCGAAAGAGAGGATAGCGGAGGAGGAGAGAGCCGCCGCAAGGAGGAAGGAGGAGGACGAGAGGGTAGCGGCACTGGAAGAGAAAAGGAAGGATAAGGAGCTCGAACGGCGCCAAGCACTCCTCCAACTTGAGCGCGACCGCCGCGATTTGGGTATCGCATCGCCCGCTAGCGAAGACTACTCGCTACTCGCCCCCAGCTTCGCCACCAGCACCGGGATACCCGCACCCCCCCCCCCCCCGCCGATTCCGGGGATGAACTTCCCCCTGGACCCATTCGTCGAACGGGACGAATCGATTGAAGTCTATCTCGGCCGATTCGAACGAGTCGCGAGAGAAAACGGTCTTGACCCCCAGTTCTGGTATCGCAAGCTCAGTCATGGCCTTAAGGGGAAGGCCTATGAGATTCTGGCCAAGACACCGACTTCCGAGGAGGGAGACTATCCCGCCCTCAAGAGAGCCCTACTGCATGGTTTTGAGCTCTCAGGTGAGCACTACCGCAAGAATTTCCGGAACTTCCGGAGAGAGAAAGGGGAGAAGTTCACGCAGTTTGCCGACCGTCTAGCTACGCTACGGGACAAATGGATTGAGCAAACTGACGAACCCAGGACATACGATGGATTGCTAGAGTTGATGCTCGCCGAACAACTCCGAGGGACCATGCCAGCGGAACTTCGGACCTTCGCCGCCGAACAGGGCGCCGCTCGCCTTGAAGATCTGATCATCGTCGCGGACCGCTATCTCACCGCCCATCCCGACGACAGACAGCCTCGCCGTGATCCCCCCGCACCCTCGTCGCCAGATACCCGCCACCAGCCTCGCCGGCCAGTCCCGCCAGCGAACCACCGTCCACAACCGCCCAAAGGACGCCCGAACCCCGGAGCAGAGCCAGGGAAGCGGAGCACAGAGCTCTACTGCGGCTACTGCCAGCGCCGAGGACATACCCGGGAGAAATGTTTTCGCCGCATCAGCGACCAGCGTCGCAAACAAGGTACCGTACTAGCCCTACGCCAAGTTACCCCCGACGGGAAACCGGTAACCCCCGTCGTCACTCCCGCCGATCGACCGGCCGTCACTGAGCAAGTGACCGTCAACAATCGCCCAGCCCACTGTCTATACGACACTGGTCTCACCTTCGACGCCGTCGTCCGCCGCTCGTTCATCAGGGAACAAGACCTGACCGGCGAGACTATCACCCTGAAGTTGGCCGACGCGTCCCAACCCAGCACCACGCTCCCTATAGCCCGGATCCAAGTCACCAGCCGATACGTAACGGGGACCATTCAAGCTGCCGTGATGGACCAGCCCCTGTACGACCTGATTTTAGGATGCCGATACGTGTTCTTGGGGATGCCGCCCCAGCCTGTGGAGTCGATGGCCGCCGTCCAGACGCGCGCCCAGGCGAAAACAGCCGCGACACCACCCCCGATACCCAACCAGATGCCGGAACAGATCCGGAAGGCCCAAGAAAGCGACGTCACCCTCCGCAAGTGCTACGGAAAACTTCCCGCCGCACGCACTCCACCCAAGTCCGGGGACTTTTTCGTCGAAGACGGACTCCTCTTCCGTCAGAAGGACGACCATTCTCAACTCGTCGTGCCTGCGACACTTCGCCCCCAAGTCCTGGAACTTGGCCATAGCATGCCCCTGAGCGGACATATGGGCATAGGAGCGACCACTCTACGCATCAGCGCTCAGTACCACTGGCCCGGGATAACCGAAGACGTGAAGCGCTACGTCAAGTCCTGTAGCCAGTGCCAACGATACTCGCCCCGCCATCACACCGTACCGGTCACTATCAGCCCCACCGTCGTCGTCGGAACACCCTTCCAGCGAGTGGCAGTCGACATCGTAGGACCCCTCCCGCGGACCAAGAAGCGGAACCAGTACCTACTAACCCTTGTCGACGCCTGCTCGATGTGGTGCGAAGCCGTTCCTCTACCGAAGATCGACGCCGCCCGAGTCGCCGACGCGCTCGTCACCATATTCACTCGAGTCGGATTCCCGGACAACATCTTGACCGACAACGGGTCCCAGTTCACCGGGAAACTCATGCAAGAAGTTTTTCAACTACTCCGCATTCGCCATATCCGGACTCCACCCTACCACCCCGCTAGCAACGGACAGGTCGAGCGCCTAAACGGGACTCTCATCTCGATTATCCGCAAGATCGCCGACGAACAGCCGGAAGCGTGGGACACCTACGTCCCGTCAGCGCTCTTCGCGTATCGAGAGACCCCGCACACCTCCACCGGATATACGCCTTCCACGCTGCTTTTTGGAAGACCCCTTTCCGGACCTCTAGCCGCCTTGCGACGTAGCTGGACCGACGCCAAACTGGACGAGGCACCGGTCGACGCAACGAAATACGTCACGAAGCTCCAAGAAACCCTCAAGGCCACCTGGAAAGCCGCCTCCGCCAACCTGAAGAAGGCGAGAGAAAGACAAGCCCGCTATCACAACCGCCGCGCCCGGGACCGAGAGCTACAGGTAGGAGACCAAGTCCTACTGCTCCTCCCCAGCGGCACAAACAAGCTAGACATAGCTTGGCAAGGACCCTACCCGGTGCTTGGGAAGCTCTCACGTACCACCTATCGCATCGAGGTAGGCGGAAAGCCCAGGACCCACCACATCAATCTGCTCAAGCGGTACCTGGAGCAACCTGCACCCGCCCCAGACTCCCACTCGCTACTCACGGTCGCGCTGGCCGTCGAAGTGGATGGCACAGAGACCGGCGTCGCCGAATTTCCGCTAAAAGGGAAGGAATCCTTCCGGGACGTCTCTCTGGACCCCTCACTCCCCGCCGGCCAGCAACGCCAACTACGCGCCATCGTAGCGGAATACTGGGAAGTCCTCACCGACATTCCTGGGAGGACGGACCTGGAAGAAGTTCGACTGACCCTGACGGACCCCACTCCCGTCCGCCAGAAACCGTACCCCGTCCCACTTTCCCAGCAGCAAGTAGTCAGAACGGAAGTAGAGGCTCTGCTACAAGCCGGAGTCATCGCTCCCTCCCGTTCCCCCTACAGCGCAGGAATAGTTCTATCACGGAAGCCCAGCGGAGAACATCGCCTCTGTATCGACTTCCGGCAGTTGAACCTTGTAACCCAGTTCGTGCCCGGACCCCTATCCGACCCCACCGACTTGTTTGCAAAGCTACAATCCGCCCGATACTTCTCCCGAGTGGATCTGAGCAAAGGCTTTTATCAGATTCCCGTGCACCCTTCATCCCGCCAGTACCTAGCCTTCAGCACGATGGACGGCCACTATGAATTCAACGTTCTGCCGTTTGGTCTGCACAATGCCCCCAGTATTTTCAGCACGATGATGCGGAAGCTGTTGGACCCCCTCCACTGTCCGTTCATACACTCATTTATGGACGACATACTCGTCGCAACGGAGACATGGGAGGAGCACCTGCGAGTGGTGCGCCAACTCTTACGCCGCCTCAAAGAAGCTGGCCTCACTGCCCGGCCGACCAAATGCCAGTTCGGCTATCAGGAGCTGGAATTTCTTGGCCACACCATCAGCCGTGGACAGCTCCGGCCCCTGGAAAAGACCGTCCAGCGCCTTCGAGACGCGCCACGCCCCAAGACCAAGAAAGATGTTCAGTCCTTCCTGGGACTGAGTGGCTTCTATCAGAAATTTGTACCCGGCTACAACGGGATCGCCGCGCCACTATCCAGTCTAACCCGGAAAACCGCACCGGACCGAGTCCTCTGGACCCCGCAATGTGAAGCTGCCTTCCAGGAGCTCAAGGACAAGCTGACGTCCCAGCCGGTCCTGCGACTCCCCAACCACGGACAGCCCTTCGTCCTGCGCACAGACGCCAGCGACGTAGGCCTCGGAGCCGTTCTACTTCAGCGGGACTCCGCGGACGCCCCGACGCTCTTCCCCGTCGCGTACGCCAGCCGGAAACTCAAGCCGGCCGAACAGAATTACGCCACGTCGGAGAAGGAGTGTCTCGCCCTCGTCTGGGCAGTCCAGAAGTTCCAACTGTATCTCTACGGTTCGCACTTTACCGTCCAAGTGGATCATCAGCCGCTTTCCTTCTTGGCGACATCCAAATCGCTCAACGCCCGGCTGATGAGATGGGCTCTGCTGCTCCAAGCGTACTCTTTCCAGCTGGAGCACATCCCAGGAAAAGACAACCACGGCGCAGACTTCCTCAGCCGTCACCCCGCAACCGACTCCAGCGAGTCGCCCCTGAGGGCCGACGCCCCAGCCTTCATTCCCGCCGCCGCCCTCTAACCGTAGCCGAAACCCGGCAGCTCCGCGGACCCCAGCCTTGGGCATCCGCCATTGACTACCCGGAACCCCGCATCGCCCCGCATCACCCGGATCATCGCCAACCATCGTCTCACCCGGCAGCCGACCTCAGAGCTGATTGGCCGCGTCTTCGTCGAGTCCTACGTCCTTGCCTTTTTCCTTGGGGGGGCCTCTGTGACGAGGCGTGCAATTGCAACTCTGAGCCCGGCCGCGAGCCGTCCAGCACCGCGCTCAGCCAGCCATCATCTCTCCCTACCCAGCCATCTTTAGCCGGCTCGCTCGCCCAGTCTTTAAGCCCCGCCCCCCGGGACACTTCCTTAAAGCCTGGCACAAGCCCTGACATAGCGTCAGACCCCAGCCTTCCTGCCTTGAAGTACCAGCTGTCCGAAAACACGTCAACATCACCGAGTGACCTCTGAGTTTCGACAGTACCCTTGTGCTTCCACCCGTCTAAGTTAAGGTAAGAGAGGGAACTTACTCTTTGTCATATAGCAGACCCATCACCCGTCGTTCGCCCATCATGTTCATGCGTCCTGTCAATATGTATGTTCATGTTTATAATTTTGCCTTGATGCGTCGCTATGACTTGTATTTCTCCCTTGCACATACTTTCCACCTTGTATATGACCCATGACGTGTTTGGATTTATGCTTGTATGCTCTGCTTGGCCCCTGTGTAAATATCCCATGCCATACTGTCCCTCCATATAGATTAAAGTCCACAGTACAGCCCAGACCTACACCCCATTTGCCCTGTACCCTCCATTTGCTTTCCGCTTGCCCCAATGTATAAACATTTGCCATGTTGTCAACCCCATCCTATGCGCCGAATGTATCTCTTACTAGCGGCTGCCAATAAACTCCACTTTGGCCCAGTAAAGCTAGATGCATTGTTTGACTGTTGGTATTTGCACTGGCTCACCCCATGACCGGTCAAGCCAATTTGAATTCTGAGACGGGCTATCATAACCACAGGCCCTGAATCCGCACTATCCCTATCCCCAGCTGATACAGCGTCTGTATACATTGCAGACGGGTTCCTGTACCGGGCATATCACCCCGGCTTTGTATCAACTCCCAGTCACTGACCCGCCGCAGGCCCCTGTCAACGCAGGAGGTCAATGAGAAGCGAGACTTGGGACTTCACCATTTTCCAGCCGGCTAGCCACGTAAGCCGAATTCGATACCTGTGCCACAACAACAAGACGAGCACTCGTGGTCCATGAGTCATCATCGCGTGACCACTGACCTGCATCTTTCGCCCACACCCTGCTACTAACGCCAACCAGCCATCCAGAGTATCCTGGACAAATCTCCGCACTACAGTACATAGCTAAGTGCCTAAGCCTACGAGAATCCCCCCTCGCCAGATTACCAGAGTGACTTTTGAAACCATACAGATACACTCTCGCCCGGTGATGAGATCAGTCAACGATAGCTCTAGTATCCCAAATGTTGACTATCCAGAAAACCTCCAGACTACTCCTTACTAAAAGACGCTACGCCTATGACTCACGCTAGAAGCATCTGACCCAGACTCTCCAATTTAAATTAAATAAAGTAGATAGTTATAGAAACCGCAATTACCCGGATTGGCCTTTGAATGTGAATTTCTTGACTATTGTAACTTTATTTTCGTTCTCGTCTTTTTCCCTGTCTGATTATTAAGTTGGCCCAGCATTAATCTCCTGAATGTCGCCGCACCATTAACCTATTCAAAGGAGGTAATAACGCGCTAGAGATTAGTAGCTTAACCCCCATCCCCCAACCCCTCTCTTCGTGACACCTTGTCATCATCTTCGGCCTTTCTTCCTCTTCTTCAACATCATCATGATTTCACATAAACAACACAAACACCATTCCAAGCAACTACATGATTATACCATACACACAATCCATGTGAATAATGTCTATATTCATGATTTCCGGGCTTTATGTATACTGCGAGGGCAAGTATCCCGCTCTTGCATCGATTGGTTTGGATCCATTTGCAAATGGCCCAGACGTTGACGACTGTCCCTTTGTGGCTAGATATCTATGTTTTGTTGTTGTTGTTTTCTTGTATAGTACAATTATATTATATGTCATTGACTTTCAATATTAATTGGCTTTCTCCTTTCTCTCTTGTTTGTATGTTTGTCTGTCTGTCACTCAATCACGCCCCTCCCTTTCCATATTATATATATATACGTTATTTTATTCGGTTTCGCAAATAAAAGATCTAAAAAACTATGAAAACAAAAGCAGAAAGAAATCAAACAAACAATTTACGCCGTGTAACATTGGAATTAGTGTCAGGCCATATGCAAGCAGACCTCTGCAACAATTCCATCGATTTTACATTAGACCTCCTACAATCCTACACATAATTAGAAATTGTTGCGATATTAATATGTAATATAATAAAGCCCACGTGTAATATACTATCGCCAAGTAAGCGTACTCTTAAAATAAATTGAATCATTAACAGGATTATTAACCTTGCTTTATCCATCTCTCCATTTGTCATTGGGTCTTTGATTTTCTGTTGGACCGACCACAGGTCGTGAGAGTCAATAAAGCCACATCATGCTCTCGGGTCCTAAATACTGGGGCTCCGCAAGGTTGTGTTTTGTCACCGCTTTTATTTACCCTTTTCACAAACGATTGTGGGTCGTCAGATCCGTCGGTGCTAGTGGTCAAGTTCTCTGATGACACTACAATCGAGGGTCTCATTTCGGGTGAAGATGAAAGTGCATATCGCGAGGAGGTCGGGCGGCTGGTTGGCTGGTGCTCCGATAACAACCTTGAGCTCAATGTATCTAAAACAAAAGAAATGGTCATCGACTTTCGCAGAAATAAAAGCACAATCTCACCTCTTATGATTAACAGTGAATGCGTAGAACAGGTTGATTCATTTAAATTTCTTGGAACGGTCATTTCCAGCAACCTGTCTTGGGACAATAACAGCATGTCCATTATCAGGAAGTGTCAGCAGCGCCTCCACTTCTTGAGACAGCTCAAGAGGCTCGGACTTAAACAGACAATACTCGCGCTTTTCTATCGCGCCGTGATTGAGAGTATCATGTGCTTCAGTATCACAGTCTGGTTTGGAGGCGCCACTTCGGGCGAGAAGTTTCAACTCGAAAGAATTGTGAAACGCGCGGCAAAAATCATAGGTTGCGATTTATTATCCCTCGCGTCCTTATACAGCACGCGTTTGGCAAGAAGGGCCAGCAACATTACTGGCGACCCATCCCATCCAGCCAACCATCTGTTCGAGCTCCTCCCGTCAGGCAAACGCTTCAGAGCACTAAAAGTTAGAACTAGCCGGTTTAGACGCAGCTTCTTCCCCGAGGCTGCCCTCTCGGTACCAGTGTCCTCAGTTATCCACATAGCATGCGATGTTATACTTAAACGACAATTTATTAGATGCGATAATGTGTTAGTGGTGCAATTCTGATTCTTTAATGTATTTTATCTCATTACGTTTTAATTTAGATACCCATGCGGGTATGCGTGAGTATGCGTGTGCGTGTGGGGGTTGCGAGTGGGCGTGCGCATGTGCTTTACTCCTTAAAATAACTTTCTCTATTAGAGGATTTTAATGTTTTAATGTCCAGTGCAGTGGAAGGTTGTTTGTTGTTGCAGAGGGACTGAATGTTTTACCGCATCACCAAAACGAAATCCTATGTTGTTTGAATTCATTGGGTAATAAAGTGTCTTGAACTTGAACTTGAACTTGAACTTTACCTTAAAATAAAAGGTTGATCAACACGTAGGCGCATGCCATTCAAAGCCATAGCACTTTTGTTTTTGTTTTTAAAAAAAAGGTCAAAGCTAATATCAGGACTGGTGTCACACCTCATTTAAATATTCCACCCCGCCCCACCACGCTACTCTGGCTCTGACCCCTCTCTCTGTCCTCCTCTCTTATTCTAATATATAGGCCTGATATGTGTGTCATAGACCACCCTAATAAAACCTCTACCATTATTGAAATAGCTGTACATTTTGACGACGTTGTAAATAATTCTTACAATAACAAATTTAACATATACCTCCCGCTGTGCCAGATGATTAGCGATCTTGGTTATAGCTGCAAAGTTGTGGTTCTGATAGTTGGCTCGCTAGGCCTAATCCACGGACGGTTTGTTAGCGGACTGAAATTGGTGGGCCTGCCTGTTCGACGAGCCAAGGCTGTGGCCCGCTACTGTTCCGTTAGCGCCACATGTATGTTAGGGTCGCTGATTATCTGGAAGCAGCGATGTCGAGACACTGTGCCCTAATACATTTAAAAAAAAGAGTATAAGAGAGAGAGAGAGAGAGAGAGAGAGAGAGAGAGAGAGAGAGAGACAGAGACAGAGACAGAGAGACAGTGAGAGACAGAGAGACAGTGAGAGACAGAGAGACAGACAGAGAGACACAGAGAGAGAGAGAGAGAGAGAGAGAGAGAGAGAGAGAGAGAGAGAGAGAGAATTTGCCATTGACGTGTTATTTATTTATTTTATGTGTGTGTGCTTAATTTGCCTCTGTCCAATCCTGATGATACTTGCTTCTTGTCATCCATATCATTCTCTAAGTGCAGTGTATATATGTATATATGCTTATATATACGCACACACACAAGACATGAATACATGTTGAAATTGCGGCACAGTAATAAAATACGATTCACGAACTGCCTTGCTCCCGACTCCTCCCCTTCACCTCACACATAAAGGACTAGGTTTATTTCTTAAATACATGGGAAGTGACTATTTCGGTTGGAATCGCTGCACATTAACTCTGTTAATAAAATTGCACACACGCACCAGGGTTTCAGTCCTTCCAGTTGAGATCAGATTGAGCACCGATGCAAGCTTGGAATCAGATTCCTGTTCACGGACAGGCGAAAAAATGAGGCCAGCGAGCTGATCATTCACATGCACACGATCGATCATGCGGAAAATGTCCCTGTCATACACCCAGATATAAGGCCAAGAGCACACAAAAATATGACCTAATAATGTACGAAACACGCAACTTCTTTCTGAGAATATTATAGGACAGGATTTCCTCAGCTAGATATAAGAAATAAATGCGACAAATCAGAATCTGGCAGACCATGGTGAGCTTCTGTTATGAAGAGTGTTGCAGTATATTTAGTTTGTTTGTATTGCTTTGGGGGAATGAATAGGTTCGGCGCAGGGGTTGTCTTTCAATATTAATCTAAATGTTCGTTACAAGGCCAAACCATGTTATTGCCTTCTCGGGGCGATAAACCTGAAGCCCACTGAGTATGCGCAAATTGCAAATTCCTCACGTTCGGCATGTATTTTGGGAGAAAATAATTTTTAAGTGACTATAACGTCATTGATTCAAACATGTACTCTTAATAGTTTGATCATAGATGAACTTATTCATCTACATTATTGAGGTGACAACTTTTGAAGGGCGTGTTAGCAGCTTAGAACGTCATGGAAGTGCCAGATAACGCCATGGAGCTTAAAAAGCAGAGGGGCCCCTGTGACATCCTAAACGTTTCTAGTATTTTCTAGATGTAAAGTGTGTTTGTGATGCATCCATCTCATTACAGCATGTTTTATTTGAATGTGATCAAATTAAGCCCTTACTACCATATGAATTGCAAGGGAAGGTCAGTTTCAGTGATGTAGATTTTCAACTCGGAATCAAACTGTCCAAAGTATTGCTGGACTCTCCTATTGGTAATTTAATCTAAAAAAAATTTTTTTTTATTTTTTTTTATTTTTTTTTTAATTTAATTTTATTTTATTTTATTTATTATTATTATTATTATTATTATTATTATTATTATTATTATTTTTTTAAATGTCTTATCAGCTTGCTGGAAAAGACAATAAACAAACAGAACAGAACAGAACCGTAGTATTTTATTTGGGCTGGGAGCGACTGGGAGCATTCTGATTGGTCGACACATGTGAACAGTGATATCGTAGTATTAGTAAGGATTAGAGTTAGGGTTACGGTTAGAGTTAGGGTTAGGGTTAGGGTTAGAGTTAGAGTCACGACGCCTAAGAACATCGTGAAAAAGCCGGTCCGACTTGACCTGGCGCATGCACAAAGGCGCCCGGCTAAAGTAAGACACCCGGAACTTAAAGGACGTTACATCCCTACTGTAGTAATTAAATTTAAATTCATACTATCCTATCCTAATTTCCGTAACTCGAAAATCGTTGGGGCAACAGATGTGATTGTTTAACCAGCGTACTCCATCTTTCTTTGTCCCCAGCCACCCTCATGGCTTCGATAATTGTTAAGGCCGTCCATTTTCGACTGTTGTCCTCCCACCTCTTTTTTTGTTTCCCTCTTCTTCTGCCTCCTTGTACCACCCTTGCAGGAAGGTCTATGCAAGGCCCGGTGCTCTGGTGACATGGCCATACCATCGGAGTTTCCGTTTCTTTACCACTGTGAGCATATCATCGTGTTGTCCAATGGCTTGTGTGATGGTCTGTCGGACTTCGTCGTTGGTGATGTGCTGGGTATAGGAAATGCCCAGAAGTCTTCTGTAGCACCTCATCTACATGCTTTGTATTCTTCGTTGTAGGTCTGCTGTGAGGGTCCATGTTTTATGAGAGTATAGGAAAATTGAGATGACAACGGAGCGCAGCAACCTTACCTTATAGTGTAGACTTTCCAAATGTGTTTTATGTGTTGTAATTGTTCTGATGCACTCAGATAGATAGATAGATAGATAGATAGATAGATAGATAGATAGATAGATAGATAGATAGATAGATAGATAGATAGATAGATAGATAGATAGATAGATAGATAGATAGATAGATAGATAGATAGATAGATAGATAGATAGATAGATAGATAGATAGATAGATAGATAGATAGGGTTAGGGTTAGGTTTTTTTAAGTTTTTTTTTTCCACACGCAAGATAAAGGCTGTTAGCTGAGTTCATTCAGGTTTTTTTTCCACGCAAGCAAAAGGCTGTTACCTCAGAGTTCGTCACGCAAACGGTCATGTACAACAAACCCATGAGTGAAATCTGTTTAGGTGGGGGTATATTCCAGGCGCGAGGGGTATGACCTGGCCTAGGCTGATCTATACCCAGGGGGTTAAACCCGCCTAGGCTACATTATACCCACGGTATAAAGTAGCCAGGGGTATATTCCGGCCTGTTACACCGGGATTATCCTATCACGAGTGTGTGTTTGAGGAAATAGACCTCACGCAAACAAAAAGGAAATACAAAAAACAAAAGGAGCCATTTCACAACTAAAACAACAAATACATGTATAACTGAATTATGTGAACGCGTCTGAGAGTTCCGAACTTCACACCTTGCATGCGTTAAGTGTAGTGTTTTCTTAGAAACAAGCGCGGATGTTGTCTAATCGAATGACGCCTTTATGTTGCTAACGTACTACGTTGTTGTTATTTTTTTTAACCTCGTAATCAATTCATCACTCTGTTATCTTTGAAAAGTTACGAAGATAAAAGGTCACTGTAGTCTGCAAACGTCAGTAAACATTTCAATGATGACATAGATGACATTATGCCAACTCAATACTCATAACTTCTGTTTTCACATCATCAAAGTGCTTGTAAGGAATAAGACTTTCAATGCTCTTATCAAGCCCTTTATGCATTTTTATAATGATAGGACAACTAATAATTTATAATATCAACTATTATACATATTTATTGTGATGCTAGCAAACTGGCGTCTCCCGGCTAAGCTGCTGAATCTGCAACAGAGAATTCTTCAGCAATCAGAACATCTGAAAAGCTAACGTAGTAGTGCCATGTGCCATATTCGACCACGACCACGGCATCCTTTCATCTCGTTTAGTGTTGACGGATTTTCCTCTTTGACCGAACGTAAATCTTATAAAGCGAATCGCCCATTCTCTTTTCTCTGTTATCGTGAAACAAATCCTTGACTAATACTTCCGCCACTCGGTTTAGTCCCAGACGCTTTTATCTTTGCCCGTTTATGGTCACCAATCCTCTCTCTCTCTCTCTCTCTCTCTCTCTCTCTCTCTCTCTCTCTCTCTC
The DNA here is from genome assembly GCA_036898135.1 of Oncomelania hupensis. Lineage (NCBI taxonomy): Eukaryota > Metazoa > Mollusca > Gastropoda > Littorinimorpha > Pomatiopsidae > Oncomelania > Oncomelania hupensis. The sequence continues at coordinate 90,723,999 of CM072511.1, read as the reverse complement.
TCTCTCTCTTGCACATACCTCTCCCACGCACGCGCGCGCGCTCACATCCACACCCACACCCACACACACACACGAGAAAGATAATTATTTGCTAGGATAAAAGCTATCTTGCACATTTTTCTAGTTCCAACATCTTTCGATTCACACGCATTTAACGCACAGTAACACTTTACACATCAAAATAGGCTACTTTAATCAAATCAAATCCATCCCAGAACAACAGTTTTTAAAAACAAAAGTCAGTTAAGCACCTGCACATAATTTGTAAAGTTATGTAACATCAGTGATGTGACAGCTGGATGTAGAAAATTGTTACACCTGTTTCTCAGTTGGGTCACACACACACAAACACACAGCCGAGGTTACACAGTATTATCCTGACTTTCCCGAAACGCCACAGACGTTGTGCTGACAATGGGTCATATTTCGTCCCCATGTTTAAGTATTTTGCAGTGTTCGAACCCTAACCCTAACCCTAACCCAGCCCTAACGGATCATTGTTCTGACGTCAAAACAAATCAGGCATGTCAATACAAGTTTTGTAGATGTTCACTGATTTGTCCAGATAACACTGTGTAAGTGTGCCCACATACCCCTACATACATGATTTGTTTTGGCACTTGAAACCACTTGCCTGCATGATTATCATTCAGCATTCGGTGGTCACCCATCCAAGCACTAACCACGCTCGACGTCGGTTAACATGGAACATTTCTAGCCTGCGGCCAAACTGCTACCCTAGTGCGCTTCCCCACGCACCTCCCCCCTTTTTATCCTCTCCCTGTGAACATCTCCTCTCTTCCAGCTCACCACGACCTCCCCTAGCCCAGATATTATTGCAGTAATAATGAGCATTCATATTTCTCCCTAAATCACGATAAACGGCGTAGATGCTATAGAATTGTGTGTGTGTGTGTGTGTTGCATTCACAGTGAAACTTAACACTTCTATTTCTCTTAAAGGGACCCACTTTGACCACGCCCTTTCGAGCTCGACAGATCCGTTTAACATTTACAGCGAGTGTTGCTCCATTGTAAAAAAAAAAACCCACAGAAGCTTACGACAAAAATAATTAGTTTTAAAGTATAGTCATTTGTTAAATGATTATATTCCGAAGATTTTTGTGTCTGTTAACAGCAACAGCCTTTGGGCAAGCCAGCCAATATTCTGGAGCCACAAATAGCAGCTACCAAAGCCGGTAAGAAAAAGAACCCGTACAAGTTATTGCTCGTAAGGTATTTCGTTTTAGGTTGATAAATTAGACTCTATCTCACCAAATACGCACTTCAAGCCTTGTGGTTCCTATACTATCCTATCCTATCCCGTAACTCGGAGGTCGTAGGGGCACCACAGATGATCGTTAAACCAGCGTACTCCATCTTTCCCTGTCCTCAGCAACCCTGATTGTTTTGCTCAGAGTCAAACCAGTCCATTCTCGAATGTTGTCCTCCCACCTCTTTTTCGGTCTCCATCTTCTTCTACCTCCTTGCACTGTGCCTTGCAGGATGGTCTTTGCAAGATCTGATGATCTGGTGAGGTGGCCATACTATCGAAGTTTCCGTATTTTCACCTTTGTGAGCAGGTCATCGTGTTGTCCAATGGCTTGTGTGATGGTTTGTCGGACTTCGTCTTTGGTGAAGTGCTGGGTATAGGAAATGCCCAGAAGTCTTCTGTAGCACCTCATCTCCATGCTTTTTATTCTTCGTTGCAGATCTGCTGTTAGGGGTCCATGTTTCGCAAGCATTTAGGAAGAGGGAGAAAAAAAGGGAGTGCAGTAGCCTTACCTTGGAATGTAGACTGATGGTCCTGTCTTTGCAAATTGGCTTCAACCTCGCCAGGTTCACTCAAAAATAGAGTCAAAATTCACACGGCTGTACCATTCAAACCAGGAAAAATATCCCCCTGTCAAAACTGAAATGAAAAATTCAATCTTTAGCGAAAATTCAATCTTTAGCGGTTAGTTTGACCATCAGGGTTGCTGAGGACAGGGAAAGATGGAGTACGCTGGTTAAGCGATCATCTGTGGTGCCCCTACGACCTCCGAGTTACGGGATAGTATAGGATAGGATAGGATTGAGCAACGAAAGCACAAATTATCATCGTTTAATGTAAACAAAAAGGCGAATTTTAGGGTAAGCCATTTTTGCTAAACGTAAACTAGGCCTTCGAATTGGAGCCTTTTAAATCACAGTTAAGGTCTTTACCAGATATTATTGCATTACAATAATAACAGTTAATCCTCTCCGATAGACGTTCGCCAGGTTTTTATTATGCATTCGTAGGAATAATACTCATTTCTATTTACTCCTAAATCACCGAAACAGACCTTGGCTATTATGTTGTTATTGTACTGACGGTTATTACAATCCACTCTCCCAATTCCAGTCACCATCCCAAGTCCTGAACCACGTCTATGGAAGATGTTATTGCATTAGACGTAATAATAAAAGCAAATATATTGCCCCCTATTTCCGAGAAACAGACCTTCGCCGACTTTTATTGCATTCCTAAACATAATAAACAAATCTATTGCCTCCAAAATCCCCACAAACAGGACCAACCTCTCAGAACCATTATCTCCTCGAACCTAGCAGCGATGAGAGGAAGGCGGGTATTCATGCCTGAGTGGCTTCGCTGATGGCACGATGAGGGCGAGTGGCTGGCTTGCGTGTTGTTGGCCACTTTATTCCAATGTCGTCGGGACCCTCAGGAAGTGAACATTGCACGCGCTGGTCCATGTGGAATGCTCGAGTTTTCTCCCACCCTAGGCACCGCTGTTGTCGTCTAGGATGTAGTAGTTATCATGTGGTCATGATCGCGGTGATCGTGAGGGTGGAAATCTAGGGTAATTGTTTGTTGTGGTGTGTGCTGATGATGATGATGGTAGCGGTGGTGGAGGTGGTGGCGGTGGTGATGATATTGCTGCGATGACAGCGAAAGTACTGATGTGGTTCTCACATGTGTCAACTATCCTGGCATTAAAAGCTGGTCGAGTTTATGACATCGGATGATAAACGATGAATGTTGCGTTCAACACTGCGTAACGGTGCTGCAGGTAAATCGAATACTCATCATCTATATGCGGATAGCTTTATACACGTCAACGGCAAAGCATTGATCCTCTCGTAAAAACGTGTAATTCAGCCATGCACATTTTTTTTTTTAATCAGTTTATAGTCCCCTCTCTTCCCGACAAGGATTTTCAGAGAGGAGACTCTGATTCCATGCACATGTATCTCTACATCATATTTATCTGTCTGTCCCCTTTCCAATTCCAATATAAAATTATAACCCTTTTCATTGCTCAGACCGTGTTGTTTTAATTGTATTAATTGTATTATTATTATTATTATTATTATTATTATTATTATTATTATTATTATTATTATTATTATTATTATTATTATTATTATTATTAGTAGTAGTAGTAGTAGTAGTAGTAGTAGTAGTAGTAGTAGTAATTGATTGATTGATTATAGTGATAAAGACATTAAGAAGGCCTTGTATGTAGTCTTTTTCCACCTCAACTTACTTTAACAATAATAATAATAATAATAATAATAATAATAATAATAATAATAATAATAATAATAATAATAATAATAATAATAATTATTATTATTATTATTATTATTATTATTAAAGGAAGTTGGAATTATTATTATTATTATTATTAATATTATTATTAATATTATTATTATTATTATTATTATTATTATTATTATTATTATTATTATTATTTTTATTATTATTATTAGAAGTGATCATGCGTAACACAGTTGTAGCTTGATGCAAGCACAGTTGGTGACATCATCGCAGCCTACGATGGAGTTTCGAATTTTACATCCACTTAGATTTTTCAGTCAATGAGAACACAGCTAGGTTAGATAGAACCGGTTCTGGGTGATTCAAGCAAAGAGATAGAACGTCAGCCTTCGTTGAAACGCTGAGCAGTACACAGTACACTCAAGCAGAAATATCTCTCCTGAGAAGATTAGACAGCAGTACTTGTTGAATATTCGAATTCAATCAAGTAGCCACGGCCTGACATTCTCAAACAGGTAAATGAACATACTTCTGTTTCATCGTGATGTATTTATATTATTGTTGGAATTATGTGTGTTAAATTTGCTATGCATAGAATGAATTGTTAGTCCGACGTTGCGTGAACACGTGGAGAATCCGACCACGAGGCAAGCACGACCGGTTTTGACGCCATGTTGTATACCTGACGAAACCACTGTTGTTTAACATATACATGTATGTATAGGAAATTAGAGTGGAGATTCCAGTGGACCACGGACTTAGCAGAATGTTCGTCGCTTAAGTATAGAGATGTGGAGCTATCGCTGAGGGCTACCTTGGCCTTCAGTGAGACGCTCTGCACAGACCTATTATACAGGGTTATGCAGAATTTCGTCTCATATGTTAGAGACGAGCAGGCAAACCAAGTCGACGCTTAAAGTTGGCTGCCGAGGCATCTCCAGCATTGAGCGAAGATAGCCCAACTGACGAACCACAAAGTCAAAGACTCCACGACAACACAGATTGTCCCAGAAGCGACCTCAACGCAGCGCTTCAACCATGCAGTTAAGTGCCACAAGAAACAGTGCACTAAAACTCTGTATAAACAGGACCACACTAGTCCACTCTTCAAAAACTCTGACCATTAAGGCAGAAATCATCCAGTGCCCTATGAAGATAAAGTAGCGGCCTAGATCTATCAGCGAGCGAACCAGTCTCAGAAACAATTGAACTTTTAAGTTAGTATCGTATTTCAAAGATCGTGAATAGAGTAGAGGGAATAAATGTGTGATAATTACTGTTATCAAGTGGCTGGACTACATATGTTTCATAGCTGTGTGAAAGCTAATGTGACAGTGATCTTTTACCATTTTTCTATCTATCTCTGTACCCCAGCCTAAACACAGACTCAGCTAAACAAATAAATGTATTAAGTGAAGTCATATGGAGATAACTAGCTATAGACTAAGACGAGTGGGTAATAGCATTCCATTGTGCAGAGCCCAGCAACAATAGAACCCCCGTCACAATGTCGTCTTTTTTTCCACTGCAACTTCTGCAGTTATTCATAATTATTGACGTGAAAGGCCCTAAAATTATTGAGGTCATCAAAAGCCTGTATGACAAGGCTACCAGTGCAGTCCTCCATAACAACGCTATAGGAAACTGGTTCAGAACAACAATCGGTGTGTGTCAAGGATGCCTACTCTCTCCAACACTCTTCAGAATCTTCCTAGAGCGCATCATGTCGCTGTCATGTAGATCACGAAGGCACAGACAGCACAGGGGGTAGAGCAATCTCCAACCTTCTTTTTGCAGATGACATTGATGGATTGACTGGAGAGGAACAAGAACTTGAACAGCTGTTACAGAGGCCTGACACCACCTCCAGAGCATATGGAATGGAAATAAGTGCAGAGAAGACCAAAATGATGACCAACAACACCAAGTGCATCAACATGGACATCAAAGTCCAAGGCCAATCCCTCAACACAGTGCATACCTTCAAATATTTAGGAACCATTGTATCAGACATTGGGTCCCGACAGGAAGTCCTTTCCAGGATCTCACAAACAACTGCTGCCATGGTAAGGTTGAAGTCCAGTTGGAAAGCCAGGACCATCACTCTACATTCCAAGGTAAGACTGCTGCGCTCCCTTGTCATCTCCATCTTCCTATACGCTTGCGAAACATGGACCCTCACAGCAGATATACAACGAAGAATACAAAGCATGGAGATGAGGTGCTACAGAAGACTTCTGGGCATGTCCTATACCCAGCACATCACCAACGACGAAGTCCGACAAACCATCACACAAGCCATTGGACAACACGATGTCTAGCGAAAAACAAGCATTTTGGTCAAATTATTGTAATTCTGAAATCAATAGTTATCAGGACTCAGCTAAAATTTGGAAAAAGTTGTCAGAAATGAAAAATGGATACAGTCTCCCTAAATGTCCCATAAAGCTAACAAATAATACATTTCCAACATCATTAGAGAAGGCTGATGAATTTGTAAAAGTATTTGCTAATGTAAGTCAGTCGTCTAGTTTGCCTAGACACATACAACAACAAAGAGAAAATGAAGAAAGTAGTCCTACATTTGAGTCTCCTCTACCCAATAATAGTTTATATTATAATGCCGACATAACGTTTGAAGAAGTTAAAAATGTAGTATTACAATTTGGACGAAAAAATTCAGCGGTAGGATTAGACGGAATCTCATACAAACTTTTATATAATATTCCTGACAATTGGCTCCACATTTTACATGAAATTATAGCAAATAGTTGGGCAAAAGGTACCTTGCCCGAATTCTGGAAAACATCTCTAATTATCCCATTACCAAAATCTGGCAAATCTCGCAGTGTTGTTTCAAGTTATAGGCCTATCGCGTTGACGTCACATGCCTGTAAAATAATGGAGAAAGTTGTATTGGAACGGTTATCACATTATTGCGTCAAACAAAAAATAATTCCTATCAATCAAGCTGGGTTTCAAAAAGGCCGATCGACTGTTGATCATTTAGTTAAGCTAACAACGCATATTAAAAGACAATTTGCAAAGCGTAAAGGAGTTTTAGCAACATTTTTTGATATTACAAGAGCATACGACAGAGTTTGGCATGCACGTTTACTTTTCAAAATAAAGCAAATTGGATTATCTGGACACATGTATAATTTTATTAAAACTTTCTTACAAAATAGATCTATAAAAGTTAAAGTTGGAAATTGTTATTCATCAAGTCATTCGACGAATATGGGTATTCCTCAAGGGGCAATAATATCTCCAATTTTGTTCAACATTTTAATTTACGATTTGCCAAAAGTTTTCAGTAACAGGGTTACTCTTGTTCAATATGCTGATGACATTGCTATATGGATGAATGTTAATCTAAAAAAGAAAACTTCTTTGTATGAACTAAAACACATTGCTTTAGTTTATCAAACAGAAATAAATAGTTTAAACAAGTACATGATATCTAATGGCCTAGAATTATCTAAGGAAAAAACTAAAATGATGCTTTTTAGTAACTGTCAAGTACCAAGAAAACTGCCTAAAATATTGATAGAAAATGAAGAAATTGAATATACTGCTGAGATTAAATTTTTAGGTGTATATCTAACAAGGAAGTTAAAATGGACAAGACATATTGAGTATTTAATTCAGAATGCTTTAAAAAGTTATTATTTATTAAAGATTATTAGTACAAAATCTTGGGGTCAAGATATAAAGACACTCGTTCATTTAGCAACTTCACTTGTCAGATCTAAATTAATGTACGGGCAGGAAGCATATTTTTCAGCTCCGAAGAGTTATTTAAATAAGTTGAAAAGTCTGGATAGCAAGGCTATAAAATTAGCCATAGGGGTTCCCGTGCATACAAATACATATAAAGCTTATATGTTAGCAGGAATTATGCCCCTGGATGAACAGAGAAAGTTGGATTTTGTTAAATATATCGTAAGAGCACATAATATTTGCAATAGTACTAATGAAGAGTTGTTGTTTAGGCCTGATTTAGAATACCCAAAACGAGCACAAAATGTTAGATTCTTAGAAACGATTTCTACATATACTAAAGACTTAATTGATTCTACGGTAGAGGACATAAAAAGACTTAAGACAGATATTTCCTCACCAACGCCTCCTTGGGAGATGATGAAGGGTAATTTTGATATTCATTATTGTAACACATTCAAAAGTGTTAATAGTAACTTAGTTACAACTGAGGCTCGTGAACACATAGATTCTGTTTATTCTCAACATTTAAAAGTGTATACTGACGGTTCTGTTTTATCATCAGGTGAAACAGGTGCAGCATATGTTATTCCTGATTTAAAAATGAACGAATCATTTTACTTGGGCAAGAATATATCTATATTTACAGCCGAACTGATAGCAATCTTAATGGCACTAAGAAACATATCCAGTCTTCAGATCAGTATTTTTCAAATAGTCATATGTGTTGATTCAATGTCAGTGCTAGAAGCGTTACAATCTCAAAATAATAAAAATAGAAGAGATTTAATAATAGAAATTAGACATATTATTCACAGCTTAATCATTAATGGCACAAACATCTCTTTCTGCTGGTTACCATCACATTGTGTTTTTTTCTATAATGAATTAGCAGATAAAGGGGCCAAACAAGGTGCTTTACAATTAAATTCTCGATACATTGAAGTTATGAAATCTTCAAAAGAAATTCAAAATGAAATTGAAAGTATAATGAAAAGTACTCTTGACTTTAAGAAACAAGTCAATCCATTACATGGTTACTCAAGAGCTGTGCTTACGATGACTAACAGAATTTTGCTCAATGCCATTAAAACTAAGCACTGTAAAGATGTAAAGTGTGTTTGTGATGCATCCATCTCATTTACAGCATGTTTTATTTGAATGTGATCAAATTATGCCCTTACTGCCATATGATTTGCAAGGGAAGGTCAGTTTCAGTGATGTAGATTTTCAACTCGGAATCAAATTGTCCAAAGTATTGCTAGACTCTCCTGTTGGTAATCTCATCTAAATTTTTATTTTTTTTAAATTTTTTTTTAAATTTTTTTTTAAATTTATTTATTTATTAATTTTTTTAATTTATTTATTTATTTTTATTTATTTATTTATTTATTTATTTATTTATTTATTTATTTATTTATTTATTTTTTAAATGTCTTATCAGCTTGCTGGAAAAGACAATAAACAAACTGAACTGAACTGAACAACACGATGACATGATCACAATGGGGAAGAAATGGAAACTCCGATGTTATGGCCACGTCACCAGATCATCAGGCCTTGCAAAGATCATCCCGCAAGGCACAGTGCAAGGAGGTAGAAGAAGAGGGAGACCGAAAAAGAGATGGGAGGACAACTTTCGAGAATGGACTGGTTTGACACTGAGCAAAGCTATCAGGGTTGCTGAGAACATAGACAGATGGAGTACGCTGGTTAAGCGATCATCTGTGGTGCCCCTACGACCTCCGAGTTATGGGATAGGATAGGATAGCAGAGGACGTGAAAAGGGATGCGTGCATTTATTATGACTTATAACTTGTCCGTAATCCCTTTAGTATAGAGAATGATTTTGCGACGTTCACTCTTTCGGTCCCTTTTATCAGAAGTTGTAAAACTGCTTACGCATTATGCAGTCGTACGAAAGTAAGTATATTAATTTGTAGTTTTTCCGTGTAGAACAATTGTGTCTATTCGGAGTGTGTTCGTGTGTTTTCAAAAGGGGCTGAAAATCTGTAAACATCTTATGTATGCGCGCAGGTGTGTGGGTGCGTGCGTGGGAGCGAGAATTTACATGTGGTTGATTGCGTGCACGCAAGTCTATTTGTGAGTTCTTATTGTCTATACGTGAGTGTGTTTTAGTGTGTTCTCTCTTAAGGGAAAGAGACACTGCGGAGTCATACTGCCGTGCAAAAGAGTAGTGGGACAAACGGAGGTTGGAGGCGAGGATTTGATTAATGCATTAGTGCTATAGGTCTTCTTGCGGGTTGTTGTCGATGCGCGGTGACACCCTTTTAGGACAAATATATTTTTAAAACGTATTTGTTATTGGATTGTGATTGCTTTATTGTTGTTGCTGCTACTTTTGTTGTTGTTGTTGTTGTTGTTGATGATGATGATGACGATGATGAGGTGCCACCCTACTGGGACAAATATTTTGTTTAAGGTGTAATTGTTTGTGGATTGTGATTGCTTTTTGTTGTTGATGTTGCTGCTGCGGCTGTTGTTGTTGCTGTTGTCGATGCGCAGTGCCGCCCTATTTGGACAAATAGATTGTTTAAGATATATTATTATTGGTTTGCGATTGTTTTTTGACTCACGTGAATAGAAATGTAATGTAAGTCTATGTACTCACCTTTTAAAATAAATCAAAATTTTTGCAAATCTGGGCGAGATGAGTCCTAAATAGTCTAAAAATCACATCGAAAAAAATCTATCTGTTTAAAGTGGCTAAGTACTCAGAACCTATTTCAACTATCAAAACCAAACTTGATAAGATGGTGTTACGTTTGAGACGCGCACGATAGTAGGTGTGAGGCGCGCACGATATATCCGATCGTTTTGTTTTGCAAAGCATGCAATAACAGAGTGTTTTGATCATCAGTACAACTTATGTTAATCTGATGAATAAAATTTGATACAACAACTTTGATTTGATTTTGCGTTGTAGTTGGAAGAAGCTTTGTATAATGTTGATAATTTTCGTTGGTCGATATTATTGGAGAATTTCTAGGGTTGCTTGTTTACTATTGATCGAAGCATGTGGATAAATCTAGTGGTTGCTACGAGATGCTTGTAACCTAAATAAGGTTGTATGACGTAAGAGAGTGCATAGTTCTGGGAAAAAAACCAACAACGAGTGTAACAGATGGTATATACCCATGAACCTCTTAAATGGTCAGTGAATGAATGATTTTACTTCAAGGTCAAGGTCACAGGTTCATCAAATGTTAGTTAAACATAATAATTTTTCAGAAAATATTCTTTTTTTTTCGAGGTTATTAATATTGAATTTATGATTCTTTGATGCATGATAGATATCAATGAGACACACACACTAATTATAAACACATTTTATCAACCTCACTCCCCGGTCAAGGTCACTGAAACTGTCCAAAGTCCGTTAGTATAGGTACTTTGAAGTGATCTTGACCCTAAACTATGGTAGCTATAAGGTCCAAATTTGCATGTAAAGATGATATATTGATTGATTTTTCATATATGTTCCGTTTTTGCATTGATCCTGAAGATCAAGGTCAATTTAGGCCTTGCAAAACATACAAAAAATAGGTCATCGTACAGTGGAATGGCTGTTTATTTAATTCATAGTATGCAACATTAGGTTATTTGATCACACATGCATGAGAGGTCACGTGAAGGTCAAGGTCATCCCAAGGTCAAGGTCACTGAAGGTCAAGGTTATTCCAAGGTCACTGTTTTTTTGGGCGTAATACAACTTTTGCTGTAGTTCATTTGGTATTAAATTAGTGTATTTGGAGCCGGAGGTCAATGTCATCTTCAGGTCAGGAGCATAGAAAGATCAAAGTCGATATTACTTTGCATTTTAATGCTACTGTTTCTTTTTTTTTTCTTTCTGGCCACTCATTTTCATGTTAAATATTCCAAGCTGAATGGGGCATGTAAGTAATATGAGCTTTGCCCTTCTAGTTTTGTGTTTGTTGTTTTATTGGTAATGCTGGTGGTAGAGGCTCATAATGTTTCTGCTGGTTGGTGGTGGTGGTGGTGCTGATGGCTCTGAAGGTGTTGGTAATTATGATGATGTTTTGCCGTTGTTGCGCTGTTCTTGTCATTGCTCTTGTCGTTGCTGTTGTAATGGTTGTGCTGATGAAGGTTGATGTAGGGGTTGGGGTTGTTAGTATTCTTAATTTGGGTTGTTATGATGATGTCAAGTAAAGGAGTAGACATGTATGTGTATGTGTGAGAGTGCGTGTGTTTGAGCGTAGTATATGATAGAGAGAGAGAGAGAGAGAGAGAGAGAGAGAGAGAGAGAAAGAGAGAGAGAGAAATAGAGGGAGAGAGAGAGAAAGAGAGAGAGAGAGAGAGAGAGAGAAATGGAGGGAGAGAGAAAATGTAATTTCTATGGAGAGTTCCAGATCACGTCGTTGAAGGACAGAGAACATGGTAGGTTTAAAGGCAAAAGAAGCAGTATGCGATTTCTTATACGCTGATTAAATCTGTTCACCAGCTTCTGATTGTATTTTGTGTGATCAATAATACACACAATACAGCAAAGAAATAAGTAATGCGCTGCGCTTTCGGACACTAAAAGAAAACAATATTAAATGCCTAGGGGAAGGTGGATATGTTTTCTATAAAGAAAAAAATAAACTGGCAGCTTGACAGACGGATATTTGTTTTTAGTTTAAATCAATGAAATGTCTAAAACGTTTCGAATGCTAGTTTATCATTAGCCTTTACCACAGCACCTTGCTAATAGTTTGTTTCGCTTTACGCGCGGTTAAAAAAACAAACAAACAAACAACAACAACGCGACTTGCATTTACTTAATGAAAACAAATGTAATATGCGACAATGAATTAAAAAGGGGTGATATTAACATGGAAGAAATAGGAAGTAGATAACTATGTTCAATCGCCGATTTGTTTCAACAGGACTGAACAAATTAATACGAGAGAGAGAGAGAGGGAGAGAAGAGGAGGAGGAGGAAGAAGAACAAGAACAACAGCAGCAGCAACAACAACAACAACAACAACAACAACAATGTCACGCGGGTTTTATGGGCTCTGCACAATGGAATTATGGACCCTCACGTTTATTCGGTGGGAACTGCTAGTAAGTCACCCTATGAATTACTTTAATAAATTTATTTGTTTAGCTCGTTCTGTGTTAAGGTTGGGGTACAGAAATAGATAGAAAAATGGTAAAAGATTACTGTCACACTAGCTTTCACACGGCTATGAATCATATGTAGTCCAGCCACTTGATAACAGTTAAAATCACACATTTATTTCTTCTACTCTATACAAGATTCTCTAAGTACTAATCTAACTTAAAATGTCTCAGTTACTGCTAATAGTTCGATCGCTGATAGTCTATGCAGCTGTTTTATCTTCATCGGGCACTTGCTATAAGTTTTCATGTAGATTTGGACTACTGTGGTCCGTTTTACAGTTTCTGAAGAGTTGGACTACTGTGGTCCTGTTATGATCAGTTTAAGTGCACTTTCGGAGATTACACTTAACTTTCTGCTAGCTGGTGCGTGCGAAGTCCTTCTGTGAGGTAGCTTCTGGTACACCTTTGTCGTTGTGTAGTTGGGTTCCCTTGCCACGCTGTGGGGTCTGACAGGGTGTTTTTCAAGGTAGCTCTTTCCGACTTGTGCGGTAGAGTCTCCTCAACCAACTAGTCGTTTCTGTGGAGTGGGACGCACAGGATAGCTCGCCTGCTCGTCTGTAATATAAGAGACGAAATTCTGCACAACCCTGAATAATCGGTTTGTGCAGAGCGTCTCACTGAAAGCCAAAGTAGCCCTCAGTGATAGCTCCACATCTCTATACATAAGCGACGAACATTCTGCTACTTCCGGGGTCCACTGGAATCTCACTCTAAATTCCTATACATACATAAATATCAATCGTGTCTAACTATACACATACAGAATTAATAATATTACAAACATTCAGTGGTACAGCCACTGGTCTGCAAACATACATATAAGTTAAACAACAGTGGTTCCGTATGGTATGCAACATGGCGGCGCAACCGGTCGTGTTTCGCCTCGTGCTCGGCTCTTCCACGTGGTACGGCAAATTCGGATTAACAATTCACATTTATGCATAGCAAATTCCACAAACATAATTTCAACAATAACATAAATATATCACGATGAAACAGAAGGGTGTTCATTTACCTGTTTGACAAGTTCAGGCCCGTGATGACTTGAGAGAATTCTAAGATTCCTAAGTCCTGCTTCCTGGTCTATGAGTGTAGAGATTTCTCTAGCTGTGGAGATGTTGACTCTACCTCGTCTCACACACGACTGATTCAAACTGCGCTATGATCTGACACAGTCAAACTGCTCTACCCACTGAGCCTGCTTCTGATTGGTTAAAAACGGGCAGATTCAAAGCTCAAGTGCTGACTCACTGCGTTGTGGGTGGCTAGCTCGCTGTGTGTGGCCTGCTGTGTAATTTAATGACTCTCTACTGTTACAAAAGACTACACATGGCTAGATAGTAATAAGCAGAGTTAAAACTAGCCAGTTCATGACAAACAACAACAACAACAACAATACGGGCAGTAACACGAAGACTTGGAAGAACCACGACCATACCATCACCACATAATTAAAAACCTATGACATTAATAACCTATTGCATTAGACTATGTCAAGAGCAAGTGTTAATGTCTTTGCCAGCGGCGGCCATGTTGGTGTCATGTATCCTTGCGCGGATTAAATTAAAATGTTGTGTTGCTGCTGTGATTTTTGACGTTACCGCACATGTTATGACTCTTCGGCAACATTTTGCCATGTCATTATGCTCCGGAATGACCTTTCTTTCCCTTACCGGCCTTCTAAGCGCAAGCCTCAACCAGATGATAAGGACGAGTCTGAGCCTTACAAAAAGGCCTAATCATCATCATCATCATCATCATCATCATCATCATCATCATCATCATCATCATCGTCGTCGTCGTCGTCGTCATTGTCATCATCGCTGTCGTCTCCATCATTGTCATCATGAGGATGCTCTTGCTGACTGCTGAGTGCTGTTGATAATAGAGTACTTTTAAAAATTGTAATAATTATCAACGTCAGTGCAGTTTTATATGAAGATGAGCCTTGTTCGAAAAGCTTCCCTCGGTCGGAATGAGTCAGTCAATACATTTAATTGATTGTGTTTATCAGTTTATAGTCCCCTCTCTTCCCGTAAGGATTTTCAGAGCTTTTCTTTGTTTGTCTTATTTATTGAGGTCAAACGAAATAATGTTTTATTTGTATTGTTTTGTTTCATTTTGATTTTGTAACAATTGTTTGTTTTGCAATTCACAGGACAAAATTGAGACTTCAGTGAATTTTCAGCGTAAGCAACATTTATTTTTTATTTTCCAATTTCTAACACTGAAAATAATAGCAGCCAAGTGTTGAAAACTAATTAAATTGCTCTACCTGAGCTGCAATGCTGTGCCAGGTAGCTATGGACACTAGTGACAGGGTTTTACTGGGCGGGGACGAATTCTGGTGCTGTGGCCCTTAGCTGTGTTGGGTGGGCGACAGCTGCTGTGTCCTCCACGAGATGGCGACTGAGGTAGTCGGCTCCGTGGTTCTCTTTGCCGGGGATGTACTCGATTTGGAATGAGTACGCTTGAAGGGTGAGTGCCCATCTCATCAGGCGAGAGTTCAAAGACTTGGAGGCTGCCAGGAACGATAGTGGTTGATGGTCCACCTGAACTGTGAAGTGGGTCCCATACAGGTAGAGTTGGAATTTCTGTATGGCCCAGACTAGTCCAAGACATTCTTTCTCCGACGTGGCGTAGTGGGTCTCGGCGGGTCTCAATTTTCTGCTGGCGTAGGCGACAGGGAATAGCGTCTCCGCATTCTTGGGGTCGCGCTGTAGCAGTACTGCTCCGAGGCCTAAGTCGCTTGCGTCGGTGCGTAGAACGAATGGCTGAGTCAAATCGGGTAGGTGGAGTACTGGCGCCGATGTCATTCTGTCCTTGAGTGTTTGGAATGCTGTCTCGCATTCGGCGGTCCATACTACTTTGTCCGGGGCGATTTTCCGGGTTCCATTTGTCAGTGGTACGGCGATGCTGTTGTAGTTGGGGATGAGCTTCTTCGGCGATGGCGACGGCCATCCAAGTGTGTGTGCTGGGGGTCGCTGGTCGGTCCGTGTACTTCTTAAGGAGATTGATGTGGTGGTATCGGGCTCTCCCGTTCACCTCTACTTGGTAGACTGTCTTGGATTTCTTGGCAGTCACCCGGTACGGTCCTCTCCAAGCGATGTCCAGCTTGTTGGTTCCACTTGGAAGTAAGAGTAGCACTTGATCGCCGACTTGCAGTTCTCTGTCCTTCGCGTGGCGGTTGTAGTACTTCGCCTGACGGGCTCTTGCCTTCTTCAGTGCTTCACCAGCTTTCTTCCACGTTGCTTTGAGGGTTTCCTGCAGGTCAGCGACGTACTTGGTGGCACCTCTTGGTGTGTCGTCTATCTTGGCCTCCGTCCAACTTCTGCGTAGGGCTTCTAGCGGTCCGGCTAGAGGTCTGCCGAATAGCAATGTTGACGGGGTGTAGCCTGTGGCTGCATGTAGCGTTTTTCTATATGCGAACAGTGCCGCATTCACGTAGGTGTCCCACGCTTCTGGATTGTCGTCGGCGACTTTCCTGAGTATGGTGAGAAGGGTTCCATTCAGTCTTTCTACTTGTCCGTTGCTGGCGGGGTGGTATGGTGGTGTGCGAATGTGATGAACTTGTATCAACTCGAACACGTCTTGCATCAGGCGGCCGGTGAACTGAGATCCGTTGTCCGTTCTAATGCTGTCCGGGAAGCGAACTTGTTTTTTCCAACCTAGTTCCAGTCACTTTCCCGAAAAAGGCAATTACCGAAGTCGAACGATGCTCTCCGAGTCGAGCTGAGCTATTCGATGTTTTACGAACGAATGCTGGCAGGACTACGTGAAACCACAGGCTGGGAATTCTCGTCTTTCGTAGGCCTCAATTACATACTATACTACGTACGTATTTAGGAGTTTACAAAGACAAAAGAAAAGACTTCAGAGCCTGTGGTGAAACATCCGTGCATAAAAATAGCCGCTGCTAGATCTAATTCTATTTCGATCTGCACAGCTTCAAGCTCAAGCCGAGATTTGCATTTTGAAGCAGTTAGTATTATTATTATTATTTTATGATGAATAATATACTGACACAATTAATAATAAGGAGTAACAGTAATACATAACACATAAAGCACACATACAACGATTTCACATCTATATCAACAATAAAACCATGACAAAACTTCAATGCGCTATGGATACGTTGATGTCACTTCACAACAAGGCAAAGCAAGTTTATAATGGTCTCAAAAAACAGTGACATTTTTATTGCAAGCACCAAAGCAATTATTTATTTAACTAATATTATTCTTTTTAACTGATACAGTACATTTGTTATGTGTATTTCAATGATATGTATTTTAATGAGAAACACGTATTAAAAACATGTTGCGTGGCGGGCGGAAATTTCTATAAATCATCTGAAAACTTTGGTAAATCTATAAGAAAAAATAACCAGTAACACTATCTGAATATTTTGGGTTACACCCAACTTCAGCAAAAACAAACAAAACGTCACTGACCATATTTACACCATTGAGCACGCACAGCAGCACACTATTCTTTTTTCTTTTTTTTTAAAGTAGGAATAATAATAATAATAATAATAATAATAATAATAATAATAATAATAATAATAATAATAATAATAATAATAATAATAATAAACAAACAATAATAATAATAATAATAATAATAATAATAATAATAATAATAATAATAATAATAATAATAACACACAAACAAAACAAATAAATAAATTAAAGATTTAACTAAATAACTACTACTACTACTACTACTACTACTACTACTACTACTACTACTACTACTACTACTACTTGCGAAGTTGTGGTCTCGATTTTGTGTTCCTGATTCGGCTCTTTGCAGTCCGCTGGACTCTGTAAGCAATGAATAACTAATAAGCTTTTAATTTAACTCTGATCTCGAGTTGTCTTGATTTTGTGGTTCTGATTCGGCTCTTTGCAGTCCGCTGGACCCTGTAAGCAATGAATAACTAACTATTAATTTAACTCTGATCTCGAGTTATAAAAAAAAAAATTCGCTTAGCCTACTCGTCCTTCTCCGGAAATTTCAAGATTCGAATATTATAAAGTATAGGCCTAAATATTATTAATTAGAATAGATATAGTTTATACATTTATTTACGTATAAAACAAACAATACAGGTCTAATAATTATATTCAGCTAGTGAGCTTCTTCGCTGCGCGGAGACTGACTTATAATATAATAATGTAGATTAAGCCTATGTATACTGTATAACAGTGTCTACTTGGTTCTAGGCAGGAAATGGGCAATGCTATTATTAGCCTTTACTGCTGAGAACTAACAAAAGCAAATCAAGGAACGCAACTATTAAATATGGTCGATAATAATTGTGCTCATATTATGCTCATATTAACAAAGTATACCGTTGCGATATGCTAAATCTGTGTAAATCGAACAGAATTAGAAGCAACAGCGATCATTTTTAATGTCAGCTAGTCGTAGTCATGCAAGCATCATTTCGTAACACATCGCAGAGCTTCGTTCGACTTCGGTGATTGCCTTTTTGGGCGAATGACTGGAACTAGGTTGGAAAAAACAAGTTTGCGTCCGGGAATCCGACTCTGGTAAAGATGGCGATGAGTGCATCTGCAATCTTCTTGGTGTCGATCGCTGGCAACGGGACTGCTTCGCACCACATCGTACATGCGTCGACGAGTGTGAGTAGAAATCTGTTCCGCTTCTTGGTCATGGGTAGTGGTCCTATGATGTCTACTGAGACTTGCTGGAATGGTACGCCGACTACTACTGATGGTCCTAAGGTAACTGGTACGGTGTGATGTCGCGGGGAATATCGTTGACATTGGTGGCAAGATTTCACGTAGCGCTTGACATCCTCCGTGATTCCTGGCCAATAGTAGTGTGCGCTGATTCTCTGCACTGTGGCTCCAATTCCCATGTGTCCGCTGAGTGGCATGCTGTGGCCTAACTCTAGTACTTGGGCTCGAAGGGTGGCTGGTAGTACTAGTTGGGTGTGATCTCCATCTCCTTGTCGATGTAGAACTCCCTCTTCCATGTAGAAGTCTCCCTTGTGCGGGGGTGTGTGCGCCTTGGGTAGCTTCTGGAAGCACTTCGCTATCGAGGTGTCTTCTTTCTGTGCTGTTTTGATCTCTTCGAGTCCTGGATTCGGAGCGAACTCGGGCTGGGGTGGTTGGGTTTTAGCTTGGGCCCTGGTTTGCACTGCAGCTATCTCTACAGTTTTGGGGGGCGTGCCTAAGAACACATACCTACAACCTAGCACTAGATCATACAGGGGTTTCTGTAAAACAGCTGCTTGGATTCGTCCTGTGACGTACCTACTCTCTACTTCGATCCATGCTATTGGGCAAGTAGTCGTCGGTTTCGTCAAGTCTGCTCCTTGTAAGTCGACTGTCTTGTCCGTCAAGTCCGCGCGCGATACAAGAGATTCGCTAACTATCGCGTCGTAAGATAGACCTGTGTCATACAGACAGTTCGCTTCTTTTCCGTTGACCTTGACCGTGTCTGTCACCGATGGGTGATCTCCGATCGTGTGTGGCTTGTTACCGCTGCTTTGAGTTAGAACTCTGTGCGCTGGCCGGCTTTCGCGCTCTTCCCTACGTTGTGCGGCCAACTTGAAACATTCTGCGGTGGAGTGATTGTTTCTGTTGCAGAACGAACAGTACCGTCTCTGTTCTGCGGGACCTCTTTTCCCGAATTCCGTGTTGGGTCCTTTATTCTGCCCAGGTCTGGGGTTATTCGGTTTATTCGCGGTGCGCTCTTCCCGGTTAGGGCTTCGTTTCTGTGCCTCTTTCCCGTTAGGCTTTAGGTCTCGCCTAAAGCTCTTGGCTTCTCCGTGTGCGGCCACGTACCTATCTGCGACCTTGACCAGATCTTCCAGTCTTTCCGCGCCCTGCTCTACTGAGAATGTTCTCAGCTCGGGGGTCATGGTTTCCCGTAGCTGTTCCCATACTAACAGTTCTGTCAGTCCATCATACGTCTTAGCCGTGGCTGACTGGCTAATCCACTTATCCAGCGTTGTGGACAACCGATCCGCGAACTGCGCATAGCTCTCTCCTTTCACTCTCCGATTGGTGCGGAACTTTTGCCGGTAGCATTCTCCTGTCAGTTCGAATCCCGTTAGGAGTGCCTCTTTTACTTTGTGATAGTCAGTCACTCTGTCAGTCGGTAGCTTACTGTAGATGTCATAAGCCTTTCCTCTAAGCCCTTGACTAAGCTTAAAAGACCAATGAGTGGGATCTAGTTTATACTCTGTTGCTAGACGCTCAAACCTAGTCAGATAGAGATCTAGACCTTCTTCTCTCTCATTGAATGTCCCCAGGGGAAATGACATTCCTTGTACAGGGTTGGATGCTACCTCTAGCTGATCTGAGTGGGGAGGGGTTGAGGAAGAACTTGAAGCTCCTGATTCCAATCTTTTCAATTCTAACTCATGCTGTCTGTCTTTTTCCTTTTCAGCCCTCTCATACTCCCATTTCCTAACTTCTGCTTCTCTCTCTGCTGCTAATGCTGCCTTCTTCTGTTCTCCTTCTAATTCTAATTTCTTCTGTTCTCTTGCTGCTTCTAACTCTGCTTTCTTTTGCTCTGCTTCTAATGCTAGTTTCTTCTGCTCTGCTTCTAGTTCTGCTTTTCTCTGTTCTGCTTCGAGTTTCTTCTGTTCTCTCTCGGCTGCTCTCTCTGCCTTAGCCTCCTGTTTCTCTACCTCTGCATTTATATACGCAATTAGGTCTGCCCCTGCTAAGTGTAAAGATTCTCCTAGTTCCTTGAAACGCAATCTCAAGGCCACTGGGTCCGACATTGTCAAAAGTGTCTATGAACAACCTCTGAATCACGTGGAATACCAAAACACTAGCAATATTGCAAGTCAATAAAAACAATGCAAAGACAATCAAATTCGTAATCGATAATAGAATAAAACAAGAGTCAAATGGCATACAACAGTTACTTAAGCAAAACCTGCAAAAGAACAATGCAACATACAGGCACAAAAATAATTGAAGCAAACAAGTTTTTAAATAAAGAATAGTGCACCCAAACTGAGTCTATGTTATACCCTTACACTATTCTAAGTTATTCTACTTCTACTGTTATCTAATTTTATTGTACTTAGGTCCGGTTATACCCAATTCCTATTATACACAGAGCCTAGCTAGGCTCGCCAATTAAAGTGTCACGCGGGTTTTATGGGCTCTGCACAATGGAATTATGGACCCTCACGTTTATTCGGTGGGAACTGCTAGTAAGTCACCCTATGAATTACTTTAATAAATTTATTTGTTTTGCTCGTTCTGTGTTAAGGTTGGGGTACAGAAATAGATAGAAAAATGGTAAAAGATTACTGTCACACTAGCTTTCACATGAATCATATGTAGTCCAGCCACTTGATAACAGTTAAAATCACACATTTATTTCTTCTACTCTATACAAGATTCTCTAAGTACTAATCTAACTTAAAATGTCTCAGTTACTGCTAATAGTTCGATCGCTGATAGTCTATGCAGCTGTTTTATCTTCATCGGGCACTTGCTATAAGTTTTCATGTAGATTTGGACTACTGTGGTCCGTTTTACAGTTTCTGAAGAGTTGGACTACTGTGGTCCTGTTATGATCAGTTTAAGTGCACTTTCGGAGATTACACTTAACTTTCTGCTAGCTGGTGCGTGCGAAGTCCTTCTGTGAGGTAGCTTCTGGTACACCTTTGTCGTTGTGTAGTTGGGTTCCCTTGCCAGGCTGTGGGGTCTGACAGGGTGTTTTTCAAGGTAGCTCTTTCCGACTTGTGCGGTAGAGTCTCCTCAACCAACTAGTCGTTTCTGTGGAGTGGGACGCACAGGATAGCTCGCCTCCTCGTCTGTAATATAAGAGACGAAATTCTGCACAACCCTGAATAATCGGTTTGTGCAGAGCGTCTCACTGAAAGCCAAAGTAGCCCTCAGTGATAGCTCCACATCTCTATACATAAGCGACGAACATTCTGCTACTTCCGGGGTCCACTGGAATCTCACTCTAAATTCCTATACATACATAAATATCAATTGTGTCTAACTATACACATACAGAATTAATAATATTACAAACATTCAGTGGTACAGCCACTGGTCTGCAAACATACATATAAGTTAAACAACAGTGGTTCCGTATGGTATGCAACATGGCGGCGCAACCGGTCGTGTTTCGCCTCGTGCTCGGCTCTTCCACGTGGTACGGCAAATTCGGATTAACAATTCACATTTATGCATAGCAAATTCCACAAACATAATTTCAACAATAACATAAATATATCACGATGAAACAGAAGGGTGTTCATTTACCTGTTTGACAAGTTCAGGCCCGTGATGACTTGAGAGAATTCTAAGATTCCTAAGTCCTGCTTCCTGGTCTATGAGTGTAGAGATTTCTCTAGCTGTGGAGATGTTGACTCTACCTCGTCTCACACACGACTGATTCAAACTGCGCTATGATCTGACACAGTCAAACTGCTCTACCCACTGAGCCTGCTTCTGATTGGTTAAAAACGGGCAGATTCAAAGCTCAAGTGCTGACTCACTGCGTTGTGGGTGGCTAGCTCGCTGTGTGTGGCCTGCTGTGTAATTTAATGACTCTCTACTGTTACAAAGACTACACATGGCTAGATAGTAATAAGCAGAGTTAAAACTAGCCAGTTCATGACAAACAACAACAACAACAACAATACGGGCAGTAACACGAAGACTTGGAAGAACCACGACCATACCATCACCACATAATTAAAAACCTATGACATTAATAACCTATTGCATTAGACTATGTCAAGAGCAAGTGTTAATGTCTTTGCCAGCGGCGGCCATGTTGGTGTCATGTATCCTTGCGCGGATTAAATTAAAATGTTGTGTTGCTGCTGTGATTTTTGACGTTACCGCACATGTTATGACTCTTCGGCAACATTTTGCCATGTCATTATGCTCCGGAATGACCTTTCTTTCCCTTACCGGCCTTCTAAGCGCAAGCCTCAACCAGATGATAAGGACGAGTCTGAGCCTTACAAAAAGGCCTAATCATCATCATCATCATCATCATCATCATCATCATCATCATCATCATCATCATCATCATCATCATCATCATCATCATCATCGTCGTCGTCGTCGTCGTCATTGTCATCATCGCTGTCGTCTCCATCATTGTCATCATGAGGATGCTCTTGCTGACTGCTGAGTGCTGTTGATAATAGAGTACTTTTAAAAATTGTAATAATTATCAACGTCAGTGCAGTTTCATATGAAGATGAGCCTTGTTCGAAAAGCTTCCCTCGGTCGGAATGAGTCAGTCAATACATTTAATTGATTTCTTTTCTTTGTTTGTCTTATTTATTGAGGTCAAACGAAATAATGTTTTATTTGTATTGTTTTGTTTCATTTTGATTTTGTAACAATTGTTTGTTTTGCAATTCACAGGACAAAATTGAGACTTCAGTGAATTTTCAGCGTAAGCAACATTTATTTTTTATTTTCCAATTTC